>CM051235.1:132281948-133481948 GCA_027917425.1 Gastrophryne carolinensis | reverse complement strand
TTACAAATCAGGCCACCTGCCTGGCATGTTATGATGGTTTGAACCTCCAAGATGTCAGCTTATGTAAAATGCCTTCTTTGCAGGCAGCCTGCAAACAGGAAGTTCATGCAAACTGTAAGTGTGTGTGCTGCTCGGCATTCTTGGACTGATGACCTTCCCATGACCACAGCTCTGCTGTGTCTGAACAAAGCACAGCTTTAACCCACCCCCCTGTACCTTATCCCACTCACCTCTCCTCAGTAAGTGTGATGCTTCTGAGTACAGATGGCTGCGCGCATCTCTTAAATTCTTGAGCAGAGTTTCAGGCCAGTGGAGCCAAGACTAATAAGTTATTGCCTTCAAATGGACCATTTGGAAATGTCATAGGCTGTGTACTGGTTTTTTTGTTTTTATTGCTTTTTAGTCAATCAGGCTGAAGGCCCTGTTTCTGTCTTTTTGGCCGTGTGTGTTGCTTGCCGTTGTGTTTTGATGTCTTAGGCAAACAGTGGTCCTCAAACATCCGCATCAAGGTCCGAGACAGGCCAGGTTTGACAGCTAGCCACGCAACTCCACAGGTTAATTAACTGTTGCTAAGCCAGAGCAATTGCCCGAATTAGGACATCAGCATAGAGAGGTGAAAACGTGGCCTGGCTAGGCCCTTGAGGATGAAGTGTGAGGAGTCTGTTCTAAAACATTAAGATCCCCCAAACTAGTTCCAACCGCATCATTTACATTTAGTACATCACTCAGTATTAGCTTAAAAGGCAGAGCAAGGCACTTACCAGCATGAGGATCTCTTCCTGTTGACGGGTGAAGATAGTGGGCGCCATCTTTATGCTTCTTCAAGGCAGCAGATAAGTGAAACCCCAGCGGTTTCCTGGTTCCGCACGAACGTACGTCCGTACGAGCGCGTAGTCGTGCGCATAGGCGTCAGACGCTGGGCGCATGATTTAAAGGTCCCTGCACCCAAAGCTCATTCTCTTTGAGCTTTTGGACAAAATGGCACCAAAAAAGGCAGCAGCGGCCAGCAAAGCCAGACCTCTGAGGGCCCAACAACCAGGTCCCAGCAACGACCGAAGAAGCTAAGGTCCCAGAAGGCCCAGAAGGCAAGTACCACCTCGGCCCCACCAAGGGACACTGGACCCTCCCTTTCCCAAAAAAGGGCCCCAAAGGCACGTGCCCCTGCGGCCAAAAAACAGGCCACAGCAGCCACCACCACCTCTGCCCCCAGAAGAGGCCGCCCAAGGGAGCCCACACCACCCATGCTTTCAAGCCGGGCACTTAGCCAACCCAGGCCCCACAGCAGTGCCCGAAGCACATCCAGCCCGCACAGAAGGGCCCGAAGCCCCTCCAGCCCGCACAGAAGGGCCCGAAGCCCCTCCAGCCCGCACAGAAGGGCCCGAAGCCCCTCCAGCCCGCGCAGAAGGGCCCGAAGCCCATCCAGGCCATGCAGAGGGGCCCGAAGTCCATCCAGCCCGCGCAGAAGGGCCCGAAGCCCATCCAGGCCACGCAGAGGGGCCCGAAGTCCATCCAGCCCGCGCAGAGGGGCCTGAAGCCCATCCAGGCCGCGCAGAGGGGCCCGAAGCCCATCCAGGCCGCGCAGAGGGGCCCGAAGCCCATCCAGGCCGCGCAGAGGGGCCCGAAGCCCATCCAGGCCGCGCAGAGGGGCCCGAAGCCCATCCAGCCCGCGCAGAAAGGGCCAAAGACCATCCAGGCCCCACAGCAGTGCCCGAAGCACATCCAGCACGCACAGAAGGGCCCGAAGCCCATCCAGGCCACGCAGAGGGGCCCGAAGTCCATCCAGCCCGCGCAGAGGGGCCCGAAGCCCATCCAGGCCGCGCAGAGGGGCCCGAAGTCCATCCAGCCCGCGCAGAGGGGCCCGAAGCCCATCCAGCCCGCGCAGAGGGGCCCGAAGCCCATCCAGGCCGCGCAGAGGGGCCCAAAGTCCATCCAGCCCGCGCAGAGGGGCCCGAAGCCCATCCAGGCTGCGCAGAAGGGCCCGAAGCCCCCGACCTGGCACCAGCCAGGAACATAGCCCCCGACCTGGCACCAGCCGGGAACAGAGCCCCCCAAGAGGCCAAAGAATGGCCGCCCGGACCACATCTACACCTGGAAGTTCGGTGTGCAGCCATGCAAGAACACCCAGTCCCTTGGCCAGTCCAGTCCAGTCATTGGGAAGCCAGCAATCCGTCCATTCCCCTACCCAGCCCCAGGCCATAATGTCACCACATGTGTCTGCACACATGGAGGAGCAGCCAAGCCAACCATCTGGCCGCACATTGCGCCGCGGCCAGTTGAGTGGGAGATTCTCCCATGACCAAAATATGGCATTGGCTAGTGGCCTTACATTATACTATGACGAGCTCTATGGGAGCAAATCAAAACACACCACGAAGCAGCGCAAGATGGAATTGTTTGAAACCATCCTACGACAAGTAAATGCAGCGGGGGAAGAGAGGAAAGATGTGCCACAAATTCAAAAGAAAATCTCGGATCTGAAATATGCTGTACGTCAAAAAGAGATTAAAAGGCATAATTACAGGTAAATAAATGATGTTTCCAAATATAAGGTTTAGGATGTACTGTATGCACCTTTTCTGAGTACAAAACCTTTTTCTCTTTTCAGCATGAAAACTGGAGGTGGCTTTCCTACCAAATTGGAGTTTACCCCTGCTGAGGAGATTGTGCTGGGCCTTCTCCATCCGGTCGCGGTCGGTGGCCATGCGGGTCTAAGGGACACAGACTCACCGACCCGTACCCACGGTGAGTACTCTTAATCTGCATGTTTGCCTGTTTGCTACAAAATATAAAGGTCACTAGTACCAAGATGACGGTATGGCCCTATGGTGTGGCTTGCTTTGGCTCGCACTACTGTGCCTGTTTGTGTCCTGTTTTGGTCCCTGTGAATCACACATTTAGGACCACATACATTAGGTAAAAGACCAATTAACCCAAAATATTTGGCAAATAACGAAGTTTATCCTGAAAACTTTTAGATTTGGACTCAATCACAAAACACACAACATTAGGGATGTGTTGGCTATTTGTTGTGTGAGTTGTGTTTGAGGTAACAATTTAATGACACACCCCCAAACATATCTGACCTAGAGCAGCGAGACTCAACTGGCGGCCCGGGGTCCCAATGCGGACCTTGGCACCAGATTCCCGGACCCCTGCCCAGACAGCACTGCACTCAGTTACTTCTGTGTTGACGTGCTCAGAGCTGCCCCCTTGATCGGCGATGTAGTGGTTGTTCTCCTGCCCAATGTCATGGCTCCCTGAAACATAGCATTGCAATATGAAGTACTGCACAGGAAGTGGCATTGCAAGGTCCACAGTAACTTGGTGCATCTTTCTCTTGGTCCAATCCTGTCCCGCTGCCCCAGCTCGGCCCCATCTGCCACAGTCCCACCATCTGCCCCCCCCCCCACATAAGCCCCATACATTTCTAACATATTTGCTCCATCCATCCCATCACCATCAATTCCTGACCTTCCACCTTTAGCCATCCAATCCCTGTCCCCTCAGCTCTGCCCCATCCAGCCCAGCAAGGGCAAGCAGCCTTTATTAGTTTGCACTTGGCAATCTCCAGCCCCTCCCCCAGTGTGTTTATTTCTAACTAGACACCCCCTGCGACAGCCCCATGGCCTGGCATGACATTCACCTCTCACCACATACCTTTAAATGCACCTTTACAAGAAGTGTTTGAGTACCCCTGACCTAGAGAATGGTAGTCAAATTCCAAATAGTTGCTGTGCAAGTAGTATGCTGACTGGGTACACTTCCTGACTTTGAAATGAGGTCAGTTAGCAGTTTTCTCGAGCCATTGCACCTATCTAAAATTGCGTGTATTTTAACAATTGGCCCCATTGCTGTAGAGTTGCTTAATATTACAAAAAGTGGCTTTTTTTACTAACTAAAAAAACCATGCTTATGTGTGTGTTTACCTGGTTTTGTTTTCTCTTCTTCAGCCCAGCATGACCCCTCAGCAAGGGTAAACTCACCCCCCAGGTTGCTTATGCCTACCAGGTCCGTACAGCATAGGAGCCCAGATCCGAGATTTCCGGTAAGTTAATTTAGTACCATAAATAGTAACAAGTGCTTAAGCATGTGTTAAACTGATGGAATCCCAAATTTGGACGGCAACTTACCCTTTTTTTTTATATGTCCCTACAGACCCGCACAATCATGGAAGAGATCCAGGAAATGGAGGAAGCTGATGTCTCCCTGCAGGGCACGTCCGATGACCTCCCTCTGGGTCCCAATCTGGAACTGCTCCCTAATGTTTCTCTGGCCAATCCTCAGCAGCAGAGTGAATCTCCACCCATTGCGCATGCACATGGGGAGACTGACACAACAGTCCCCAGTGTTCACTCTGCTGCTGAGGATTTGCAAAGCATGCCTGTTGCTGTTGAGGGGACGACACCACGCGGCAGGGCACGCCCAAGAGCCAGGGTAATTGTGCGGCGGACTCCATTACGCCGCCCCACAATTTCCCAGGGGAGGCAGAGTGCCCTGCTTCAATTATGGACCCAAGAGAGGGACTCGTATGAGGCACAGCTCGTTAATGAGCGTGAGGAAAGGCATGCCGACATGGTCAACATCAATACCAGCTTACAGGGCATCCTCGCGGAGTTGCGTACCCTCAACAGCAACATGGTAACTGCAAGTAATGGCATCCAGTCAGCCATGGCTGAGATGACCAATATGCAGAGAAACATTATGGAGCAGTTTCAAATTCACAATGCAGCCATGGCCCAGGCTAGGTCCCATCCCCACGGACCTCCACCTGGGTATTATGGGCAGCCACCCTATTAAGCCCTGATTGTGTGGGACATCTTTTCTCTTACCCCCCACTGTATTTACTTGTCTTTTTCGGTTTCAAACAATCCATTTTGTGTTGCTCATGCAGGTTGTGTTTTGTATTTGCTCCCATATAGCTCCTTAGAGTAATGATTAAGGCCACTAGCCAATGCCATAGGTCTATGTGGAGTGTATCTGGCCACTTATGGCTTGAAATATGTATTTGGTTTCTGCTCCTCCTGTTTGCAGACATGTTTGTGTGACATTATGGCCATGCCCAAATATCCCTGGGCACAGGCAATATTAATGACTGGACTAGGCTGGCCTTTGGACTGGGTGTCCTTGTTTGGTTGTGCCACTCACTTCCAGGTGTAGATGTGGTTTTTTTTTGTTTGGTTATCTCATGCCTTTTTAACCACAGTTGTATGTGAAATGTTTTATGTTAAGACAAATAACTATAATTATACAAAGTAAAAAAAAATTAAATTTACTATACTTGTGGCGTTTTTAGTGGAAACACAGTTTAAATCAGCTTGGGCTAAACCAGATCCTTTTTGGTTTAAGAGGTGTAACAATGCAAATATCAAGCTAAATAAACAACATGAAATACATTAGGCAACAATTAAGGGAAAATTTTTTTAATTTAAGGTAATGCCACATTACGGCAAAACAACATATTGAACCAAAAGGCTAAGACAGACACACAGAATGTTGCAAAACGAAACTAAATTAACTAAAATGCTGCAATATCAAGTTTGCTCGAACTGATTGTCCAGACTCACTGGGTGGTCCAACATAATTTTCCCCATCATCCTCTAGGGCTGTAGAGGGCAGACTATCCACATAACGTGGTACACGTTCTAGTATAGCAAAATTGTGCAAAACAGCACATGCCATGATGATGTCGATCACTTTTTTGGGATCATATTGCAGGGCGCCCCCAGTATGGTCCAAACAACGAAAACGGGTCTTCAACAGCCCAAAGGCCCTCTCCACAACAGCCCTGGTCTTGCGGTGCGCACGGTTGTACGCTTCCTGAGAGGCATCCTGGGGCCGCAGCACAGGCGTCATGAGCCAGGGGAGAAGTGGGTACCCGGAATCACCTTAACAAGACAATGAAATTTCATAAACATTAAAAAGGCAAGAGAACAAACACAAAGAATTTGACATATATCCAAATGATGTAAGGTAAAGGGCGTAAAAATACACCCAGGGCACATTAGCAAAATAACTATTGCCACTAATGGAGTACATAAATAAAAATGCCGCTTAAATATACAAAAGAATTATAAAACATCTGCACGGGCAAGGGCAGTTAGAATTTACCGATATTTTGGGTTTTCGGACATGTTACAATTAGGATGCTGCTGAGGGCCACTCAACATTTATCTAAATAATACAATGTATGCAGTTTAAGTTCACTTTGACATTTAAAGACCAATACTCCAAAAGGAACCTAAACTAACAGATACTTGGGTATCAACTCACAACCAATATATTTGGGGACATGGAACTAGGGCCACTCAACATTTATCTAAAGAATACAATGTATGCAGTTTAAGTCCACTTTGACATTTAAAGACCAATACTCCAAAAGGAACCTAAACTAACAGATACTTGGGTATCAACTCACAACCAATATATTTTGGGACATGGAACTTACAGACATCCTAACTAAAGGGAAAACATTCTGAAGGACAAAGTGAGGCAAGCATTTTGGTTGGGAGTTCAGAAAAGAAGACCCAACTAAAATGCAGTTTCAGGCTTATGTAAAGAATACAAAAACAGAAATATCCACAAATAACAGATTAGTCTGAAATGTAATACCAAATAAACAGGACACACTTACCAAGCAGCCATGCACCCGAAAATTCACCTGACTCAAATCTCCGAAACAACCCAGATCGTCTGAGTATATAGGAGTCGTGCGACGATCCGGGGTAGCCGGCAAGGACACTCAGAAAACGCATGTCCGGCCCAACCACACCAAGGGAGTGTCCCATTTTTCGATTCCTTAAGGGATAAGCATACAAAAAGGGTAATTGATAATTGAAAAAAGGATCAAAAATTTAAAACATGTCTGCACTCTATTGGAAACTACTAATGAAAAGCCTAAATAAGGCATGTACACAAATGAGCCCAAAAAAAATATGCTGCCGCAAAGGAAAACAGGTTACATTACACGTTGGGCAACATAATAAGCTAAAACAAAATATCAATACCTATATATATACTCGTCGGCTGCCCTAGGTACAAGTGCCACATGTGTGCAGTCAACAGCACCAATAACGTTGGGCATGTCGGCCACATTATAAAAACCAAGCTTAATGGCGTTTCTGGCTGCCATATCATCAGGAAAAAAAATATATTTTGGAGTTATGGCAGCCATGCCTTCCAAAAATTTAGATAGTGCGCGGCTCAGCGTAGGCTGGGACATCCCCACGGAGAGGGCACCCAGCCTCTGGAACGAGCCGTTCGCCAAAAATTGCAGGCAGCCAAGCATCTTGGTCATACCTGAAATTGCTTGCCCCTTCCTTGTGGTGCGGGCTAACCATGGCCGCAGCTCACTATATAATTTATGCAGGGAAGCGCGATTAAGCCTGGTCAGCTCGAACAGCTCAACATCATTCATGCTATCGATGTTCATGCGACGACGCAGGGGCAATCTGCTCTCAGACATCTGGATCAACTCAATGCCAAAAAGCATAAGCCCTTGATGTGCCACAAACTCGCTCCTCTCCATCCTACTCCCGAGGCCAAATAGCTGCCGGCAAACATTTCGTAAAGCAGCTCTTTAATGGGCTTCAAAACAATTAGCAATCACCTCTCTGAATTGGTCGCAAGCCCATGTGAAGGACGTAAAAAATAGGATCTGACGCAAATAATACGATTTTGACGGGAAAAAGACACGAACTAACGCAAAATATACGATTCCCGTACGAAATGCGTATGTTCATATACGTCTATGCGCGAACGATCGTGCGAATACGAAATGGGCAAAAAAACAAGAAAAAATGACAAACACCCACCCAAACTTACGATTCTCGATACGAAATCAATTAACTTTCGCTCTTTGAATCGAGGGGAATGCCTCGTTTGTTCCATTGTCAGTAACACTGAAACCAGGTTATGCATTTCTAACTTCTCCTTAAGTACAAATATATACAACCTATTCACATGTTGTGAGCCACGTACATGGCTAATCCATGTGCATCTGGAACTTTACCAGGCACAACTATCAAGGTACCAGCGGCTCTGGACTCTAGGGTCTCTATGCAGGTATATTTCCTGTGAGCAAACTACACCCTTTAGCACTGTCTAAACTGTGGCTCCCTATTAACTCTACCTGCTACACTTATTTATAATGGAGCATTCACAATCAAGAATTTTCTGATCATGGTGTAATCGTCATTATTGGTATAGGCTTTCCTGTCTGCAGCTGGAAGACAGCTGTCTGTTTTTCTCTAGCGCAGGGGAAGCATCAAGAGACACATAGTATAATACTGTGTAATGCTTATAGGAAAACGCTTACAGTTTGTTTCTATAGTTTCTTTAGCAGATATTGATTTTAGAATATATAATATATGAAAATGTGCCAAGCAAACAGAAAGGAGAACTGCTTCTACTGTGAAGAGAAATTAAGGAGGAGGGTTGATGATGGGGGGATTTGATAGCAGGTGTGGGAAGCATACCGACAATGGATGGGTGAGAGAAGGGAAGTATTCAGACAGTCGACGGGGAGTGCATAGTGAATACACATATGGGGGGGGGGGTGTCATGGCAATTATTTGGTGAAGTCATTGTACCTTGCAGTGTGCATTGTGGTGTGGATTGCAACCTGCATCTCGGAAAGCTTTTTAGAATTTAGATAAGACAAAAAATGTTTTCTAAACCTTTTTTCCCCCAAAATGACCTGTACCTGTGATACAGGTGGGGTACATATTTTTCCTACGAAGTAAGGATGTTTTTTTTAAGTTTTGAAATAACAGCACCCTATGGGCTATGCTAAAGATCTGACCATTTTTTTCTGCATTGCCCATAGACTACTGTTGTTTCCAAACTTGAAAAACAATTCTTACCTTATAGGAAAAAAAATTTACCTCACCGGTACAGGTTATTTTTGTGGAAAAAAAGCTTTAGAAAACATTTTTTTGCACTTTTTTGTGTCTAAACACTAAACAGCTCACTGAGATGCAGGTTGCAATCCACACAGCAATGCATAGCGCAACTCACATTGGCTTCACCAAATAATTAGCATGATCCGCAAAGTGTAGGGGATGGAGCGCCATGCTGAAAGCCACTGAGGAGAGGAGGGAAGCATGCTGACAGAAGCTGAGGAGCAGTGTTGGACTGGAGTTTCATAGGCCACCAGTGGAGCCAACCCTGCAGATCCACTCCACAGTTGCATGCAAACATTACCAGTTCATTTTTAGGGCATATGTGCACAGACATTACACCAAACTGTGTTGTGTGAGTGGACAGCACAATGATCACATATTGCACCATCTGTGCACTGGAACTGTATAGAGGACCAAAGCTTAAAACTTTGCTCTCAGACACTCAATATACAGAATGCTCAGACTATTATCACTTGAGGACCCTTTTAAAGATGAGCCTCTCAAAGGGTCCCTGACTCCGGGAACCCACTGGGAGTTTCTCTGGAAACCTGGTGGGTCAGCCTGAGTCAGGTAAGGAAAGCATCCTGAGAGTGGCCAGGGAGTGCAGGTTGGGCAGGAGAGGAAGGATTTCATTGGCAATGGCTGGGGATAGAAAATTGTGGGCAATGGTTGAGGTAAATTATACTGCCAGTCGGTAGGGTGTGAGGAATACTGACCGTGTAAGGAAAAGTTATAAAAATATTTAGGTCGGGGGGGGGGGGGGGGGGGTAGTGGGAGCAGTGGATTGTCACAAAGATTAGTCACAGTTAAAGTGGACCAACAGTCAAAAATGACTTAAACCAGACCAACACAGCAAACAGTGCTCATATGTAGCCCTCTCCAGGGCAATTTAGATTGCTGCACATAAAAATTCATTTACCTTACTCCTGCTGTAGTAAGTTTTAGAAAAAAAATGGTGGCTCATGCATTTGCAGGCCCTTTGCAAATAGGAAGTGCTGCTGGGTTTCCTGTTACTGTGCATTGTCAGTTATGTCAGTCAGCAGCACGGCTGATATGCTGGAAGTGGAAGCTCCAGCATGGCCGCTACCTTTCTTTTCCAACTGTGCCCGGCTGTTGGTCCTGTTTAAGTAACCCCAGACCACTTTTACCATGGTAACATGCATTCAATAAGCTAGAAGCAGCTCCTAATGCTCAGCAATTTATCTTTTAAGATTATTAAATTGCAACCTCATTGTTGAATAAAGGGACACTAAAGGGTGCATGCTGCCCCCTCATCCTCGGTAGTGTGTGAGACCCCCCTCCCAATCTATCTGAATGGCTGAGGTGGGAGCCCGCGCATGCTGCCGGAGATGCACCATTAGACCGGGGAAAGGTCATTTATTACTGACACCCTGGGGGGTATCCCGATTCCAGGGTGGCCGCTGGTGGGTTTTGTTCCGCAAATCAGATGTCTAATGTATACTGAAAAGCAGTTATAATCATTTCATAAGTTTACCATTTTATTGACAAATACATCAAGTTTTTGCAAAAGTTCTACAAAATATTTCACGATATGTGACTAGATTCCTTATCACGACTGAGGCACCTCATTGTTTAGTTCAGCAAGCCAGTAAGTTATAATTTTTGCCCTAAGACACGGTGCTTCACCATGCTAGAAAAGCATTGTTTATCAGTAGGGATGAGCGAATCGGTTCTAACGAACCTGAATTCGCTCTGAATTTCAGGGAAAATTCGATTCAGCACGAACCCGAATTTTTAGTGGTTCGTGCTGACCGAATTTTCCCTGAAATTAAAAAAAAAAATGCCGGCATGGTGGGAGCGGGGAGACCGGCTGCGCTGTCAGCGGGTGGCAGAAGCCGGCTTCCGCCTCCCACTGACAGCGCAGCCAGCCTCCCCGCTCCCACCATGCCGGCATTTTTTTTTTTCAGCAAACACTTACTGGCAAAGTGTTTGCTATATAGTGGGAGCGGGGAGGCCGGCTGCGCTGTCAGGTGTCATCAGAGGACGCGTCATCAGAGGAAGCCGGCTTCCTCTGATGACGCGTCCTCTGATGACAGCTGACAGCGCAGACGGCCTCCCCGCTCCCACCAGAGATGAGCGATTCGCTAAAGTTCGAATTTTTGAGAAGTTCGCTCATCTCTATTTATCAGCATATTGATCATGGGCCATTAAAAGAAGAAGTTGCTCTTGGAGATTGTTTAAATACCATTTTTTTTTCATGGCTGTGTTCTCATGCAAAACTGTGTAAGCCCACTCCCTTGGATAAAAAGTAAACCCCCCCCCCCACATGATCTTTACTGTTGGCATATCACAAGACTTGCGGTAGTGCTCATTGTTTCTTCTCCAGATGTCCCAAATAGTCTAAAGGGGGCCACACTTGAGTGCCCTTAATTTTTCACTATACTTAGAAGAACTGTCTTTGATGTTTGTTTTGGAGTGACATAGCTTCCTTCCTGACCATCTTGACCAGCTACCTCACTGTGTATGCAGATGTACTGACATCTACCTGCTGCCATTCCTGGCCCACTCTGGACTGGTATTGTATAGATCCTTAAGCTGAATCCTTAAGAGCACGGTGTTGCCACTTTCTTGGGACCTTTTTTCACAGCAACCTAACATCTCTCCTTGAAGTTCTTGATGACCTGATAAATAGTTGATTTAAAGCAAACCAAATCTCATTGAACTTGTGGAATATATTAGGCCAAAGTCCCTGCCGATATTCCCTTCTTAGGCTGTAGAACGTGAAATGGATATTTTCGCTTTTCAAATCTTCCTGGAACACTTTTTTTCCTGTCCCTCTCTGTAAGATGGTCAGTCATCACCTAGGTGCGGCAATGCCATTATTGCCACACACAACAATGGCAATGAATGGAGGAGGCGGAGCTTTACAGCTAAATCAGGTGCCATTATTTAGGATTAGAGTGATGCAGGAGCAGTGAAAATTTGCAAAAGGTGCTCTTCATGGGGGAGCAATTCAAGGGATGCTAGTTAAAAATGTGGGTTTTGGTCAGCTTTAATGGCAATATTGAAGACAGCAATATATATTTTTATGTATGTGTCAAATGCCATAAGGTGCTGTAAAAAAATAAAATATTTAGGCCCTTATTTATGAAGGAATAGCGACAGGTAGCGACTGGTGAGCGGCCGGTAATGACGGGCACCGCCACGAGAACGCCGGCTCCCCACCACAATCACACATTTATCAAGCCGATCCTGCTTAGCGACTGAGATAGCGCCAGATAACCACTCATTCATCATTATTCCAGCCTCAGCCCACAGCGCCAGTGTCCGACCTTGAACAGCGACAGGTATGACCTCTCGCTACCTGGCGCCCTCCAATGCATTTCAATGGAACAATCTTTAAATATTCATAACTAATTGTTATTAATGTTTTTTTTTTTGTAAATGTGAAAAATTCTGTGACCACTTCTGCCATGTTAGATAATTTTTTAAGGTAAAAAAAAATAAAAAAATTGTGCAGAATTGATATTACAGGTCTGATATTGTATTCATATTACTAAATTATTTTTTTTTTTGTTGGTTTCCAAAAATATGGTGGTTTGGGGGTTAAAAAACTACTTTTAACACATCGCCGCCAGCGCTCTGGGGAGCCGGTCGCTCTGCCCAGTCGCTATCATGCGCACCCATGCATCGCGGAACCTGTCAAATAGCGACTCGTCACCCCGTATTCAACATTACTGCAAACCGACTCAGTTGCTATCAACAACCGAACAATGGCCAAGCACAGCGACTACTAGCGGGCGCTGTGAAAATACTGCTACAGTCGCTCAACTGTCGCTACCTGTCGCTATTAATGAATCGGCCTCCCCGTCTAACCCAGCACAAATGATTATAAAAACAGGTGTGTTTTAGCCGATATATAGCTGATGTCTTCTCTGCCTCGGCAACTAACACAGAATCAACCATTTAGAGGGTTTGAAGTGATCTCTGTCCATTAGCTTCATGCAGTCATATCCATTATTTAGCCTCCTGTCCTTTCAAATTGCTGTCAAGTGTGAAAGAAAGAATCTTGACACAGCTAATGCTGACACTGACCTGAAAGCATGCAGATCATGAAACAAAGGTTTAAAAGTGTCCCAGCTCATTTCCAGGTGTCGGCTAAGATTTAACACTATATAAGCATTATATTAACATCAGTTTTTACTGCACATTTTGATGTCAGTTTATTTATGTAGCATACCCGTTTGCTCCTCTAGCCAGATTACTATAGATTATACAGGGTTTGTATTTTTTTAATGGCTATCTAGGTCGTTTTTGCTGTGTTTGAGATGGTAAGTCGAAGGATTTGATGTATACCTGTAATATTAGTCAAAGTAACTAGATTTGCTATGTTTTTATTAAGACTTATCGAAGTTGCACATGGAACACATTTGATTCATTAAAGGTTCAAATTTTCGCATGTTTTTTTGAGAAAAAGGTGCGATTTTGCGCGCGCAAATTCTACGCGCGATTCAACAAAGTTTTACTTTCGTTTTTGCTAATTCAATTCGAGTGAGAGAAAAAGCACTCGAAAATAATTCGATTTGCGAAAATAATTTACAAGTGAAAAACAATTCTAGTGATTCAGGTGCCATGGATTGGCTCCACACATGAGTTAAATTCAAGTGTTTCACACAAATTTTTTACAGCAGCTTTCAGGAGGAGAAACGTCTGTTTTCTGACTTCCACCATGGAGTCCTTCTATCCACTATACCTGCAAAACGCCCATAGTGCACCATAAGGAGGCCTATAAACATGAAATTGTGTAAAATGTATTATTATAATTAATATAATAATATTGTTATATTTATTATATTTAATTAATATATATTTAATATACACATATTAGCAAAAACATTTATATAAAATAAATCATGTGCAGTAACATGTGCAATGTTTTATTTACCACATTGCATGCCGCTGCACAACTTGATAAATGTAAGTGATGTAAACAATACCTAACGCCATGACAACATAAATATAGCAGACAGAAAAATGACCATCCCAAAATATTAAAAAAACATTTAGGGGTTAAAGTGGCCCAAAACCCAGGATTTTTACTATACTGGGTTTTGGTCCTTTCCCCTGGGGCACCCCGATCGGGTGTGCCCCGCTGTGTAAAACCCCCTCCAGATCGCCGATGCCAACTCACTTCTTCCCGGTCCTACGGCACATGCACAGCCGCTCGTCCAATCAGCGTGCTCGGAGCCGCTGACGCCACCTTGTCTAAGTCTTTGTCTAATGCCAGAGGCTCTGTGCGCGCTGGCGGCCGCATCCCCCGTTTCCCTCTAACAGGGGGCGTGCCCGCGCTGGCCATTCACAAATGCCTGGTGCGGGCACGCGCCCATGCTAGAGGGATAGCGGGGATGTGGTCGTGGCTCGTGCATGCGCCGTTGGACCGGGAAACAAGGTAAGTGTATGGGGCGACCTGGGGGGTTTCACACAGCGGGGCATCCCGATTTTGGATGCCCCTGGGGGAGGGAATCATTTTAAGAAACGCTAAGGCCACTTAGTGCCAGGTGTCAGGTGAATGTCAGGTCCCAGTGCAAAAGTTGTATTTATGAAATCGAAAATCCAGAGCACCTGTGATAGTGCCAGGTAGTGTCCCATCTATCATCAGTGCCATTGCTGAGTTCCCTACAGTGTCAGACCAGGCGCTTACCCTGCACTGTGTGGCCTTATCCCATACATTTAAATGGGCTGGGATTGTTATAATTATTTTGGCCACTTTTGTTAATTTTTTTTTTTTGGCTGGTGCATGTGCCACGGGATTCCTGGGCTGCTTGGAATTGTTTTTGGAAATATTTTTTTGTACTTTTGTGTTGCGCTGCAAACTTGTGATTTAGGCTGTGCCTGAGCGTGGGAGCGCACCACAGACTGCAGGGAGGCCAAGGATATGCCGAGACCCATAAATCTGGCGTGGATCCACGGAAAGGTATTTGTGGGGTTCCTAGGGTGTTTCACACAGTAGAACATACCTAATAGGGATGCCTCGGGGGTTGTAAGTTGCCCACGTGTATTTTAAGTGATCTTTTAGACCCCATGGCTGCCCAGGTGAATCTTCCTCTTTAAACTGGACCAGTCGCCACCATGGAAGGCCCTGGAGTCTAAAAGGCTCCCCAGTATTCCTGCTGATGTGTGCGCTCCCCCCCCTCCATTCAGACAGTCCAAATGCATGGTAACGTGCACTCCACAGGGAAACCCGCTCCCTATGCCGACGCTGAATCCAAAACAACGGCTTTATGGCCTACATTAGTATGCACGGCATAAATCACTGATTGGATAAGCTCATGCACTGTGGGGACAGCAGAAAGATGACTGGAGTGGGAGATCAGGGGGTTTGTAACAGCAGGACATCAGGATGCCCGTGGGGGGGGGGGCTTCACACAGCATGATATCCTAACTCAGGATGCCATGGGAGAAAGCCAGTGTACAGTGGAATATTTGAGATTGTTGTTAAAGTGGACCCAAACCCAGCTGGCTCTGCAGTCTAACAAACTCCTAATGCAGCCAAATCCCTATCCATGGGCCATCCCGCTGTGTAAAACCCTTAGGGATCACCTGTATACTCATCTTGCCTGTGGTCCCACAGCTCATCCCCAGTTTACCACAGTTTATGTTCGGGCGGGAGCTCAGACAGACAACCTGGGTGCTGGAGCACACACATCAGTCGGAGGGAAACCGGGGATGCTGTTCATGCTCTCTATGCCGTGCTCTGTGGACAAACAGAATTCTATGCCCTGCTTTAAATTGGACCAGAAGTGGCCATGAAGTCTATAAGACTCCAGGACCACCTGATTCCCTCTCCTTGGGGCCTCCAATTTATGATTTGTGAATAGCTGGCACAGGCATGCCCCCAGCTGGAACCTAACAGGGATGCAGTTATCGGTGCACTCGCCTTCATCGGGGCCTTAGCCGATGAGACCTCTCGACAACTGAGCAAAGCAGAATGGAGCCAAGTGTACTGACTGCCTGCACACTTGCGCATGTGCCGTTGGGTTGGCAGTCAAGTATGTTTTACAGGCAAACTGGGGGGTTCACATAGTGGGTCATCCCAATTTGAGTACCAAAACCCAGGATATTTAAAATCCTGGGTTTTGGTGCACTTTAAAGTCGATCGAATCCCTCCCCACGGGGCATCCAAAATCAGGATGCCCCACTGTGTGAAACCCTCCAGGTCGCCCATACATGTACCTTCTTTCTCGGTCCAACGAGGCATGCGTGAGCTGCATTTCCACTATCCCTCTAGCAGAGGGGGGGTGCCCGCGCCAGGCATCTGTGAATGGTCGACGTGGGCACGCTCCCTGTTAGAGAGTAGCAGGAGATGCGCGTGTCAGTACGCTTGGAGCCGCTTGCCTAAGACGATGTGACGTCAGCGGATCCAAGCTCGCTGATTGGATGAGTGGCTGCGCATGCGCTGTAGGACTGGGAATAAGTGAGTTGGTTTCAGCGACCTGGGGGCAAGGACCAGAACCCAAGATAGTCAAAATCCTGGGTTTTGGTGCACTTTAATATGTGTGGTGAGTATACCGGTCATCCCAGGGGGATTCACAGAGCCGCACAAGTGACGTGACACAAGGGGCGCGCTGGGACTCTGGAGATGGCCCTGGATGCAACAGAAACCTTTAATGTGGTTTGGAAATGTAAGTACATCAGGACTGGGGCAACCAAACCAATATCTATGCTAACGATGACACTCATGGCAGCACTCACATTCGTATATTAATGGATCCACAGAGCAAAGTCAAAACTAAGAACTGTTAATCTACAAACCACCCAAATAAATGGCTACAATAACAATAGATGTAAAGCAATGCAAAGCAACACTGCCAAAAGGGCACCTAAACCACCATCACCAAAAAATGATTCACCGAACCAATGCAAAGTGCAAAATTAAACATAATTAAACATTAACAATGACATGTACTAGTCCACATCAATTAGAAAGTCCAGAAACACAAAGCAAAAAACAAAAACAAAACAGAACAAAGAGCAACAAGGGATCATACTGCTCTGCTACAAATTAGGAAGCAGTAGAAAAAATTCTCACACACAGTGTCATAGTACTATGCAGGCTAAGCACATGGCTGAACAGAAGTTACACATCCACCTGTCCCCCAGCATCACCACTCAAGGTTGATTTTAAGGTTCACATCACCCTAGGCAATTTTAATCATGTCACCCATTCATACCAAAGCATGCCCATTATTTACAACACTCCTTAATAATTACTGCTAGAAAATATCTGTACTTCATAAAACTACAACTAAGGACTGATGTGTCCCTCTCCACAACCATATGTCATATACAATTAAGTGACAAAAAAGAATATGAAGATACACATGCAAGGCCCCCCGAGCATAGCTCTCCCCTGCATCCTTCTACCAGCCCACCACTGGCGGCCTGGGGCAAAAAATCTGCCCTGGATTTTACCATCCCCTGGCCGGCCTGAGACATCCTTGCTGAGCCCACCAACCATGATGCCAGGGGTACAGTGGTGGGTGGGTACAGTGTGGGTACAGTGGGGCTGGGTACAGGGGGCTGAGAGGGAAACTAAGTGGGCAGGTATTGAATGTGGGTGTTAAAAGCAGAAGCCCAACTGGGCCCAAAGTGGTATGGCCAGTCTGCCACTGCAGGCAGCCCCCCCCCCCAGCATGGCACTCCACTGCACCCACAACAGTACCCAGGAAGCTCCCCCCAGCATGGCAAACCCCCGCACCCCCACCAATACCCAGACAGCCCCCCAGAATGGCATTCCCCTGCACCCCCCACCAGTACCCAGATAGCCCCTCCAGAATGACTCCTCCTGTGCACCCCCACCAGTACCCAGACAGCCCACCCAACATGGCACTCCCCTGCACCCCCCACCAGTACCCAGAGAGTTTGCCTCAGCATGGCTATCCCCTACACCCCCCACCAGTACCCAGGCAGCCCATCCAGCATAGCACTCCCCTGCACCCCCACTAGTACCTAGGTAGCCCCCCAGCATGCACTCTGTTGCAGCCCCATAATTACATAGATAGCCCCCAGCATGCTAATCCCATGTACCCCCACCAGTACTAAGACAGCCCCCCAGCATGACACTCCCCTGCACCCCCCCAGTACCCAGGCAGACCCCCCAGCATGACATTCCCAGGCACCCCCACCAGTACCCAGGCAGATCCCCCAGCATGACACTCCCCTGCACCCCCCACCAGTGGCACTCCCCTGGGGACCCCCAACATTGCACATTTGCTGCCCAGATACCCAGACAGACCCCCTTACAGATGCAGATTCCACAGCACATGCAGGGGCCTAGCGCAAAATCCCTGCTCTGTGTGCCAAATCTGGATACATTAAATAGGTGTGGTGTGGGGGTAAAATGTAAGGTTTTGGTCTGTTTTAAACTGTGCTAATTTTTTTTTTTGTCTGGGGCACAAATAGGTCTAGTAACAGACAACAACGGCAGGGCAGTATTTTGGAAAAAGAAATTGATCTTCTTGAGGGTATTTTTTGTGATTGTTGTTTTTCAGTCATGGCAGCATAGCATGCGGGGTGTTACATCTGGGGAATACGGCTGATCTACTCAAGAAATGCTCTGGTTTTTATTCTTTGTACTGTGCACTAATATTGTATTTTGATAGGACTTTGATATGCCCCCTAGACACAACTTTGCATTCGGCTCCAGAAAATAGGTAAACACTGAAACTGTCCAGGGGGGTTAGGACTTGAAGACCTGACTTACCTCTCTGTCTTTTATTAGTATTAGACACGTGTCTGGACCTAACCAGTGTCTGAATTATTTCTCCTCTTATACATTGCTTTGTGGTATCACCTACTCCTCATGCTCTATTTTGGTGAGGTCTATACTTTAGTATAACAAATAAATTCCATTACTTTCCCCTACAACATATTAATGCATGAAAGGGCAAAATCTCTTTAACACCACCACTTTAAATACAGTTTAGTTGTAGAGGACACCAAACTTTGCATGCATATGTTTTACTAGCAATAAAGGAGGACGGTTAACTCGAAATTAGCTAAGGGCTTTATTCATCAAGCCATAGCGCCAGGTAATGACTGGCTGCGACAGGTAACGACAGGTAGCGAACGGTGGGCGCCGGGCGCTGTGCACAATACCACATTTATCAAAGCGAATCTGGTGAGCGACTCGTAGCGACCGATTCATCATCACAGGCGGCTCACCGTATACTGCCGGCGCTCTGGCTTCCTGTCGCTACCTGTCACTCTCCCATACATTTCAAAGGACAATACTTTTCTTCTGTTTAAACAGGGTTTTATTTAATTTTTAAATTATCAAATAATTGTGTCACCTCTCATGGTCTAGAAAAAGTCATTTTTGAAAACATTTTTGAATTATAATATTTTTATGCAGAATTTTCCTTACTTGTCTGGTATTAAAGTGTTCATGTTACAATGTAATAACAATGTAATTCCATATTTTTTCCCTTTGTTACTACAGACTTTAATCACACAGCCTCTGGCGCTCTGAGCTACAACAACCCGATTTTGAGCGCCGACGCTGTGTTAGGCTGTTTTTTTGATGAATATGGTGTGAGTCGGTCGCACTGAGCTGGTGCTACCCTTCGCTCCCAGACAGCGCTGTACTGTACGCTGTGTTATAGCGACTCACACAATATATTCATCAATACCGGCCAGCGACTGAGATGCTCTGAAACAGCGAACCATGGGCGAGCACAGCGACTACTAGCGGTCGCTATCAATGCCTTGCTACAGACGCTCATCTGTCAGTACCTTGCGCTAGAAATGAATCAGCCTGCAAAACTCTGATTAAACCAAACCAGAAACATTCTCGCCAATTGACTTTTCACCTGAATCCAATTTGCATCATGAGTATAATAAATACACAACATGTTTTTGCATCACATAGATTACGTTTTACCTGTTATACAATCTTATTTCATGCTACATAATACATTAAAAAAGAGAGAAATGACTTAGGACGATGAACTGAGGGATTTGAGTCCAAAAGATGGACAGTACATTCCTATGAGTCGTATTTGATGCCGAATATTTGTAATTTATTAATAGAGAGATAGAGTATAACTTGTATTTGCATGAGCATCATTATAAATATATCAGATGATTAGTATAGCCTGTCACTGATATGTATTTTAAATAAAATATGTTTGTTTAAAGTGTGTAGAAATATTTAATGCAGGGTGTCTCCATTTTGCACAGAGCATGCTGAGGATTTTAATGAGAAAATAATTGCTTGAAATCAGTGTGTGATTTATTTCAATGTGCTGTGACATTTATTTTAGAAAATGTTATGTGTTTTAAGCTGAATTTACAACTCTGTGACTGAACTATGTCAAGTTCACAGAATGTTGTCATCACACTGGTTAATATTCCCTAGATTTGCGCCCTTGACCCAATGGCACAAACAATATTCTGCATTCACTCAACCTTCCTGAGACCTGTTAATCACCCCACATTAGCCAACCAAATGTCTAGTGCTAGTGTGTGTGTTCAAATACAAGGTTTCCTCTATCAGCCCAAGGGTTAAAGATGCATTTCAGCATTTGAGATTAAAAAGTCATTGTTGCCGAAAAAAGTCCAACATTTAAAATCTGCCTAAACATTCTAGATGACAGGAAGAGGGGGTTACTTATACCTACTGCAAAAGTGTTGCTGAACTTGTTCTTGCAACTACCTGTAACTTTTATTCTGTTAAAGAGGAACATTGGAGGCCCTGGAGTCTAAAAGATGAATTGGGATGCCCTGCTGTGTGAAACCCCCTCCCATCATCAATTTCCCTCAACTTCTCCTGGAACCCTAGCCGAGTCTGTATGTTCTGGCCGCATCCCTACTTGCCTCTAGCCAAAGTGGATCCGGCCTTCATGAATGGGTGGCGTGGGCATTACCTGGCTTCAAGGTGGCTTAGCCATTCTGGCAGCTTAGCCATGGCAGAGGGGTTCCTGTTGCTGTATAGGGTTCATCAAGCTTTGACAGCACCTCTTCATGATGGGGCCCCCACGGATGTAGTATTGAAACCACACTATTACACACGTTTAGGTTACTTTTCTACTTCAAAGGGAAGCTACGCTATTGTAGGAGAAGGAACTGCTGTATAGCCTTGGAATATTTTATCCTGCTCCTGGTGGCATGATGCGTGGAAGATTGTCCTTTATCTCCTTTGTGGAAGAAGAAGAATGGGCGGCTATCACAGGTGGAGGCTGGGGAGTTCGAGGATGCTAGTGGATCCTGAGGGTCTTTGCTAGTTAGGCGAGGGGGCTGGAGGGCATAGTTGGCTTCTGTGCTCTTTAATAATGGGGCTGATGTGCACTTCCTGTTAATTTAAGGTTGGGGTAGTTACAGTAGAGGGAAATACTCCAACTGGTTTTGACCTCATAGTCTCTCTGGACCAAAGGAGGGGGAAAGATAGATTGGTGGTTGGGTTTAGGACTAGTATTTTGTTCTCTTATCTGTCCCTTCTTGTAATGGGGGGAGGGGTAGGAATAGCTTCTGTTTGTGGTGGGCTTTGGGTGGAAGCTGAAGTTGATATAATGTTTATTTTTTTTTTTCATTTTATTGATGATCTTTTAATTTGTGCTGGGGGGGGGGGGTTATGCCTTCAGTAAGAGATTCAAGCCCCAGGTTGCCCTAATGTCTGGTCTTGACTCTTTCGTTGGGATACAGGGGGTGGCCTTAGACTATTTAGTAGCCAGTTGGGCGGTTTTTATCTTGTGTTCTTTTAAAACTGTGGTAGATTATAATGTGTATTTTTTTCTCTTTTTCTTGTATTCTATTTTCTGTATTCCCTTTTTACTTTTATGAAGCTGGACTGGAGCGATATCCTGAGAAGAATTTGAGGGCCCAGATAAATGTCACTCGCCATGACCTTAATTTTTTATTGACCACTAGGGCAGAGAAGAGCATTAGAAACACAAGTTCTATGAGAAGGGGGATAAGGTAGGCTCCCTCTTGTGGATGCCCCCCTCCGAGCTTCTTGCGAACACCAAACAGCGGGACCAACACCCGTTAAAGTAAAAACGGTTGTTGGTCAAGTTTAAATAGAAGGACATGTGCTCATTCTTGATTGTGCTCATTTCTATTATTTAGGGGCATACATAGACTTGATGGGGCCCCATAACATGAATCCTAACCCTGCCCCCCATCAGCCGCCCCCCTAGGGACAGTCACTCACCAGTTCCCTCGTGCTGGAGGTTCAGGAAGTATGCACAAATAGGCAGGTGAGGGCGGCACGCACACATAGGCATGCGATGGGACAGACGAGGCGCTGCTTACTCCACAGGAAAAGCCAGTGTGGACGACGGAGACAGCAGCTGTGCCTGGATGTACATTCTAAAGAGGTGGTTGTTCCATGGGTCTGGGGCCATCTGCCTTCACTGCCTCTATGATATGTACACCCCTGCTACTGTGTAAAATGAAAGGGCTGCTGATCAAAGTTAGCCTATAGTTGCTGGCATTTTACATCCATCTCATGTGGTAACCCTTCTCGCGAGGTGCCAAGCTTCTTCTGAGCCACACCCCCTTTGTGGCCTCACCCCTCTCTGGCGTCACTGAAGCCACAGGTGTGGAGGTGGGTATGTGCAGTGTTCAAGGCCAGAATGAGGCTGTCCAGTTACACGCTTCTGCCCAGCCTCAGATACTGGGGCTGTGGGAACCTGATCAACGCCACAAGCCCAGGTAAAAGGAAGCAGGGGAGTGTCATCCTTTAGGTTTAGGTTTATGTTATTTTGCAAATAATACATTTTTTTTACTGTAAGTGGGCATGTTGTGTGTGCCAGCTAAATTGGGCTGGGATTTATTCATTAATAATTTCATCACTGGGTCATCTTTTTATATTACAACCTATGATTTGATCAAAAGAAAAATGTTAAGACAAATAAAAAAATAAGATATAGGCTCTAATTGTATAGTGAAATGCTTGATTCATTGTTTTTAATACAACAATCCACCCTGGATAACACAGCTTGTTGCATTTTTAAGCACCTTTTGCAAGCGCTATCAATTGAATCCATGCAATCCATGGTGCAGAACTACACTCGCTGTTGCTGCAGTTTTAACATGTGCTTAAACACATGAAAGAGCAAAGGACTCAGCCTTAGGAAGAATTTATTTTATTTCTGCTTCAGTGCTCTGGCTAATATCAAATGTGTATGTATTATAGTCAATAGCTACCTGTTTAACACATATTCATAAATGTTTACTTTTCAGAACTAAAGATAAACATTTTAATGTGGTCCCAAAGACCCTCACCCCACCGCCCCACCGGCAAAATTTAAAGAGATGCTGCTCCACAAGCAGCCTGTGGAAGGTAAGTATAAGTTAATTGATGATGCTATGTACAATAATAATAATAATAACTGGTAGATGGGCTGGTAACTGGGCTATAGGGCATAAGACCCCTTCTAAACCCCTCCCCTCCTATTATGAGATTAGTGATGTAGGCTCCACCTCCTAGTATAAAAGCCACCTCCCCTGGCCCTCACTTCAGCCCCTTGCTGGGTAGCAAGAATGAAAAAGGAGGATTCTGTGTTGTACCCCTTTCTCCAAGTGACGGCACAGTAGGCAGGTTCTGCTGGCCCGCACCGCCATCAGAAGACAGTGGAGGGGGCACAGAAGAGCCCCAAAAGGCAGAGAGCGGCGTGGAATAGAACAGGTGGAGGTGGAAGAGGACATTGTCCAGCATGGGATTCAAGCCAGAAGATCGGCAGTGAAATTTAGAACATTAAAGATTTGTTTTGGTTCTCGCTTTATTTTTACTACTTGGGGTGAGCTGGTAAGGGGTCCAGGGGACCCCTATACCAGTTCACCTGGGTTGGGATCCACCATGGCACCTGCCGGACTTGGCGAGTGACATGGCGGTAACCCCGACATATTACCCGACCCCCATTTGGGGCATTGGAGGTGCGGAAGAGCCTGGTGCCTATTGCTGTGTGGTGCCCATTTCTGTGGGCATGGGGCATGTAGTTTTCAGGGACAGGGGCCTTACAGAGCCTTACCTCTGGGCCCTGGGTTAGAAGCCCATATGCTTGGTGTTGTTCTTGGCTTCACAAACAAGGACTGTGGGATTGTGATCGGCGTCGCTGGAGTGGTGGTCAGGTCACTGGATCTTCTAGTGCCACATGTCACTTCCCAGCCCTGAAGTCTTAGGAAAAGTCTGCAAAGGGGTATGTTTCCTTTAAGGCAGCATTAGGCATAGCAGCAAAGCAAGCCTGTCACCATGCTTAAGTGTTCTTTCCCTAGCAAGCAGCAGCAGTAAGCAGTCAATTGGTGTTGTATTTTTATTTATTTTAAATGTATGGAGTAAAGTTATCTAATGATATCTAAAATTCGACTGTGTGACCAAATCGAAATATCAAGTTATTTTACTTATTTTACTGATCTTATTTTAGAACGTTCCTCATTGCTCACTGCCATCAGCACGAGCCAGAGATTGGAGGAACACGCTCCCAGTGTTTGCCGTTAGTAATGAGTGACATATTCTGGCACACGTTAATGCGCTACTGTAATTTCACTGGCACGAAGCGGCTGATGTCATGATATGTAGGAGCCAGATCCACAGTCCATGTTATTGTGACTTGGCGCAGGGATTCCCCGGGTCATTGATGGCCTCCCATGACATAATGCTTGCATACAGGATCTGTCTGAACAGCCTGTGTGCACAAAGCTTACAGGATTGTTTATTTATCCAAGTTTATTGTTTAGGGATGAGGTGTCTACAGACAGCATAAAAATAGACAGGAGAACAAACGGCTGTCTGTGGAGGCACATAGCATTCACGCCCTTTCCAGGTCACCGCTAAATACTTCTGTTGCTGGAGCACCATAGCTTGGTAACCGCTTTCGAACTGCTGTGTTCTAAACGGGCTATATAGCAATGGATGTCGGATACTATCGAATTTTTATTACCTGGGTGCCGTTTACCCATCCATTATCCATTGATGTTTAACAAGTACGTTTGCATGACCCTAATTGTGAAATCGTACATTTATTTATGCAAACTAGTCTAACGTGTCTAGCAACTAGATGCCTGGCACTTGACCTATGAGCTAAATAAAGAAATCCCCCCCTTTGGATTGTCATAATAGATATAAGATCAGCTGCAGGAGTGAAGGGGGGTGTCTTGCAATGGAGTATAGGAGAAGGCTAGCTGTTCTCCTAATCTGGTACTCAGAAACATACTGGTTCAGTAGATGTTCCCCAGCATCCTTGCACATTCCCAGTGACCCCACATTAGTGTACGACTACTCCAATTACTGTAAGACAGGGGCCTGCCAGACACTACATCAGGATGAAGCTGGAAATGAATGGAGTTGGACATGCACAGGCACTGCAAATAAAACAGGGGCAGAGCCAGGGCTGCCAGCAGGCATTGGTGGGCATTTAAAGCAGGTCCACACCCATTTTCTACATAATGGGTTTGGGATTGCCTTGTGATAGAACAAAGACCTCTGCAACCTTCCTCCGCCACAATCCTTACATGAACCTTAATGCCCCTGCAATAGCCGTCGTTGGTCATGGGGGCTGACCTGGACTGGCCCCGACCCATATGACCATCATCGGCCAATAGTAGGGCCACATTTCTCCGATTGATCAAGGTTCAGGTGGGGGTTGCAGGGGTCCAGCAATCTGGATTCCCTTCAATCGCAATGTGGGTCACAATGAGGCCTCATACCCATGATGTATAAAATATGTGGGGGTGTGCATTTTTATGGCACATGCAAAGCATTCTCAAAAGCAGTGATGGATTGGGAGGAAGCTGGTGCGTCGGAGAAAAGGTGAGTATAATTTCTTTATTTTTTGGCTGTATTATTGAGAATGTGAACATTAAACTTTTACAGTTTATCTGCAGATCGTGGCCAGGTTTTAAGCTCCATCCTGCTAGTTTAGCCACGGTCTGCTAAAAGCTTTAATCTACAGCACAGGTACCAAAGGAGATCAGCTGCATGGGAGGTGTGTTTAATCTTTTTTCTCTTTGCTTACCTGCTGCGCAGCGGATTCTTCCTAGTGTGCTGCTGGATAAAGCTGCTGATGCTGACATACAGCATCGTTTCTGTAGCCCAGTCCCTGGATCTTATATATGCATGACCAGATAAGATAACTAGATAACATATAAACCATTAACATTTTAAAGCAGAACTAAAAGGTTCCAGGACTTGTCTCTGGCCTTCCCCTGGGGCATCCCAATGCTGTGTGAAACACCCCAGGGGGCCTGTAAACACTCCTTTCCCTGCTTGTTGTGCCACATCCCCTACATCCCCAGCGGCGTGAGCACGCTCCCGTCCAAGCCATTCAGATAGGCTTGTGCAAGGGCACCCATGCCGCCAGGGATGCAGGGGATGCGGCAGAACACATTCCCCATTCAAGTCAATGAGAGTCATTTGCTGAAGGACATAGTTACGGCAGAAGGCTCTCATTGGACAAGAGCTCCCACATGCGCCTTTAATGTGAGGAAGAGGTGAGTGAGTACTGGTCTTCTGGGGGGTTTCACACAGCGGGGCACCCTAATTTGGTATGCCCTGGGGGAACAGAACAAAACCTGGGAAAGTGAAATTCCATATAGAAATGTAAAATCATTAAACAATACAGTTACCAAAATTACCAAAATCATTCAGAAGTTGAGTAATTATATTAACTAGTTAAATAATTAAGCATCTAATTACATTTTATGTACATATATATCAGAGAGTTCATACGCCACCAAGAGGAATAATCCTCAGGATCATACATTGCTGGGTATGACTTCAAGGGACATTCAGGCTTATATCTTCAGCTGGGAAGCTCAGTAAAGAACGCAGTGAAGAGTTTTGAACTGGAAAAGTTTCTGTATAATGTGTCCATCTGCAAATGAAGCTTCCCTTCCCCCGAAGAGGAGGACCCTATGTAATTTTTAAGGGTTTAATGTATCTCTCTGGTTTCTGACATCTCGCTTCCCGCTGCAGGGAGGGGTCTTTTATACTGGCAGAGTGAGCCAGATGCCGGAAGCTCAGCTGGGGCTGTGGACTTCCGCAGAGAGCGGCGCAGGACAGAGCGGAGATCAGTGACCAGGGGACAGTGAAAGAGCAGGTAAGGTTTTATGGATTTCAGGGAAAGATTCCATTGGCTGAATTTATTTCTGTAATTCAGTGCAAACTCTGGTTCTAACAAACCGGTTTTCTCAACTATATAAGTAAGTATGTGTTATGTAAGGTTTAGATTTCAAAAATAGTGTTGATAAATTTAACTACTACTCAAGTTAAAGTGGAACCAGGGCTGGCTGCTGATCAATGTTGATCATTAACTGATCAGTATCTATGTCATACAAACACAATAGTCCTTGAAAAACAGAAATACAGATGACTTTCTTGATACACAGGTGTTCTCACTGATCCCCAGATTCTCTTTGTTAGAAACAGACACGTGCATTCTGTGGTTTCTAAATCCCCAATGTATAGTGTTTATTTAAGGTGTATCTGTGTAAAAAGGAGCTCAATTTAGTAAGAGCATTGAGAGTGTTTCCACTAACAATATCTCTTTATGTGAAGGATTTACTGAGATTTGTATATGGAGAATATGTTGTCATCTGCCACAATGACGGCCTACTGCAGCTTTCAGATAACAAAAGTTCTTTAAGGATCTGTATCATAGACAGTGTTTCCAAAAATATGGGGTAGAGTGGCAAAGTGGCCATATAGAGCACAGGTAAATTCCTTGAACTGCTTTTGGGGCAGCTAGGCAGGGCGTAGGCAGCCCACGTCACAACGAACATGTGTTGGAATTCATCCATTCCTCTTCACTACCATGCTCCACTCCACATACCAAGTCCATTCCCCATACGGCCCCACTGTACCCCCCTAATCTAAGTTCTGCCTCAGCATCATGGCTATGGGGGGAGCATACCCAACCTTGCCATAGACTCTGACCCTACAATAATCAAGCATCAGTACTGTCATTTTGACAGTGGCTAAATTCACTGCAGCCCATAATCTGTCTTGGTTGGCTATTGGACTGTATTAACTCCATAAACAATTATGTCCAATATCCTTATTTCTAAGATATTTTCCAACTCCTATCATCAAGCAAATGACTATGAATGATACTTTCTTCTCACAACATGATCTGCATTTCCAAGCAGAAGGAATAGAGGCTGGGTTTGATCCTGGCAGATGAGATGTGCAGGCCTACAATAGTCCCATATTTACCGATGAATATGTTGTAATAAAATCTATCATTTTCACTTTACTAGCTTGCAAACAGAATTTAGGTGATTTTTTAATGTAGGGTATGTTCAGGGGCAACAAGAATCATTCTGATAGCCAGGGGAGGATTGACCAAAGAGAGCTCAAGGAGAGGTTCAGGTGAGTCATAATGCTTTGGGGCTGAACATGCTGACTATAGTCCCCAACATGTAGCCCAGCTCACCTAGAGTCCTGCCTGAACGAATTCACTTCTAACCCTCCACTCCCAGTCTCCACCACAAACCCCTTCCACTATACCTGTCCCACTGCACCCTGCCAAGAGAACCCAGTTCATTCTTTGCATGTGGGTGGCCATACCCACCCCTGCCACAGAATCTGCCCCTACAATAGTAAAGCTTCAGTGCCATCATTTTAAGATTGCCCATTACCTCCCCCCCCCCCCGCACCACCACATGATCTGTCCCTGCAATGCTACAGCCTCATTTAACTACCAGCTGAGACAGGGTGGCAATGTGCTGGCTGAAGGACAGTAAGTTCTGTTTGCAAGCACAAAAACTCTGGTTCATGGGTGGAAGTATGCAAAGAAACTAGCGTGCGCATGTGCTAGGGCTCCATTTTCATGCTTGGATCCCTGGCATGGATTTTGACTCCGCATCTTCACTACTTACCTTGACCCTTGGCTTACATTCAACTTCTATGCCTGGTCCTTGTCGGTACCTTGCCTTGGTTTCTATATGTATGTGCTCCTGCCGGCAACAACTCACACATAAAGCTCCACCAAGCTTCTTGGTTCCTAGGCCACAGAGGTGATATCCCTGTGGTATCGCTGGGAACCTTGAGTCTCATTTATCAGGCTCAGTGGATTCAGCTTCCGCTGTTTCGAATCTTGACACTGGTCTGATTTTTAGCCCCAGTTTCACCCTGCTGACAATAACACATCCTGTGAACTGTATTACAATGCTGAGAATCGTGCAACACATACATGTCTATGCTGATAATAGGGGAATATTAAATACTAGCCTTACATTTATTATTATTTTTGCACCTCTGCTTTTGCTTATAATGTTGTGGTCCTTGCTAAATGCAAAGAATGTTCGGTGGTATTGTATGGGTTTTCAACGGCGGGGGGGGGGGGGGACGGGTGAGGTTAGTAGCTCCACTTTGTCAGCACCTGACATGGCACTGCATGCTGGGCCATTCTCAGGAGGCGACAGAGCTTGTCATTCATGCTTCTCAAACAATGAGGTCATAATTCTGATTTGCATGTTGGAGTTGCTGCTGAACGAATTGACAATTCAGTCACAGAAAGATGAGCTTATGCAATGCTTTTTCATACTATGAAACATATTTTAATACACAGTGCCAAGAGGACCACCCCAAAGAAAAACTTGTAGGAAGCAAGTCTGTGCCAGTACCACAAAATATGGCTGACCCACCTAGATTTTACCAATATTTATATGGCCAAAGCTGTTCCATCTTGCAACGTGGCAGTTTGTTGTCCAGCCCTGTTTTTGGAGTCTAACATTTGGCCAGTGCCATGGAAAACATAGACTGCCCCCATGCAAAATACAGGCATGATTGTGTGATCATGGCTGTGTAACTGGCTAGTGCCAGAGGAGGTGGAGGGGGTGAGACGGGAGAGGTTATTATGGTAATAGGGGCCAGCGGTTCCAGCCCCTGATTGGGGACGGATGTGAGGGGAGGTGCAGTTTCCCCTGGAAATTGATGTCTATTGCTCATCTACAGCGACGTTTAGAAGCTGAAGACCAGCGCTGTGACCACAGGCTGGAGGTATACACTGGATTCAGCTGGGGATAGGGTGTGTGAAGAAACACTTTAAGCCTAACATGAAGCTATCCCTAAATGGCTTGTCCCCTCTGTTATGGTACTCTCAAGTCATCACTTTTTGCCTTGTGCTTACAGAGTTCACTAGCCTGAAACACATGTCCACAAATGGCAGACAATGGCTGTGTAGCCTTTATAGGCTCTACTCAAACATTGTCTGCAAGGTCTAGCCTTTAGTTCTTGGCCTATATGTGCTGTACAAATACTTCCTGTTTTAAGTGCACTTTACCTTATTCCCTTAAACTGGGGGATTTTAGTCTCTTTAATTTCACCATGCCAATACTAACATGGGTCTCTGTGACACCCCCCCCCTGTTAAAAGTTACCTGCTCTGTCATGTGTGTCTCCCAATCACTGCAGCAGCGGGGTCATTTTTACTGCTGTGATTGGGGCTTACAAGTTACCCATGATTTCCTGTGGTTTGGCTGCCTACAGTAATTGAACTACAGTGCCCAGTTACTGTTGTGGAAAAGGTGAGTGGTTGAGTAACCAAACTGAGCTTAGCTAAGGGGATGGGGTGGGTGGGTGGGTGGGGCAGAATAAAATGAGTCAAGGTCTGCTTTAAGCTGAGATAAATTGCTTGCAACACTAACAACATGACAACAAAGCGGCAATGAAAAATGTCAAGTAGCTACATTGTGACAATGTCATGTAAGGAGATTTATCCTCACTTCCTGTCCTGGGAGCGCCAGTAAAAAGCAAGCTGGTGTGTAATGCTCTCAACACAGAGAAATATTCACCAGGATGCATCTCTCATCAGGGCAGTACAGGCAGAACTCCAGAATGGGGCTAAGCCATTGCCTCTGATGGCATTGCAGTGACTTTTTGACGGGCTTTCAAGGAATCTGGGCTTTCCCTACCTACTGCAGCCCACTCTGATCAGCCCTCATAAATGTGAGGATTGCTGAAGCCATTACAGCGTACATCTTTCTTATGGGCATCAGTCCTGGGGCGCACACGTGCCTGGCTATGTCTACAATCCCTCCTCTGCATCGCATCTGGTAAAAATGACTAAAATGCAATAAGGAGCCCCCTAAGATTGAGGTTGCATATAGGTTGTCTATTGACAACCCTGCCAGGACATGAAGGATATTATATCAGGATATCTAATGGCTTTCTGCCCCTCTTGAATTCTATCACACTGACGTGAGCTTTTGGATCACTGCTAACACCAGGGAAAGAAAAACTGGGAAGTTTCTCAATGATATCACACACTAAAAACTTTTTCTATAATGGCTTCACTATGATTCTTGCATTTTTATGAAGCTTTAAACTGAAAACTAAAGAGAATTTTCATAAAGATTTTCAATGTGGGGTCTAGGAAGGTTTCTCTGCTCTATGAATTCAATTAATTAATCATGGGTAGCAGAACTTCATAGGACATAGATTAATTTGCATGTATCAGAAGGCCTTTCTGCTCTCAGTGGGGGATTCCCATAATTAAAATATGACCATTATAATATTAAGAAAAATACAAAATGTTGAACTGTACCAGAGCTTGCGTTGAGCAGTTATGGGCTTTACAACACTGTGCAAAGTTACATTTTCTGGCTTCATTTTAAACTTTTTCCATTTTATCAGTTTGAAAGCCATCCAATGTTTTGTCTCTTGTTACAGAAGTGGTGAAATGGCTTTGGCTGTTATCTTTAGAAGAAAAAACATTTTCAGGGACAACTCATTAGGAGGAATATTATAGTTACCTCCTCTCCCTGGCCCGGCTTCTCATAGTGGAGCAGAGAGTCTTGAGCCATTTTGAACCTATTCTGATCTGAGGTTTTTGGAAAAGCCCACGAAAGGGGAGTTTTTCTTTAAGTCTGCCCACCTCACCCAGAGCTTGTATTGCAACTCACTCATTCTTTTAACCCCTCCACCCTCCACTCTCTGCTTCCTAAGTTACCCCGATACCTTCCCCTCCAGCAAGGTCACATGCTCGTTCTCAGAATCATGGCTTTGGTATGCCTCCAATCTCTGACATTTTGGCCTAGATTCAATAGGTAGAAAACAATTCTCATTGTAGTAAATAATTCAATTCATGAGAAAAAAGCCTGAGAATGTCACTGTTACTGAATCACCCGATAAAAAGACAAAAAAAGTCAATGGCAGCTTTAACTACAGTGTAGAAAGGAGTAAAAAAGTGCCATTGACATGAATTGAATCTTTTACTACCATGAGAATTGTTTTCTACCATTAGTGAATCGAGGCCCATATCTGCTCCTACAATACTAAAACTTCTATACAATGATTGCAACATTGCATATATCTACCATGTCCATTATCTGTTACTTGCACTGCATTTGCCCCAGCTGATGAACACACCCACTGTCTATCTGGAAAACTCAGAAGCTCATGGTTGGGTGGTGGGCTGGATAAGTGAAGAGAAACCCCAGGCTTATCTTTGGCCCGTCTAAGTTGCTAAATAATTAAATGGGTTTTACATGTGTTGTTCAATGCTCCTTTTATTTTATGCCACATGTGACTGCCAGTGGCTAGATGGGTCTTGTCAAATGATTGTTTGTAGCACTGTGTATGGCACGCATCCAGCCACTTGACAAACCCTACTGGTCACTGTGAAAGCAGTAAACATGTCAATGTAGATGTGTAAGAAGTATATAAGGGGATTAAAGCAGAAAGATTCCTGGGGGTTGTGAGATAAAACAGGCCTGTATAGCCAAGGTGTGAATTGAAAACATATTATATTACCTCTCATAAAGCTGAAGCTGCTGTGTAGTGATGAGCCGAACAACCTTGTATTCAGTTCTGAGGCTGTTCTGCTGAATGCCTCATGCTATATGGATTTGCATTCAAATCCAAAGTACAACACCATAAAGTATTTTCGGGAAATATCAGCAGTGTTATTCATTCCCTCCGCCTACTAACCTCGTGCACCAGACATAGGTGCTGGTAGCCCAGAGCGGGCCGAGTGGGTAAGGAGTTGCAGATGTGCCTAGCAACCATTGGTATTGGCCCAGGGCTGGGGCCAGCTGCTAAGTCTCTAAGTCCTGGGTTAGAACTATATGACTGGTGTGCTGGGCTAGTAGCCTGGGGAGGGGCACATTTAAAAATATATATATAGACAAAAAAGGGGCGAAGAATCTGACTCAAATAGTGCCACTTTTTCGGTTTGGCTGGACCAAACAAAATTGTCGTTAATCGAAATTACACCCATCTGACCTGAATACTTTTGGCCTGATTTCCACACTTTGACTCAATTCAGCTTCTACATATATACACAATGAGGTTTTGTTACAAATGTGGTAACCGTGTAATGACCCTTGTTCTCTTACTAGGTTACCTAGTGTTTATGCTAATCCACCCCAAGTAAAAAGGACAGCTAAAAAAAGGATGATTTGACATTCACTGCATTCGCTGTTTCCGTTAGCTCTCAGGTGAGCTTTTTGTTGACTACATTCATTGTTCTCTTTATCTGTCAGGTAAGACTGTAAGAAGCACATTAAACCTCATTTATGGGGACACAGAAGAAAACTGAGCATGTTTTACATGTTATAAATTAGGAGATGGTTTGTATTTATTTGTGCATTTTGTTTAGATTTTATGTAAGCAATAGTAGAAGAAATTCATGGAACATGAGTAAAGACCTGACCAGGTTTTGATAAATGAATATAAAAAAAAGGAGCAGAAAACATGTGTTTTCATTTTCAAACCCTGTGTGTCCTTGCCTCTCCTGTCCCATCATGCAGAAAGCAAACCTTATAGTGGTTCAAATCCCCCCATACTTGAAATAAAGCCACTATTTTAGACTGCAGGTTGGCACAGGGAACCCAGGAGGTCACATGCCACAGTTTATCTGAATGGCTGGGTGCAGGAGCGTGCACAGCTATGCGGATGCCGCGGATGCGGCCATGGCCCACAAAAGAGGCATGGGACTGATGGAAACGTAAAAGGGTTTGCAGTCGACCTGGGGGACTTTCTCAGTGGGGCATCCCTATATAAATGTTTTGACGTTGAATTGATAATTAAGAGCTACAACTCGTCATGTATTATCTTTAAAGCGGACCAAAACCCTCTAAACCCCCCATATCCTCTACCCACCTCCCCCACCCAGTACATCTGACGATGCTGCTTATTCGGTGGTGGCTAGGTCTAAAAAAATACATTTTATGTTTTGCGGCCGTAGCCGCGCCACGCCAGCATATTTGAGATCGCCGATTGGAAGATATCCAATGTGCTGGCTGGCGGCTGATGAATGAGCCTGTAGGCTGCATCCCTTGGCTTCCTTCTAGTCTGAGACGCATTCTCACCCCCCACTCATCTGAATGGCTGGCGGTGGATCGCGCCTCAATTACAGGGATTCAGCTGCAGATTTGAGGGCGTTCTCTTTTCCCTAGGAGAACCAAAAGCCTGGCCCTGGAGCCTTTTAGACTCCAGGCCAGGGCAGTGCTGGTTTTATTCTGCTTTAATCTTCTTGAAATATTCCTTCACTAATATGTAATGCAATATTTAGCATGCGCTTCTTGAAAGATATAATACATTTCTGATGACTATCAATAATTCCGTTTATATGTGTATTGTGTTGCCCTTTGATTAACTAATCGTTTAATCTAAATTCCTTGACTGATTAATTATCAGTCATTTTGAATACCAATCATTTAAAAAGATATTTCTATTTGGAAGTGGTTTAGATTTTTGCAGCAATACTACAACACTTATGTCCTATTTAGCCCCCACCACCAGGTTTCATTAGATAGCTATAAGTTTTTGGCTGAAACATTTGCAAGGAATATTTGTGTTTAAATATTAAAATATTAAATATTTAGATATTTATTTTTCACTTGTACTATGCTTAATGCAGCCGGAGTTTTTATTTCAGTGCCCAGTGAGGTTAAATACTGGCATATAAGCCAAATGCATTATACAGAAGCTAAATGCTGGGTTAGCCAGTTGTTTTATTTCTTGCTCTTCATGGGCCATAGGGCTGCCAACTGCTCTAACTCCCTAACCCCGAGAATCGGGTCAGTGTTACTTTGTTCCTCTAGTCCGCGCATATATTTAAAGAACCGGCTTATTGTAGTATGCTGTGACTGAATCAACCCTGTGTTACGGCCAGAGAGACAGAATTAGATCTGTGTTATTCCGAGTGCGTGTAAAAATCAGCTAAATATAACTGCCGGTGAAGCATGAAAAAAGAAACAAAACCATATGTAAAAAGCAGATTGTCCGCCTCTGCTGGCAATTCCGCCGGCGCTGAAGAGGTTAACCCGTCCAGTGTCAGCTGTCAATCACTATGATATATATCCCATAGCTGCCAAGTCATGGCTGTCCTGAAAGCCCTCCAATTTCAATACTTCACAATAAATCTCCCCTCTCTTGGACGGCCTGGCCGCTGATTGCTTTTTCCTCTTTGCTCTCTGGTTAGCTGGTGAAATCATGCAGGGCTTTTTTTGATTTGCAATGCAGAGCTTGAATTTCTGTTTGGATTCTTTTAATAGGATCCAACCATATATCCCAAACACAGGAAATCTAAGAAGCTTTTAACCACTTGATTGCTAAAGAGCTTGTTACATTGAAGGATTTAATGACAGCAACTACTAAAGTGGGAAAGTGGGATTCCAGAATACATTCCATTGGAACTAGTTATGATGCAAATTTGCCTCTATTCAGTTCTGGTGCATTTCTGCCGAATGGTTTGGTGCAATATTCTAGTTCCACATCTGAATTTGAATCCCAGTAAAGTCTTCATTGGAAGCCCTGGGTCTCTAGAAAGTGGCCAAATGCCCCCAAATTGCATGATGGGAAGACCTCAAGCAAAAGCATCAGAGGTCGCCTTATCCAAATAATATGTTTTTTAGTAGAAGAATACCCCTTTAATGTGTTTACAAGTTCTGCAAAAGTTTCTTTTTACAGAATAATGTGTTTTAACAGAGGACCCGCTTTTAAGTTATTGCCCAGGTAAAAGATAAAGCTATACTTACCTTTATTACTGCCTCAGCTGCGCTCAGTGCCGGTTAGACATGGCGGCCTCCAGCAATAATTACAATGGAAGGTACGAGTCAATGCAGGGCGTGCCAATCCCATTACAGTCATATCCAAAGTACAGCACTAACTAAACCCAATCCTGAACCTCCATCCCAAAAGTAAAGCCATAATTTGGAGGACTCAAGATTTTAGTTAGATTTGGGCTCGGTATCATGTTGGTCAGAAAATGTCCAGACATTTATACAAACTTACTGGGTGATGGTGAGGCACATTTAAAAAGCTGAATTAAGTTAGGAGGTGTCAGGCCGAGCTGAATTTTATCGCCAGGCACTCAGTTTGGGACTGGGGTGGGGGTGGGGGGGGGGGGGTGAGGCAGGTCTGAGCCAATAAGCCATTGAAATTGTGAATTATAGGCCATAGATGTATTTGGGTGGCTACAGGTACAGACCAGGAACTGAGTGATTGTAGTCAGGGGCTGGGATTAGGTGAGCTTAGACTGGAAACAGGTCAAGCAGAGTCACAGACTGGGAACAAGTGAGCAGAGACACAGGCTGGGTACATAGACACATAAGACAATTGTATATGCTACTAGAGAGAGGAAAGGTCGACCACCCTGGCGTGGGGGTCTCCTACTCAACAGAGAGCATGTAACTAGCCCACATCTTCAGTAGAGCTTCTGATGGTAGAGGATATACTAGGCCTAGGACAGTCTTGTGGTGGTTACATACTTGGGAAAGGCAAAATGGAGAGCAGATGGTACACAACACAGACAGCAACAGACCAACAGTAGAGCAGTAACTAGCCCAGGGGCAAGTGGATGGCCTAAGACCAACACAGACAATGGATGGACCTGGGGACCAGTACAGACAATGAAGGGCATGCCCCCTAGTACAAGCAGTGGAGGGCCTGGGTGACCGAAAGCAGAACAGGGAATGTGGGCCACAGAGAGCTGGTTAGCATGAGTACACTCAGACAAAGAGACGCAATGATCCAGCCCAGAGGCAGGGCTACACACATCCATTTATTAGGAAGACAGGGGAGTAAATTAATACCAACTGTGAGGGGGCCAGTAACATGAACCAGAAAACCCAGGAGAAAGCCTGATAAACACAGTAGCAGGGGACTCAACAAGGCGAGCAGTCACGTCAGTCATCCCAGAAGGTTTATGTATTTTTGGCTTTAGATTCAGTGCTGTATCTGATCTTGTACTGATCTTAAGTAGAACATGGTAATCCATAGGGGTGAATTCCTTAAAATGTTCATAAAGGACATGTGAATCATTTTATGCTCACATCAGCTACTCACTCCAGCCATTATTAAAATTCAAAGAAATTAAATCAAGTCCATGTTCATGATTTTAATTTATTTTTATTAAATAGTCAACATATAAACAAAAAAAAAAACTATAAATAAAATTGGAATTCGTGAATTTTAATTTTCTGATTTTTTTTCCACTGTGTGAAACCCCCAAACAATTTACCTCTCCCGCGTTCCAATGGTGCATGATGCGCGGGCGCACCATCACTGAGAGCTGATTGGTGAACGACGTAAACGCGGCAAATGCCTTTCATTGACTTGTGCACGCTCTGACGCTGAACAATGCAGGGGATACAACAGTGTGCCCTCCCTATTCAAAACAATGAAAGCTGTGGGCCGAATTATGTAGTCACGGCAGGTGGCTCTGATTGGACAAGAGTCCACTCATGCACTGTTGGAGCTGGGAAAGGTGATTTTTTCTGGGTGCTCTGGGGGGGGGGGGGGTTCACACAGCGAGGCATTTCAGTACAGAAAAGCCAGCACCTTACCCTAGAATCTTTTAGATTCCAAGCCGGCTTCTGGTGCGTTTTGTTCCAATAGCAGCTAATGATCAATAGATCCATGTGGATTAATTAAAAAATAGAATCCAACTAGTCCAGTCTGTATTATTTTAACATCACATCCCTCCTGAAACATGTTTACGTTCATTGTTAATATAATACAGAACTATGAAAGCATATATACCATATTTATTATATACATGCATATGCCACATAGGTGGAGGATAGAAAGGATGTTAATACACTATAGTATTGGTGTTATGCTTTGCACTGATGTAATGAAGGGCTGTTTCCATGACGGTGACCCCACACTAGGAACGTCATTTCACTTCTTGGGGATTTTGAATGCTGTTGGATTTATCTATATAAAGTACTGCATGTAATTTTAAATTGTATAAAAGTCCCTTCATTAAATGAATGAAGTCGACTTTAGAAATAAGAGCATTAACTGGTGGGGGAGGATGGCCAAAGCCTATATAGAACACATCTAAAGATTTGTACATATGCAGGAGGGAAAAATGATTTGCTGATTGTCTAGCCGGGGGATATGTACTGATATTGGCTTGGCAAATAAAGCAATGATATATAAGAGAGGCATTAATTATGAAATTGCTGTATGGCAAAATTGCGCCACCATGGGTGAAACTGATTAGCAGGCAGGCTGCAAACATAAATAAGAACGTTGATGTAAAAGACTCCAGGGAGGCAGTTTTTCCGATCCTAGGGACACCGCGATTTGGGAAGGTCCAAAGTCTGTGTGAAACCCCCACAATTGCCAGAGCTACTCATGTAGCTGACCTGCACCTCTGAATGGCTGGCATGGGGATGAGAGCGAATGGGGATGCGCAGTCCCTTTAGCTCACTAGCCGATCTTGAGTCAGATCAGCTTATTAGACCAAAAAAGAAGAGAGTGGGCACAGCTTTGTAAATAAAAACAAAGTGTGCTCCTATAGAACCCCCATCTATGACAACTATACACCAAAAACTGTTTCTATAAAATAGGAACTACTCACATGAATAGGAAAGGACACTGCCCAGTGTGGGGCATTAACCCACAACCCCGAGATTTAGAGGGTCATGCTCTCCCGACTGAGCTAGCTAGGCTATTCATGTGAGTGAGTAGTGCCCATGTTATTGAAACAGTACTTCTAGTAGAAAATGAATGGTGAGAGAGCTGCTGCCAGTCAATAAAGTGCTTTTTAGTGGGCGATGCCTTTTTTTGAAAATAAAAAATACCTGGGAGAGTGAAAATCCTGGGTTTTGTTCCTCTTAAGAATAAACACTTCAACAAATGGTTGTGCGTGACCCTTTGAAATGTCCTAATCCTACTTAACTTTCCTTATAGGATGTTGGTTCATGGACATGCTCTTGTCATACGCTTTGGAATCCGGATTTAGGCCATTTCCGGTAATTTCTAATGAGCATTTGACCACGACCACACAGTGCTATATTTTCATTAAAAGAAGTTTAACTTCTTAATTTATTATACCATACTTGTGCTATACATCATAAATTACATTCATGCATTCATAATATGTGACTGTGCTTGCCATACATATTTGAGTCATCAAATTTTTCACATTTTTTTACTTGATGGTCTTCATAGACTGTTTAGATGCCAGTTTCAGGCATTGGGCAGACATGTTTCGCCATATCTCTGTGGCTTTATCAATGCCCTCTCTGTCTGTGTGCTGGCATTATTTGAAGCAGCAGTCATTCCATTTATATTTGTACATCGATATTGTTCATAGCATGTCCATTTTTTCATTGAGACCCCGGGGGGGCGTGGCATGAGCACATTAGTGGTGTACTACACCTTCAAAAGCCCTTAAAAGGGCTGATTTATGAAATTATTCCCCTCCTATTCCATCTCATTCTCGTCCTCCCACATGAGGATAAACTCGGGTATAAGAAGACTGTCTCTGGTAGTTGTAAAGTGCGGAGGCGTTCCTAGCTGTTTATATGTGACCCGCGTCTGGCGTTGTGTGGCGGCCGCCTGCCCGCATATGCTGTGTCCGGGCTTCTAATCACGTTGCTCGTCAGTCTAGGTACTGTCACCCGCTGCTCTGAGTGTCAGCCCCATTACCTGTGCCAAGCACTTCACTGCAGTCCTAGTATTCATGCCATACCTAAACTACAGGCCTATAATCTGTACTATACCCATTATCTGTTCCATAACTTAAATTGCAGACCTATTTCTGTTTCCCTATGCCGACCTTAATGTGACGAACGATAAATGTCATGCAAGTCAAAATGATATGATACTCAATCGACGAGCGAATTCTCATTCATAGCTCAATCGGTGCTAGCATTTCACTCTAGCAATTTTTCATTTGAAAAGTTAAGTGCAAATGGGATAATAAACATCAGTCTTGTCATCAGTTATGTGTCCTGATATGCAGCTTCATTGTCTGTCCTGATCCTCTGTTAATTATCAGGACCCGGTCTTGGATTCCTATTATCTGTCCCACATCCTGGTCTGCAGCCCCACTACCTGCCCCAAACCATGACCCATATTATCTGGAGCCCATTATCTATATCTTACGAAGAAGCAAATCCATGTGTCCCTCACCTGTCATCTCCTGAAAAGTCTAACTAAATTAGATACAGAGGACAGCAAAAACTCGAGGAGACTGCCTAACCTTTTTCCAGTCGTTTCAAAAACGACATACCATTTTGGTCACAATTTTGCTTTGAAAACTACGGTTTAATTTTCTAAAGTTTGAAAAGACACTATATACTCGATATTGCTAATTTTTCAGGATTGTTTTCTAGCATGCCTCTTTCCTCAGATGTCAACATTGTTTGTTGTTCTCAGTGCTATGTCACCCATTCTGAAATGAACCACTGTCACTGTTACTTACTCTCAATGTCATTCGAGGCAGATTATAAAAAGAAGGTTGGTGTTCTGGGAGATCAAGGCTTTAACAGATGCACATATGAGCTCTCTTCAACAGAAACAAACGCTTTAGGTAAATCAAAAAAGAAGTCTTCTAAATTGAATAAAATATCCATTCAAGCAAAACACTTTTACAAATCTCAAGGGATCTGCCTCTATGGCTGCGCAGAAGCAGTGTCTGTGAGGGGGCGCGAACTAAAGAGTCATTTTGTGGAGCAATCAACTATTGGATTTGAGTCTAAACAATGATCTTTAATTTTAAAGCTCAATTAGCCAAACATTCTGACCAGTTCATGATTCTTTTCACTGTCTTCAGTCCCGCTGCAGAGATATAGCCTCACTTTTTTATGTTTGGTGACCAAAATGGAACTCCAGCTAACATCAATGTCATGGACACTAAAAAGCCCCACTGATCAAAAAGACTTATAATATGTGCTGGTCACCACTATCTGGTCCTAATGACATCTATGTATTTTCTATAAAATTAAAAGCCTTATTTATTACGTTTACAATTACCTGCTAGGATGCTCATGGATGCCGATTATCATGACTTTCGCCCACAGTCTGGCGGTGGATGGTGAACAAAGCATTGATCAAGTAGTGTAGAGTGGTGTTATGGACTGTGTGGGTCCTTGACACTGCACAGATGTAAGTCACCTCTTTGAAATGCGGATAGAGGTCATAATGCTGGGAAGTGAGCACTAATGAGGTAGACCAGAAGCCGACACATTGTCCCGACCAGAAGCCGACACACTGTCCCAGTAAGCCACACATTGCATGCTTAAAAACACTTCCACCAGTTAAGTCGTTACATTACCGGAAGATGCATTCAGAGCTCCGTCAATATGATATAAATCATTATACTGAGAAAAAGGGCGGATTCAGCACCAGATGAAAAAATGCTATTAGTTTTTCGGAGAGAAAACTGCCATTCACTCATTGTCTACAGTAGGAGTGATTCAACAACCAGATGTAAAATTTCAGCTGCTGCCAAATCAGTCCCCCCCAAGGAAGACAATGAAAGTGAGGTTTTCTCCCTATAAAATGTAGTATAATTTTCTCACCTGGTGCTAAATCAACCCCAACGCCACAGACATGCCAATAAACACCCAACGTGAATGTAAAATGATTCACAAAATAGTATTGGTGATTTACGTCTGCTAAGCAGCAAAAAAATCCTGAAAAAAACAAAAAAAGACTAAAACATTATGGGAATGAACGAAGTGGAGAGTGTAATACCATTGCAGGCAGAAAAAGCCAGACAAAATAAAACATAAATTATACTAAATAGAGGTGGTGAGTTCAATTTACTATGGTGAACCTATGGGCTATGATAGAAAAAGTACCCTGTGTTTACCCCTCTCTGCGTCAGATGTCTTCGTCCTGTGTGTAAATTATGCAGACCATGACTATCTGAGCTGGGCTCATCAATTACCTTTTCATCCCCCCCAAAAGCCAACTAACTTGGGCACCAAGCATAAGGGTTGGTAACTCTTATGCTCTTTGATATGGGTTCAGGGCTCTTCCAGGGGTGGCCACGTTAAGGAAAAAATGCGAGGGGTCCTCTCTTTTAAGACTTAACAACCCAGCAAACCAAGCATCGGGGGTGGTAATTCCAGGGCTCAAAGCTCATCTGCACCACCATGCCCATTTGTAGTGCGGGCAATGATACATGAACTGCCATAGGGGTCCATGGAACCCATTACCAATTGAAAAGTAAAGTGAAGAGGACACAGGTTTTAAAAATCATTTTATTAGTCTTAATTAACTTATACTTACCTTTCCCCGTCCAGTGACCAGTGCTGCATCAGTTCAATTTATGTTGGTGGGGCGTCTTTTGATGCTCCGCCGGCATTTGGTAAGGGCTCATCCTAGCTCCTGGTTGGGGGCTCCATACTGAGCTGCTGGAGTGGTCTTTTTTATAGTGAAATATGGGACCTCTCTGGGCTCTCCCCCGCGTGCTTGACACGTCACAGGGAGGAAGGGCATGGAGGGGGGTTTCTAGGGAAAGGGAGACTACATGTCCACAATAGAGTCACAGTCAGCAAAATTACAACTTAATTGATTCTGTTTCCTACTCTAAAAATAATATAAATGTTTTGGCTGGAGTTGAGCTTTAAAATGTTACCACAAAAATATAAAAATGATTGATGCATGCTATAGAAATGTCCCCATGCCCATGAAACAGGATGTATATAGGAGCCACTTCTTTAGAAAAATATAAAGCCAGGATTAATGTTACCCTAGCAGGTGGTCAGAAATATAATAGTGACATAAAGGGGATTAGAATGTGCGGACCACCTATTTCTTGCACGCTGCTATTTTTCACAGTCTGTCTTCCATAGGTTACAGGCTGGTACAAAGCACCGAGTCTTTTAAACCAGAGACATGTCTTCTGTCACAGGGAATCTTATTAGAAGGCTTTCCCAGAGCTCTTTATCAACAAAAGCTTTGACATACTCATGGGCCAAAATTGCTCCAAAAACATCATCATTAAAATAGGTCTATTAGTATTAAAGCGGAGAGCATAGGGGTCAATGCGGAGATTGCTGTCGGGGTGTTTAACAGCAACAGACTAGTTATTGTAGGGGGTGGGGGAAATTATTTATCCATATGTCACATAGCATGCTATGGCTGGTGGCTTAAGACTGTCCTTGTCACCAAAGGGTCTCCAAACTGTGAACAGATGCTGCAAATGTGCTAAAGCAACGTAATGTGACAGATTGCCTACCCAGTGACCAGACACAATATATACACAAGCAGAACAAAGTACAGTACTTGCCCCTTATAACTCTGCTATAGCAAAACGTCTCTAAACACCATTGCAGACATAGTCATAAGGGCAATAAAAATGATTGCACCTGAATGATTGTAAAATAAAATTTTTATAGAGATGCTTGAATAATAATGATACTGAAAACCTTTTACTAAAATACAGCAATAGGCCCTATACCAAGAAGCCTTAAGGCTATGTTGAGATCTAGCTGAGTTGACCCCTAAATATTGTATTTTATGAGCCTATTCACAAATTTGTGCTGCACTGCGGTAACGCTAGACAAAAGGCCAGCCCACAGCCCAATGCCAGTGCAGCCTATGGGCGTATATAGCAGTGCAAAAGGAGTGTTGGGAAGTTTTCTTTTTCAACTGTGCCAGTCTGTTGGTCCGGTTTAAGGTCAATAAATTGAGAGCTTCACTGTTGGCTACTGCAGGCATCTCTGGGAGAGTCGTCTTGTGAATGAGCTGAAAGGTAAGCCTTTTTTTCTGGCCAAGTCACCAGGGGAGTGGGTCATCAGCAACGTGACTACAATTTGGCTTTAAAGTGGACCAAAACCCAGGATTTTGACTATCCTGGGTTTTGGTTATTGCCCAGGGAACCCAGATTGGGGGTGCCCTGCTTTGTGAAACCCCCAGATCGCCAAAACAAACTCACCTCTTTCTGGTCCTACAGAGAATGTGCGTCCACTCATCCAATCAGCGCGCTCGGATCCACTGACGTCCCTTTGTCTAAGGCTCCAGGGCCAGGGATGGTTGCCCTGCCTGACATTATGTTCGGGGTGCCTGTGGCCTTAGGGACACAATTGCATCAGGGAAAGACCCACCAGAGAACATCTCCCAGCACTGGAAAGAGGGAGTAGGTGACTTTTATTTTCGATTTGTTGCCAGGAATCAGCATGAAATTCTAAATCTAATTTGGAGTGAATTCTGATCATATCCCTAGTCACATCGCTTTGTCTGATATAAAATATCTTGTTTGTCGCGTACTATGCACAACCCCAACTACAATCAATCTAACGAACTAGCCGACAAATTGTCAGTGTCTGTTGACATACAAGTAGTTTGTTCACTCATTTACTCATTTGCGATTAATCTGTTTATACCTTTTCTTTCTGACATACAAGTAATTTGTTCACTCATTTGCTCATTTGCGATTAATCTGTTTATACCTTTTCTTTCTGACATACAAGTAGTTTGTTCACTCATTTGCTCATTTGCGATTATTCTGTTTATACCTTTTCTTTCCTCTACCTACTTGTTTACTTACTTTTGATGTTGAACATTAGTCTGCAGAGACCCCTTATGAAGTGCTTGATCTATAGGAGAATGGATCACAAAAGGGAGACTTGTACAGGGGAGAATAAGATGCAGAGTGTGGGGGGCGGCATGTATGGAGTGCATCCTTCAAATAACACTTGACCCACACTAGTGGATCGCCCCCAAAGTGGTTAAAAAAGCAGAATCAAAACAGAAACACCACTGGGGGCTTGGAAACAGCATGTGGTGTTGGAAGCTACCATGACAGGTAAGGCAGCTTTCTTCTCCAACTGCCTGCATTAATCAGATGCACAACGCAGGGAGCCATGTAACCATAACCTAAACAGTGTGCTAGACCTCCCTAAGTGTGTTCTGTTTAGCAGATGCCTGGTTCCCACAGGCCACATGTGGCATCCAAACTTCAGTTTGTGGAACCCCTGGTTTATACTATTTTAGTCTATTTTATTTAAGTAACACTGTCCATTCTTGGTAATGATCACAGTGTATGCACACTTTTCTTCATCCACCCCAAGGCCCAGCAGGTGATCGTAAGCAATGAATTGGCCCACAATGCCAAATTAGCCTGAATTACAGTTTTATGGGTGTCCCAGATTCAATTTAAACTGGCGCTCTGGTTACAAGTATGCCTTGGGTTAAGATGAAATGTCATAGTTACTCTCAATATCATTCTAAAGTTTATTTGGATGAGGTGCCTGCTGATATTCACTTAAACCCTACAATGTAGCCCTAGCCCGAGGCCTTGGCCTGTAGTAACCTGGCAGATTTCCCCGGGATATGTTAATGGGAGCACATGGTGCCTGAACAAACACAGACTTTATTGCGCCCTATAAAACTTGTTACTATATTGGCAGCCTGACACCTGCAGTTATAGGAAAACCCCTTGCTGGATAGGGGCAGCCTGATTAGTTCTATATACACATCTACCCAAGAGTCCTGGGCAAGGGGCGAGCTGAATGATCTCAGCTAGCGAGGCTGCTTTGCATGTATTAAATGATTAGCTTTGCTTTAATCTCTGCAGACTAATATTAGCATTGTTCTATTGACATTTGAAATATGATTTATTACAGAAAAAAAATTAGATGCAACAAAAGTTGTAAAAAAAATTTTTAGCAACAAAGGAAAGTGATGCTTTGCTTCAAAATTTTTTTTCTACTTTGGACAAAAAATAACACATAAATGTGCGGCCAAATCCCCTGATATTGTTATACTTAGGTCCAAGTAGGAAAAAGATGGAAAATAATAGGTGATGTGTTCTCTCTTCTGCTTTGAGAAGCATTGACACTGCCTCTCCTCCATCACCAGCACGTGTCAGACTCTCTTATTTTCCCACAGATTGCAGTTATTAAATCTAAAATTATCACCCAATTAGTAATCAGTGGTCTGGTGAGGCCTGCCATGTGTTGGCAGGACTGTGACTGACACCCCCGTCCCATTAACCTTACAGACTAATACGCTTGTTTTTCCTTTGACAGCACCCCTAATTACCTTCCTGAAAGCAAACATGAAAAATCAGACAACCCCAATTTCTGCAAATTACTTTCAGATTTGTGGGGATCCCTCTGCTTGCTTTATCCTGGCCTCACATGTCTTTACTAAAAACAAAATGAAAAATGACAGGACATTTATCTAACCTTAGTTGCCAAAATAGCAACTTTCTGCTTGGAGTGCAACGGGAATGCTACAGGGGCAGGAAAGAATATAATGCAGCATTGTCCAATACAAATGCTTGCCTGGGATTAGCATAAGACAATTCATAATTTAGAACAAACACAAAACAGGTATCCCGAAATTTAAGGCATGAATAACTTTATTGATGTAAATAAACATATGTAGCCAAATAGTAACATTAAGACACATTTTGTTGTCCACACACACCAGGTTGAGCAGTGGAGTGCATTTATCTAGGAACTTATGAGTGCTAGTAGTTTTGTATGCTGATGCATTGGGGACGATTCAGAGCCAGGTGAGAATTCTCACAACTTTTTTAGGAGATAAGGAGATAAGACTGACATTGACTTTCACTGTCTACTGGGTGGCTCTCAATCATCCTCAAGGTAGACAATGAAAGACAATGGCAGATTTCTCTCCTAAAAAAGAGGATGCTCACCTAGTCTGAATCGCCCCTATTGTCTTTACAATCAGGCTGGAGTAGAGACATGCAGGACACATTTGCTATTAAACCCTAAACCTCCAGCATTGGCCTACCTCTTATTCTAATTGTCACACTACTGTACTTATCCACTTCCTGAATTAAGACACCAAAATGTGGCACCTTAGAATGGAATGGCTGACTGGATAGTAGGTCCCTGGTACAAGGAGTTCCCTCTGCTTCTCTTACTCAATCTTAAACCCTGGTTCTGCACCAAACCAGCACTGAAGACTACCTGACAGGTTTGATTCAGCATCAAGAGTATTTTACCTGTTCACATTTTGTAGTAAATATGTTGATAAATTACACAGATGAAAAAATCATAATGAAAAGCAAATTACTCACGGTTCTGAATCAACCCTGCTGCATATTACAGATGTCCAGTCTTTTCTGATGGGCCAATAAGGAGCTTTAATTTAGTAAGGAAAAGATCAAGGAAGGGGGATCCAGGAAATCCATTGGTGAAAAATTGTGTTTTTGGCTACTGCTGATATAATGGTCAACCTTTTGCTACCCTTGGTTAGTCTTTGTAACTAATGGGGCAAATCCCTAATATTGCCCATTATGGGGTGTATGGTATATCATGATATGTACCATACACCCCACGATTATATAGATTAACTTCTGCTTTTCCTGGTTTGAGGCATGAGTGGGTTTCCACCGCCCCTACTACTCTACGAGGGGACACATATGTTCCATGATAAATTCTTAATGTCATCTCCCTATAGGATGAGGCTGGCAAGCATTTCCAAACATAATTAAGTGCCTTCAGGATGGCCTCCAAGGAGAGGGATGCGAATCCGGTTGTCCACCTTGCTGTTGTTGTAGTTTATATTTTCTATTCTAAGTGTGCCGTACACTCCACTTCGATCTTCATGACATGTGGGTAATCTCCAGTAGAGGGCGAACTTCTGCAGAGATGAATATGCAAAAAAAGAAAGCCCTTCCCGGCCCATATATGCCTGGGACCTCCCACCAATTTCCCAGTTCCTTCTCTGCAGGAAAGGCGACAAGACAGAAGATGAAGACTTCTTTTACTTGCAGGTAAGCTGGGCCCGCGCCCGGCCGTTTATTATCCCTATTACTGCCAGGACCCTTTTTAAATTGCCCCTATTTGAGCCTCCCAGCTTAGGCTGCGGGTCCTGGTGAGGGTAGGAGCACCCTATGGGTGCGGAAGGAGCCTTGCTCCACCGTGAGGCCTCATTATGGGGTAGGCGGTTATCCAGGTTTTTGGTGATCCTGGTGCGGGATGCCCCTGTCCCTACATGCCTGTGGCCTTATTATGGCCGGGTTCCCACCCCCCATTCCGGGTCCCTTACTTCCCTCTTGGGGGGGGGGGCTGACGGGCCGTCATCCTTGGTCTCTCTCTTTTCATTTATTAAGATTTATATATGAGTGTATGTGTGTTGGTGTTTCACTTTACTTTGTGCTGTGTGTGTGGATCTCCTGGAAGTATCCCTGGATGAATTGGTGCATGGTGCTTTACTGGCCCGTGGTGGCTTTCCTGTTAGCCTGGGGAGCTTCTCTCCCTCAGGCTGTGTTAAAAAAAGGGGGCGGGGCCGCCCCCTCGTTCGGCGCATTTTGCGGGGGATTCACTAGCCAGATCCGCGCTGCTGGGAGGGGGGTGGGGCCGGAAAAGCGTTCCCTCTGCGCTGGCCCGCCCCCCTTCTCTTCATGCTTCTCGGCTTCTCCTCAGATCGGGGGCCATTTTTGCTGCCTTGCTGCGGTTGCTGCTGCCGTTCTTGGGGACAGGTAGCGGCCTGTTGGCCACCTCGTTGTCACTTGGGGGTCCCTCTCTGGTGGAGGGGCCCCCTGTGGTGCTGTTTTTTTGCAGGTTTTGCCTTTTAATTATTTAATTAAAATTGTATGTGTATATATATATATATATATATATATATATTTACTGTATAGTAATTGATATGCCTTATTGTGTGTTGCAGATTGCTTCATTATTGTGCATGTTAAGGGGTTCCTCCTGGTCCTGGGGTCCCTAGTGTAAATTTGATCACCTCAAATCCTCCCACCGGGACTTTTAAGGGGCATCCCGGGTAGCTTAGGCGTAAATTCCCTGCAGTCTTGCGACTGACCACAAAAATCACCATATGGAGGCTATGCAGGATACTGGGCTCGGGCTCCCTCTGGGACAATCCGGGCCATGTGTGGGGTGCGGGGTATCCCTTACGGGGGAGAATGTGCTGATCTGTATACCATGCGCACAAAAGGCCAGTCTGGTACCCAGCCTTCTGGGTCGGCTCCTCCCGCTTCATCGCCTTCCCCTCCCCGCCTTATACGTTCCCCAAGTGACATTGGTGCCAGCGGGGAGTCGCACTCTGATGTTTGTGCTAGGTTGGCCAGCATCGAGAAATTTATTGGTAGCATGGTGGGAAAGAAGGCCCAGGCTAAAAAGAGACATTTGTCGTCGGCCCAGCCCTGGTGGGATGTTGAAGACGATTCCATTGATTTGTCGGATTATTCCCCGTTAGTAGAGAGGGAATTGTATGAGGAAACGGAGACTATGTACAGTCTGGTGATGCTGATGTCAGGCAGGCGCTGGGGGATGCCGTCAGTACGGCCACTGTTTTGTCACATCTATTGGGGGTGTTGGATATTGACCCGCCTGAGGCGACTCCTCTCAAGAAGGGGGAATTTTTTGGGGCCCGCAAGCCCCGTCTAGAATTCCCTACCCAGGGTCACTTTGATGCGCTGATTCTGAAAGAATGGGAAAGGCCCAGTCGGCTTCCCGGTGCTCCTCAGGGATGGGATAAGAAGTATCCTTTCCCGGTGGAGGACAAGCGCTTTGATCAGATGGCATGTCACGCATTTGTCAGCGTGGGCTCGGCCCTGCGGCCTGTTTGTGCATCTGCCCTAGTGTCGCTTGCTACCAGGTCTCTTATCAGGGACTGGCTGAATGACGCTCAGTTTGATCCGGCTAGCGCTGAGTTCGCTACCCTTAAGAGATGTGAATTGTTCATGCGTTTTGTCTTGGCTGCTATGGAAGATTCTATTGTCATGTGTAGCAGGACTTCAGCCCTATTGGTGGCTATGCGCAGATTGGTCTGGCTCCGACAGTGGACGGCGGATTTTGGGGCCAAGAAGTCGCTTACAGCTCTTCCCTTCCTGGGTGCGCGGCTGTTTGGAGATAAATTGGATGCTGTTGCTAAGGGAGGTAAGTTACCTCAGCGGAAGAAACGCTTTCGGGGGGGCTGGCTCGTTCACTCCTTCCTTTCGGGGGCCAGAGCGGCTAGAGGAGCGGCTAGAGGTCTCCATGCTGGGCAAGGTAGTTCGCAAACTGGTTCTAGAGGGGGCACCAGCAATTCTGGTGGCTCCAAGGTGGCCAAGAAGAGTTTGGTGTGCAGACGCTGTAAGGCTGGCCGTAGATCAGTACCGGCTTCCCATGTTGCCGGATCTGTTATATCAGGGTCTACTACTTTACCCCAATTTACAAACGCTGGCTTTGACGGCTTGGCTGCTGAAACCTTCATTCTGAAGGAGGAGGGTTTGTCTGCGGCCGTTGTTCAGACTTTGATTAGAGCTAGGAAGCGGTCCTCTTCTGGCATTTTCTATAGGACTTGGAGGTCCTATATTGATTGGTGTGCGGCTAGGGCCTTGCTTTGTAGGGTGTTTTCGATTCCTAGGATTTTGGAGTTTCTTCAGCATCATCTGGATCTTGGGTTCCAGCTTAGTACTTTGAAAGGACAGGTTTCTGCTCTGTCGGTTTTCTTCCAGAGGTCTTTTGCCTTACACCCGCTGGTTAAGGCCTTTTTTTCCAAGGGGTCGCGCATGTGCGGCCCCCTCGGAAGGCTGTGGTTCCGGTTTGGGATTTGAATTTGGTTCTTTCGGCTCTCCAGGGTCCTCCTTTTGAGCCGCTACAGGATATTGCTTATTCGGTTCTCACTCAGTTGGTTGCCTTCTTGGTGGCTATTACCTCTGCTCGGCGTGTCCCTGAGTTGGCGGCTCTGTCGATTCAGGCCCCTTACTTTGAGAGACAGCAGGATAAGGTGATTTTTCGCTTTAAGCCAGATTTCCTTCCTAAGGTGGTGTCTGCTTTCCACCTCAATCAGGATATTGTTCTCCCTTCCTTGTGTCCTAAGCCTAACAATGCCAAGGAGTGGGTTCTGCACAATTTGGGTTTTGTTCGCTGTGTGAAGTTCTATTTGGTGACTACTTCATTTTTCCGCAAGACGGATGCTTTTTTCGTGGTGCCCTGCGGGCCCAGGAAAGGATCGGCGTCCGCCAAGTCTATCATTAGTAGATGGATTCGTCAGGCCATTGTTGGGGCCTATTCTGCTAAGGGGAGGACTCCCCCTTTTAGGGTCACGGTGCACTCTACTCGTGCTGTTGGTGCATCCTGGGCTTTTCAGCACCAGGCTTCTGTTGAACGAGTTTGTAAGGTTGCTACTTCGTCTTCCGTTCATACTTTTTCCAAGTTTTCCAAGGTTGATGTGCGGGCTTCAGCGGATGCTGTTTTTGGCCACAAGGTTCTGCAAGCTGCAGTGGTTTGAGTTGGTACATTCTTTACTGTTTCTGGTTCCCACCCATGACGGACACTGCTATTGGATGTCCCACATGTCATGAAGATCGAAGTGGAGTGTATGGCACACTTAGAATAATACCGTTTTGTGAGTACTCACCTTTAAAACGGGTATTATGAGTGTGCCATACACTCCACTTCGCCCCACCCCTTTTTTCAGGTATTCTGGAGTTTTTATTTGGTGAACCATTGGTTTTGATTGTTAAGGTTATAATTGGTTCTTCCTGGTCCCCTTACTGCTTTTTTACACTGGGAAATTGGTGGGAGGTCCCAGGTATATATGGGCCGGGAGGGGCTTTCTTTTTTTGCATATTCATCTCTGCAGAAGTTCGCCCTCTACTGGAGATTACCCACATGTCATGAAGATTGAAGTGGAGTGTATGGCTCACTCATAATACCCATTTTAAAAGTGAGTACTCACAAAATGGTATTTTCAGAAATAAGTTCAATTAGCCATGGAGTCGAGGAACCGTCCCTCAGCAGTGTGCATCCAGGGGATTGTCCCAGTCTTTATGAGATTAGGAGTGTTTTTTTTTAGCTGATAGATATTACACTTTAAAGAAGTTTATTTAGCACACTTTAGAGTGAAGCTATTTAATTAAAGGTCATGACAAACAATTTATTGTTTGGATATTATTTATTCAATGTACTAGATAATCTATTGTCCTATGTATGACCCATTTACAAAGCAAATAGATATACATTTCAGCTATGACTAGGGCTTCCCTTTACTTTCTCTTTAATTACATTTCAGATTTTTGGGACTCTACTATGGGTCACCACTACCATGCACCTTTAAATACCTTTTACCAGAACATGTATAGTTAAAGAAGACCAAAATCCCTAAAGAAGACCAAAACCATGGGTGTGAGGCTTGAGGTGAGTTAGCAGGGGAATGTCAAATCCAAATGTAAAATCCTGAGTTTTGGTCTGCAATGATAATTGGTAGTGAAGCTATAACAAAATACATACAAGGTGTTCTGCATTGTCCTAGACCAGTGGTTCCCAAAAGGCGGTACTAGTACCACTGGTGGTACTCAGGATCTTCTCAGGTTGTACTCAACAAGGCTGCAGACTGACCTGCACCCTATCCTGATCTGCTGCCATCTATACTTCAGTCAAGTGTGATTTGCACCATAAAACTGCCCCATTTTTGTGATTCTTTCACTTTAAATAGGTGTTTTAATTATGGTTTTAGCTAGCTAACAACGTTCACGTATCACCCAGGTGGTACTTGATATAATCATAGAACGGAAAGTGGTACCTAATGAAAAAAGGTTGAGAATCCCTGTCCTAGACACACTGCAGGAATTCACATATGGCCAGAAGCTGACATTTCATGTTTTGGCAGTTTTAATAGCCAGTTCTGCCCTGGTAACATCTAGAAAAATAAGCATGCAATTATTAAGGATTTATCAAACACACAATCATCTTCACAAAACATGTGATAAAATCAGCTGTATAAATAGATGAACCTTAGGAAGCATGTTCCAAGTGAGTAGATCATTGTTTCTTAACCTGTACTTCAGGCCCACCAACAGTTCATGTTTTGTTGATTTCCACATACAGATACACAGGTGTACTAATAAGAATAAGTGTCCCTGCAGTGCTATTGGGCTGCCTGAATGGAGAATTGCAAAACATGACCTTCTGGTGGGCCATTCAGCTTGTACTAACCTAACTTTACTGTTATTTTTCTTTTTAGATCTATTACAACAAATCTCACACTTGCTACAAACATCTAATGATTAGACTTTCAAGTCTCCCTATACCAGTGTTAGGGCAGTTCTACAGGTGACATACATAGTTTACAGTGGGGCAATCACTCAGCTCTAAGCATCACATTCGTAGTGGTTCTAATCATATAGAGCAGCAACAAGACATAAAGTGAAGATCTGCCGAGTAACAAAGAGTGTTGGGTCATTCTTTTATGGTTGGTTAGTATGAGCCATGTAAATACTTTCTGTTTAAAGAAACCCCTTGTTTTCATTTGACCTTTAAATGGGGTATTTTGGTCACCTTGAGTCCACTACTTTACTGTGTGAAAGTTCACTTAAAAAAATAAATAGAAGAGATATCTGAATCAAAACAGCATGTAATGTGACCACCACCATGTGGTGTGACCACCATTTGCCCTCAAAGCAACATCTGTGCTTCTAAATACACTTGCACCAGTTCAGGGATTTTGGAGTATTATAGACATATATACATTTAATCAGTTATAACAGTTACTTAAAACAGTTGATACTGATCATGATTTTCATATGTAGGTTGAAACACAGTCCTGATGAAACAGATACAGCTGCATAGACTTACACATGGCTGAGGAACAGCCAGTTTTAAATGTTAGGTTATGGAAGACGGCAATACAAGACTGAGCATAGCAAGAAGACACAAGGTAGTTCTGCTGCATTAGCATGTCTCTCTCAGACACAGTCCACTATTTCAAAGCAGACTATAGCTTTAAAATGTGCTGTAAAAGAAGAAGCTGGCATTGATGACTGTAGACTGTAGAACAAAGACACATCATGCATTTTTTCCTTCTATATATATGAAGATGCTCAGAAGTGACATCGGCACGGAACTGTCAGAAACTGGTGGGACACAGATACACCGATAGACAGGCCAGAAGTGGTCTTTATGGAAGAATTGTGGCTACAAAGCCATGCCTTGGACATGGAAACAAGGTCAATGAACTTTATGTACAGAAACTTAGAAACTGGGGTGCATAAAAATGGTGGCAGGTGCTATTGATTCACAAGTCTTAAAGGAGCCACAGCACTCAACTCTGTTAGCTTGCAGAGAAACCTATAATCTGTCTCTAAATCTGGTTAAAAACAGAGGTCTTGGTCCACACACATCTGCAGAAGTATGCTGAAGCTGCACCACCAAGCGCCAAGGTGCCTCTGTGAGTTGCAGTCCCAACTCTAATCTCTGAGAGAACCCTTTGGGACATACAATGCAATAGATAAGTTGGGAGCAGGCTTACCTGAGGTTTCTCTATAAGCTCGAGTGCAGCCCATGGGGTGGAAGGGTCGAAGACCACGCAGTACATCCTAGATCCCAAATCCATGGTGCTTGCATAAAATCAAAGGAAACAAAGGAGGGGTGGCAGCAACTCTTTAATCTGTCTCTAAATCTGGTTATAAATAGAGGTCCTGGCCCACACACATCTGCAGAGGTGCTATTAATTGATGAGTCTAAAATATTTGGCTGCAATATTGGATTTACCTAAGCAGATAAATTAAATGTTCGATCAGCGAGACCATGCAAATTTTCTGCATTTGAGCGACTGCAGAAGATTTGTTGGTCAATCGGTCGCTAGAGCAATCACTAATGCAATCACTTGTGTGCTCGTTCTCATAGAAAAATGATTTTTTTTGTGGGCAACTTCTATTTCCACACTCCATTGATCAAGCAATGAATGATAATTTGATCAAAGTGGCCATTTCCAAGGTGCGATTATCACTTAATTGCAGTCTCTTTGGCGATTTTTTACCTCGATCATTGCCCCATGTAAATGGGGTATAACAAAAGGCAATTTGTTTATCCTAGGGCTGAATATTGATACTTTATTGGGAGGAACAGTGAAGCATTTGGGGGTTTTCTGCAAGTTCAGGGCTGATTTTTCACAAATTGAGTTACCACTGCCTGATGGTATTTAATGACAGATAAATAACTATCTGTATTTTTTAGCATTGAGGACAGCATTCATCCTGACCAGGTCCTAAACTCCATTTGCTGAAATGCAGCCCCAAATGTGCAAGAAACCTCCACCATGCTTCACTGTCACCTGTCTGACTGGGTCCAAATGTAGTCTACAGCAGGCCACCATCCCCCAAAACACATAAGAAAAGCATAAATAAAAACAAGGGATCCTGGCAGTTATGATATGGGACATAAAAGCCCTAATCTCAGACAAGAATCTACATCAACAGATGATTTGTGGTTAGTTCTCCAATATGTTTGGAATACCAACAAGTTGCATGCATGTAAATCTACCTAGAAAGAACTAATGCCATTTTTCTGGTGGTCATGCTGAATATTTATTTGATTTAGATTTCTCTTCTTTTCATTTGTTTTGATTGTAATTGTAGAAATTAAGTTATTAACACTTCAATGTCTGTAAGCTTTCCTTCATAACAGATTTTTCTCACACCTATCTAAAACTTTTGCACATTGTATTTTAAGGCAAACATGGGTATCGTTTCACTTTATTGTGTGCTGAGTTGGAAAATCTCTTAAATCTCAACTTCTCCAAAAATTTCAGAGGCTCATTACAGCCTCTGTAGTGCCTAAATACAGCTTCTAAAGTTAAGCGGGAATAAAGTTATGATTTATTTTCGATTGCCTAATTAAACATTAATCTAACGTTTATAAAAGAACATACAGACCTAATTCTGCTCAGGGGCGGGCTTGGTGACTAAGGGGAACATTCACACTAAAGGGGGTCATTTTTCAAAATTCACAGGCATAGATGCTAAAATGACACACCGCCTAATGAGTGCCATAATTAGCAGCCAAATGAGCTTCATAAACAGAAACTACTTCTAATGACCACAGATTGTGTCCACACAGGGTCTTTGTATGTGCACTGCAGGGGTCATTTATCAACACTGTTCAAGTGACACCAAAAATGTTCTCATTAACTAACTTGTAAGTTTGGGTAGTATTTGTTGTGTGTGAAGCTCTAGTGTTAATTTAAAGCTGTACACATACGTCATACCTGTTTAACTGTATTTTACTCATTCAAGTTCTTGCTATTAAGGTAGTATGGTAGGGGCAGACTTTTCTTACAGACTTCCCTGTAAATCAGATAAGTCTCAGTGACAAATATGAGCATTTTCATGTGTGTTTATGCAGACAGACATCCTACATAAGTAGGGGATGTACTGTAGAACCATATTAAAAAACAATCCAGGCCAACCGGCGCTACTAGTACCACCAGAAATCATATCAGGTGGTACACAGTTTGGCTATAGACTGATCTGTGCTGTAACATGATTTGCTGCCAGCTATACTTTACCCAAATATGGTTTTCTACAGTACAGATCTGCTCCAACATGATGAAAACTATTTCTGTGCATTCTTGTTCATTTTGTTCACTTTTAAATGTTTGTTTTGTGTGTTTTAGGGTTTTATGTGACTGACAGTGAATGTGCACCACCCTGGAGATAATTAGAAAATAAAAAGAGGTACTTGATGAGAAAAAGTTTGGAACCAACAAAGGAGGTAGACTCTTCTGCTAACAATTGAACTAGGTCACCTAATCAATTTTCTGTTTAGGGCTTCAAGAACTTACATGAACAACTACACTGGGGGTAAGGGGATTAGGGCAGTGGTATCATAACATATAAGGGAGTGATCACACTGGGGCCATGGACACACATAAGCAAGTGATCCAGCCTGATGACTGAGCTGGTCAAAAAATGGCAACATTGGAACAATGGAAAGGCAAATCCAGATGGACATTAGTGCTATAACAGGAACCGGCTTTACTGGAACATGAATGCAGTAAGAGAATGCCACCTTAAAATGGTGGTTAGCACAGACAGGAAAAAGAACTTATAGAGCGCAGCTGAATATACAGGAAATACAACACATCAGTAAAATGCATATAGAGACTACATATAAGCACTGGTAACAGTGCCATCTACTATCATAACTGTAAACTGCAGTCAATCTGGCAAAAGTCCAATATTCACATTCAGAGACAAGCAGAAGCTGTTGCATGGTATAGTATCTCCAACAGAATCCTGGGGGTTTACTGACATTTGGGAAGGCCCTTGTTGCTTGGGAAAACCCCCCTTTTTTTATATGGGCGTTGTTCCGGTTTAATGCAATTTAAATGGCACCTTAATCCTAGAATAAATTCAGGAATGCACAGTCTGTAATAATATCTGACTCACACTTTAAAACCTCCTCATCCTAGCTGATCAGCAGGGGTCTAGATAAAGATTAATGGTCTACTATTGTAATTCCAAAACTAGATTGCTTTAAAATGTTGCATTCAAAATCAGAATGTTTAACTTCATATCTGCTTTATCGGCAGCCGTGATATCATCGTTACCTTGGTTGTTGTCAGTCGCTTTTCCAAGCTGAGTGAATGCATTATAATGACCTAATTGCTCCCTTTCTCAATGACCAGTGTCTACGTAACATGGCACATATAATCTATGTAAATGACCCGTAGTCACCTCATTACGGCTAGTAGCTGTGGATTAAACTCTCATTACTCCAGAAAAAGCTGTACTTGTCATCAGTAATTAATCATCGGCATAAAGGTGGTAGTAGACCTTGTCCTGTCTTTCTGTATTGATATTTAATTCAAATAGATGTCACTAATGGAAATGCAAATCAAAATATATGACATAAAGTAATAAGAGACTCCAAATACACGTCAGCCCATGATATATAATTCAGAATAGATGTAATTTATTTATGTGTAGTCCTAAATATGGGTTGCGAAGTGACAGTTATCACTAAATTAATGCCTGATGCGACATCCCTAAATGAAAGAATTGATATAATAATCCTAAATTCAGTTGAGTGACACATATAATTCTGTGGTTTATGTTAGATACTATAGGGATTGGATAAGAAAAAATCAAAGTGTATCTGACAAATAATAAAGATCATACGGATCATACGACAGCACGGCTTTCTTGCATTACAGGGGTCAGAAAACGACACCATCACTATTAAGCCCTTTATTAAATCCACATTATTATTAAGAGCCTAATTTGTGATGTGCACCTTTTAGCATATTTTTGTGGCTATAGCACCAGCTTCTGAGCGCTGGCAGTCCTGTCTAATCAGAGGCTGTGCTGTGTACTATATTGATGCTAGCACGCATTGTGCCGAACACTAATTAATTAGCAACGATTGTTGCTCTTAGATATTGGCCAATCTATGGGGGTTATTCATCAAGTGATAGCGGCAGGTAGTGCCTCGTAGCGGCAGGCAGCGTCTGGTGAACGCTGGGCTCTGTATGCAAAAACACATTTATGAAGCCAATTCTTGTGAGCGACTCTAACAGCGCCATGTCTGTCGGTAGCGTCCTGTCCATGTAGCTTCCTGTTGGTATTACCTGTCGCTACCTATCACTCTCCCATATATTTCAATGGACGTTCCTTTACTTCTGTTTAAACAGGGTTTTTTTGTTTTTAATATTTTTTTTTTTCTCTCAATAATTGTGTCAGCTCTCCTGGCCTAGAAAGAGTCATTTTTGAAACCTTTTTTATTTTTTAATACTTTTATGCAGAATTGTCTTTACAGGTCTGGCATTAAACTATTAATGTCACAATGTTACAACAATGTCATTCCATGTGTTTTCGCTTTGTTACTGGTGGATATGTGTTCAAAAACAGACTTTAATCACACAGCGTCTGACGCTCTATACTACAGTGCCCAGATTTAGAGCATGTCATGAGTAAGAACTGCACGTCCGAAACACGTAGACACTGAGACTCACCCTTCTTGATGCTTTTTACATCGCCTGTATTGAACATGGATGGATTCTTTTAATGTGTTGAAATAAACTTGGACAGAAAACTTTTTAATGGCGAATACTGGCTGGCCTTACCTTATTGCCCTGATTTAGAGCTCCGACACTGTGTGAGGCTGTTTTTTTGTTGAATATGGTGTGAGTCGCTGAGAATCGCTCGCAATGAGCTGGCGCTACCTTTCGCTCGCTGCAACGCTGTACTGGTGTTAGAATGCCCCACATACATCTCATTCATCAATGCTGGCCAGGTTACTACAGTGACTGAGGCCCTCTTTTACAGCGCCCGATACACGCACAGGAGCGTCTACTAGTGATCGCTCTAAGCGCCTCTATACAGACGCTCATCCGACGATACCTGATGCTAATAATGAATCAGCCTCCCAGTCAGCACTTGTTGGACCCGCCAGCTGATTTTCCCAACACCAATGAGCATCACTTTGTACTGCTGTTATTCCGGTACTCCCCGGCATATTTATTTTTTTCTTCCTTGAAATCTTTAGCGCTGTATTTTTCCAGCGCTGGTCAGCGTTTCATCATTACAGTTACAAGATATCACTGCTGGGTACAAAGGGGTGAAACTTTACATTTAGATTGCATTTTAGTTGTTGGGGTCCAAATTACACATTGTTCAGCAAAAGAAGCCACTTAAATAAAAAAAAAAATTGGACCATCTAGGTCCTGTGTTTCAATTATTGGAAGTCCCAATGCAAGTTCTGTACAAATAAATGTGTTTAATATGATTATAAGCATTTAAAATGTTCTACCCATTGTGCTCCATGGCATCTTGAGCTACAGTGTCATGTTTCATCTGGTGCTGCTTCAACCAAAGCACCCCACGCGGCATCTTTTTTGGTGCTATAGTTAAATAAGATGCTAGCAAGTGGGCGTATTGTCATTAGCGTTTTATCACTTTGCCGCTGAAGCCAAACAAGTGGTGCTGTGTGGCGCTGATGCTTCTTAAATAAGACTCTTAGGCCCTTATTCATCAAGCGATAGCGCCAGGTAGTGTCTGACGAGCGCCAGGTAGCGGCAGCTAACGGCGACTACCGACTCAAGTACGCCCGGCGGCGGTCACAATGACGCATTTATCAAGCTAAATGAGGCTAGCGCCGGCGAGAGCGACGGCTAGCGCGGCATTCATCATGAAGCCAGCTGGCCCGAACACCGACACGTATTACCTGGCGCTACCTGCCGCTCTCCCATACATTTCAATGGCAGACGCTGCAATGATTGTTTTTAGTGGTTTTGGGGTTTTTTTCTTTGGTCCAAAATTCAACACATGTTTATATTGATATGTTTTATGAATCTGGCTGGTTATTTATATGTATTTGTTTTTTTTTTTTTTTTTCACAATGTAATGTTGTGAGTGACATGGGAATTGCATCTCCTCCACCCAAACTCATTGGCATCAAAATCGCTGGTTTTCCACACAAACGGGGCTTGTAAAGCTATTTTGTAGCCTGTCAGGTTGGGCGGTCACGTTCGCTCTTCGAAATTGTCAGCGCCCAAGCTATTCGGCAGCCCTGTCCTTGATGAATCTGTGTTGGTCAGTGTTTGTGCAGTCGCTGTTTTGATTCGCTATGTGGCGGCGCGAGCGTCGCTGTGCCTCGCTGCGCTGCGTTGTGCGGCGCTGTGCTGTTCATACATGTGCCCTTCTGCCATTTGCAAGGAATTCACTTCCCGCGACCCCAGTCGTTGTTAATGAATACACTGTAGTTGTGAGCGTGCCTGGCCACATATTGCAGGATTAACATTCAGTCGTACCAGCTCATAACAACCCGTTATGCATTCTCATGTGTGCCACATTTTCAGGTAGTTGTCTAGTCTGATTGTGTGATGACTTTGGGAAGGAATAAGATTTGTATATTTAAGCCCAACGGTGTATGCTTTAGAAGGACCTATGCATTACAGTATGTAGAATCCCCTGCTAAATCAAGCTAATAATTCGTAGCGCCTTTGGCCCTAGCTTGTTTTGCAGCGTCATTTTAATGTTTTTCCGCCACTTAGCGTGCACATAGCTGATATTAGCTTGTCCCTGTTGCGCGCATGTTTGTTTTGGAATTTTGAAGCACAGTTGCTTGCGTCATATCCGGTTCCGGGATCCTCCTTTGCGTTTCAACGCCACCTTAAGGTAAAACTGTCTTGCGCTTATGCCAATAGCTTGTTTTGCAGCGTCATTTTAATGTTTTTCCGCCACTTAGCTTGCACATAGCTGATATTAGCTTGTCCCTGTTGCACGCATGTTTGTGTTTGAATTTTGAAGCACAGTTGCTAGCGTCATATCCGGTTCCGGGATCCTCCTTTGCGTTTCAACGCCACCTTAAGGTAAAACTGTCTTGCGCTTATGCCAATAGCTTGTTTTCAAGCGTCATTTTAGTTTTTCCGCCACTTAGCTTGCACATAGCTGAGAATAGCTTGTTGCTGGTGCGCGTAGCGTTTTTTTTTTTAAACTTTTTCCCAATGTCGCTTGGGTCATTTCCGGTTCCTGTTTCCTCCTTAGCGTTTCCACTATGCTGCCCAGACGCAGAGTGATGCGCCTCCCCAGCTCCTCCTCCGACTCTGACCCCACCACCCCTCCCCCACCTCCCCCACCTACCTCACCTTCCTCAAATAGCACCCCTCCCACCCCTTCCCCTCCTGGGCCTAGTAAGAAAAAGCGCACCCGGGTGGATAGCCGAGTAAATGGCCAGGTGGTCAAAGTGAGTATTTTTTTTGTTATTTGTAGCTTAAAAGTTGCAGAACACACAGGGGGGATTGGGTCAGAAATTTCTTTGTTTTCAGACCAAATTTGATCACTCCCCGTGGGGCATCCCCATTGTGGATGTCCTGCTGGGATGCCCCCCCCCTGGAGGGCCCTAAAAATTACCTCAGCCCCGTCCCATCTGTGCATGCGTTAGCTGCGGATGCCTATTGCGCTTACCTCTAGCAGGGTGTACCCCTGCGCCAGACATATTTTAATTTTGTGTGCATGCGCACTCCCTGTTAGAGTCAAACGCCACATGCGTACTTTGCCGTGCAGACCCAGCTGAGCTGGTATGCACGTCCCAACGGCCTTGTATGCGCATACCACAGCGGCGCGGAGCGCTGTGTTTGGCTTGCGGAGTGACGTGGGAGTGTCCTCAGTGGTGTATTTGTGGCCTTCCAAGGGGGTTGCAGACAGCGGACCACCCACAATTGGTGTGGGCCACCAAAGTGCACACAAACCCAGAATACTGATAATCCTGGGTGTGGGTCCACTTTGATCTGGTCTCTGTATAACTGTTTATGACATTGTTCTGCTGTCATGTATTGATTTTAGTTTGTTTGTTCATTTTTCATAGGACTTCTGCGTGGCCGAATATGACTATGCCCGTGGAGGCAAAAAACGCATAGCCATGGAGGTGAAGGCCACAGTGTCCCGGCGCTTCAACACCGAGCTGACGATCCGATCAATTCAGCAGAAGTGGTCCGATTTCAAGCGCCGGGACCCTGAAGGCGTGTACCGCCTATATGATGCCTACGCATCAGGTAAGTTAAAGCTTATGTTCTGTTTAGCCTTTGTGCAGAATGATCTGCTTAGCTGTGTCCATTTGTGCTCTTTAGATTAATTATTTTCTTTCACCCCCTCCACACAGATAAGCGTCCTCCCCTGGGGAAACGTGGGAAGGGATTCCTCCCCCGAACCAGGCAGGCGGACTCGGGGGAGTCATCGGGGGAGGGTCCCTCCCGCGGGTCCTATTTAGAGGACCCAGGGGAGGAAGGGGATGACGCCCCAGAGGAGTGTGCTGCTGGGGGGCTGGCTGGATCAAGCCTCAGCTCCTCACACTCTGAGTCTGAGGACTCTCACCAGGCAAGGGGCCACTCTCAAGCAGGGAGTGAGAGGGAGGAGGGTGGCCCTTTGCCTGGTGGATCTTCTGACCAGAGTGTGAGGAGCCGAGGCTCCCCGCCTCCTCCTCAGAGCCCTCCCTGGGCTTCAAGTGGCGCTTCATCCCCTGGTGAGTGTACATTTTTTAATTGTTAGTCTGTGACAGGTTTCATCTTGCAATTTGTACTTAGCCCTTGCCATTCCTCTCTAATTTGCAGGGCATCATATAGGCGGCACCTCCATGGCGTTTTGGCGAAGGATTCTCCACGGGCATAGTCATGGTAAGTGTTTGTGGTTAGCCATCACATTCCCAATGTTATGACATTCATTAAAGTGTACCCCCAAACATTGATAGTGCTTGGATTCTCGAAGGTTCCATGACAAATCACATCCCTCACCCAGGGCCCCCCCCACCAAAAAAACCCCACTAACTCCTTACCTCTTTGGGGGTTGCCCAAGCCACCGTCCCAGCCTCCTGTGTGACACTCTAGATGTGTGTGCGCCTGCGCTCTTTTTCCAAATGGGCTGCGCGTGCGCACACACTCGAGGAGTGATGTGTGGAAGGCAGCGGGCGCGGAGTACGTTGTCTCATGCAAATTGTGTTGCTCTGCCAAAGCGGACCCAAACCCAGATTTGCTGCAATCCTGTGTATAGGCCCACTTGTAACAGACACATGTTTCCTGGTCCATTGTCACAGCTGGTTTGATAAGGTACCCTAACCTCACAAACCCCACTACAGTGCTAGCCAACTGTCAACCACCCCTATGTTTCTGCCCACACCATGATGGGTGTTCTAATTTGTTTTCTTGGGTTAAGTTGTTCCCGCTCAAACATGTGGCCCACTATTAACATTAGCCAAACAACTGCTAAAGATTCCTTTACATAGCACTGTCTATGTTATTTGCACATTCTCTTTAGGGATACATGTGTCAAGCCTAACAAATTGACATTAACTCATGGTCCAGGAAATATGCTAATTTAGGACAACCTGTATGTAACCATGCAAGCCTTTGCATTTTCAGACTCAATAACCAGATGGATGTCAAATAGTCAGGTGTCATTTGCCCACTAATTGTGTTTTTGTCTTTTGCTTTCTGTTGACAGATGTTGCTACGCAGACGGAGCCAGAGACCCTCCTCCCCACCCCAGCTCCAGGGACGGCCAGCAGCATGGGCCCCCGCCACAGCTGCGATGGTGAGTACATCCCACTTCATATGCCTAAAGACTTGTGAAACCTATGTCTTATAGTCACATCTGCAGACATTTTAAATTTACCTATGTGTTAATTTCACACACATCTCGATTCAATGTGTTTGTACAATAATCCAACATGCCTGTTTGCATGCTTGATTGTTGGCTCACATTCTTCATTAGGCCACATAGAGACTATTTTTGCGTTAGACACAACCAAATGGGCCCTATTAGGTCTGGACCTCTAACATTATAGGGCAAACTCGTGTACTCGTTAGGACTTAGGCCCTGATGTTTGGCTGTGACTAAACACAAAAATGGACACACTGGGACTTATACCTTCTTTGCTTCCCAAGAGTTAAACTGGAACAACAACCAGGATTTTGACTTTCCTGGGTCTTGGTCCACTACGGTGGGGCACCCCTGATCGTCACCGCTGTGTGACAACCCCCTGAACTCACTTTGACTCCAGCAAACTTACAAGCCACGGCAAATTGGCTCCTCCTCCGCCTCCCCCGCGCCCCTTTTTACGCGCGCGTGCCTGCGCCGGCCATTCACAGACGGCCGGCGCAGGCACGCACACGTCTAGAGGGGCGCCAGGGAGGTCCCGGCGGCCCTGCCCCACCGAAACTGAGGTAGGTATTTTGGGGTTTGGGGGGGTTTCACCCCCAGGGACATCCCGAACTCGGATGTCCCGCGGGGAGGGAGGTGATCGGGCAGGGAATCTGATAGATTCCCGGGCCGATCACCGGTGGGCGTTGGTACACTTTAAGAGTAAATGTATGCTTGGGATGTGTTGTTCACATTCCTGCCAGTCAATAGTACTCATATCATGTTAACCAATAAGCACACAGTGGTCAACAATGTTAATGTGAGTGTCACCTAATTGGACACACTGACATTACATTGCTACATCTGTGTCTGTTGAGGTCACATCCAATTTATTAATAAATTGTTGTTTCTACATCTCTACAGCTTGTGAAAACCAGCATCGCAGACTGTGGCGGGAGATCAGGCTCCTGAAGCTGATGCTGCTGGCCAAGAAGAGGCGCCGGCGGCGTCGTTAGGGTGGGGGGAAGGCTGGCCTCTTGATGCCCGTTGTTGGGCAATGTTGGCCCTGTTGGCCATGTTTGGTTAATAAATTTTTTGATTACCATCATTACAGTGTGGTGCATTGCAAAGCATAGTTTAACTGTCTCAAAACCCATTTGTGTGTCAATTTAGCCATACCTTTGGAGCCATTTCATGTGTTAACCATAGTAAGCTATGGTCTCAAATGTGTGGGCTAAATTGACCAATACATTGACATATGTAGATCAAGATACTCATCCCTGACTGTGTTATTAGCTAGGTCTTAGGAAACACACAATTTAGAGGTGGGTGAAGCAAATATATTTACAAAAACCAAAAAAAACAAAATTAATATTCTTGGCTGGGTGGCCGGGGAGGTTGGGAGTCATTGCTAGGGGCGGTGTTGGGGGACAACAGTGCAGTAAAAAATATAGACTGCTGTTGTATGAGCTGTTGTAGCAACAACAAAGTTTGGTCCTGCCGCTGGAGACATTCTTCCTGGCGCTGTATCGATTCTTCCTGGCGCTGGAGAGATTGTTCCTGGCGCTGGAGAGATTGCTCCATTAGATTGGCCAGCCGACCAAGTTCCTGGTTCTGGTGTTGGTTTCGGAGCAACTGGTCCATCTGGCGCTGCAGGGCCTCATTTTGTTGCTGACACATCAGCACCTGATTTTCCAACGCCGCAATGCGCTCATTAGTTCCATCACGCGGCTGTTGGCAACTGTAGTCCTCCAGCATCCGGACCCCTAGCTCATAGAAATCAGCACTGGTTGGTGCCACACCTCCTCTTGCTGTGGTTTGAGCCTAAACAAATAGAAAACAACATTTTAGTCAAACAGAACCAATGCAGGTATGCCCCTCCAAATAAATACCCTAAACAGTCACTATACAACTTACCCTTGTCTGAGCCTCGGAAGCTTGGCCACACGGGACTTGGGAGGAGGTCCCAGCTTGGGGTTCTGGTTCCGCCTCCTCCAAAAACAACAATGAAAGGAAATGTGACATGTTGCTTCATCCACTACCCACGAAGATGCCAATGTGGTTCTAGGTCGTCTACATCAGCCATGTTACCTGCGTGTCCTCCGGCACAGGTAGGCTCGAGGTTTCGCTGCCAGAGAGTGGCAATTCAACATCCGAGATGTCCGGCAAGTTGGCATATGCTAAACAGGAAAATCAGGTTAGTAGGTCTGTGGCCCAAACTCAAATGTAACCTGGCTAGGCTATCAAGGCCATACCTCTAAAAAGTGCCAAAATACACACTAGACCAAAGGTATCTGTTAAACTCAGATTGTTAACATGTATGTTACAGGACTAAGAGGCAATAATTTTTGCTAATCACATCAGAAACATTGCTTAAATTACACATACCCGCAATCTCCCAGATGTCTTGAGTGGGGTCCTCACTCGAGCTTGGACCTTGAAAATACATGTGGACACACAAGTTGCCAGAAGCAAGTGCAACAAAAGTAGAGCCAAAATACAGACTAGAGCAAGGCAAAACAACTTACCCTCATCTCTGGCAGCCTGAACTTGAGGGGCCCTTTCTGGACAGCCACTTCCGATATTCGGGTCAACTAAAAAACACAAGGAATGTCTCTAAATATTCAGCAAACTACTACGGGGAATGTTTGGCAAAAAATATGTCCGCCAAAATACATTGCTATCACTCCAATAACTAATAGACTGACCCTGGGGAGGCAACAAGCACTCCCAAGAGGCATCTTCAAGTTTACCAAGCAAACATGTAGATTAGTAGACTAACCAAATTGAACCAGTGTAACATAAACAGCATAAAGGATACATTATGTATTGCTCTACACACCAACAGGGTCCTGTTGACCGGCAACATCGGAAGTGGGGTCCAAAGATGAACCAGTCACTTGGCCTACAAAGAAAAAAGAGGAATGAGACACATGCACTTGGGTAAAAGTGGATAAAGCAAGGTGGACACATGCACTTACCGACATCCAAAGAGTAGGTGGGATCCGGAGGAGATGCTGGGGCCAAGGGCATGGGAGCTAGGCAAAAATGAAGCCAACATTGAGCCATAGTTAATGTGCGTGCAAAAATACAACATGCATTAAGGTGTGTGTGAGCAGCTCTTTCACTAATATTCACTAATCAAGGCCAGTGTGGCTCCCACATTGATATGCCGATATATGGCTACACATCTCTGGCTTCAAACATATCTACACATGTTAGGGCCTTGTTAGTTAGTTGCTGTGAGTGTTACAGTGGGCGTGAAATTAGGCCGCAGGCCCATATTATTAATACTCAACAGTGCAAAACTCGATTGTTTGAGCTGCTCCCACACCCATTTGTTCCCCAAACAACCAGCACCAAAATTAGGGGTAAATACCTTCAATGGCAGACTGGGGTAGCCTTGAGGTTGCTGGAAGGGCAGGAGCTTGGGTGTCCTGAGGCACATCCCGGACAGCAGCATGTGCACCTATGCAGAAAGCAACAGACAGAAAAGTAACAAATGTTTGAGCTCTAATGTAATACTTCACAGGTCCTACTGTTAGTTTGTCAGAATGAAAAAATGCTAATCACATACATTAACATTAGGTTTGTACAAAAGGCAGAAAATATGTACCTTCAGTCCAACCTGTGGTGTCATCCCCAGGATCCACACCCTGCAGCCGAGCCAGTGGGATTTTGGCCTTCAGCATCTCCTCATACGGCCTGTAGGTACTCTTTGGAGCCTGGATGGTCCCACTGTCCACATCAAGATCGTGATTCATCTTTTTCATAAGGGCCCCTCGCAAAGTGTAGAAGCGTTTCCTGCAGGATGGGCCACTACGTGGGTGTTGAGCAGTGCTACTAAGCTCCACACCAATGGCATCCCACAGTTTGCTTCTTTCTTGTTTGCCTATGGACTTGCTTTGGGAGCCAAATATCAGCTCCCATTTAGCAAGTGTAAGGCGCACAAGATGATTATTCTCAGCCAAATTAAATTCAGGCTCCCTCTTGGCACCTGGGCGCTTAGCCTGGGGTGCTGCCCCACCTTCAGGCTGTGCCCTTTTCCGTAAGGGAGGTCTGCGCACAGCACCCACCAAACTCCTACTTGGGCCTGCTGTGGCCGGCAGATGTCCTGAATTTGGCTCCATCCTGTAGCTGCACACACACACAAATACACACCCAACAAGCACGCATGCAGACTACAGAATGGCATCGCAATCTCTTAGGCTTGGGCAGGTTTTATGTGCTCTAACAGCCAATCAAAAAGCAGGCCACTTAATTGATTCACACATACAGCCCAGTTCCTTCTAGGCACACCTCCACTGCACTGACTGAAGCATGTGTGTTAGCCAATTAACTCATTACAGACCTCATTAACCAAACAACACACACCCAAATACAACAATGGACTGATGTATCTCAAACCCTTGTGACATGTGGTTAGCCTAACGGCTATTTAAAAAAACAGCAGCTTACCTTTCATTGGGCCACCACTGATTTTTGGGCCATGTCCGTTAATGCACGCAAGTTTCGGCTCAAGTACGCTAGAAGCGCTACTAGCGTGCGCGTGCGCACTCTGTTTTACGCACACCTGGGTCGGCTAATTGGCGCCCGGAAATAGCAGAGCGACGCAAAAGGCGGCAAAGCGGACCTGTCCCTTTTGAAAGAGAAGTATAAATGGAAGGAATTTTCAAGCTTCTGCTATTCTTACACTGTGGCAAAGGCTGTGGTGTGGTGCTGTGCTCGCTTCCCTTAGCTCATTTGAGCCTCTGTCTGGTTTCTGTCCTCACTCTCTGTGGCTTGTTGGGTGATTTCTGACATCAGTGCTGTTTCTTTAGGAGCTTGTTTTTGGTGGCATCTGCAAATATTGTGTAGCATACAGCAAGTGAGGCTTGATTTTGGGGCCTTTTGTGGGCTGTGCAGCAACTCCCCTCTTGGTTGTGCCTAACTTAGAAAGCTGGTTTTCAGCAGGCTGGTGGTTTGGACCACTATAGTTCTGGTTTTGTGGTGAGCTGCATTGTAGCGGGTGTGTGTGGAGTGTGATTGTTTGTGTGTGTGTTGTGTGTTTGTGGTTTTTTTTTTTTTTTTGTTTTGCATATATCTTTAGTGTGTGTGATGGATAAGAGGGTGATGTATGGTGTCTGGGTGGATGGATGTATGTGTATGCTGAAAGAGCAGGAGGAAAGGGAGCGGGGTGTTGTGAGGCTTAGGGCACCCCGCTCCTTTGCAATCCGCCTTTCAGTATGGGACTTAAGTGACGAGCAGATCAGGAGCCGCTTCCGTCTGAATCGTGCTGCACTACAGTCCCTATATGATCAGATTAAGCACAAAATCGAGCCATCCACCAAACGCACTCATTCCATTCCAGGCATAGTACGCCTGTGTGCCACTCTCAATATTTTGGCACGAGGGACCTTCCAGGCAACCTCCGCCCTCCTCAGCGGGATAAGCCAGGCTACTATGAGCCGCATACTAATCCAGGTAGTTCTGGCAATTTGTGATTTAATCCCAATTTACATCAAGTTTCCTGAGGATGAGGAAGAGGTTGCCAAAATAAAACATGCTTTCTATCTGATGGGAGGGATCCCGAATGTGCTAGGGTGCATTGATGGTACACATATCCCTTTCCGCCCTCCCCGTGCACAGGAGCTGTCCTACAGAAACCGGAAGCAGTTCCATTCTCTTAATGTTATGGTTGTCTGTGACCCAGACATGAGGCTGCGGGCGGTGAGATCGGGGTTCCCCGGCTCATGCCACGATTCTTACGTCTTGCAGCGGACAGACCTGTGCCGGAAGTTTGATAACAACGAAATGCCAGCTGGCTGGCTACTGGGTAATAAATTAACCATGTCAATGTATTTCGCAAATATGTGGCCTAGTAAGCCAAATTTAACAAAACAACCACAAAAAAACATGTACTAGTACTAATTGCTGTCTCTCTCCTTGTGTTTTTTCTACAGCGGATAAGGGATATGGGCAGAGAACGTGGGTCATGACTCCGGTCAGGAACCCACGGACCTCTGCCCATGAACGCTACAATGCAGCGCATCGCAAGACCAGAAGCATTGTGGAAAGAATCATCGGCCTGCTGAAAGCACGCTTTCTCTGTTTGGCACGGCCAGGAGGAGAGATGCTCTACAGCCCACAGAAGGTCTCCAAGATCATCCTTGCCTGCTGTGTGCTACACAATATTTGTATTTGCCACCGAATCCAAGCCCCCGAGGAGACAGCACTGGTGCCAGAAATCCCCAACATGCCCGCAGCAAGAAGTGAGGACACCCAGACTGGCGATGAGCTAAGGGAAAGGCTGATCACTTCTTTTTGTGCGGTAAACTAACTACCCTTCACTATAATGCAAGTACTGCACTACTGGCTAAATGTATTTGAACTACCATCAAAAAGAGCCCAAAAAAACACTAAGGGGGGTGTAAGATGACCCAAACCACTCTAAGGGGGGGTGTAAGATGACCCAAACCACTCTAAGGGGGGTGTAAGATGATCCCAACCACTCTAAGGGGGGGTGTAAGATGATCCCAACCACTCTAAGGGGGTGTAAGATGATCCCAACCACTCTAAGGGGGGTGTAAGATGATCCCAACCACTCTAAGGGGGGTGTAAGATGACCCCAACCACTCTAAGGGGGGTGTAAGATGATCCCAACCACTCTAAGGGGGGTGTAAGATGATCCCAACCACTCTAAGGGGGGGTGTAAGATGATCCCAACCACTCTAAGGGGGGTGTAAGATGACCCAAACCACTCTAAGGGGGGTGTAAGATGATCCCAACCACTCTAAGGGGGGGTGTAAGATGACCCAAACCACTCTAAGGGGGGTGTAAGATGATCCCAACCACTCTAAGGGGGGTGTAAGATGATCCCAACCACTCTAAGGGGGGTGTAAGATGACCCAAACCACTCTAAGGGGGGTGTAAGATGACCCAAACCACTCTAAGGGGGTGTAAGATGATCCCAACCACTCTAAGGGGGGTGTAAGATGATCCCAACCACTCTAAGGGGGGGTGTAAGATGATCCCAACCACTCTAAGGGGGTGTAAGATGACCCAAACCACTCTAAGGGGGGGTGTAAGATGACCCGAACCACTCTAAGGGGGGTGTAAGATGATCCCAACCACTCTAAGGGGGGTGTAAGATGATCCCAACCACTCTAAGGGGGGGGTGTAAGATGATCCCAACCACTCTAAGGGGGTGTAAGATGATCCCAACCACTCTAAGGGGGGTGTAAGATGATCCCAACCACTCTAAGGGGGGTGTAAGACGCCAATGTTGGTTATCAAGTAATGCATTTTTTTATTTGCAACAACAATACTACTTTAAAGATCTATACTAACTGCACTTTTCTTATTTTTTCAGGCACCAAGAGATGCACCCTGATCCCTATTTGGCACTTTAAAAACTTTATTTCCCTTTACTTTGCTTTTTCCTTTCTGTTTGAATTTTGAATTTCATTTTCTCTTCTGTTCCTTTTTTAATTTTTGTAGATTTGAAAAATAAAATCTACTATATATAGATACATGTGGCTATGTGTTTAATTCTGTTGAAAGTTTCCTTTGCATTCTACTTCCTATTTTAATTTTCATTTTCTTTCTGAGTTCTGTTTTTATTTCCCTTTTCGATTTTCCTTTTATTTCTCTGTTCTGTTTTTATTTTCCTTTTCTATTTTCCTTTTCTTTCTCATTTATGTTTTTATTTTCCTTTTCTATTTTCCTTTTCTTTCTCATTTCTGTTTTTATTTTCCTTTTCTATTTTCCTTTTCTTTCTCATTTATGTTTTTATTTTCATTTTCTATTTTCCTTTTATTTTCCTTTTCTTTCTCATTTATGTTTTTATTTTCCTTTTCTATTTTCCTTTTCTTTCTCATTTATGTTTTTATTTTCATTTTCTATTTTCCTTTTCTTTCTCATTTATGTTTTTATTTTCCTTTTCTATTTTCCTTTTCTTTCTCATTTATGTTTTTATTTTCCTTTTCTATTTTCCTTTTCTTTCTCATTTATGTTTTTATTTTCATTTTCTATTTTCCTTTTCTTTTCCTTTTCTTTCTCATTTATGTTTTTATTTTCCTTTTCTATTTTCCTTTTCTTTCTCATTTATGTTTTTATTTTCCTTTTCTATTTTCCTTTTCTTTCTCATTTATGTTTTTATTTTCATTTTCTATTTTCCTTTTCTTTTCCTTTTCTTTCTCATTTATGTTTTTATTTTCCTTTTCTATTTTCCTTTTCTTTCTCATTTATGTTTTTATTTTCCTTTTCTATTTTCCTTTTCTTTCTCATTTATGTTTTTATTTTCCTTTTCTATTTTCCTTTTCTTTCTCAGTTATGTTTTTATTTTCATTTTCTTTCTCATTGGTGGTTTAATTGTATTTCCTTTTTCTTTAAAAAATAAATAAAATAATTTAAAATGTGGCTATGTGTTTAATTATGTTTTATTTTGCATTTATATTCTAATATCTGGTTTAATTTAATTTCCTTTTCAACACAAAATAAAAACTCAAAAAAGTCAAAAAACATGTTGCAATGTGTTTTATTCTGAAGGTACTGGATGGCCAGGCCACAGCAAAGCTAAGCGCAGGCGCTGTGCTGACAGCGCCTACAAAGCTGAGGGCCAACATCATATTCAGCAATGTAGGCGTTGTTCCCAACAACGCCAGGTAGCGACTGAGGAGGCCTGCTATAGCGAATCGCTAACGCCCGCGGCTGACGCTAGCGGCGCTCATAGCGCCATACTTCAGTCGCTCATCTGTCGCTACCTGGCGCTATTGATGAATCGGCCTCCCCGATTTAAACTATTATGCAGTGGTTTTAGAAAATGTATGTTATTATATTATTACTATTAAGTGTGTAAAGTGGGCTGATGATCATTGTAATCAGCCTGTTAGTCAAGTGATTGCTAATTATTTTGTAATACAAGATTATCCTTGGGTGCACGTTTGAGTGTGAGCTGAAACTTAAAGGGCACCTATACTCAGTGGGAAGTTTATGTGGTCACCTTCCAACCCCAGCCCTGTGCCCCAAGCCTGTGTTTTTTTTTGCCTAATATTCCTAACAACACGAACTGGATGGAGTTGGCCATATTGCTACCGAGCCGAGCAGCTCCACCCCCAGCAATGATGCGTTCAGTCTCAGTACTGCTCAGCTCAGCAATAGGGAACACTTCAACCAAACTGACAATAGGGCTGATTCAGCAATTTTTGTCCAGACATTTTTTGTGAGAAAAAAATCTTTTTGCACAGCCCAAAGCAATGCTGAACTGCACTATGGAAAAAGATCAAGATTCAATTTTTCGTGAGCTTTTTAATTTTTAACACAAAAGAAAGTGAAATTTGGGGAGTATTTAGTAGTGCCACGTAGCATCAGGTGAACGCATTGGTTGTGAAATAGAGTTTTCCTAAAGTAATTTTCTAAACTTTTGGTTCAAATGATTGTGTGGCCTCTCCTGCCCAGCAAACAAACACTTTTATTGTGATTTTTTAAATTTAATTATGCAGAATTGTATGTGCAGGTCTGCCATTGCAGTGTCATTGTCACAGTGTTAAAACAATGTCATTCCATATGTTTTCTCTCTGGTGCTGGAGCGTATGTTTTGAGAAACAGACTTTTTGAACATATGGCTTGATGCAGAGCCTCCCCGTTCAGCTATCCCGTGCGTTTTCCCATTGGTTTTGGGCTTTGATCGGGTCAGGAAAGGGTGTTACGTTGATTTTTGTGTGCGTTTATGCGCTCAGGTGTGCGCTCAGCCGCCTTTCCGATTGTCGGCTCGCACAAGGCTGTTTCCCGGGAAAACGGACGGGTCGTTCATTGGTCCGTTTTTTTCAGTGATGCAGAGCCTTGATTTCTGATTGAAATCGCCCTAATAAAACGGGGCCGCCAAGCCTTCACTTACGGGCAGTCAGAGCAGCCGTATTTGCACTCAGGCAATAATATGCAGTCCTCTGTTGGAGCACATCAGCGGCGCCAGCTCTGCGGTCTTGTCCTGCTGAGTATGGCAGAAACCAGGCTGCACCGCACGCCTTTGGACATCGATGGCATGAGTATTTGTTATATTTTTGGGGTTTTTTTGGGGGGGGGGGTCCTTTTTACAGGGTCTACCTAATTTTTTTTTTATTGCCTGTGTGCAGGAACTGGAACTCTTTTTGGGACTCGTTTTGCTGGCTTTCCATGCTCGACGCATGATGCGCACATCTTGAGGAATTTCTGCCTAGATGAGCCTCAACCTGACTCCGGTAAGGGAAATATAGTTAGATATGTGGGAATACATGCATTAAATACATATACTCATGTGCACTATTGTTAGTTGTAGATTCAGACGTCGCAGGGACATCCCAAGGGATAAGCGAGGAAGGGGGCGACGAGGAAGAGGTGGCTGGGGAAGGTGAGTAGATTGATACCTAGAAGCCTAACTTAATATGATATTCATGATACAACAACAGTCTCTAATATCAGTGTGTTTGTCATCCAAACAGATTCACAGCAGCAACCCAGGGAGGAAGAAAGGAGACGCCCCCGACGCAATGTGCGCCCCAAACATTGTAAGTGTTTTTTTATTTGGTCAAAGTAAATGAACTAACAATTCCATTGCCAAAAACATTGTCCAACAAAAAAAATAAAAAAAAAATATTAAAAAAAAAGCCCTTAAAGCGGACCTTCACTCTGAATAAGAGTCTATCTTATATGTTTCCCACACCCTGTACATACAGATTGGCCATATTAAAATTCATCCTACCTGCACCTAGTGCATGTTATGAGCCTTTAAACATCCAAGATGGCTGATTATGGAAGCCGCCATCTTATCAGGCAGCCTGCAAAAAGGAAGTGCCTTGTAACTGCTCTGCATTCTGGGATTGCTGACCTTTTCAAGGGCACAGCTCTGCTCTGTGTGAGCAAAGCACAGCTATAACCCACCCCCTGTACCTTATCCCATTCTCCTCTCCTCAGTAAGTGTGATGCTTCTGAGTCAAGATGGCGGCGCCCGTATCCTAAATTCCAGAACAGAGTTGCAGGCCAGTGGGGGAAAGAATAATAAGTTAGTGACTAAAAACTTTTAAAATATTAGTTTCAAATGCTGCGGTCTTGTATTTGAAGAGTTTGGCCTTTTCATTAAATCACGCTGAAGGTCCGGTTTAAAAAGTGCCCCAGGGCAAAACAAAACCATAAAAACAATGCTAAACTAATGTTGTTTTTCATTCACAGATCAAAGAAAACGACATGCTCCAGACCCCGAGGCCTAATTTGTGGGAATTGTCCTGAGAATTAGAATATTTTATTTTTTAAAAAATACCCAAATTTTACTCTTAAAAAACCACAAAAAAAAAAAAAATTAAACAACGTTTTAATAAAAAAAAAAAAAAATGGGTGTGTTGTCTTTCCTGCAAATGTACAATCACACAACATCATCACACATTTGCAAGACACAAAAGGTTTAGATATAGGTCAAAAAATAAGAAAAACTATCAAACAATTACGGTAAGCATTAAAGGCAAGGAAGAAGGAACACAAAGGAGATTAAGGTATGCATTAATGGCAAGGAAGAAGGAACACAAAGGAGATTAAGGTATGCATTAATGACAAGGAAGAAGGAACACAAAGGAGATTAAGGTATGCATTAATGGCAAGGAAGAAGGGACACAAAGGAGATTAAGGTATGCATTAATGGCAAGGAAGAAGGAACACAAAGGAGATTAAGGTATGCATTAATGGCAAGGAAGAAGGGACACAAAGGAGATTAAGGTATGCATTAATGGCAAGGAAGAAGGAACAACCAAAAATAAATGTGACAATATATATATGTGTCAAATTGGCAGTTGGTGCCATATGCATATTCCAATGGAGGTTTAGGGATGTGCGCTTGCGTGTAGCCAGATTGGCAACTGAAGAGCCATGGAGATGTAAGTATACTTGAAAAAAACAACAAAATGGAAGGTCAAATACGACGGAAGGCAAGCAGGTACGTTCAAAAACCAAGGAAAAAACAGGGAAAAACGGGCCGCCCGTGTGAACGGGAACGGAAGCCTCGATCAAATTGAAGGCACCCGAGAGAGCAAAAAAAACTTCCTGAGTGAAGTCAAATTGACGGATCAGTTAGAGAGCCATTCCAACGGAGGCTCTGCATCACATTTGAGCCATGATTCAAACGGGAGCCCTGGACAATCGGAAGCTTTTAAGGTCAGTTCAGGGGAGGCTCTGCATCAGGCCAATAGTGTCTGGCGCCCGATGCTAAAATGCCCAGATTTAGAGCGCCGGTGCTGGTTGTGTGTAGTTTTTTCTTAAATATGGGCTTCAGCGCTGAGTGCTGGACAGACTTTACTGGCGCTACCTAGAACTCACTGCAGCGTTGTCCTGTTGTTAGATGTAGCGTAGTCTTGGGCGCTATGACCTCGGGACACCACCTAGTGTTCTTCATTTGCTCTGCAGTGAATCAGGGAGAGCGCTTCTACAGCGCCCTGCAGAAATCAGATTTATCAATGCTGGACAGGATAGTACAGCATCACTTGTCCAGCCACTACGCTAAGTTATACCGCCAGACACCCACTTGCAGCGGGCACTCTGAGCGCCGCTACATAGACGCTCAAATGGCAATATGTGGCGCTAGTCTTAAATTAGCCTCATTATATCCTAAAACTTCAACTGTGCCTGCGATGGGACATTTTTAAAGGCGAGTGACATCTTTTTTTTTTACAATGAGGTAAGAGTGATATTGGGGTATTTGGTGAAGCCAGTGTGACTTGCAGTGGGCATTGCAGTGTGGGTTGCAAGCTGCATCTCGTGAGATTTTTAGTGTTAGACACAAAAAAGTTTTTTTTTCCCCAAAAACCTGTGATGGGGCATTTTTACAGGTTAGGTACATCATTGTTTCTATGAGGTAAGGATGTCTTTTTAAAGTTTGGAAATAACAGCACCCTGTGGGCTATGCTAAAGAATTTGCCAAATGTTTCTGCATAGCCCATTGGGTGCTGCTGTTTCCAAACTTTAAAAAAATGCCCCTTCACAGGTACAGGTTTAGACTTTTTTGTAACTAAACTCTTAAAAGCTTTCCGAGATGCAGGTTGCAGCTCACACCGCAATGCATTCTGCAAGTCACACTGGCTTCACCAAATAATAAGCATAACCCCCATAATGTTGGGGCATAGCAGAGCCCTGTGTGCTAAGCAGAATAATTTGTCATTTATTCCTGCTTACTCTATATAGCCCTGTTTCCAAATTCCTATAAAAAATACCCATTGTAAAAATTATTGGGTTTATTTAAGAAACACTAATGCCACATAGGACCACATAGCAGCATTTTTTTGGGGCGCTCCACAAGAAAGCCATATTTATGAAATTTTAGGAAAATGGTTAGCACCTCTCATAGCATCAGTAAGCGTTCCATGAATCAATAGCGCAGATGCTGTGTATCCTACAGCGCCGCATCATATCAGTATCGTTCTCCCATACTGTCATTGACCTTTCTAGGGAAGTTATTTTTACTACTTCTGGTTAGTGTTTTCCATTTTTCCCAAAATCGACTGACAGGGGGGTCCCTGGCATGCTTGGAATGTCTTTTACATTCAATATAGAACTTTTTTGCTTCTGCATGTCCCCAATGTCATTCCATGTGTTTTCTGCCTGTTCCCTTCGGCTCTTTTACAGAATTTTTTCATATTGCTGCCACTGTGAGCCTTACCAATATGTTTTACAGCACCCACGCGTGGTTTATTTTGGTAAATTGTTGTTGAGTGCCAGGTTTCAGATGTTCTTCAATGGCGCTAGCTCTCGTCCTGTGCTGCATTCCTTCTTAGTTAAATGTGGCAGCGTTCTCGTCAATCAGTCCAAATTGCGGTGCTGTGATTGGTTACAATGCTTTCAGTTAAGTTACTGTTCTGCTTTCGGTTTCACTTTGTGCACTTCTGGTTTGCCTCTGCGATGTGGAGATGCCCCCCCCCCCCCCAAGATACAGGGTGATCTGCTTCCCCAGCACTTCGTCCAGCAGCTCAGATGGATTTTTGTTGTGAGATTTAGCCATTTTTGTGTGGTACAACAGTCCCTCAGATAGTGTGTGTTTTGGACAAACCACCATTAGTGTTTCCTTCCTTTGGTCATTGTATAGAGCTAAGCTTCAACTTGCTGACCCTGCTGATATATATGTTGTCAGTAGGGCTACACATTGGGGGTCATGATAAATATTTGTTGAAGCCACTGTTACTTGCAGTGTGCATTGTGTTGTGGATTGCAACCTGCATCCATGTAGTGTTTTGACCAAAACAAGGGGCCCAAAAATATTTTTTTGGCCTTTTAGTCATCAAAGTTATGTTAGGGCCATTTTTACCGGTGAGGTACATCATTTTTACAATGAGGTAAGGCTATTTGTTTTTTAGGTTTGTAAACAACAGAACCCTATGATCTATGCAGTAACAAAATCTTAACTTAACCTTCCTGGCGTTGCGAAATAGACAAATGCAATGGCAACGAAAGCGTTGCCATTGCATTTGTCTCTCACGCACGGCTCCGCCCCCATGAGCCTCTGCGGCTCACAGAGACGGAACCCGGAAGCGGAGACGGACGCCGCAGCCGCGGCTCTCACCTGCGATCGCGGCGGAGACATCGCTGGATCGCAGGGAGAAGGTAAGGAGGCTGCGCCGCCCGCTCTTGCTCCCAAATCGATCCCGAGCGTGACTCGGGGTCACCGCCACTTACAGCGCAAATTGACCCCGAGTCACGCTCGGGATCGCCGCCAAGGGGGTTAAAGTGGACCAACACCCAGGATTTTGACTATCCTGGGTTTTGGTCGACTTCGGTGGGGCACCCCGATCGGGGGTGCCCCGCTGGGTGAAACCCCCCAGAAAGCCCCGAAAAACTCACCTCTTCCCGCTCCCACGTGACCACTGCAGCCAATCCCCGCTGACGGACAAGTGAGAGGCAGCGCCGGACAAGCAGAGCACGTCCGCCGCTGCCTCCCGCGCGTCCCTCTTACAGGGAGCGCACCCGCGCTGGCCATTCACAAACGGTCGGCGCGGGAGCGCGTCCTGCTAGAGGGACGGGCGGGAGGCAGTGGCGGTGGACGCGCATGCACCGCTGGAACGTGGAAAAGGTAGGATTGTGGCTTTCACCCCGCGGGACATCCCGATTTCGGGTGCCCCGCGGGGAGGGATCTGATCGGCCTGGGAATCTATAAGATCCCCCCTGGGTGTTGGTCCACTTTAACTTAAAAAGTTACATCACATGTACAGGTGATTTTGGGTTTAAAAATGTAGGACAAATAACTTTTTGGGACCTATTTTATGTGTTATAGGTAATAAAAAAAAACAGGATGCAGGTTCAAATCCGCACAACAATGCACAACTGAAGTCATACTGGCTTCACCAAATATTTAGCATGACCCCCATTCTGTGCTAAATCTTTAAATAACAGAAGCTTGGTGGGTGGTGCAAACGATGACACATGTTTGTTGACCTTGGCACACATGTTTTTTTTAGGGTAACTGTAAGTTGTTTTGGGGTCCAAACTTGGCCATGGTTACATAATGTGTTTTAGAAACAGTGGTCCGCTGATGTGCAGTGATGCAATTGAGGGTCTCAGCAATCCCATCCCAAATCTTGGTCCACTCAGTCTTGCTGAGACCACGACTCTGTGCCCTATACAAGAGTGACCATTTGGCAAGGGTGAGCTTGACCAGCTTGATGTTATCTGCCAGATTGAACTGGCTTAGGCTTCGCATCTTGGTTTCTTGCGCTCCTCAAACACACCTGTAGCAACATTATTGTATTATTGTCATTGTTCTTTTATAAGTATCTTGAAAAGCTAAGTATAAAAAAAGATGTGTGGATTAAAAAGTGGTTAGTTTGCTGTTACGTTTGCAGTGATGGTGTGTGTGTGTGTGTGTGTGTGTGTGTGTGTGTGTGTGTGTGTGTGTGTGTGTGTGTTTGTGTGTGTGTGTATGCGTGTTTGTGTATGTGTGTGTGTGTTTGTCACTACTGTTGTTACCCAGGCAGAGCAAGTCTGTGTTTGATGTGCAGTGTCTGCCTGTGCTTTGTGACTTAATTTGTGCTTCCTTGTGCTCTTCCATCTGCTGAGGTAAGCACAGATAGTGTAGCACACTGCAATGCAGGATTGTATTGGATACCTTTTCTGGGCTGTCTAGCGTCTCCCCTCTTGGTCTGGCCAAATGTAAGAAACTTGCTTTTCTCAGGCTGTTGGTTGTTTCAACCATGTATCTGGTTTAGTGGTGAGCTGCATGTGAGTTTCACTTCTATGTGTAAGAGTGTCTTGTGTTTGCATGTTTTTTGGAGGTGTGCTTTGGGCGTGTGTGTGTGCTTGTGGTTGAGTTTGTGCATTTGTAGCTGCAGTGTCAAGGCAGTGCAGTGCAGAGCCAGATTTTGTTGTGTGGTGAGTTGTGTGGGTGCCGCTGAGGAGGAGAAGGAGACTGAGCAAGCCACAGTGGTGCGACTCCAGGCTGTCCAAGTGTTTAACACATAGTTGACTATGGAGGATTTGAGCGATGAACTACTCTGCATTCAATTACAGCTGAATCGAGCTGTGCTTTTGGCACTGTACCACCAAATCTGCATCAAAATTGAGCCCAGCACTGTCCACAGCCAGGCTGTACCGGGCATAGTGCGCCTATGGCAGATTTCAGGCCATTGCTGCTCTATTAAATGGCATTCTCCAGCCTACCATGAGCTGCATCTTTCATGAGGTTGTCTTGGCCATCTGTGACTTCATCTCTACCTACATACGGTTCCGCCCAATGATGAAGAGGTGCAAAACATCAAGCTGGCTTTCTATCATATGGCAGGAATCCCAAATGTGCTTGGCTACATTTATGAGACACATATTTCGTTCCGCCCACCTCAAGCACAAGAACAGCACTATTGTAACTGGAAGAGCCATTAATATGATGGTTGTGTGTGATCATGAGATGCAGCTGTGTGCTGTGAGGTCGGGCTTTCCAGGATCCTGCCATGACTCATATGTGTTGCACCAATCTGCCCTGTGCCAGAAATTTGAGAACAACCAAATGCCGCCGGGATGGCTACTAGGTAAGTACGTGACCATATTGTAAGACCAAGAAACAGTTGACCAGCAAAACTAAAGGGGAGGGCAAGTTGAACGCAAATGCAATGAACCAGTTTGGGATCTGCATTTGTGTTGTAAACCAAATTAACCTCTGTGTTTGTATTTAGCTGATAAACAATATGGCCAGAAGACATGGCTTATGACCCCTGTGAGGAATCCACATACAACAGCTGAAGTGTGCTACAATGCAGCTCAAGGCAGACCAGATTCATTGTTGAAAGAACCACTGGAATGCTTAAAGCATGCTTCCTATGTTTAACTAGGCCAGGAGGGGAGATGCTCTATAGCCCAGAGAAGGTGTCCAAGATATTCCTTGCGTGCTGTGTGCTACACAATATTTGCATACTCCATCAGATAGAAGAGCCCAAGGAAATGCAACTGGTGCCTGAAGTCCCACATGTGCCCGCAGACACCCAGACTGGCTTTGCCTGGTGTCCGCAACTGGGATAGGATTGCTGCAGTGGGAACAGCAAAGAGAAATTGGACCTAGCTAAAGCATACCTAAAAAGTTGCCTAAAAATATTTAAAAAATCACCTACTAGCCCCAATCAATAGCTGGCCAACAGCAGAAAAAAACAATATTACATTGTTGAAACCTTGAGGCTATATTGGTTAATCGTGGCTAGAGTTTGGCTTTAAATATCACCATATATTCAAACAGTTTTTAATACAGGCTTTTAAATAATTCTCACCATAAGAAAAGGATTTACAGCATGCTTTGAACCTTTTTTTCTTTTGATATATTGTTCTCACCACATTTCTGAGTGCCGAACCTCCAGCAATAAAGGTCATTGGATTTCTATGAGTATGCAGGAATTCCAATATGGCCCACATCTGTTAAACTTGGTACAGGTAAAGGAGCATTTGACATATATTATTTGGTTCAAGGTAAGATTTTAACATTTAAATGTTTTATGTGCAGCTGTTTTATTACATTTTGGGGGTGTTACATCACTGTTTGCATACTGACATAGCAAAATTACATTAGAACAAAAATATAAAGAGATGTTAAAATTAATTCAATTACATGTATATGTCCACGCATCTAGAACACTTTTTTAATTGATATTTTCTTATGAAATTTCATTATATTATAGCATTCTATATATAGAGTAATTTGTTTCATATTGTCATACTAAATAAAGCACATCTGTTTTTTTTTCTGAAGATGAACTCAAAGTTCCCCCCTCCCCATAGATCCTGCTTATAAATCAATAAACTGTAAGATTTATGTGCATAGTTGCCAGTTTGTCTCCTTACTTTTGACACATCGCTGTCAAACTGCTTTACCTAAGCAAGTTACAATGCTTTTGAAGACCACAACAGACTGCCCCTCGTGTCATATATACTAATTTATTTCATGCAAAATTCCTAAACATTGGAGATCAGTGTTTGATTGAGCACTATTCCTTTTAAAACATTTGGCACCTTTCCAAGATTTGCTCTGGATAGTCTCAACATTTAGATCTAGAGCTTCACCCTTCCCTGGTTCTCATTGCTAGTTTGTCCTAAATCCTCTTCCAAAAATTAGTATAAAACATGACTTTAGAATATTATTAATAAACTAGGCAGTGCACAGCAGAAGATGAATAAATTTACTGAAGCCTGTGTGGCCCAGCTGCAGTCATGCAGGAATATAGGAAGATAGGCAAGCCGGGGGGGCATCAACTAACAAACTAAAAAAAAGAGGTTCTATGAATGCATGACACCAATAGGAAACAGAGCTTTAAAAATGACAATGAAGATTATTTGATAGTGGTTAAAAGGGATTCCCAAATAAGGTGCCAATTTGTATCAAGAAAAGTACCTGCATAACTGAGAAAAGTAGAAAACATAAGTCTATCGGCATTTAGGAACTACCTGATCATCTAGAGGACTTTTCCTGACCTTATCTAGGAACTAAGCTAACCAGTTTACTTGGAGAAAAAGATCAGATCAAATTTTGGCCTCAGCCAAGGCACATACCTGTTGATCAACCTTTCAGCTTCAGGTCACTTGGCTCATCCAAGCTGCAAAGGCTCAGAGACTTAAGAGGAAAAGTGGGAAAAAGGATCAGATGCAGATGCTTAGATGTAAAGCAGGACACCTTCATTTGTCCATGTTTAAGGTTTCAATCTCTAATTGGCAAGTCAATTAGGATAATCAGGTGCATAAAGCAGCCTGTGTTTGCGGTTTACCATGATGCCAGTGATGGCATCCCAGAGACACAGACAGAATTGGCTCTAGCAAAGTATGTCATTTACAACTCAGCTTTAAAGATCAGCTAAATATTCCTTCACTGGCCTTTGACCCTGGTATACTCAACAAATGTCAACCTCAGCCATGGAAGCTGACTGGCACTGACCTATACTGAATCCCTGAATACTGAATCTTTATTTTTACAACCAAAGTTAAAATGCTTTTGAAATGTTACTACTACTTTAAGCACATATTTGGCAAAATCTTGTAATCTGACAAAAAACACATACACAAAACATAATTCTAATGTCCCCCCCACTCAAGGATGGTTTGATGAGTGTTTCAACTGGCACATCTCAAGGTTCAAGGTCCTTTATTGGTCATAAACATACTGTACATTATACAGTAGCATGACATGTAGTGAAATGCCCATTTACAGCTGCTAGGTTATATACATAGTGGATAGAATAGGAAAAAAAAACTTAAAATATAACATTTTAACATTTACAATAAAAAAAAATAGAAATTTTTGGGGGGCGTGTCCTGGACATGGTGCTGTGAGGCTGCCTTTCACAGAGCTCCCGCACCTGTGCCTAAGTTTAACTGGAATAAGCAGCAATCCATTAATATTTACCCACTCAGAACCATGGGCAGAAGAAAGGCCACCCTGAAGAGGGGTAAGGGGGGCAGGCCAGGCTCCCGCAGCCGCTGGATCCGGGACTTTACTAAGATGGCGGCGCGTGGCGGGTCGTCCTCAGAGGAGAAGAAGACGGGCCTGGGGGTGTCGGCCCCCGTGCGACCGGCGGAGAGGAGCTGCGAGGCTGGAGGGGCTGCGGCGGATGCCGGAGGATCAGAGAAGGTGAGCGGCGGAGTACCGCACGCCGCAGGCGGGGAGACACGCTCGGCATGTCAGGAGCGGGGAGAGGAGAGGCGGTGCGCTGCCCGCCCGTCACAGGCTGGCGCCCCAGAGGAAAGCAGCCGGCTGCGGAGCCTGTCGCTCGGCGCCCTGACACCTGGGCTGTCGGAGCGGAGCTGTGCATCGTGGCCTGCTGACCCGGAGGCTGTGGAGACGGACTGCCCGGGAAGACACAAAATGGCGGCCGGAGGTGAGTGCGGGATGGGACCAGGGGGAGGCGATGTGGGGATAGAGCTGCCCTCCCCAGAAGTGCCCAGAGGGACGGGAGATGCCTGGGCTGGCCGACAGCTGACTGCGGGGTCACAGTCAGGGGAGATCACAATGACCACACCAGATTCCCCAGCCGGACCCCAGAATGAGGCCCTATTACGGAGGGGACAGGCCGCTTCCCCCCTCGCCCGGGATGCCCACATTGCCGGGCCACAGATGAGCCCCCAGCCCGGTGCCTCTAGTTCCCTGCCAGCAAGCATAGTGACTGCCAGGAACTCCCATAGCAGGTCCCCGGCGGATGAGAGGCCCAGAACGGGGCTAGAACGTTTTGCCTACCTGCCCCGACAAGAGGGGGGGCAAAGCAGTACACATCACCTTGGTGTCCCAAGTGAGGAGAGGTCTTGCCCCCTGGAGGGCCTGCCACAGCGACACCCAAGACCTCGCCAACCAGTCCCCCTGGAACCGAGGGTGATCATTGGCTCCCTGGGGGCTGGCCGGCCCAGCCCGCCGACGTCCCCGCTGCTGCCATCACCGACGATCCCGTGGTCGGGGAATGGCCCAAGCCCGACGGTGATGTCGCCGCCGCAACCATGTTTTTCGCCAGAGCCAGAAGAGGTCCCGCTGGTCCCCTGGGTACCACTCTCAGAGACGAGAACACTGAGATCGCCGCCGGGTACGCTGGGCTCGCTGGGTGCTGTTGACCCTGCACCCCCCTGCCAGACCAACATCCACATGGAAACAATTTCGTTACTGCGGGGCCTCCCAGCCAAAGCGGACATCGAGGCCCTAATAGCGAAATACGAAGAGGCCCACAGACGTGAGTTAGGCGAGGTCAAGAATCACATGCGGGCAGTTGAAGAAAGAGTGGCTGGTCTTGAGACGGAGGCGCCCTCTGTGTCGAATCGTCTGCAAAGGTTGGAAGCGAGATGCGACATGCAAGAGTCGCTGTTGCAATCTCAGATGCTACATATAGACGACATCGAGAATAGAAGTCGCAGAAATAACCTGCGTCTGAGGGGCATCCCGGAGGCATCCACGGGAGAAGATCTCACCCGTATTACGACGATCATCCTAAACACCGTGCTGGAAAGAGACTTGACCACCCCGATAGAATTGGACAGGGTGCACAGAGCCTTAGGGCCGCCTAGCACAGACCCCTCGAGACCTCGGGACGTGGTTTGCAGAATCCACAGATACACTTTGAAGGAAGAGATCACTCGTAAGGCCTGGAGAAGAGGCAATGTGGACTTTGATGGCGCAAATGTTCAGATACTTCAAGACCTCTCTAAACGCACTCTCCTGATGAGAAGAGCCCTGAGACCGCTTTTAGAAGTCATCACGAACAAAGGGGGGACTTATAGATGGGGATACCCCTTTCACCTAATTGTTCGCAAAGACGGAGGCACCTTCCTGCTCAGAACGCCGAGGGATCTCCCTGACGTGTTTTCTTTTCTTGGCTGCGAACCAATTGAAGTGCCGGACTGGTTGGCAGTGAAGTTGCCGCCCTCTTCGATACCCCGGACTGGTGCTCGAGAGGGCCCTGCTGGCTCGAGAGGCCGCGGAAGACAGCGACGTGGCCGGCGGCAAACCAGACCGTACGACGTAGAAACATGATCTGGTAGACCCCACTCTGTTTTCCCCCCGACGGGTTGCTGGACTGTCACCCCCCCCCTTCCCCCCCGCCCGTGAGGGCATCCTTGGGACTCTCGGGATTGCCCTCTGACGGGCCCTGTAAGATGCTTGGCAAACACTGTGTTGCCTACGCCTTGCCTCCTGTCCACTGGGGGTGCTCTCTGCGGGCTGGGGGGTCCTACTTAAGAGGGGTGACTGACTACCTGTTGTAATTAAATGCCATTATGTTTTTGGTTTATGATGTTTCAGGCTGCATTGCTCTCACATGCTGGATTTGCTGCTTTTCAACGGCAAGGCTGGGTGTCTCGGCAATCCAGCCTATCTATAAGGCCTAGTGCGGGAGGGAGAGACTCTGGTTGCATCTCCATGCCGACAGACACTCTTCCCCCCGATAGGGCCAGCTCGAGGTTCCTTAGGAGCCGTCGAGTTTTGTTTTCACTCCGTGTAGGATTGTTAGGAATTTTCTAATTTGGTTATATTCTTGTTTCCCCCCCTTTGTTTTTTTGTTTCTTGATTTAGTGGTTGACATTTTTTGTGTTTTCCCTCCCCACTTTCCCTTTTTCCTCTCCCCTTTCCCAATCCCCAAGGACAGGGCAGGACTTTAGAGGGTGTAGGGCTCTATAATCTCCGAAGTGGCCGCTGCTGGGTTTTCTGGAGGGCGCTCTGACATGGCGGGAACTACAATTGTCTCCCTTAATACCAAGGGGATGAACACTCCTGAAAAACGGTCACTTGTTCTGAGAAACCTGAAAGGCCTTAAAGCCCAAATAGGCTTCCTGCAGGAGACACATTTTAAAGCATCCAACCCACCCTCCTTAGGGGACAAATACTTCCCTAGGGCTTATCATAGTTATTCACCTGACTCTAGATCCCGTGGGGTCAGCATAGTTATCTCAAGGTCCTTGGCCTGGGAGTTGGTAGACTACAAAGCAGATGGGGAGGGCAGATGGCTGTTGGTGAAGGGGAAAATCAGGTCTGAAGTCTACACTCTGGCCAATATATACGCACCGAACACGGGACAAATTCCCTTTATATCTGGTGTCCTAGAGACTCTTGCAGACTTTCGGGCTGGGGAATTGATACTGGGCGGGGACTTTAATCTGGCCTTAGATCCACTGCTGGACACATCTAAGGGGGGACCCCACTTTGCTTATGCCAAACTAAAACACCTTAGGAAGACCCTGACTCTATTTCAGCTGGTAGACCCCTGGAGGATTCTGCATCCGAACACAAGGGACTACACCTTCTTTTCCCACCCGCACACCTCTTACTCAAGGATAGACTTGTTCCTAGTGCCACACGCCCAACTAGCCAGAGTCATTGACACCACGATAGGAAACATCACACTATCCGACCATGCTCCTGTCTCTATCACGGTGGCGGATCCCACCCCTGTCCCTAGGTCCTGGTCTTGGAAACTAAATGGGTCACTGCTGGAGGACCAAGGTGTCTTGGAGGTGATTCAAAGAGATCTTAAGCACTACTTTGAAACAAACTCTGGTCCGGAGGTCTCTCCGGGAACGCTTTGGGAGGCCCACAAATGCGTCATTAGGGGGTCGTTCATCAGTCAGGGGGCCCGGATCAAAAAGGAAAAAATGGAAGTCATGTTGAAACTTCTTGCAGAGATAGGGAGGCTCGAAGGGGCACATAAAAAGTCCCTGTCGGCCGCGCTCCTGCCGACACTTACTGCCCTGCGGGAACAGCTGAAGACAGTATGCTGTGACAAGCTGAAGGCTCAGGCGGTTAGATGCCGGCAGGCCTTTTTTGAATCTGGGGACAAATGCGGCAAGATGCTGGCGAGGGCCCTGAGAACGGAAAGGGCGAAAACCTATGTTTCCAAGGTGGTGGATTCTGGAGGGAGAGTGGTGCAGAGAGTAGAGGAGATTGCGGAGGCTTTCCGCAAGTTCTACGGAGATCTATACAATCTGCCGACCTCTCGGGATGGGGCCCTAGGCCAAAAATGCACTCAGTATGTTGCAAATTCGGGCATGCCCAGGCTCCCCGGGGAGGCTGTTCTGGAAATGGAAAACCCAATATCAATGTTGGAGCTGCAGACCGCGGTGTCCGAGGCGGCTCCGGGAAAGGCGCCCGGACCCGACGGTCTGCACGTCCAATACTACAAAAAACTATTTCCCCTCCTGGCCCCCAGGCTCCTTTCCATGATGAACTCCATCTTGGAGAGGTCCCCCCCTCCCGGGTGATACATTACGGGCCCATATAGCGGTGATCCCCAAGGAGGGAAAGGATCCCACCTTGTGCGCAAACTACAGGCCGATCTCGCTACTCAATACGGATATTAAATTATTCGCTAAAATTCTGGCATCGCGGATTGCTCCGCATCTGCACACGGTGGTCTCCCCGGATCAGGTGGGTTTCATGCCTCTTAGAGAGGCTAGAGATAATACCACCAAAGTCTTGAACCTGATCCATTTAGCGCAGAGCCGGAGGACTCCTGCCCTGTTGCTCTCTACCGACGCCGAGAAAGCCTTTGATAGGGTCAATTGGCAGTTTATGAGGGCGGTGCTTAGACATATAGGTCTGGGCCCAAACATGCGGCAGTGGATTGAGAGTCTGTATGGCTCCCCCTCGGCGTTGGTGAGAGTTAACGGCTACTCGTCAGGTTCCTTTGGGATCTCGAATGGGACAAGACAGGGCTGCCCCCTGTCACCGCTGATATTTATATTGGTGCTGGAGCCCTTTTTGTGTGCGATGCGCAGCAACCCGGATATTAAGGGGCTAGGCGACATCTTGGGTCAGTATAAGGTGGCGGCGTATGCCAATGATTTGATTTTCTTTCTTACCGGTCCGGAAATCTCGGTGCCCAACCTATTGAAGGAACTCCGGGAATATGGGACTCTCTCCGGCTACAAGATTAACCTTCAAAAATCTGAGGCTCTCAATGTAAATATCCCTGAGCACAGATTTAGGACGATTAAAAATGCCTTTCCACTCCGCTGGGCCAAGGAGAGTATTAAATACTTGGGAACAAAGATTAGCGGGGATCTCTCTAAGATATATTCCCTCAACTTCCCCCCGTTATTGAGAGATTTTGAGACAGCCAGGTGGAATAAGGGGAAGCTTTCCTGGTTTGGGCGATGTAATGCAGTCAAAATGACCCTGCTTCCCCGGCTGCTCTATTTACTACAAGCCCTTCCGGTGGCTGTCCCGCGCTCCTATTTTCAGAGGATCCGTGCGATCTTCACTGACTTCATCTGGGCGGGAAAGAAACCGAGACTTAGAAGAGAGATCTTAACTAGGCCGAAGGAGCGGGGAGGGATGGGCCTGCCGGACCCTTTGCTCTACCAGTCTGCAGTACACCTCTGCAGGGTGGTGGACTGGTGTATTCACGGGCATCATAAGCAATGGGTAGGCCTTGAGCAGGGTTTCCTGGAAGTCCCAATCCAGGGGGCTCCGTGGTTGGCGGGTGGGGGTGCTAGTTTGGGAAGACAACATCCCACCATTGGTCCCACACTTGGGATGTGCAGGTCCATGTTTCAGAGGCAGGAGATATCTCCATCTCCCTCCGCAATGTATCCGGTCCTGGGCAACCCGCTTTTTGCCCCGGGATGCGGAGGACACAAGGTGAAGGCCTGGATTAGCGCCAAAATGTATAGGGTTGGTCATTTTCTTGTGGAGGGGAATTGGGTGAATCCAAATGAAGTGGCGCAAAGGTTGGGAATCCCTAGCTGGTCGGCCTGGCAGTGCATGCAACTCAGACATTTCTTGGCCACGCTACAGGAGCACAGGGGGAGCAGGCCGGGGTTTACTATTTTTGAAGAGCTATGCCAGAGTACTGTGACAGAAAGACATACGCTCTCGAGGATCTATAAACTGTTGATTGCCCCCCCAGATGCGGAGCATCCAAAGTTCCTTGAAAAGTGGGAAAGGGATTTAGGTACATCATGGTCCCCCAAGCAGCGCCGGGCAGCTTTGATGCTCCCGCACAAGACCTCGATTTGTACTCGGTACCAAGAGTGCGGGTACAAAATACTTACAAGATGGTATAGGGTCCCTACAGAACTGCATAAATGGTTCCCGGCTGTCTCGCCGAACTGCTGGAGGTGTGGTGAAGAAAGGGGAGACCTGCTGCACGTTTTTTGGTCCTGCAGCAAACTAAAACACTATTGGAGTTTGGTGAGACAGATCACGGAAAAGGTGTCTGGAATTCCAATCCCGGACGACCCGGCCCTCTGCCTTCTCCACGTGTCGGCAATGCCTGTGAAGCGGTACCGCAAATCTGTGATCCGCCATCTGCTCAATGCAGCCAAAGCCGGCATTCCCCAGATGTGGAAAAAGGAGGAGCCCCCATCGATTGCAGGTTGGTGTCAGAGGGTAAATGACATTATGCGATTTGAGAACGTAGTGTCCTCAAGAGATGGTACATACGAGAAATTTATGACTACTTGGTATAGCTGGATGGCCTTCACTGAGTCCCCGGAGGGCAGGGGTGAGCTGATGATGCTGTGAGCCCGATCCCCCCCCCCTGCTTGCCCTTGCCCACTCCCCCTCCTGCCCCCCCCCCTTTTTTCTTTTCCCCAGTCTTTCCATCCCCTCCTCCTTCCCGTTCTTGTTCTGGTTTTAATGGTTCGAGTCCTCTGTTAGAGCTGTCAGTATTTGCTATCTCTTGCCGTGCTTTAGTATAAGAAGGAATTGGAGAGTTTATGCCTTTTCTAACTTAACCGCTCAAGAGACAAGAAACAACAATGAGTAGCATTCCAATTTCTTCACTTTATTGTAACATTCTCGCAGAGAGGACTGACATGCATTTTATCATACCAGTTGATGATTAGATATGTGTTAAAATTTATGCTCTTTTGTCTATTGAAAACTTGAATAAATAAAGAGTTTATAAAAAAAAAAAAAAAATAGAAATTTTAAATAAATGTAAAATATACTCTAAAACGTAAGTACCAATATATGCTAAGCAATATTTACAGTCTTCTTAGAGGCCGATTCATTAATAGCGCCAGGTAGCGACAGATGAGCGACAGTAGCGTTATTTTCACAGCGCACGCTAGTATTCGCTGTGCTTGGCCGTTGTTCGGCTGTTGATAGCGACTCAGTCGGTGTGCGGTAATGTTGAATACGGGGTTAGGAGTCGCTGTTTGACAGGTTCCGCGCTGTATGGGAGCGCATGACAGCGAATGGCCATAGCGAACGGCTCCCAGCATATTCATTAACAAATCACGCTCCAAAAATTCTTGCACTGTGAAATGCTTGTTTAAACCCCAGAGCGCTGGCGGCGATGGGTTAAAAGTAGTTTTTTAACCCCCAAACAACCATATTTTTGGAAAAAAAAAACATGTTTTTCAAAACATTTTGTAATATCAGACCGGTAATATCAATTCTGCACAATTTTTTTTTTTTTTTTAACCTTAAAAAAAAATATCTAACATTGCAGAAGTGGTCACAGAATTTTTGACATTTAAAAAAAAAAAAAACATTAGTAGCAATTAATTAAGAATATTTAAAGATTTCTCCATTGAAATGCATTGAAGAGCGCCAGGTAGCGAGAGGTCATACCTGTCGCTGTTCAAGGTCGCTCGCTGGCGCTGTGGGGTGAGGCTGGAATAATGATGAATGATTCGCTATCTGGCGCTCTGTCAGTCGCTAAGCAGGATCGGCTTGATAAATGTGTGATTGCGGAGGGGAGCCGGCGTTCTCGTGGCGGTGAGCGTCATTACCGTTCGCTCACCATTCGCTACCTGGCACTATCCCTTGTTAAATAAGGGCCTTAGTATCTAGGGCACTCATTGGGTACCGTAAGGATATGGGTGGAGCCTGTGTTCCATCCACACATATCGAACTATAGCGTTAAGAGTTTTTCCTATCTAGGACATCCTGGACATCCTACAGATATCTGGCACATGGGGATTGGTTTTTCTGTGGATGCAGATCATTTTTATTTTTCTACCAGCTCAGGGAGATGTATAAAGCACAAGTGTTAATAAGGCAGGAGATCCACTCTAATGTATGTAAAAGTAAATCAATGTTTTAATTATAGGATGATAGATTATTCCATTGGGTCACTTTTGTTATTGTTTTTTATCATTTTGCATAGAAATTATTGTAACAAAGTTTTCTGTAACTAAAAGACCTAAAGTCTGCCCCTTTTCTGATGTCTACGGCCATGGTGACCCTGTTCTAATTTCTAACTAATGGGGATAAATCAACATTCAAGGACAGTAAACCTGGCAGATGCATTTTTCCAGTGCTTCCTACTTTCAGCCATTTTCTGCAGAATTTACTGTCTCATTGATAGAAGCCTGGAATAACGGTACTCCAGAAGCCATCTATATTTTCCATTAAATGCTTAAGAGAATAAATGAATGGATTTGCAAATAGATGCCATACCTCCTATTGATTTTCATTAAATAAATTGCATAAAAGTGTTTTACATTTTTTTAATGTATTCATGTATTCGAGGCTCGGGATATAATTATTTTACAATGTTTTCAAAGTTCTATCAAATCTGATAAACTTATAATAGTTGTCATTTTTTATATCCTTGTATTACTGGTTCATTTACTAATGGATATGGGCTAGGCTATGCTTTTCGTTAAAAAAAAACCCTTTCTTGCAGTGCAATGAATGACTTATTCTCACTGGCACATGAGACTGGCACTGCCATTTTGGTCTGATTCTCCCCATCTCGTATAGCCTTTATCTGGCATGCCACTGTCAGGCTGTTGGCATATCACCCCCTACCCTGTGAACTGATATAGGGGTCCTCTGGCTTTACAAACAGTTCATGTATAAATAAAAAAACACAAAAAGCCTTATTTAAGAAGCACCAGCACCACTTTTTTTGCCTCAGTGACACTCAGCATCTGATTTAACAACTACAAAAATGCTAACGCTGATGCAGCCGCCGGCTAGCGTCTTATTTAACAGAAGCGCCGAAAAAGAATGCAGTGCTTTGGCTGAAGCAGCCCCAGATGAAACCTGGCGCTGTAGGTCAAAATCCCATAGAGCACAATGGGCAGAACTGGATTGAAGTGTTTAATGCTTATAATTAATGTTACACATATTTATTTGTACAGAACTTGCATTGTGACTTGTCAATAAAACGCAGGACCTAAATGGTCCAAAATTTGTTTTTTTGGGTTATTAAATTTAATTGTAATAGCTTCTTTTGCTGAACAATGTGTAATTTAGAGAACAACAACTAAAATGTAGCCAAAACGCAAAGTTTGTCCCCTTTTTCCCCAGCAGTGATTTTTTTTTAATTGTAATGAAAATAACACTGACCAGCGCCGGAAAATACTGCGTCAAGGATTTCAAGCAAGAAAGATTTCATAAATATGCTGTGAAGCTCCAGAAAAGCAGCAGTATAAAGTAGCAGCCAGGTCCAACAGGTACTGGCATAAGCCGACCAATATGTCAGTGCAACAATCAAAAGTTAGTAGCGTTCTGTGCAGCGACTGCTAGTGCCAGTGTAGTACACAGTGCCAGATTAGACAGGAATGCCGGCTCTCTAGCCACTTTTTTCAAATGTATCGCACTAAATTCCCTGTACTTACCTCTGCTGTCTTCTCCAGCACTGGAGGGTGTCCTCCTTTTGTCTAGCAGCTTGTGGTTCTGGTTCCACCAGCAACAGCTATCAAAGTGCACCTAGCCTGGCATCTGGAGAGGAGCTTTAATACTACAGAGAGGGGGCCTCTGTGGAATCCCCCCACAGAAATAAAGCTTGCCAACCCAATAGGAGCTAGTAGGCCAGTGCTCAAAGGCCAAACTGCCAGTTCCTGGCCATAGCATTTACCAGCCCCTATGCCCTTCGGAACAGGTATGGTGCTTTTCACTCCTGGAATACTGGCACATGCCAAAGGGGCACTAGGCTCTACCATACCCTAATGGTTGGTGGAGGTGTAGGTGATAGGGCAGGGTTGGATAAAAATAAGCCACCTCTCCTATGTTCTTTGAACTATAAGGGTTCCTGCAAGGGTTCCCTTGCATGCAGCCCACGTTCCTATTTTCAGCCTGGTAAAGTGTGGAAGGAGCAGGCATTGAAGATCTCTTTAGCCAACAGAAAGAACCACATTACCAAGAAGACAGAACTGGCCAGTGACTCTATGCTGACTCCAGCTAGCTCTGAAATGGGTCATCCTGAGTAGAGTTCCTTTTCTTTCTGTGTGCCAACAAGAGATAGGCAGTAATAAGAGCAGATTGTGTCCCTTTGGGCTACACATACACTTTCAATAATGGAAGCTCGCTTGCTGAGTATCGAGCAGCCTGTTAATAACATTAATCAAATAAAATGTACAGTTTTGTGAGCTCACAGATGAGACCACCAACCTGCAAAACTGTAATATGAAACAGCACACCTATATATACAGCGTGGCAGGAGTATGTGCGTGGAATGTGATTGTGTTTCCAATCAGATGGCAGGTGGAAAAGCTCACATACATGTATTCCAACTGTGTACTCAGCTGTTTGCCTGGAGTCAGCTTTACATGCTGAACGGGTTCCTCCAAAAATATCTCCAGTCATAGGCATGCTTCTGATGTAAGACAGAGACCTAAATGTCCACGTTAGTATTTTTTTGTTTTTTTATGCAAAGTTTAAAAGTGCAAAGATAGTGCTGACGCATTGCTTTAAATGTGATTGTGTCTTCTGTTTTTTATAAAGTATGTATTTTCTATACCTCCATCCTGAAGACATTTTTTGCACTATAACTTTCTGCAAGGTGATGTGGAACTAAACCAAATATTTTTTATTGGCTAGGGGTGCCATCTACACCATGGACAATAAGAAGTGCAAGCACGGCTAGTGAACTAGTGTCACCAGATGAATGTGCCACTGACCTCAGGTGTGCCACTGACTGCTGAGTTCAGGCAGTCAAATACTGTTGAACCATGAAGCATTGTCCATGTACACTTCACAGCAGGTTTTCCCTGGGGCACACACATAACATGCCCAGAGCCTGTTCTATCTCCTATGGGGTACGGAAAGCCAGGTGTTTGGCAGGGGGTGCTGTGCCACTCTGCTTGGTGGGGTATTGATTGCTACTTAAGACAACTGGAAAAAAAGACATGGTACTCCATAAAATAAAAGTTTGGAAAACCTGCTATAGAGCACCTTGGGCACTTGCAGAGCTCAAATCATGCTGGATACAATAGCGCCAGTCAGTCCCTTCAAGGTTGCACCGGTTAACAGACAGGCAGGCAGACAAGAGTTCAAAAAGTAGATTTGAAAAAAACCCACCTTTTTGCATCTCCCACACCTGTCCCCACTTGGCGGCATCCTCTCTTCAGGTCAGCTGGGTCGGAGACTCTGCTCATACCGGGGAGCCTCCCCCACTGGCATCTGTAGTATAGGGGGACACAGGCCTTTTTTTAAGGCTTAAGCCCTTTATTTTTTTTTAAATGATGTGGGGTCCCCCCTATCCAGTAAGATCGCCCCAGGCACCAGCTATGCAGGTGTGGTAGCACATTGGCACATAAGAAAAAAGCATTTTCCCCCATACTTACCTTTTATCCACCGCCAGTCTCTGCAGAATCCAAAGTCTGGTTCTGCGCCATCCGTCGCTTGCTGTCACAGCTGGAGACATGGTCCGGTCTCTCCAGCTCTCAGTGACAGCTCACTTCCCGCCACAGGGAGGAACTACTTATCCTCGGCGTGACCTAGAACATCACAGGTCACTCCTAATATAAATGCCCCTCCCTGCGGTGGGGAGCGAGATGTCGGGAGGTTGCATGGATGCTGCGCAGACTGTTATGGGACAGACCGGAGAGCGGCTGCGGGACAGGCAGACACAGCTAGAGGTAAAGTGAGTCAGGATTTTAGGGAAAGTTAGATGTGCACGAACCTCAAAAAATTAGGGTGGGTGATGAATCAAACCTTTCCTAAAATTTGGACCGAACTCCGGTTTTAGGAATTTGGTTCGCTTAAAATAGTTTATACAAAATGCTTGCTATGTTGTTTCTGCCAAATATGGCAATATCAAATATTAGAGCCAAAGCTATGCTCACTTTTTCATAAAATCATGTTTAATTAATTAAAGCCTTTACATTATTTCCTACTTTTTTAATAAAAGAAATAGTTATTTATAGCACATGGCCACCCAAATATCTTTCAAGATTCAACCAGGCACAGAGAACTCCAACTTTTAAGAAAAAAAAAAGCTTTATGAAATAATATGAGACAGCCAAAGAAAAAGAGACCTGCTCTGCCACTAGCTAAATAACACATTAGTTACTACAAACCTGCACAGTTCTGTGCCACTTAACATTAGGGGTAGGGATGAGCGAATCGATCCGGACGAACCCGGATTCGATCCGAATTTCAGGAAAAATTCGATTCGGATCGAATCCGAATTTCCCCGCGATTCGATCACTCGAAGTTTTCCTTTAACATCCATTCATTTACATTTACAGGCATTCTAAGATGGCGGACGGGACATGTCTGGACATGTATCCCGCGCCAGTGCAAGCTGGGGCAGTCACATGCAGCCTATCAGCAGCCAGCAAGCCCGGTGACGTCACACAGCGGTATTTAACGGCGGCCATCTTGCTTTTCCTCATTTCTCTATTGCATTCGTGACAGACAGACAGAACGCTGTGTAGCTGAGGCAGTTAGACAGGCTGGAGACAGGGACAGACAGGGACAGGCAGGAGACAGGCAGGAGACAGACAGGAGACAGACAGAAAGCCAGGGAAAGGTAGGAAAAACGGAGCTGGCTGACAGGGAGATTTTTTTTTTTTCATCCAGCCTTTGTTAGCGTTTTCAGGCTGCTTATAGTAACTAACTGTGCATATATACTGAACTGATCTTAAGTCTGCTGTGAGGCATCCCATTCTGTGACTAAAGCAGCCTCTGTTTAAGACCATATAAGCATTTGCTCTTATCATATTTGAAATTAGGCCTGATAAAGACACTTTTGCTGGCCAAAGCACTACTGGACCCTGCCAGGTCCATTCCTGCCCAGGGCATCCCATTCTGTGACTACAGCAGCCTCTGTTTAAGACCATATAAGCATTTGCTCTTATCATATTTGAAATTAGCCTGATAAAGACACTTTTGCTGGCCAAAGCACTACTGGACCCTGCCAGGTCCATTCCTGCCCAGGGCATCCCATTCTGTGACTAAAGCAGCCTCTGTTTAAGACCATATAAGCATTTGCTCTTATCATATTTGAAATTAGGCCTGATAAAGACACTTTTGCTGGCCAAAGCACTACTGGACCCTGCCAGGTCCATTCCTGCCCGGGGCATCCCATTCTGTGACTACAGCAGCCTCTGTTTAAGACCATATAAGCATTTGCTCTTATCATATTTGAAATTAGCCTGATAAAGACACTTTTGCTGGCCAAAGCACTACTGGACCCTGCCAGGTCCATTCCTGCCCAGGGCATCCCATTCTGTGACTAAAGCAGCCTCTGTTTAAGACCATATAAGCATTTGCTCTTATCATATTTGAAATTAGCCTGATAAAGACACTTTTGCTGGCCAAAGCACTACTGGACCCTGCCAGGTCCATTCCTGCCCAGGGCATCCCATTCTGTGACTAAAGCAGCCTCTGTTTAAGACCATATAAGCATTTGCTCTTATCATATTTGAAATTAGGCCTGATAAAGACACTTTTGCTGGCCAAAGCACTACTGGACCCTGCCAGGTCCATTCCTGCCCAGGGCATCCCATTCTGTGACTACAGCAGCCTCTGTTTAAGACCATATAAGCATTTGCTCTTATCATATTTGAAATTAGGCCTGATAAAGACACTTTTGCTGGCCAAAGCACTACTGGACCCTGCCAGGTCCATTCCTGCCCGGGGCATCCCATTCTGTGACTACAGCAGCCTCTGTTTAAGACCATATAAGCATTTGCTCTTATCATATTTGAAATTAGGCCTGATAAAGACACTTTTGCTGGCCAAAGCACTACTGGACCCTGCCAGGTCCATTCCTGCCCAGGGCATCCCATTCTGTGACTACAGCAGCCTCTGTTTAAGACCATATAAGCATTTGCTCTTATCATATTTGAAATTAGGCCTGATAAAGACACTTTTGCTGGCCAAAGCACTACTGGACCCTGCCAGGTCGATTCCTGTTGGGGCATCCCATTCTGTGACTAAAGCAGCCTCTGTTTAAGACCATATAAGCATTTGCTCTTATCATATTTGAAATTAGGCCTGATAAAGACACTTTTGCTGGCCAAAGCACTACTGGACCCTGCCAGGTCCATTCCTGCCCAGGGCATCCCATTCTGTGACTAAAGCAGCCTCTGTTTAAGACCATATAAGCATTTGCTCTTATCATATTTGAAATTAGCCTGATAAAGACACTTTTGCTGGCCAAAGCACTACTGGACCCTGCCAGGTCCATTCCTGCCCAGGGCATCCCATTCTGTGACTAAAGCAGCCTCTGTTTAAGACCATATAAGCATTTGCTCTTATCATATTTGAAATTAGGCCTGATAAAGACACTTTTGCTGGCCAAAGCACTACTGGACCCTGCCAGGTCCATTCCTGCCCGGGGCATCCCATTCTGTGACTACAGCAGCCTCTGTTTAAGACCATATAAGCATTTGCTCTTATCATATTTGAAATTAGGCCTGATAAAGACACTTTTGCTGGCCAAAGCACTACTGGACCCTGCCAGGTCGATTCCTGTTGGGGCATCCCATTCTGTGACTACAGCAGCCTCTGTTTAAGACCATATAAGCATTTGCTCTTATCATATTTGAAATTAGCCTGATAAAGACACTTTTGCTGGCCAAAGCACTACTGGACCCTGCCAGGTCCATTCCTGCCCAGGGCATCCCATTCTGTGACTAAAGCAGCCTCTGTTTAAGACCATATAAGCATTTGCTCTTATCATATTTGAAATTAGGCCTGATAAAGACACTTTTGCTGGCCAAAGCACTACTGGACCCTGCCAGGTCCATTCCTGCCCGGGGCATCCCATTCTGTGACTACAGCAGCCTCTGTTTAAGACCATATAAGCATTTGCTCTTATCATATTTGAAATTAGCCTGATAAAGACACTTTTGCTGGCCAAAGCACTACTGGACCCTGCCAGGTCCATTCCTGCCCAGGGCATCCCATTCTGTGACTAAAGCAGCCTCTGTTTAAGACCATATAAGCATTTGCTCTTATCATATTTGAAATTAGCCTGATAAAGACACTTTTGCTGGCCAAAGCACTACTGGACCCTGCCAGGTCCATTCCTGCCCAGGGCATCCCATTCTGTGACTAAAGCAGCCTCTGTTTAAGACCATATAAGCATTTGCTCTTATCATATTTGAAATTAGGCCTGATAAAGACACTTTTGCTGGCCAAAGCACTACTGGACCCTGCCAGGTCCATTCCTGCCCGGGGCATCCCATTCTGTGACTACAGCAGCCTCTGTTTAAGACCATATAAGCATTTGCTCTTATCATATTTGAAATTAGCCTGATAAAGACACTTTTGCTGGCCAAAGCACTACTGGACCCTGCCAGGTCCATTCCTGCCCAGGGCATCCCATTCTGTGACTAAAGCAGCCTCTGTTTAAGACCATATAAGCATTTGCTCTTATCATATTTGAAATTAGGCCTGATAAAGACACTTTTGCTGGCCAAAGCACTACTGGACCCTGCCAGGTCCATTCCTGCCCAGGGCATCCCATTCTGTGACTACAGCAGCCTCTGTTTAAGACCATATAAGCATTTGCTCTTATCATATTTGAAATTAGGCCTGATAAAGACACTTTTGCTGGCCAAAGCACTACTGGACCCTGCCAGGTCGATTCCTGTTGGGGCATCCCATTCTGTGACTAAAGCAGCCTCTGTTTAAGACCATATAAGCATTTGCTCTTATCATATTTGAAATTAGGCCTGATAAAGACACTTTTGCTGGCCAAAGCACTACTGGACCCTGCCAGGTCGATTCCTGTTGGGGCATCCCATTCTGTGACTACAGCAGCCTCTGTTTAAGACCATATAAGCATTTGCTCTTATCATATTTGAAATTAGCCTGATAAAGACACTTTTGCTGGCCAAAGCACTACTGGACCCTGCCAGGTCCATTCCTGCCCAGGGCATCCCATTCTGTGACTAAAGCAGCCTCTGTTTAAGACCATATAAGCATTTGCTCTTATCATATTTGAAATTAGGCCTGATAAAGACACTTTTGCTGGCCAAAGCACTACTGGACCCTGCCAGGTCCATTCCTGCCCGGGGCATCCCATTCTGTGACTACAGCAGCCTCTGTTTAAGACCATATAAGCATTTGCTCTTATCATATTTGAAATTAGCCTGATAAAGACACTTTTGCTGGCCAAAGCACTACTGGACCCTGCCAGGTCCATTCCTGCCCAGGGCATCCCATTCTGTGACTAAAGCAGCCTCTGTTTAAGACCATATAAGCATTTGCTCTTATCATATTTGAAATTAGCCTGATAAAGACACTTTTGCTGGCCAAAGCACTACTGGACCCTGCCAGGTCGATTCCTGTTGGGGCATCCCATTCTGTGACTACAGCAGCCTCTGTTTAAGACCATATAAGCATTTGCTCTTATCATATTTGAAATTAGCCTGATAAAGACACTTTTGCTGGCCAAAGCACTACTGGACCCTGCCAGGTCCATTCCTGCCCAGGGCATCCCATTCTGTGACTAAAGCAGCCTCTGTTTAAGACCATATAAGCATTTGCTCTTATCATATTTGAAATTAGGCCTGATAAAGACACTTTTGCTGGCCAAAGCACTACTGGACCCTGCCAGGTCCATTCCTGCCCGGGGCATCCCATTCTGTGACTACAGCAGCCTCTGTTTAAGACCATATAAGCATTTGCTCTTATCATATTTGAAATTAGCCTGATAAAGACACTTTTGCTGGCCAAAGCACTACTGGACCCTGCCAGGTCCATTCCTGCCCGGGGCATCCCATTCTGTGACTACAGCAGCCTCTGTTTAAGACCATATAAGCATTTGCTCTTATCATATTTGAAATTAGCCTGATAAAGACACTTTTGCTGGCCAAAGCACTACTGGACCCTGCCAGGTCCATTCCTGCCCGGGGCATCCCATTCTGTGACTACAGCAGCCTCTGTTTAAGACCATATAAGCATTTGCTCTTATCATATTTGAAATTAGCCTGATAAAGACACTTTTGCTGGCCAAAGCACTACTGGACCCTGCCAGGTCCATTCCTGCCCAGGGCATCCCATTCTGTGACTAAAGCAGCCTCTGTTTAAGACCATATAAGCATTTGCTCTTATCATATTTGAAATTAGGCCTGATAAAGACACTTTTGCTGGCCAAAGCACTACTGGACCCTGCCAGGTCCATTCCTGCCCGGGGCATCCCATTCTGTGACTACAGCAGCCTCTGTTTAAGACCATATAAGCATTTGCTCTTATCATATTTGAAATTAGCCTGATAAAGACACTTTTGCTGGCCAAAGCACTACTGGACCCTGCCAGGTCCATTCCTGCCCAGGGCATCCCATTCTGTGACTAAAGCAGCCTCTGTTTAAGACCATATAAGCATTTGCTCTTATCATATTTGAAATTAGGCCTGATAAAGACACTTTTGCTGGCCAAAGCACTACTGGACCCTGCCAGGTCCATTCCTGCCCAGGGCATCCCATTCTGTGACTACAGCAGCCTCTGTTTAAGACCATATAAGCATTTGCTCTTATCATATTTGAAATTAGGCCTGATAAAGACACTTTTGCTGGCCAAAGCACTACTGGACCCTGCCAGGTCGATTCCTGTTGGGGCATCCCATTCTGTGACTAAAGCAGCCTCTGTTTAAGACCATATAAGCATTTGCTCTTATCATATTTGAAATTAGGCCTGATAAAGACACTTTTGCTGGCCAAAGCACTACTGGACCCTGCCAGGTCGATTCCTGTTGGGGCATCCCATTCTGTGACTACAGCAGCCTCTGTTTAAGACCATATAAGCATTTGCTCTTATCATATTTGAAATTAGCCTGATAAAGACACTTTTGCTGGCCAAAGCACTACTGGACCCTGCCAGGTCCATTCCTGCCCAGGGCATCCCATTCTGTGACTAAAGCAGCCTCTGTTTAAGACCATATAAGCATTTGCTCTTATCATATTTGAAATTAGGCCTGATAAAGACACTTTTGCTGGCCAAAGCACTACTGGACCCTGCCAGGTCCATTCCTGCCCGGGGCATCCCATTCTGTGACTACAGCAGCCTCTGTTTAAGACCATATAAGCATTTGCTCTTATCATATTTGAAATTAGCCTGATAAAGACACTTTTGCTGGCCAAAGCACTACTGGACCCTGCCAGGTCCATTCCTGCCCAGGGCATCCCATTCTGTGACTAAAGCAGCCTCTGTTTAAGACCATATAAGCATTTGCTCTTATCATATTTGAAATTAGGCCTGATAAAGACACTTTTGCTGGCCAAAGCACTACTGGACCCTGCCAGGTCCATTCCTGCCCGGGGCATCCCATTCTGTGACTACAGCAGCCTCTGTTTAAGACCATATAAGCATTTGCTCTTATCATATTTGAAATTAGCCTGATAAAGACACTTTTGCTGGCCAAAGCACTACTGGACCCTGCCAGGTCCATTCCTGCCCAGGGCATCCCATTCTGTGACTAAAGCAGCCTCTGTTTAAGACCATATAAGCATTTGCTCTTATCATATTTGAAATTAGGCCTGATAAAGACACTTTTGCTGGCCAAAGCACTACTGGACCCTGCCAGGTCCATTCCTGCCCGGGGCATCCCATTCTGTGACTACAGCAGCCTCTGTTTAAGACCATATAAGCATTTGCTCTTATCATATTTGAAATTAGCCTGATAAAGACACTTTTGCTGGCCAAAGCACTACTGGACCCTGCCAGGTCCATTCCTGCCCAGGGCATCCCATTCTGTGACTAAAGCAGCCTCTGTTTAAGACCATATAAGCATTTGCTCTTATCATATTTGAAATTAGGCCTGATAAAGACACTTTTGCTGGCCAAAGCACTACTGGACCCTGCCAGGTCCATTCCTGCCCAGGGCATCCCATTCTGTGACTACAGCAGCCTCTGTTTAAGACCATATAAGCATTTGCTCTTATCATATTTGAAATTAGGCCTGATAAAGACACTTTTGCTGGCCAAAGCACTACTGGACCCTGCCAGGTCGATTCCTGTTGGGGCATCCCATTCTGTGACTAAAGCAGCCTCTGTTTAAGACCATATAAGCATTTGCTCTTATCATATTTGAAATTAGGCCTGATAAAGACACTTTTGCTGGCCAAAGCACTACTGGACCCTGCCAGGTCCATTCCTGCCCAGGGCATCCCATTCTGTGACTAAAGCAGCCTCTGTTTAAGACCATATAAGCATTTGCTCTTATCATATTTGAAATTAGCCTGATAAAGACACTTTTGCTGGCCAAAGCACTACTGGACCCTGCCAGGTCCATTCCTGCCCAGGGCATCCCATTCTGTGACTAAAGCAGCCTCTGTTTAAGACCATATAAGCATTTGCTCTTATCATATTTGAAATTAGGCCTGATAAAGACACTTTTGCTGGCCAAAGCACTACTGGACCCTGCCAGGTCGATTCCTGCCCGGGGCATCCCATTCTGTGACTAAAGCAGCCTCTGTTTAAGACCATATAAGCATTTGCTCTTATCATATTTGAAATTAGCCTGATAAAGACACTTTTGCTGGCCAAAGCACTACTGGACCCTGCCAGGTCCATTCCTGCCCAGGGCATCCCATTCTGTGACTAAAGCAGCCTCTGTTTAAGACCATATAAGCATTTGCTCTTATTATATTTATATTATAAGACACTTTTGCTGGGCATAGGCTTACTGCTGCCTGCCAGGTGCACTTCTGTTGAGGCATCCCATTCTGTAACATAGCATACCCCTCTTTATTTACACTAAGCAGCTCTCTTATTTACACTAAGCAGGCCTGTTGGAGGCTGAGTGTTACTGCTCACTTTTGGTGTGCATTATATTCTGTTTCATATAGACCCACCGCTGCCCGGGGTTTTTTTAAATATCACCTACTACCACGCCAGTTAGACTATGTCGGGCAGACAAGTGCCTGGAAGTGAAAAGAGGAGTGGCAGAGGCCAAGATTCCGCAGGCAGAGCTCGCATCAGACTGGGGGCCAGTAGCAGCAGGAGTCACGCTGAGAGACCTAATCTGCCAGTATCTGCTAGCGGTCGGGTCTCCACCAGTAACGCATCTGCCGTGGTAGATTGGTTGACGCGCTCATCAACAACATCATCACAACTTACGTCTGAGACCCCCAGTCTAGGGTCGGTAGGTTCCTCTGACACAACCCTGAGTTGGCATGCCCCGAGAGCAGTCCCTGTCCTCCCATTGCCTCTGGCCTACGCCGTTCCCTCCCCCAGCGACGTATCCTATGCTTTGGGTTCAGCTCCACTCTTTAGTGAGGAGGACCATCAGATAGAGGACAGTCAGCAGCTACTGCCCAGCCAAGAAATGGAGGTGGCTTCTTTAGCTAGGCAGACAAATAGTGATGTGGACAGTGTCGTGGGTGCTGCGAGCGTTCCAGCTCCTGCGCCAGACACTGTTGACGAATCCACGAACATCAGTGACGTACAGCCACAACTCGGTGATGATGATGATGATGACGATGAAGCCGATCGCACTTGGGAGCCGGGTGATGAAGGGGCTTCATCGTCATCATCAGGAGAAGAGGGGTGCAGGTTGCCCCGGAGTCAGCAGCTGAGGCAGCAAGGTGGTAGCAGTCAGCATGGGGGCACAATTCCAAAGGCTGGAGCCGGCCGGGGCCGGGGCCGGGGTAGAGCACCTGCTGTGCGGCAGTCTACCTTATCGGGAGGTAGTGGAGCAGGGGTTCCTGGAGTTGGCAACAGCAGCAGTGAATCAGTGAGGCCAGGGGGTGGGAAAAGTAGCTACTCGGCAGTGTGGCAGTTTTTCCTGAGGCATCCGCAGGAGGGTAACATGGCCACATGCAAGATATGTAGGCAAAAGGTGAAGCGTGGCCAGGGTCCAAATGTTGGCACCACGGCCCTGCGTCAACATATGATGCGTCACCATAAAACGACCTGGGAGAACCGAGGCTCCCAAGGGGTGGTCCAGTCTGCTTCCTCACCAAGTGAGCTCCCAATTTCTGCCAGCCAAGGCTCCAGCACCTCAGCCGAAGGCAGCTGTGCGTCATACCCATCCTCTGTCGCTCCTGCTCCTCCTCCTCCAAGTCATGCATCCCGCCAGCAATCCATCAGCGAAGCCATGTCCAAGAGACAGCAGTATGCGCCCACTCATCCTACGGCGCAGAAGCTGAATGTGCTCCTGTCCAAGTTGCTGGTGCTGCAGTCGCTCCCTTTTCAGGTGGTGGAATCTGCACCTTTCAGAGAACTGATGGCTTGTGCCGAGCCGAGGTGGAGAGTCCCAAGCCGTCATTTCTTTGCCAAGAAGGCAGTACCAGCGCTGCACACTTTTGTTGAACAGAAGGTGGGCCAGTCCTTGAGCCTGTCGGTGTGTAGCAAAATACATGGCAGCGCCGACATCTGGAGCTGTAACTACGGTCAGGGGCAGTACATGTCGTTTACGGCCCACTGGGTGAATGTGGTCCCTTTGCAGCAGCAACTTGGACAGGTCACGCCGCTTCGGCCTCCACGCTCTCTGCCCATTGGGCCTGTGACACCGTGCGACTCGGCCTCCTCATCCTCCGCCATCTCCTCACCCTCCACTGTAGGCTCAAGTCTCAGTGCCCCTCCAGTCTACCATGTGTGCAGGGCACGGAGGTGTCACGCAGTGCTTCACATGGTTTGTCTTGGCGAACGGAGTCACACAGGGGAGGAACTGCTTAAATGTATTCATCAGGAAATCCAAACATGGCTTACTCCGAGAAAACTTAAAATGGGAATCATGGTTACCGACAATGGGAAGAACATTTTGTCTGCGCTGCGCCAAGGAAGCCTGACCCATGCCCCCTGCATGGCTCACGTCTTCAATCTGGTTGTCAAGCGGTTTCTGAAGTGTTCCCCCCATCTGCAGGACATCCTAACAACTTCACGGAAACTTTGCATGCACTTCAGCCACTCCTACACCGCCAAACACACCCTTCTTGAGCTACAGCGTCAGAATGGTATCCCCCAACATAGTCTGATTTGCGATGTTTCCACCCGTTGGAATTCCACCCTTCACATGTTGGACCGATTATATGAACAGAGAAAAGCCATCACGGATTTCCTGATGATCCAAGCAGATAGGGGGACTCCCCTGTGTAACTTCAATGTCAACCAGTGGCAGCTCATACGTGACACCTGCCGTTTGCTCAGGCCCTTTGAGGAAGCCACTTTATTTGTCAGTCGGCAGGATTACGGGATGAACGACGTGATTCCACTGCTTCATGTACTACAGCACATGTTGGAAACCATGGCTGGTCAGGGCACTGGAGACATGGCGTTTACATCTTACGGCCACATGAACCCCGTTGGAGCTGAACTGGAGGAGGAGGAGGAGGAAGAGGAGGAGGAGGAGTTGCCCAGCGAAACACAGTTTAGGCTTGGCGAAATGGCTGGTTTATCTAGTCAGCGGACAGGAGAGGAGGAGCAGGAGCAGCCAGAGGAGCTAGAGGTTTTTGAGGAAGGAGAGACAGAGGACCCGGGCACACCGTGGCAGTATGCAGTGGAGATGGAGACAGGTAGTCCATCCGAGTCACTTGCGCAAATGGCACGAAGCATGCTCACATGCTTGGGTAGTGACCCCAGAATTGTTTCCATCTGTCGGCGGGATGACTTCTGGCTGTCCACCTTATTGGACCCTCGCTTCCGGCACAAAATGGGGGCATTTTTTAAACCCACCGAGAGGGAGGACAAACTCAACTACTACAAAGACATTCTACGTAGGCAGTTGGCCGATGCCTATCTGCGCCATGGTCCATACTCTCGCAGGTCTGACTCGAGGGGACCTCTGCGCTCACCTTCCACTGCCATGGCCGCTGGGGGGGTTGGCAGCAGCAGCAGCAGAAGCTCCATCAGCAGCAGCAGCCTCAGTCTTCAGTCGCTAATGAGTAGCTTTCTACACCCGCATAGTGAGGCTACTCATGAGCAGCAGGAAGACCTGGAGCAGGACCTGAACCAGCAGGTCATGTCATACTTTGACATGACCATGCCAACACACCTTGAGGATCCGCTGGACTTCTGGGCAGCCAAACTTGATTTGTGGCCGCAACAAGCAGAGTTTGCCCTGGAAAAGCTGTCCTGCCCGGCAAGTAGCGTGCCATCTGAGCGGGTGTTTAGTGCGGCGGGGGCCATAGTTACGGCGAGGAGAACTCGTCTGTCAACTAAAAATGTGGAGAGACTCACCTTTGTCAAAATGAATCAGGGATGGATCAGCCAGGATTTCCACCCACCAATGCCTGATGCATGCGACTAGATTCAGCATGGTGCCACGTTTTACACTTTCCAAATGGTGCAAAACATATTTATGTCTTTAGGCCATTTTTTGGGCTCCTGCTGCTGCTGCTGCCAACTCCTGCCAACTCCAGGGTGTGATTCATCCAATTTTTGGCCTCCTGAGGCCAACTCCAGTGTATATTTGGGCTCCTGCTGCTGCTACTGTCAACTCCTGCCAACTCCAGGGTGTGATTCATCCAATTTTTGGGCTCCTGAGGCCAACTCCAGTGTATATTTGGGCTCCTGCTGCTGCTGCTGCCAACTTCTGCCAACTCCAGGGTGTGATTCATCCAATTTTTGGGCTCCTGAGGCCAACTCCAGTGTATATTTGGGCTCCTGCTGCTGCTGCTGCCAACTTCTGCCAACTCCAGGGTGTGATTCATCCAATTGTTGGGCTCCTGAGGCCAACTCCAGTGTATATTTGGGCTCCTGCTGCTGCTACTGTCAACTCCTGCCAACTCCAGGGTGTGATTCATCCAATTTTTGGGCTCCTGAGGCCAACTCCAGTGTATATTTGGGCTCCTGCTGCTGCTGCTGCCAACTTCTGCCAACTCCAGGGTGTGATTCATCCAATTTTTGGGCTCCTGAGGCCAACTCCAGTGTATATTTGGGCTCCTGCTGCTGCTGCTGCCAACTTCTGCCAACTCCAGGGTGTGATTCATCCAATTTTTGGGCTCCTGAAGCCAACTCCAGTGTATATTTGGGCTCCTGCTGCTGCTGGTGTCAACTCCTGCCAACTCCAGGGTGTGATTCATCCAATTTTTGGGCTCCTGAAGCCAACTCCAGTGTATATTTGGGCTCCTGCTGCTGCTACTGTCAACTCCTGCCAACTCCAGGGTGTGATTCATCCAATTTTTGGGCTCCTGAGGCCAACTCCAGTGTATATTTGGGCTCCTGCTGCTGCTGCTGCCAACTTCTGCCAACTCCAGGGTGTGATTCATCCAATTTTTGGGCTCCTGAAGCCAACTCCAGTGTATATTTGGGCTCCTGCTGCTGCTGGTGTCAACTCCTGCCAACTCCAGGGTGTGATTCATCCAATTTTTGGGCTCCTGAAGCCAACTCCAGTGTATATTTGGGCTCCTGCTGCTGCTGCTGCCAACTTCTGCCAACTCCAGGGTGTGATTCATCCAATTTTTGGGCTCCTGAGGCCAACTCCAGTGTATATTTGGGCTCCTGCTGCTGCTACTGTCAACTCCTGCCAACTCCAGGGTGTGATTCATCCAATTTTTGGGCTCCTGAGGCCAACTTCAGTGTATATTTGGGCTCCTGCTGCTGCTGCTGCCAACTTCTGCCAACTCCAGGGTGTGATTCATCCAATTTTTGGGCTCCTGAAGCCAACTCCAGTGTATATTTGGGCTCCTGCTGCTGCTGGTGTCAACTCCTGCCAACTCCAGGGTGTGATTCATCCAATTTTTGGGCTCCTGAAGCCAAATCCAGTGTATATTTGGGCTCCTGCTGCTGCTACTGTCAACTCCTGCCAACTCCAGGGTGTGATTCATCCAATTTTTGGGCTCCTGAGGCCAACTCCAGTGTATATTTGGGCTCCTGCTGCTGCTGCTGCCAACTTCTGCCAACTCCAGGGTGTGATTCATCCAATTTTTGGGCTCCTGAAGCCAACTCCAGTGTATATTTGGGCTCCTGCTGCTGCTGGTGTCAACTCCTGCCAACTCCAGGGTGTGATTCATCCAATTTTTGGGCTCCTGAAGCCAACTCCAGTGTATATTTGGGCTCCTGCTGCTGCTGCTGCCAACTTCTGCCAACTCCAGGGTGTGATTCATCCAATTTTTGGGCTCCTGAGGCCAACTCCAGTGTATATTTGGGCTCCTGCTGCTGCTGCTGCCAACTTCTGCCAACTCCAGGGTGTGATTCATCCAATTTTTGGGCTCCTGAAGCCAACTCCAGTGTATATTTGGGCTCCTGCTGCTGCTGGTGTCAACTCCTGCCAACTCCAGGGTGTGATTCATCCAATTTTTGGGCTCCTGAAGCCAACTCCAGTGTATATTTGGGCTCCTGCTGCTGCTACTGTCAACTCCTGCCAACTCCAGGGTGTGATTCATCCAATTTTTGGGCTCCTGAGGCCAACTCCAGTGTATATTTGGGCTCCTGCTGCTGCTACTGTCAACTCCTGCCAACTCCAGGGTGTGATTCATCCAATTTTTGGGCTCCTGAGGCCAACTCCAGTGTATATTTGGGCTCCTGCTGCTGCTGCTGCCAACTTCTGCCAACTCCAGGGTGTGATTCATCCAATTTTTGGGCTCCTGAGGCCAACTCCAGTGTATATTTGGGCTCCTGCTGCTGCTGCTGCCAACTTCTGCCAACTCCAGGGTGTGATTCATCCAATTTTTGGGCTCCTGAAGCCAACTCCAGTGTATATTTGGGCTCCTGCTGCTGCTGGTGTCAACTCCTGCCAACTCCAGGGTGTGATTCATCCAATTTTTGGGCTCCTGAAGCCAAATCCAGTGTATATTTGGGCTCCTGCTGCTGCTACTGTCAACTCCTGCCAACTCCAGGGTGTGATTCATCCAATTTTTGGGCTCCTGAGGCCAACTCCAGTGTATATTTGGGCTCCTGCTGCTGCTGCTGCCAACTTCTGCCAACTCCAGGGTGTGATTCATCCAATTTTTGGGCTCCTGAGGCCAACTCCAGTGTATATTTGGGCTCCTGCTGCTGCTACTGTCAACTCCTGCCAACTCCAGGGTGTGATTCATCCAATTTTTGGGCTCCTGAGGCCAACTCCAGTGTATATTTGGGCTCCTGCTGCTGCTGCTGCCAACTTCTGCCAACTCCAGGGTGTGATTCATCCAATTTTTGGGCTCCTGAGGCCAACTCCAGTGTATATTTGGGCTCCTGCTGCTGCTGCTGCCAACTTCTGCCAACTCCAGGGTGTGATTCATCCAATTTTTGGGCTCCTGAGGCCAACTCCAGTGTATATTTGGGCTCCTGCTGCTGCTACTGTCAACTCCTGCCAACTCCAGGGTGTGATTCATCCAATTTTTGGGCTCCTGAGGCCAACTCCAGTGTATATTTGGGCTCCTGCTGCTGCTGCTGCCAACTTCTGCCAACTCCAGGGTGTGATTCATCCAATTTTTGGGCTCCTGAGGCCAACTCTAGTGTATATTTGGGCTCCTGCTGCTGCTACTGTCAACTCCTGCCAACTCCAGGGTGTGATTCATCCAATTTTTGGGCTCCTGAGGCCAACTCCAGTGTATATTTGGGCTCCTGCTGCTGCTGCTGCCAACTTCTGCCAACTCCAGGGTGTGATTCATCCAATTTTTGGGCTCCTGAGGCCAACTCCAGTGTATATTTGGGCTCCTGCTGCTGCTGCTGCCAACTTCTGCCAACTCCAGGGTGTGATTCATCCAATTTTTGGGCTCCTGAGGCCAACTCCAGTGTATATTTGGGCTCCTGCTGCTGCTGCTGCCAACTTCTGCCAACTCCAGGGTGTGATTCATCCAATTTTTGGGCTCCTGAAGCCAACTCCAGTGTATATTTGGGCTCCTGCTGCTGCTGGTGTCAACTCCTGCCAACTCCAGGGTGTGATTCATCCAATTTTTGGGCTCCTGAAGCCAACTCCAGTGTATATTTGGGCTCCTGCTGCTGCCAACTTCTGCCAACTCCAGGGTGTGATTCATCCAATTTTTGGGCTCCTGAGGCCAACTCCAGTGTATATTTGGGCTCCTGCTGCTGCTACTGTCAACTCCTGCCAACTCCAGGGTGTGATTCATCCAATTTTTGGGCTCCTGAGGCCAACTTCAGTGTATATTTGGGCTCCTGCTGCTGCTGCTGCCAACTTCTGCCAACTCCAGGGTGTGATTCATCCAATTTTTGGGCTCCTGAGGCCAACTCCAGTGTATATTTGGGCTCCTGCTGCTGCTGCTGCCAACTTCTGCCAACTCCAGGGTGTGATTCATCCAATTTTTGGGCTCCTGAGGCCAACTCCAGTGTATATTTGGGCTCCTGCTGCTGCTGCTGCCAACTTCTGCCAACTCCAGGGTGTGATTCATCCAATTTTTGGGCTCCTGAGGCCAACTCCAGTGTATATTTGGGCTCCTGCTGCTGCTGCTGCCAACTTCTGCCAACTCCAGGGTGTGATTCATCCAATTTTTGGGCTCCTGAGGCCAACTCCAGTGTATATTTGGGCTCCTGCTGCTGCTGCTGCCAACTTCTGCCAACTCCAGGGTGTGATTCATCCAATTTTTGGGCTCCTGAAGCCAACTCCAGTGTATATTTGGGCTCCTGCTGCTGCTGGTGTCAACTCCTGCCAACTCCAGGGTGTGATTCATCCAATTTTTGGGCTCCTGAAGCCAACTCCAGTGTATATTTGGGCTCCTGCTGCTGCTGCTGCCAACTTCTGCCAACTCCAGGGTGTGATTCATCCAATTTTTGGGCTCCTGAGGCCAACTCCAGTGTATATTTGGGCTCCTGCTGCTGCTGCTGCCAACTTCTGCCAACTCCAGGGTGTGATTCATCCAATTTTTGGGCTCCTGAGGCCAACTCCAGTGTATATTTGGGCTCCTGCTGCTGCTGCTGCCAACTTCTGCCAACTCCAGGGTGTGATTCATCCAATTTTTGGGCTCCTGAAGCCAACTCCAGTGTATATTTGGGCTCCTGCTGCTGCTGGTGTCAACTCCTGCCAACTCCAGGGTGTGATTCATCCAATTTTTGGGCTCCTGAAGCCAACTCCAGTGTATATTTGGGCTCCTGCTGCTGCTGCTGCCAACTTCTGCCAACTCCAGGGTGTGATTCATCCAATTTTTGGGCTCCTGAGGCCAACTCCAGTGTATATTTGGGCTCCTGCTGCTGCTACTGTCAACTCCTGCCAACTCCAGGGTGTGATTCATCCAATTTTTGGGCTCCTGAGGCCAACTCCAGTGTATATTTGGGCTCCTGCTGCTGCTGCTGCCAACTTCTGCCAACTCCAGGGTGTGATTCATCCAATTTTTGGGCTCCTGAGGCCAACTCCAGTGTATATTTGGGCTCCTGCTGCTGCTGCTGCCAACTTCTGCCAACTCCAGGGTGTGATTCATCCAATTTTTGGGCTCCTGAAGCCAACTCCAGTGTATATTTGGGCTCCTGCTGCTGCTGGTGTCAACTCCTGCCAACTCCAGGGTGTGATTCATCCAATTTTTGGGCTCCTGAAGCCAACTCCAGTGTATATTTGGGCTCCTGCTGCTGCTGCTGCCAACTTCTGCCAACTCCAGGGTGTGATTCATCCAATTTTTGGGCTCCTGAGGCCAACTCCAGTGTATATTTGGGCTCCTTCTGCCCCTCATAGTGATGCCACTTCAACTCTCTGCAATTGTGCCGCTCTGCGATTCTATTAGCGATGCCTCTGATCTGCATGTGATATTTCTTCAAAGTATTATTTAACTAACCCAGCACGCATCCTGTGCGTGTTACAGCAAGGCTGAATGGTTTACAACCCTATTGAGGCTGTAGGAGGCTCAGAAATAGCCGTTTTTAATAGCGATTCGTCGCGAATTTATTCGGGTCGAAACGATTTTTGTCGGAAAATTCGGCGAATCAGTCGAATCGAATTTTTCAAAAGTTCGCTCATCTCTATTTAAGACCATATAAGCATTTGCTCTTATCTTATTTGAAATTAGGCCTGATAAAGACACTTTTGCTGGCCAAAGCACTACTGGACCCTGCCAGGTCGATTCCTGTTGGGGCATCCCATTCTGTGACTAAAGCAGCCTCTGTTTAAGACCATATAAGCATTTGCTCTTATCATATTTGAAATTAGGCCTGATAAAGACACTTTTGCTGGCCAAAGCACTACTGGACCCTGCCAGGTCGATTCCTGTTGGGGCATCCCATTCTGTGACTACAGCAGCCTCTGTTTAAGACCATATAAGCATTTGCTCTTATCATATTTGAAATTAGCCTGATAAAGACACTTTTGCTGGCCAAAGCACTACTGGACCCTGCCAGGTCCATTCCTGCCCAGGGCATCCCATTCTGTGACTAAAGCAGCCTCTGTTTAAGACCATATAAGCATTTGCTCTTATCATATTTGAAATTAGGCCTGATAAAGACACTTTTGCTGGCCAAAGCACTACTGGACCCTGCCAGGTCCATTCCTGCCCGGGGCATCCCATTCTGTGACTACAGCAGCCTCTGTTTAAGACCATATAAGCATTTGCTCTTATCATATTTGAAATTAGGCCTGATAAAGACACTTTCGCTGGCCAAAGCACTACTGGACCCTGCCAGGTCGATTCCTGTTGGGGCATCCCATTCTGTGACTAAAGCAGCCCTCTGTTTAAGACCATATAAGCATTTGCTCTTATCATATTTGAAATTAGGCCTGATAAAGACACTTTTGCTGGCCAAAGCACTACTGGACCCTGCCAGGTCGATTCCTGTTGGGGCATCCCCATTCTGTGACTACAGCAGCCTCTGTTTAAGACCATATAAGCATTTGCTCTTATAATATTGAAATTAGCCTGATAAAGACACTTTTGCTGGCCAAAGCACTACTGGACCCTGCCAGGTCCATTCCTGCCCAGGGCATCCCATTCTGTGACTAAAGCAGCCTCTGTTTAAGACCATATAAGCATTTGCTCTTATCATATTTGAAATTAGGCCTGATAAAGACACTTTTGCTGGCCAAAGCACTACTGGACCCTGCCAGGTCCATTCCTGCCCGGGGCATCCCATTCTGTGACTACAGCAGCCTCTGTTTAAGACCATATAAGCATTTGCTCTTATCATATTTGAAATTAGCCTGATAAAGACACTTTTGCTGGCCAAAGCACTACTGGACCCTGCCAGGTCCATTCCTGCCCAGGGCATCCCATTCTGTGACTAAAGCAGCCTCTGTTTAAGACCATATAAGCATTTGCTCTTATCATATTTGAAATTAGGCCTGATAAAGACACTTTTGCTGGCCAAAGCACTACTGGACCCTGCCAGGTCCATTCCTGCCCGGGGCATCCCATTCTGTGACTACAGCAGCCTCTGTTTAAGACCATATAAGCATTTGCTCTTATCATATTTGAAATTAGCCTGATAAAGACACTTTTGCTGGCCAAAGCACTACTGGACCCTGCCAGGTCCATTCCTGCCCAGGGCATCCCATTCTGTGACTAAAGCAGCCTCTGTTTAAGACCATATAAGCATTTGCTCTTATCATATTTGAAATTAGGCCTGATAAAGACACTTTTGCTGGCCAAAGCACTACTGGACCCTGCCAGGTCCATTCCTGCCCGGGGCATCCCATTCTGTGACTACAGCAGCCTCTGTTTAAGACCATATAAGCATTTGCTCTTATCATATTTGAAATTAGCCTGATAAAGACACTTTTGCTGGCCAAAGCACTACTGGACCCTGCCAGGTCCATTCTGCCCAGGGCATCCCATTCTGTGACTAAAGCAGCCTCTGCTTAAGACCATATAAGCATTTGCTCTTATCATATTTGAAATTAGGCCTGATAAAGACACTTTTGCTGGCCAAAGCACTACTGGACCCTGCCAGGTCCATTCCTGCCCAGGGCATCCCATTCTGTGACTACAGCAGCCTCTGTTTAAGACCATATAAGCATTTGCTCTTATCATATTTGAAATTAGGCCTGATAAAGACACTTTTGCTGGCCAAAGCACTACTGGACCCTGCCAGGTCGATTCCTGTTGGGCATCCCATTCTGTGACTAAAGCAGCCTCTGTTTAAGACCATATAAGCATTTGCTCTTATCATATTTGAAATTAGGCCTGATAAAGACACTTTTGCTGGCCAAAGCACTACTGGACCCTGCCAGGTCGATTCCTGTTGGGGCATCCCATTCTGTGACTACAGCAGCCTCTGTTTAAGACCATATAAGCATTTGCTCTTATCATATTTGAAATTAGCCTGATAAAGACACTTTTGCTGGCCAAAGCACTACTGGACCCTGCCAGGTCCATTCCTGCCCAGGGCATCCCATTCTGTGACTAAAGCAGCCTCTGTTTAAGACCATATAAGCATTTGCTCTTATCATATTTGAAATTAGGCCTGATAAAGACACTTTTGCTGGCCAAAGCACTACTGGACCCTGCCAGGTCCATTCCTGCCCGGGGCATCCCATTCTGTGACTACAGCAGCCTCTGTTTAAGACCATATAAGCATTTGCTCTTATCATATTTGAAATTAGCCTGATAAAGACACTTTTGCTGGCCAAAGCACTACTGGACCCTGCCAGGTCCATTCCTGCCCGGGGCATCCCATTCTGTGACTACAGCAGCCTCTGTTTAAGACCATATAAGCATTTGCTCTTATCATATTTGAAATTAGCCTGATAAAGACACTTTTGCTGGCCAAAGCACTACTGGACCCTGCCAGGTCCATTCCTGCCCGGGGCATCCCATTCTGTGACTACAGCAGCCTCTGTTTAAGACCATATAAGCATTTGCTCTTATCATATTTGAAATTAGCCTGATAAAGACACTTTTGCTGGCCAAAGCACTACTGGACCCTGCCAGGTCCATTCCTGCCCAGGGCATCCCATTCTGTGACTAAAGCAGCCTCTGTTTAAGACCATATAAGCATTTGCTCTTATCATATTTGAAATTAGGCCTGATAAAGACACTTTTGCTGGCCAAAGCACTACTGGACCCTGCCAGGTCCATTCCTGCCCGGGGCATCCCATTCTGTGACTACAGCAGCCTCTGTTTAAGACCATATAAGCATTTGCTCTTATCATATTTGAAATTAGCCTGATAAAGACACTTTTGCTGGCCAAAGCACTACTGGACCCTGCCAGGTCCATTCCTGCCCAGGGCATCCCATTCTGTGACTAAAGCAGCCTCTGTTTAAGACCATATAAGCATTTGCTCTTATCATATTTGAAATTAGGCCTGATAAAGACACTTTTGCTGGCCAAAGCACTACTGGACCCTGCCAGGTCCATTCCTGCCCAGGGCATCCCATTCTGTGACTACAGCAGCCTCTGTTTAAGACCATATAAGCATTTGCTCTTATCATATTTGAAATTAGGCCTGATAAAGACACTTTTGCTGGCCAAAGCACTACTGGACCCTGCCAGGTCGATTCCTGTTGGGGCATCCCATTCTGTGACTAAAGCAGCCTCTGTTTAAGACCATATAAGCATTTGCTCTTATCATATTTGAAATTAGGCCTGATAAAGACACTTTTGCTGGCCAAAGCACTACTGGACCCTGCCAGGTCGATTCCTGTTGGGGCATCCCATTCTGTGACTACAGCAGCCTCTGTTTAAGACCATATAAGCATTTGCTCTTATCATATTTGAAATTAGCCTGATAAAGACACTTTTGCTGGCCAAAGCACTACTGGACCCTGCCAGGTCCATTCCTGCCCAGGGCATCCCATTCTGTGACTAAAGCAGCCTCTGTTTAAGACCATATAAGCATTTGCTCTTATCATATTTGAAATTAGGCCTGATAAAGACACTTTTGCTGGCCAAAGCACTACTGGACCCTGCCAGGTCCATTCCTGCCCGGGGCATCCCATTCTGTGACTACAGCAGCCTCTGTTTAAGACCATATAAGCATTTGCTCTTATCATATTTGAAATTAGCCTGATAAAGACACTTTTGCTGGCCAAAGCACTACTGGACCCTGCCAGGTCCATTCCTGCCCAGGGCATCCCATTCTGTGACTAAAGCAGCCTCTGTTTAAGACCATATAAGCATTTGCTCTTATCATATTTGAAATTAGGCCTGATAAAGACACTTTTGCTGGCCAAAGCACTACTGGACCCTGCCAGGTCCATTCCTGCCCGGGGCATCCCATTCTGTGACTACAGCAGCCTCTGTTTAAGACCATATAAGCATTTGCTCTTATCATATTTGAAATTAGCCTGATAAAGACACTTTTGCTGGCCAAAGCACTACTGGACCCTGCCAGGTCCATTCCTGCCCAGGGCATCCCATTCTGTGACTAAAGCAGCCTCTGTTTAAGACCATATAAGCATTTGCTCTTATCATATTTGAAATTGGGCCTGATAAAGACACTTTTGCTGGCCAAAGCACTACTGGACCCTGCCAGGTCCATTCCTGCCCGGGGCATCCCATTCTGTGACTACAGCAGCCTCTGTTTAAGACCATATAAGCATTTGCTCTTATCATATTTGAAATTAGCCTGATAAAGACACTTTTGCTGGCCAAAGCACTACTGGACCCTGCCAGGTCCATTCCTGCCCAGGGCATCCCATTCTGTGACTAAAGCAGCCTCTGTTTAAGACCATATAAGCATTTGCTCTTATCATATTTGAAATTAGGCCTGATAAAGACACTTTTGCTGGCCAAAGCACTACTGGACCCTGCCAGGTCCATTCCTGCCCAGGGCATCCCATTCTGTGACTACAGCAGCCTCTGTTTAAGACCATATAAGCATTTGCTCTTATCATATTTGAAATTAGGCCTGATAAAGACACTTTTGCTGGCCAAAGCACTACTGGACCCTGCCAGGTCGATTCCTGTTGGGGCATCCCATTCTGTGACTAAAGCAGCCTCTGTTTAAGACCATATAAGCATTTGCTCTTATCATATTTGAAATTAGGCCTGATAAAGACACTTTTGCTGGCCAAAGCACTACTGGACCCTGCCAGGTCGATTCCTGTTGGGGCATCCCATTCTGTGACTACAGCAGCCTCTGTTTAAGACCATATAAGCATTTGCTCTTATCATATTTGAAATTAGCCTGATAAAGACACTTTTGCTGGCCAAAGCACTACTGGACCCTGCCAGGTCCATTCCTGCCCAGGGCATCCCATTCTGTGACTAAAGCAGCCTCTGTTTAAGACCATATAAGCATTTGCTCTTATCATATTTGAAATTAGGCCTGATAAAGACACTTTTGCTGGCCAAAGCACTACTGGACCCTGCCAGGTCCATTCCTGCCCGGGGCATCCCATTCTGTGACTACAGCAGCCTCTGTTTAAGACCATATAAGCATTTGCTCTTATCATATTTGAAATTAGCCTGATAAAGACACTTTTGCTGGCCAAAGCACTACTGGACCCTGCCAGGTCCATTCCTGCCCAGGGCATCCCATTCTGTGACTAAAGCAGCCTCTGTTTAAGACCATATAAGCATTTGCTCTTATCATATTTGAAATTGGGCCTGATAAAGACACTTTTGCTGGCCAAAGCACTACTGGACCCTGCCAGGTCCATTCCTGCCCGGGGCATCCCATTCTGTGACTACAGCAGCCTCTGTTTAAGACCATATAAGCATTTGCTCTTATCATATTTGAAATTAGCCTGATAAAGACACTTTTGCTGGCCAAAGCACTACTGGACCCTGCCAGGTCCATTCCTGCCCAGGGCATCCCATTCTGTGACTAAAGCAGCCTCTGTTTAAGACCATATAAGCATTTGCTCTTATCATATTTGAAATTAGGCCTGATAAAGACACTTTTGCTGGCCAAAGCACTACTGGACCCTGCCAGGTCCATTCCTGCCCAGGGCATCCCATTCTGTGACTACAGCAGCCTCTGTTTAAGACCATATAAGCATTTGCTCTTATCATATTTGAAATTAGGCCTGATAAAGACACTTTTGCTGGCCAAAGCACTACTGGACCCTGCCAGGTCGATTCCTGTTGGGGCATCCCATTCTGTGACTAAAGCAGCCTCTGTTTAAGACCATATAAGCATTTGCTCTTATCATATTTGAAATTAGGCCTGATAAAGACACTTTTGCTGGCCAAAGCACTACTGGACCCTGCCAGGTCGATTCCTGTTGGGGCATCCCATTCTGTGACTACAGCAGCCTCTGTTTAAGACCATATAAGCATTTGCTCTTATCATATTTGAAATTAGCCTGATAAAGACACTTTTGCTGGCCAAAGCACTACTGGACCCTGCCAGGTCCATTCCTGCCCAGGGCATCCCATTCTGTGACTAAAGCAGCCTCTGTTTAAGACCATATAAGCATTTGCTCTTATCATATTTGAAATTAGGCCTGATAAAGACACTTTTGCTGGCCAAAGCACTACTGGACCCTGCCAGGTCCATTCCTGCCCGGGGCATCCCATTCTGTGACTACAGCAGCCTCTGTTTAAGACCATATAAGCATTTGCTCTTATCATATTTGAAATTAGCCTGATAAAGACACTTTTGCTGGCCAAAGCACTACTGGACCCTGCCAGGTCCATTCCTGCCCAGGGCATCCCATTCTGTGACTAAAGCAGCCTCTGTTTAAGACCATATAAGCATTTGCTCTTATCATATTTGAAATTAGGCCTGATAAAGACACTTTTGCTGGCCAAAGCACTACTGGACCCTGCCAGGTCCATTCCTGCCCGGGGCATCCCATTCTGTGACTACAGCAGCCTCTGTTTAAGACCATATAAGCATTTGCTCTTATCATATTTGAAATTAGCCTGATAAAGACACTTTTGCTGGCCAAAGCACTACTGGACCCTGCCAGGTCCATTCCTGCCCAGGGCATCCCATTCTGTGACTAAAGCAGCCTCTGTTTAAGACCATATAAGCATTTGCTCTTATCATATTTGAAATTAGGCCTGATAAAGACACTTTTGCTGGCCAAAGCACTACTGGACCCTGCCAGGTCCATTCCTGCCCGGGGCATCCCATTCTGTGACTACAGCAGCCTCTGTTTAAGACCATATAAGCATTTGCTCTTATCATATTTGAAATTAGCCTGATAAAGACACTTTTGCTGGCCAAAGCACTACTGGACCCTGCCAGGTCCATTCCTGCCCAGGGCATCCCATTCTGTGACTAAAGCAGCCTCTGTTTAAGACCATATAAGCATTTGCTCTTATCATATTTGAAATTAGGCCTGATAAAGACACTTTTGCTGGCCAAAGCACTACTGGACCCTGCCAGGTCCATTCCTGCCCAGGGCATCCCATTCTGTGACTACAGCAGCCTCTGTTTAAGACCATATAAGCATTTGCTCTTATCATATTTGAAATTAGGCCTGATAAAGACACTTTTGCTGGCCAAAGCACTACTGGACCCTGCCAGGTCGATTCCTGTTGGGGCATCCCATTCTGTGACTAAAGCAGCCTCTGTTTAAGACCATATAAGCATTTGCTCTTATCATATTTGAAATTAGGCCTGATAAAGACACTTTTGCTGGCCAAAGCACTACTGGACCCTGCCAGGTCCATTCCTGCCCAGGGCATCCCATTCTGTGACTAAAGCAGCCTCTGTTTAAGACCATATAAGCATTTGCTCTTATCATATTTGAAATTAGCCTGATAAAGACACTTTTGCTGGCCAAAGCACTACTGGACCCTGGCAGGTCCATTCCTGCCCAGGGCATCCCATTCTGTGACTAAAGCAGCCTCTGTTTAAGACCATATAAGCATTTGCTCTTATCATATTTGAAATTAGGCCTGATAAAGACACTTTTGCTGGCCAAAGCACTACTGGACCCTGCCAGGTCGATTCCTGCCCGGGGCATCCCATTCTGTGACTACAGCAGCCTCTGTTTAAGACCATATAAGCATTTGCTCTTATCATATTTGAAATTAGCCTGATAAAGACACTTTTGCTGGCCAAAGCACTACTGGACCCTGCCAGGTCCATTCCTGCCCAGGGCATCCCATTCTGTGACTAAAGCAGCCTCTGTTTAAGACCATATAAGCATTTGCTCTTATTATATTTATATTATAAGACACTTTTGCTGGGCATAGGCTTACTGCTGCCTGCCAGGTGCACTTCTTTTGAGGCATCCCATTCTGTAACATAGCATACCCCTCTTTATTTACACTAAGCAGCTCTCTTATTTACACTAAGCAGGCCTGTTGGAGGCTGAGTGTTACTGCTCACTTTTGGTGTGCATTATATTCTGTTTCATATAGACCCACCGCTGCCCGGGGTTTTTTTAAATATCACCTACTACCACGCCAGTTAGACTATGTCGGGCAGACAAGTGCCTGGAAGTGAAAAGAGGAGTGGCAGAGGCCAAGATTCCGCAGGCAGAGCTCGCATCAGACTGGGGGCCAGTAGCAGCAGGAGTCACGCTGAGAGACCTAATCTGCCAGTATCTGCTAGCGGTCGGGTCTCCACCAGTAACGCATCTGCCGTGGTAGATTGGTTGACGCGCTCATCAACAACATCATCACAACTTACGTCTGAGACCCCCAGTCTAGGGTCGGTAGGTTCCTCTGACACAACCCTGAGTTGGCATGCCCCGAGAGCAGTCCCTGTCCTCCCATTGCCTCTGGCCTACGCCGTTCCCTCCCCCAGCGACGTATCCTATGCTTTGGGTTCAGCTCCACTCTTTAGTGAGGAGGACCATCAGATAGAGGACAGTCAGCAGCTACTGCCCAGCCAAGAAATGGAGGTGGCTTCTTTAGCTAGGCAGACAAATAGTGATGTGGACAGTGTCGTGGGTGCTGCGAGCGTTCCAGCTCCTGCGCCAGACACTGTTGACGAATCCACGAACATCAGTGACGTACAGCCACAACTCGGTGATGATGATGATGATGACGATGAAGCCGATCGCACTTGGGAGCCGGGTGATGAAGGGGCTTCATCGTCATCATCAGGAGAAGAGGGGTGCAGGTTGCCCCGGAGTCAGCAGCTGAGGCAGCAAGGTGGTAGCAGTCAGCATGGGGGCACAATTCCAAAGGCTGGAGCCGGCCGGGGCCGGGGCCGGGGTAGAGCACCTGCTGTGCGGCAGTCTACCTTATCGGGAGGTAGTGGAGCAGGGGTTCCTGGAGTTGGCAACAGCAGCAGTGAATCAGTGAGGCCAGGGGGTGGGAAAAGTAGCTACTCGGCAGTGTGGCAGTTTTTCCTGAGGCATCCGCAGGAGGGTAACATGGCCACATGCAAGATATGTAGGCAAAAGGTGAAGCGTGGCCAGGGTCCAAATGTTGGCACCACGGCCCTGCGTCAACATATGATGCGTCACCATAAAACGACCTGGGAGAACCGAGGCTCCCAAGGGGTGGTCCAGTCTGCTTCCTCACCAAGTGAGCTCCCAATTTCTGCCAGCCAAGGCTCCAGCACCTCAGCCGAAGGCAGCTGTGCGTCATACCCATCCTCTGTCGCTCCTGCTCCTCCTCCTCCAAGTCATGCATCCCGCCAGCAATCCATCAGCGAAGCCATGTCCAAGAGACAGCAGTATGCGCCCACTCATCCTACGGCGCAGAAGCTGAATGTGCTCCTGTCCAAGTTGCTGGTGCTGCAGTCGCTCCCTTTTCAGGTGGTGGAATCTGCACCTTTCAGAGAACTGATGGCTTGTGCCGAGCCGAGGTGGAGAGTCCCAAGCCGTCATTTCTTTGCCAAGAAGGCAGTACCAGCGCTGCACACTTTTGTTGAACAGAAGGTGGGCCAGTCCTTGAGCCTGTCGGTGTGTAGCAAAATACATGGCAGCGCCGACATCTGGAGCTGTAACTACGGTCAGGGGCAGTACATGTCGTTTACGGCCCACTGGGTGAATGTGGTCCCTTTGCAGCAGCAACTTGGACAGGTCACGCCGCTTCGGCCTCCGCGCTCTCTGCCCATTGGGCCTGTGACACCGTGCGACTCGGCCTCCTCATCCTCCGCCATCTCCTCACCCTCCACTGTAGGCTCAAGTCTCAGTGCCCCTCCAGTCTACCATGTGTGCAGGGCACGGAGGTGTCACGCAGTGCTTCACATGGTTTGTCTTGGCGAACGGAGTCACACAGGGGAGGAACTGCTTAAATGTATTCATCAGGAAATCCAAACATGGCTTACTCCGAGAAAACTTAAAATGGGAATCATGGTTACCGACAATGGGAAGAACATTTTGTCTGCGCTGCGCCAAGGAAGCCTGACCCATGCCCCCTGCATGGCTCACGTCTTCAATCTGGTTGTCAAGCGGTTTCTGAAGTGTTCCCCCCATCTGCAGGACATCCTAACAACTTCACGGAAACTTTGCATGCACTTCAGCCACTCCTACACCGCCAAACACACCCTTCTTGAGCTACAGCGTCAGAATGGTATCCCCCAACATAGTCTGATTTGCGATGTTTCCACCCGTTGGAATTCCACCCTTCACATGTTGGACCGATTATATGAACAGAGAAAAGCCATCACGGATTTCCTGATGATCCAAGCAGATAGGGGGACTCCCCTGTGTAACTTCAATGTCAACCAGTGGCAGCTCATACGTGACACCTGCCGTTTGCTCAGGCCCTTTGAGGAAGCCACTTTATTTGTCAGTCGGCAGGATTACGGGATGAACGACGTGATTCCACTGCTTCATGTACTACAGCACATGTTGGAAACCATGGCTGGTCAGGGCACTGGAGACATGGCGTTTACATCTTACGGCCACATGAACCCCGTTGGAGCTGAACTGGAGGAGGAGGAGGAGGAAGAGGAGGAGGAGGAGTTGCCCAGCGAAACACAGTTTAGGCTTGGCGAAATGGCTGGTTTATCTAGTCAGCGGACAGGAGAGGAGGAGCAGGAGCAGCCAGAGGAGCTAGAGGTTTTTGAGGAAGGAGAGACAGAGGACCCGGGCACACCGTGGCAGTATGCAGTGGAGATGGAGACAGGTAGTCCATCCGAGTCACTTGCGCAAATGGCACGAAGCATGCTCACATGCTTGCGTAGTGACCCCAGAATTGTTTCCATCTGTCGGCGGGATGACTTCTGGCTGTCCACCTTATTGGACCCTCGCTTCCGGCACAAAATGGGGGCATTTTTTAAACCCACCGAGAGGGAGGACAAACTCAACTACTACAAAGACATTCTACGTAGGCAGTTGGCCGATGCCTATCTGCGCCATGGTCCATACTCTCGCAGGTCTGACTCGAGGGGACCTCTGCGCTCACCTTCCACTGCCATGGCCGCTGGGGGGGTTGGCAGCAGCAGCAGCAGAAGCTCCATCAGCAGCAGCAGCCTCAGTCTTCAGTCGCTAATGAGTAGCTTTCTACACCCGCATAGTGAGGCTACTCATGAGCAGCAGGAAGACCTGGAGCAGGACCTGAACCAGCAGGTCATGTCATACTTTGACATGACCATGCCAACACACCTTGAGGATCCGCTGGACTTCTGGGCAGCCAAACTTGATTTGTGGCCGCAACTAGCAGAGTTTGCCCTGGAAAAGCTGTCCTGCCCGGCAAGTAGCGTGCCATCTGAGCGGGTGTTTAGTGCGGCGGGGGCCATAGTTACGGCGAGGAGAACTCGTCTGTCAACTAAAAATGTGGAGAGACTCACCTTTGTCAAAATGAATCAGGGATGGATCAGCCAGGATTTCCACCCACCAATGCCTGATGCATGCGACTAGATTCAGCATGGTGCCACGTTTTACACTTTCCAAATGGTGCAAAACATATTTATGTCTTTAGGCCATTTTTTGGGCTCCTGCTGCTGCTGCTGCCAACTCCTGCCAACTCCAGGGTGTGATTCATCCAATTTTTGGCCTCCTGAGGCCAACTCCAGTGTATATTTGGGCTCCTGCTGCTGCTACTGTCAACTCCTGCCAACTCCAGGGTGTGATTCATCCAATTTTTGGGCTCCTGAGGCCAACTCCAGTGTATATTTGGGCTCCTGCTGCTGCTGCTGCCAACTTCTGCCAACTCCAGGGTGTGATTCATCCAATTTTTGGGCTCCTGAGGCCAACTCCAGTGTATATTTGGGCTCCTGCTGCTGCTGCTGCCAACTTCTGCCAACTCCAGGGTGTGATTCATCCAATTTTTGGGCTCCTGAGGCCAACTCCAGTGTATATTTGGGCTCCTGCTGCTGCTACTGTCAACTCCTGCCAACTCCAGGGTGTGATTCATCCAATTTTTGGGCTCCTGAGGCCAACTCCAGTGTATATTTGGGCTCCTGCTGCTGCTGCTGCCAACTTCTGCCAACTCCAGGGTGTGATTCATCCAATTTTTGGGCTCCTGAGGCCAACTCCAGTGTATATTTGGGCTCCTGCTGCTGCTGCTGCTAACTTCTGCCAACTCCAGGGTGTGATTCATCCAATTTTTGGGCTCCTGAAGCCAACTCCAGTGTATATTTGGGCTCCTGCTGCTGCTGGTGTCAACTCCTGCCAACTCCAGGGTGTGATTCATCCAATTTTTGGGCTCCTGAAGCCAAATCCAGTGTATATTTGGGCTCCTGCTGCTGCTACTGTCAACTCCTGCCAACTCCAGGGTGTGATTCATCCAATTTTTGGGCTCCTGAGGCCAACTCCAGTGTATATTTGGGCTCCTGCTGCTGCTGCTGCCAACTTCTGCCAACTCCAGGGTGTGATTCATCCAATTTTTGGGCTCCTGAAGCCAACTCCAGTGTATATTTGGGCTCCTGCTGCTGCTGGTGTCAACTCCTGCCAACTCCAGGGTGTGATTCATCCAATTTTTGGGCTCCTGAAGCCAAATCCAGTGTATATTTGGGCTCCTGCTGCTGCTGCTGCCAACTTCTGCCAACTCCAGGGTGTGATTCATCCAATTTTTGGGCTCCTGAGGCCAACTCCAGTGTATATTTGGGCTCCTGCTGCTGCTGCTGCCAACTTCTGCCAACTCCAGGGTGTGATTCATCCAATTTTTGGGCTCCTGAAGCCAACTCCAGTGTATATTTGGGCTCCTGCTGCTGCTGGTGTCAACTCCTGCCAACTCCAGGGTGTGATTCATCCAATTTTTGGGCTCCTGAAGCCAACTCCAGTGTATATTTGGGCTCCTGCTGCTGCTACTGTCAACTCCTGCCAACTCCAGGGTGTGATTCATCCAATTTTTGGGCTCCTGAGGCCAACTCCAGTGTATATTTGGGCTCCTGCTGCTGCTACTGTCAACTCCTGCCAACTCCAGGGTGTGATTCATCCAATTTTTGGGCTCCTGAGGCCAACTCCAGTGTATATTTGGGCTCCTGCTGCTGCTGCTGCCAACTTCTGCCAACTCCAGGGTGTGATTCATCCAATTTTTGGGCTCCTGAGGCCAACTCCAGTGTATATTTGGGCTCCTGCTGCTGCTGCTGCCAACTTCTGCCAACTCCAGGGTGTGATTCATCCAATTTTTGGGCTCCTGAAGCCAACTCCAGTGTATATTTGGGCTCCTGCTGCTGCTGGTGTCAACTCCTGCCAACTCCAGGGTGTGATTCATCCAATTTTTGGGCTCCTGAAGCCAAATCCAGTGTATATTTGGGCTCCTGCTGCTGCTACTGTCAACTCCTGCCAACTCCAGGGTGTGATTCATCCAATTTTTGGGCTCCTGAGGCCAACTCCAGTGTATATTTGGGCTCCTGCTGCTGCTGCTGCCAACTTCTGCCAACTCCAGGGTGTGATTCATCCAATTTTTGGGCTCCTGAGGCCAACTCCAGTGTATATTTGGGCTCCTGCTGCTGCTACTGTCAACTCCTGCCAACTCCAGGGTGTGATTCATCCAATTTTTGGGCTCCTGAGGCCAACTCCAGTGTATATTTGGGCTCCTGCTGCTGCTGCTGCCAACTTCTGCCAACTCCAGGGTGTGATTCATCCAATTTTTGGGCTCCTGAGGCCAACTCCAGTGTATATTTGGGCTCCTGCTGCTGCTGCTGCTGCCAACTTCTGCCAACTCCAGGGTGTGATTCATCCAATTTTTGGGCTCCTGAGGCCAACTCCAGTGTATATTTGGGCTCCTGCTGCTGCTACTGTCAACTCCTGCCAACTCCAGGGTGTGATTCATCCAATTTTTGGGCTCCTGAGGCCAACTCCAGTGTATATTTGGGCTCCTGCTGCTGCTGCTGCCAACTTCTGCCAACTCCAGGGTGTGATTCATCCAATTTTTGGGCTCCTGAGGCCAACTCCAGTGTATATTTGGGCTCCTGCTGCTGCTACTGTCAACTCCTGCCAACTCCAGGGTGTGATTCATCCAATTTTTGGGCTCCTGAGGCCAACTCCAGTGTATATTTGGGCTCCTGCTGCTGCTGCTGCCAACTTCTGCCAACTCCAGGGTGTGATTCATCCAATTTTTGGGCTCCTGAGGCCAACTCCAGTGTATATTTGGGCTCCTGCTGCTGCTGCTGCCAACTTCTGCCAACTCCAGGGTGTGATTCATCCAATTTTTGGGCTCCTGAGGCCAACTCCAGTGTATATTTGGGCTCCTGCTGCTGCTGCTGCCAACTTCTGCCAACTCCAGGGTGTGATTCATCCAATTTTTGGGCTCCTGAAGCCAACTCCAGTGTATATTTGGGCTCCTGCTGCTGCTGGTGTCAACTCCTGCCAACTCCAGGGTGTGATTCATCCAATTTTTGGGCTCCTGAAGCCAACTCCAGTGTATATTTGGGCTCCTGCTGCTGCTGCTGCCAACTTCTGCCAACTCCAGGGTGTGATTCATCCAATTTTTGGGCTCCTGAGGCCAACTCCAGTGTATATTTGGGCTCCTGCTGCTGCTACTGTCAACTCCTGCCAACTCCAGGGTGTGATTCATCCAATTTTTGGGCTCCTGAGGCCAACTCCAGTGTATATTTGGGCTCCTGCTGCTGCTGCTGCCAACTTCTGCCAACTCCAGGGTGTGATTCATCCAATTTTTGGGCTCCTGAGGCCAACTCCAGTGTATATTTGGGCTCCTGCTGCTGCTGCTGCCAACTTCTGCCAACTCCAGGGTGTGATTCATCCAATTTTTGGGCTCCTGAGGCCAACTCCAGTGTATATTTGGGCTCCTGCTGCTGCTGCTGCCAACTTCTGCCAACTCCAGGGTGTGATTCATCCAATTTTTGGGCTCCTGAGGCCAACTCCAGTGTATATTTGGGCTCCTGCTGCTGCTGCTGCCAACTTCTGCCAACTCCAGGGTGTGATTCATCCAATTTTTGGGCTCCTGAGGCCAACTCCAGTGTATATTTGGGCTTCTGCTGCTGCTGCTGCTGCCAACTTCTGCCAACTCCAGGGTGTGATTCATCCAATTTTTGGGCTCCTGAAGCCAACTCCAGTGTATATTTGGGCTCCTGCTGCTGCTGGTGTCAACTCCTGCCAACTCCAGGGTGTGATTCATCCAATTTTTGGGCTCCTGAAGCCAACTCCAGTGTATATTTGGGCTCCTGCTGCTGCTGCTGCCAACTTCTGCCAACTCCAGGGTGTGATTCATCCAATTTTTGGGCTCCTGAGGCCAACTCCAGTGTATATTTGGGCTCCTGCTGCTGCTGCTGCCAACTTCTGCCAACTCCAGGGTGTGATTCATCCAATTTTTGGGCTCCTGAGGCCAACTCCAGTGTATATTTGGGCTCCTGCTGCTGCTGCTGCCAACTTCTGCCAACTCCAGGGTGTGATTCATCCAATTTTTGTGCTCCTGAAGCCAACTCCAGTGTATATTTGGGCTCCTGCTGCTGCTGGTGTCAACTCCTGCCAACTCCAGGGTGTGATTCATCCAATTTTTGGGCTCCTGAAGCCAACTCCAGTGTATATTTGGGCTCCTGCTGCTGCTGCTGCCAACTTCTGCCAACTCCAGGGTGTGATTCATCCAATTTTTGGGCTCCTGAGGCCAACTCCAGTGTATATTTGGGCTCCTGCTGCTGCTACTGTCAACTCCTGCCAACTCCAGGGTGTGATTCATCCAATTTTCGGGCTCCTGAGGCCAACTCCAGTGTATATTTGGGCTCCTGCTGCTGCTGCTGCCAACTTCTGCCAACTCCAGGGTGTGATTCATCCAATTTTTGGGCTCCTGAGGCCAACTCCAGTGTATATTTGGGCTCCTGCTGCTGCTGCTGCCAACTTCTGCCAACTCCAGGGTGTGATTCATCCAATTTTTGGGCTCCTGAAGCCAACTCCAGTGTATTTTTGGGCTCCTGCTGCTGCTGGTGTCAACTCCTGCCAACTCCAGGGTGTGATTCATCCAATTTTTGGGCTCCTGAAGCCAACTCCAGTGTATATTTGGGCTCCTGCTGCTGCTGCTGCCAACTTCTGCCAACTCCAGGGTGTGATTCATCCAATTTTTGGGCTCCTGAGGCCAACTCCAGTGTATATTTGGGCTCCTTCTGCCCCTCATAGTGATGCCACTTCAACTCTCTGCAATTGTGCCGCTCTGCGATTCTATTAGCGATGCCTCTGATCTGCATGTGATATTTCTTCAAAGTATTATTTAACTAACCCAGCACGCATCCTGTGCGTGTTACAGCAAGGCTGAATGGTTTACAACCCTATTGAGGCTGTAGGAGGCTCAGAAATAGCCGTTTTTAATAGCGATTCGTCGCGAATTTATTCGGGTCGAAACGATTTTTGTCGGAAAATTCGGCGAATCAGTCGAATCGAATTTTTCAAAAGTTCGCTCATCTCTAATTAGGGGTTATCTTCAGAATATTTCTTGATCTTGTCTCCACTATCCATCAGGTGTCATGGCAGTTCTGGCAATAATAGTTATATAACTCATGTAGAGGCAACTTTCCCCTCTCTCCAGAGGATAATTATTTGACCCGGTCATATGTGTTTTTCTAGTTTTTAGAAATAATGAAAATGATGCTAAAGCTCCCCAATAGGGCCACAAGCAGTAAAATAAGACTTTAAATAAAAAAATAAAAAATGCCATTAAAAAAAATCTATTTTTGGCTAAGGTTGGATTTTATCTCTTGCTAAAGTAATCCAGTAGCATAGTAAAGGGGTTTTGAACTATGTTGAAAAAAATATGCTAAGATTTTTACTGCAATTTTGGAAGCTTTTCCTTTTCTCCTCCAAGGTACCCCTACAGCTTACCCTGTGCATAGGTGCAGTAAAGATAGCACTGTGGCTGTTACATGTGTCTGCCTAAGGGCCGCAGGTGTGCTGCCAGGTGAGCTCTGATGTGGCAGGCTTGGAGACTGACAGAGGTGCCAAACTACCCTGTGAAAAGCCCGATTCATTAATAGCGGCAGGTAGCGACAGTTGAGCGACTGTAGCGGCATTTTCAGAGCGCCCGCTAGTAGTCGCTGTGCTTGGCCGTTGTTCTGTAGTTGATAGCGACTCAGTTGGTTTGCCGTAATGTTGAATATTGGGTGAGGAGTCGCTATTTGACAGGTTCAGCGCTGTATGGGAGCGCATGATAGCGACTGGCCCTAGCGACCGGCTCCCACCATATTCATTAAAAAATCACGCTCAAAAAATTCTTGCGCTGTAAAATACATGTTTAAATCCCAGAGCGCTGGTGGCGATGGGTTAAAAGTAGTTTTTTAACCCCCAAACAACCATATTTTTGGAAACCAGAAAAAACAAGTTTTTTAAATAATTTGGTAATATGAATACATTAATATCAGACCTGTAATATCAATTCTGTACAATTTATTTTTTATTTTTTTTTACGTTAAAAAAATTATCTAAAATGGCAGAAGTGGTCACAGAATTTTTCACATTTAAAAAAAAAAAAAAAAAACAATAACAATTAATTATGAATATTTAAAGATTGCTCCATTGAAATGCATTGGAGAGCGCCAGGTAGCGAGAGGTCATACCTGTTGCTGTTCAAGGTCGGACGCTGGTGCTGTGGGCTGAGGCTGGAATAATGATGAATGAGTCGCTATATGGCGCTATCTCAGTCGCTAAGCAGGATTGGCTTGATAAATGTGTGATTGTGGTGGGGAGCCGGCGTTCTCGTGGCGGGGCCCGTCATTACCGGCCGCTCACCAGTCGCTACCTGTTGCTATTCCTTCATAAATAAGGGCCTCAGTCTACTCTTTTTCTTCTCTCACTCAAGGACCCCCTACAATGTTGTTTACTGTTTCTGTTAATCTCTCCTCCTATTTTGCCATTCCTGGCTTTTCTAAAAAATAATCATTTGCCTGCAATACTTAGCCTCTCTGCCACAAGTTACTTGTATGCATGTAATGTATATAAATGATGAGTTAAATCAAATTCTGAATGTGAAGCATTAAATATGATAAAAAAGTGCTTCCAGTTGAATAAGGATAAAACCCCTCATTTTTCATAATTTAATGTAGTTTTTTTTGTCTCTTATGCCCTCATATTTTTCCCTGTGGTTCCTTTTCAATAAAAGTGTTGACTCTTTCAATGTCACCTTGTTCCCTTCCGTTATTTTTCTTGCTCTTGTTTTAACTAGCTTGCCACTCTCTCATCCTTATCAGCGCCTCACTCTTATAATCTCAGTGTCCTTCTTTCTCACCTGCCTTGTGTTCTCCTTCACTTCTCATCTAACCTATTCTGTAACATAAATGCATCAATGAGTATAATTGACAATTACTAAGGGTTTTTTGGGTTTATGGTTGAGTAATCAAAAATCTTTCAAACAGTGAAAGGAAACGGAACTTGTGACATTATGTACTAATAACCTTTCTCATCAACCTTCTTAATAGAATGGATGCAAATTACTATACATTGGAAAAAATTGCTTTGGTTTCTTGGTGCCCATGAACTCTACATAAAGCCTTTAAACTGGAATTCATTGCTTATCATAAAAAGGGTCCTTATCATTGTTTCTATTTGTTCACAAGACAAACCCACACAGAATGAGAGCGATACATAATCTCTAATCACATAAAAGTAAATACACACACGTAGATTTATTGACGTCTCATGCTATAATTTATAATAAATGAATTCCATATCATATTAACATTTTAGTAAGATGATAACAATATTTTTCAAATATGTGCAATCATATTTTTCTAATGTGTACTGTATTGCATGATATATATATATATAGTGGAGATAATACTAATCACCAATAATACCTGTAACCAGTCCCCAGAGTGTTGATGAGTAGGAAGCATATCCCTATGTGTTTGGTTACTGCTTAACAGCCCCATTGAAAACATATGTAAAGTTTAGGGTCTAAGGCATTTCATCGTTTTTAAAGTGAATTCAAGAAAAAAATAAAACCTATATTTCTAATGTAATTTGTTGGCAAAATGTAAACCTCTCAAACACAAGAATTTTAAAGAACATCTGTAAATTTGTGGCTGAGGTGCACTGCAGGCTTGAACACACCAAACACTGATCAGTTCAGAGGCCTTTCTATGCTGGAAACAAAGTTTAGGCAAAATATAGCCATACAAATAAACTGAAAGCACCCTTATCTAGATCTATGTACCTATTTTCCACAATGCTACTACACCTTGAAATCTATAATATATTCTTCTATGTCCTTTAACCACAACAACCCCCAAGAAAATGCCTCCCTTTCCAGTAGCAGAACAGTGTCCTGTCAATAAGTGACACTTATTTAGGCCAGTCAGCTTCAAAAGACTTCAAAACTGGCCAACCTCAGATCAGCAAAGTCTTTGTCACATCTGTCTTAACCGCCAATAGTGGGGATTGTCCCTGCCATGCAAAGTCCACTTACACAGGGATTTAAAGTGGACCAACACCCTGAGGTGATCGGCCCGGGAATCTATAAGATTCCCGGGCCGATCACCTCACACACCGCGGGACATCCGAGATCGGGATGTCCCGCGGGGTGTAAACCCCCCAAAACCCCCGAAAAACCTTACCTCTGCAGCCGCTGCTTCCGCCGCCACCGCCTCACTCGCACTCCTCTAGACGTGCGCGCGCCCGCGCCGGCCGTCTCTGAGTGGCCGGCGCAGGCGCGCACACGTCAAGAGTGACGCGCGGGAGGCGCCGACGGGCAAGCTGCTTGTCCGTCGCTGTCAATCAGCTTGTCCGTCGGCGCCGATTGGACGGCGCGGCCACGTGGGAGCGTGGAGAGGTGAGTTTTCGGGGTGTTTGGGGGGGTTTCAGGCAGCGGGGCACCCCAAATTGGGGTGCCCCGGGGAAGTGGACCAATACCCAGGATAGTCAAAATCCTGGGTGTTGGTCCACTTTAAGGGGACCTATATACTAGTTCAAAGTGTAGGGGGTGGCAAGCTAAATGCCAACATTACTTACCAATGCCCGTCCCATACCCCTAACTGCCAGGGGGTATAAAAAAACCATTGTTCATCGGCACAGGCCGGTATTCATCCATGGAGGAGCATCAGACCAGTCCCTAAGGGCACAGGGACTGGTGTCGGCATGGCCAGGGGACGCCCGTTCACCCTGGAGGGCCATGGGGAACTCAGGTCCTTATGTCTGATTCTGCCTGGTGGCCTTGGGGAGGGGGACTTATTGTAATAAAAAATGCACACAGCAGACATAAATTCATGTAAAATCTGTGTATTTACATGAGTTTACGCTGTGCACAATAGATTACTTTGCCTGCAGTTGCACCCTGGATGCAGCAAGCAGGGCTTTTTGTCCACCTGCCACACCAGAGAGATGTGAAAGGGGCCATAGAGGAGCCATGGTGTCATTTATTTTTGTGGTTCTGCTGTGTCTGTTGCAAACGCTCAAGGACCTGCTGACAATCCTGAATTCAGTGCTTTCGCACTTCTGCACAAAAGGAACTGGCTCCTGCATCCAGTGAAAGATCTTGCTTTCAAACCCTGTGATTCAGGCAGGGAAGGAGATTTGGGCCACATTTGGCCTGGCTAAAGAGACTATAGAATAGGGGGTTACAACTTCACACTTCAGAGAGAAAGAGTGGTTAGCTGTGTATACGGCAAGGTAAGTACTGTAAGCTACATTTTTTTCTCTTAGCCCAAATCTGTCACCCTTTGTTTTTCTTTCTACCTGCACAATCTTTTACTTTTTGCTGTTAGCATCACCCTTCTGGCAACTCTTTTAAAAATGGGCATAAAACAGCATCGTGCTGCATCCAGCATGTGTCCAGAGCTCATCTACAGCTGTGTTAACTATGGAGAGCAATTGTCTCTATGATAGATGCCTTGCAACTCCGAAAAAAAGGAATCCTAATCAATCCTGGGCACAGTATCATGTCAGGAAACAAGAATTAATATAAAAATGTCAGTTACAAAGAAGCATTGTATTTCTGCGAAGATAAATGTTGTGGTTTAAAAGGAATGCAGCCTATATACCAACACAGCATTGTTCAGTAAATACCACCAACACCTTTACTTTCTAAAGGATCAAGAAGGAGAAGGACAGGTTCACAAATGACATCAGGGTTACGTAGGTTGCACAATGTTTTTTTTTCCTGCATACCTAGCAGTACAGTTTTGCTGGCTTGTTTTTACACAGCAGGGCATCCCAAATCAGAATATACCTGGCAAATGGAATAAAACCTGAGAAGGTCAAAATCCCAGGTTTTGGTCCAAGAACCCTATCTGCCATCACATTCCTCATTTAATATTTGCTTTCTAGGCCTATTCTCTAAAGCCTTGTTTTCCATTCAGTGGTGCTTATTCAACTTAGTGGTGCACAAGATCATATAAGGTGGTTCCTCAAACTGATCTGCTGCCATCCAAACTCTACCAAAGCCTGATTTAATTCATAAATGCAAACCTGTTCAAAAAGTAACAAAACAATTTATGTGCATTTTGGTGAGTTTCATGGGTACATCGGGGGATTCCCTGATAACGTTGCGTGCCAGTCTGAGGCTGTTGTCTCATGTCATTAAATAGCCTCATTACCACCCTGGAGCCACCCATACTGCCTAATGGTTCCCCATAACACTTTATAACTTCCTTACTGTTCTTAAATACCATTAAAGAAGCCCTACAACACTATCCTGTATACTGCCCATATGAGCCTCTTAGTCAACATTGCAGCAGTAAAATAAAAGAAACAACAAGTGCACCACCCAAAACAATATTCTTACAGGCGTGCTCACCTGCTATATATCCTATATATCTCTTAATATGAAATATGTTTCTTTGTGGGTTAACAATGATTGGAGTTGTAGCAGTTGTTTTTAATGTCTATTGTGCTGCATGTAGTTTTTAGGTGTTTTTTGTACTCTTAATAAAAGTGATTATGTGTACTACATGGTTGTGCTCCCTTATTGGAGGCTGCCATGGCTAGGTTCCTCGACTTTTCCTTTTTGTGTAGCGTATGTGCAGCAGTAAAATAAACATTAACAACATGAATAAATAATTGGTGGCATCATGGGATTAAGATGGCACAGCCATTTGGAGTAGGAAAATTGTCTGGGCCCCATATTGCAGTAATGCATGCACTGTCCTGGTATTCGCTAACTGATAGTCAGGGGTGTAACTATAGGTGGTGCAACTGGACTAGGATCCATGGGGTCAAGGGGGCCCCATCATTGGTACATTTTATCATATTTGTGCTCACTTTACATCATTTAGAGAAAGGAAGCTCAATTTGTCTGTACCGCTTCTGTCCTTAGTTGTCTTGCTGCATACAACTGAGTTAAAAGACAGGTTACTGAGGTTACTTTATGAGCCTCGATCATTTAATGTTCACAGTTACACCGCTCCTGGTAGTCACTAAATCTCACACACTGAAGTAACGCCATATTTCCTGCTGTGCACATGTTGGCAAGCTTGTCTTCTTTTAGCTGCCCCATCCCATAGTACCTAATGTTATAAAATGTTATTAATAGAGCTGAAATACAGAACAGTGGCACAGACTGAATAGTAATAGACTTTACACAGGTCTTAATTACTTTCAAGCTCAGATGTAAGAAGCCCAGAGGCAGGATTGAACAGACTAGACCATAAGTAGGACCTCTTCCATTCTTTCCATAAACATTAACAGCCTTTTCCTTTGGAGTTGTTATACCGCTATTACAGTCTTTATAACTTCACAAGCAGCATTCCTCATCCATCTTTCAGTTTCTTTGGGAAGATCTACTGTGGGAACAATTTATTCTAATTGTTCCGATTCCTGTAATTTGTGCTTGCCATTTAAGGCAAATTTAGGCCAATTGTTTGTGTTTCCTGTTGAGGTTGCTTTTTTAAACGTAATGAATCCATTTTGTGTGTAACCTCACCATTCCAAAAATCCACCACAATTAGCTAGACTGAAAAAGTAGATGTGAAAGCAAAGATCCGACAGATGATGAAGCAAGCCTATTGTTGCAGGCACAGTAGTAAAGATATATCCACACAAAGACTTACACGGATCACGTGTGGTCATATTTATAAAGCTCCGGATGCCGCCACACGTTTTTCTCACCAGTCTGGTAGTAGTGCGCTCAGGAGAGAGTAATAGCACAAAGGCTGCTTGGTATTAAGGGGATGTTTTACTAATTGCTTTGATTATTGCGGAGAATTCATGGGTTTGCGCGAGTTTAGCACATTTACCAAACCAAATGTGCCATGTTGGCCCGACTAGGCCTGTGATTGCAACACTTACTTCTAGGTCAGCATAGTTGGGCAAATGCTGAGCAACACTTGGTAAGTTCTCCAGCTTTTAGAAGTAAACCTGACAGTAATTAATGTTTATTTGCCAAATTGTGTCTTTAAGTCATTTTTGTATCTGTACCAGATATTTTGAGTTTGAATGTCAGACTTAACTAGTTTGAAACACAACTAATGCATTGCTTTTACATTTTTTTAAAAACTCATAGGTTTATATAAGGTTTTCTAAACAAGCAAGATACCCCCAAGACACCACACATATATTCTGACCAGGGGCATACATACCATAGAGGCAGTACAGACAGCTGACCCGAGCCCATAAAACAGTGGGCCCTGCGCAAGCTACCTGCACCACCTCTGGTGCAGGTGTACGCCTGGTGCCAGTGTACATACTCAACTTTCTCCCTGCCATGCACATTCCAGCTCCTCCATCACTGGCGTGCTCCCTCTCCACCGTGTGCATGCTTCTCTCTTCGCCGCGCACTGCTCGCCTCTGACCGTCAGGACAGTGAGTGTTGGGGGGGCGGAGTGCTGATGGGGGCCCGTGATGGGGGCCTCACTATGGGGCCCCATTTGGGCTATGCACCACTGATTCTGACCCATCCCATGCTGACAAAAGCTGCAAACGTGTATTTTCAGCAAGATTCATTTTCAAAACCAAATCTGTCGTGGCAGTTCGACAGCTTTCCCCAAACTGTTTTTCAAAGTAAATGACACTCTTCCAGCTAGGTGAAGTGCAGCCGAACCCAACAAAATGCCAGCAGATAGTCAGTTCTCGATACATTTGCAGCTACAAATATCTCTTTATTGCATATGGCGCACTAAGGATACAGCAATCTAATGAGAACCCACAAACGTCATGAATCACCACCTCATGTTGCATCCTCACCAAGATTTGCTCATAAATTCCTTAAAAGTTTTATAGACTTGTTTTCTTTCTAGTTTGTGTGCTACCATATAAAGACATTAGGGTTGATTCAGAGAGACAAAAAAAGACTTTCGTTTTTGTGCCGATCTGTTTTTTTTTCCTTTTGTTCCCACTCACGTATGAGTGTACGAGTGATTCAAAGCATGCATCGCAAGCCTTCAGTAAAGTTTCCGTCCGTTCGTATTCCAACAAGAATGTAATTTTCAAGCTTTCGTTTTCCGTTTATGTTACTCATGTTACAACGTAGGCTTTCATTTTTTGCCCTTTTTCCATCGTCTCCTTGAACGAATCATTTACGTTCCCCGTTAGATTCTGAATTCCTTTTTCTATAAATAATCGTCCAGACAAAAATCGTTACGACCTTACGCCTGCGCACTACAAACTTAACTCATTAATGTGCTTGCCTACATATTCGGTTCACTCACTTCTGCTACAATGCTTAGCTAAATCACTTCGCGCTCAGTATATTCTTCCATTTCCCACCCCTTAAACTTACCTAAATCACTTCGTGGTCTGGCGAATCTTCATATCTAAATTTTGTTTTTTGCATTTGTTTTGTGGTAACAAATCCCTTAATGAATGTATTTAGAAAAGAAAATTACACAGAGACATTTTTTTTTAATAATCTTAAATGGAATTTTTCAAGTGAAATTGTTTCAACAAATTTACAACTTTGTTTATATTTTTTTTTTTATTATTTTAAAAAATATAAAACTTTTAACATATTTTACATTTTTTAAATAACATATAAAACCTAGTAAAATATATACATAGCAATGGCAGGCCAAATAACATTATTCTTCCCCCAACGAGTCGCGCAGCTCCTGCATCTCGCCCACCAACTGAAGGACCCTGGCACTCAGTTGTGCCACTCTGGCACGTGTGGTCCCTGTTAAAAAACATAAAAGAAATTTTTTGTATTACCTTGTTGGGGTCATACTGCAGTGCCCCCCCTGTATAGTCCAAACACCTAAATCTGGACTTCAAAAGCCCGAAGGCCCTCTACACAATGGCCCGGGTTTTGCAGAGGGCCCGATTATAGAACTCCCGGTCCACATTCTGCGGGCGAAGAACAGGTGTCAGGAGCAAGGGCAGGAGCGGATATCCAGAATCCCCTGAAAGAATTTAAAAATACTAACATAAAATACACATTCTAAGCAACAATATTGTTTAACATGTCATCAAGGGCTAAAAACAGCCATAGGTTAAGACATGGGCCATCCACAAGATAATTCTCCTGACTCAAACTGACGAAATAGGCCGGAGCTCTGCAATATATAAGCATCATGGGACGACCCTGGATGCCCTGCAAGAACACTGAGGAATCGCATATCCGGACAAAACACTGCTTGTATGTTGATGCGAGTGGCACATCTTGCGGTTCCTGACACCAAATATAAAATAATTACACAAAGCCAAGGTAAACAACTAAAACAATAACTCCAACAACAAATTAAGATTCAAGTTCAACAATCCAAATATAAATAACATAAATTATATGGATGTGTGGGAAAATAAAGGTTTACATGCTAAGGACTAATTAAGGTCAGCATTAAAATGCTTTTATAAGGCATACATGAAATGTATTGATTCAGGTATGCATTGCTATACAATTTATGGCCTGCCATGCTGATACATGCAATGCCTTGGAGCTGAAGGCGCTCAGACTCCTCCACATAGCCGCAAAACATGTTCAACAATAGCAATCCAAGTCCTTAAAGGTCCCGTAAGTGAAGCGGAAAAGAATCCGTTTTATAGGACGGAGGTCCATCGGCAATCAGGTCTCTGAATCACACAGAAACCCATCCCAATAACGTAAGTTATATGAAGTAACGCAAATTATCAGATTTAGATTCGTCCATTGAAAGCGCATATACGCATTAGCGGGAACGAACGTACGAATGGAAAATGGAACGTAAAAAACAAAAAAAATGACAAACACACACAAAAACATACACAGACAGCTACGAAAGTCCAGACGAATGTTTCTCTGAATCGAGCCTATTGACCTCGAGTCAATAAGAGTTGAAAACAATTCTCATGTAGTAAAAAATTCAAAAAGCATGACAATTTCAATGTTACCGAATCACCAGATAGGAAGACAATGAAAGTCAATGGCACTTTTGCTAGTAAAAAAGTACCATTGACATTAATTGTTTTCTTAGCTGGTGATTCAGCACTATCCTGTTTAATATATATATATGGCGAGAGAGAGATAGAGAGAGAGCACTATGTGTAGCTCACTGGGCTTAGTGTTAGCATTTCAATGGAGCAACACCAGACCTAGAACCTAAAAAGACACTAGGTCCAACAGAAACCCTTTCCTAGGGGGAATCCCATACCAAAGAATGAAACTCACCTTGACACAGGGTCCTACAATGTGAGTGCATTGCATCCCTGATCCCCCCACACATCTGGGTGTGCACAGAGTGGAGGGAGCAGGGATACCACAGAAATGCAGAACGCTCTGTGGAATCCACTTTTAATCGTGGCCTTCATGGAGGAAATAATCAGGTCAAAGTTGTGCCCTTTTATTCATTTCATTTATTTTTTCACTAGTGCCACTAACCCAGAACAATAGGCACAGGGACTGGTAATACTTGGTTTTAAGACTGAAGGGCTGACGTTTGAACCTTCAAGTTTAACAGCTTCTATTCCTTTATATCAGACACAGGGGGTGGTAACACTTGGTTTTAAGACTGAAGGGGTGACCTTCATCCTAGATCCTATTCCCCTTGACAAGCATTCCCACACTCCCAGTGCCTAAGAGGGGGTACAGTTAAATGGACTGACTGCCTTGCCTGTTGGATCAAAGAAACTGAGTGGGAGGTCTGAGAGCTTGCAGCGGTGGACTTACAGTACACATTATGGTTTATTAATGTGCTATGCTTTTTAATTTTTTCTTTGTGTTTTTATGGTATTTTACACTACCCTGTAATGTCATATGTTATGTTGTGTGTATGTGGTGTATGTGCTAGCAATTCTCATGCTTTTCCTTGATAAACCCCTTGGTAAAGGGATCCTGCAGTGAACCCAAAACAGTAGCTTCATTTTCTGTCACTTTTGATTGAACTTTTTATCTATGCAAGTTGATTTATCTTTAAATTTATTTGTAGTAAGATGATTATGGCCTTATATACGGAGCCCTCAGCCAGGATTAAAGTAAATGGCATTCTTTCAGAGCAGGTAGATATTAGAAATGGTACTAGACAGGGTTGTCCCCTTTCCCCAGTGATTTTTGTTCTATCTATGGAACCTTTCTTATGCAGAATCAGGGGGAGAGAAGATATACGGGGGATTTTAGTAGATTCATCTATACATAAGATTTCAGCATATGCTGATGATCTTCTGTTTTTTCTTACAAACCCGGTAGTTGGACTACCAGTTCTGTTGAGGGAATTTGAACACTTTGGCAGGCTCTCTTTTTTGAAAATAAATTACGATAAATCAGAGGCCATGGGGCTGAATCTGTCTCCAGGAGTCGAGGCCCAGTTGAGAGCATCCTTTCCGTTTAGGTGGCCTTCTAGGCACCAAGATCACGAAAACGGTAAATGAGATTTATGCAGCAAATTTTGGCCCCCTTTTTTCTAAAATTAAAAGTGATTTGGAGAACTGGGACTTACCCACTTTCACGTGGCTAGGAAGAATTAGCGTCCTTAAAATGTCTGTCTTGCCAAAGATTCTATATATATTTCAGGCCCTCCCGATCAGGATCCCTAGGGCATATTTTAAGTCTTTTAATTCGCTATTCATAAAATTCATTTGGCAGAGACGTAAACCCAGACTGAAACTTCGGCTTTTATTTAGAACTAAACAGAAGGGAGGACTCGCATGCCCAGATTTGTTGCGATACTGGCGTGTGATCCATCTTCAACGTATTTTAGATTGGCACCATCAAGCCACAAAGAAGAAATGGGTGAACCTTGAGGCATCTTGGCTACATACTCCACTAAAAGATACCCCGTGGGCAGTTAGAACAGGGAGGATCCTTTGTAGAGATCATCCGCTTATTTCCACTACGCTTGGAATTTTTGGAAAGCTAAGGGATAGAAATGAGATATCTCCATGGCCAACTCCCTTGGTGCCACTGGTGCATAATCCATCATTCCCCGTAGGTATTCTCCCTCGTCTCCGTAAGATCTTTGAGGAAAGAGATGTCCCAAGAGGATTGCATCTTATCTCATCCGCTGGATGGACGCACTTGAATGACCTAAGGGATAAATGGGATACGCTTCTATTCGACCAGTGGCTTTTGTTTATTTTTCAAAGTTTTCTTATGAGCTTAGGACCCAGACAGGCGTTTCTTAGACCTTTAACCCCATTTGAACGATTGGCAAGAGAAGGAGACCCCCCAAAACGCTTAATCTCCAAATTATACGCTTTATTGGAAGACGATGGGGAGGATGAAATACCTCGATTTTGTGGGGACTGGGAGAGGGACCTGGATAGGCATCTTACGAAAGACCAGTGGAAATATATTTTTATGGCTACACACAAGACCTCAGTCTCTGCTAAAATTCAGGAAACTAATTATAAGTGCCTTACAAGGTGGTATTACACCCCGAAAAGGTTGAATGGTTTCTCACCGACCCACTCCGCGGAGTGCTGGAGATGTCGGGGAGCAGTCGGAAGTTTTTTCCATGTTTTCTGGGACTGTCCAAAGGTCGCTCCCTTCTGGCATGATGTGGCAGACATCTCTAGTGAGATTTTGGGACGGCCTGTCGCTTGGGACCCTTCCTTGTTCCTTTTACACCTGTCGGAAATACCTCTGAAGGTTTATAAGAGATCTCTTTTGAGACATCTTATTAATGTAGCAAAAGCATTGATACCCAGGTTTTGGAGATCTGAAATGGTTCCTTCAGTGGAGAATTGGATTGGGGAGATTAATCATATCATGGAAATGGAGGAGCTTACAGCCGCGATCCATGAGACTAAGATGCAGTTTCGACAGGTTTGGACGTCCTGGCTCCTCTATAGAGAAACGGCAAGATTTAAGCAATTAATGAATGCCAATGCTCCCCCTCCACCACCCTCTCAGAATGAATGATTTAGAGAAATAAGTCTTAAATAATGGAATGGAAATTAGAAATAAGCTTAGGGCATGTATAGAACGGTATAAGGGAATAGATTCCCCCCCATGGTTCAAACTGACCTTCCCTCTTTCCTCCCTTTTTCCCTCTTTCCTTTCTTCCGCTCCCTATCTCTGTCCCCTTCTTGATCCTTCTTTCCCCCTTTTTTTTTTTTTTTTTCTCCTCTCTCCTTTTCTCTTTCTTCTTCTCTCTTTATTATTATATACTTTGTGGGTAAAAAATATAAAATATCTTCTTTTCCTTTTTGTCTTTAGGTTTCTTTTGTGTTTCTTTTTCTCCAAATGGAATTATTAGATCTTTTATTTTTTAGATGATTCTGTATTGAATAATTGTCAATGAATGTATTAGTGACATATTATATACTTATATATATGATGACAAAAGGAAAAAAAGAAGTAAATAAAGAATTAAAAAAAAAAAAAAATGATTTGTAGTGCTTGGCCATGTTTTGTTTTTTTATATAGTAAAGGTAAGAAATAGTCACATTGTTCAACTGTTTTTCCCCATAGACTTTATACATTTTAAGCTATGGGTGTGAAAAAACCTGAATAGTTTTACCCCTTGTTTTAAATTGCCTCTGTACTGAATAGACCCCTGTTCAGCGTACCTCTAATCATCCACCCCCCCACACCACATGTAAGATATTATAGGCTGGGTGTGCACCCAAATGTGTCGCCTATGGCAGGCGTTCCCAACCAGTGGTACTAGTACCACTGGTGGTACTCCAAATCAGGTGGTAAAAGGCTGCAGAATGACCCCTAAATGTGATATGCTGCCATCTATACCTTAACTTTACCTATACAAAACTGCTCCAAAAGGTGATCAAATAGATTGATACTTTTCATTGCGCTTCATGCACATTAAATGGTTGTTTTTATGTGTTTAACCATGGTTTTTACTGTGGGACATCCCATATGTCCCACATATACCATCCAGGACAATTAGGAAAATGGAAAGTGTTTGGGAACTGTTGACCTATACCATTGCAGGATTGTCCATGGGGGAGATGGGTAGAGGGCATAGGGGAATTAGATGGGAGAGAAGGGCAATTCCAGACCATTCATATCCTGGCTTCCAGATCATATCATTGGCCAGAATAATTTACCTTACAATCATATTACACAATACAACCAGACTTAAACAATTCAAGCTCAGCATTTCCTAATACTAATCTTAGATTTCTTAATCCTCATAGATTGTCCTCATGAGCCTGAACAGCTTTTTACAGGGAGATATTTCCTTAAATTCCAGAAGTTTTGTAAAGCCATTCCTGCACCTTTGTTCAATTATCTTTTCTACGCTGATTCCACTTAGTCAAATTACAGCAGCCAACATTTTTCTTTTAAGAAATGTGAAAACTTTTAAGCTTAAGTTCTCTGCCAACCTTTCTAGAATTATTAGAGGTCTTTCTAATTAAAAGCACATTGTCTGATTCCTAATGAGCACTAAGAAGAAGAAAATTGGAATTCTATCTATTATAGTACTTTTTATATGTTGAAATAACGAAGGATCTTACTAAAGTGTCTAATTTACAAATTCATTTGGTGAGACTGAATAGTTACTGTTACCCAGATCTGCTTAAATATAGAAAAATTAAAGCTCCTGAGGGTACTCTATACCAAAAAGACGAGACCACACTGGCTTGCTGTGTAACTTGGTCTTACGTGCAATGACCCCTACAAAGGATACATAGTTTAAAGGAAAACTCCATGCAATCCACACATATGTATCTACTCCCTGGTAATCATGATCATATTAAAATTCATTTTTCATGCAATTGTCCAACTATGATTCTCTGCACCTTCTCTGTAATTCTGTTACACACACAACCCTTAGGTTAGGGAGTGGTGTGTAGCGGATCATTTCTCAGAGAGGTATTTTGTGTTGTGTGGATGCTGTATGTGCACTGACGGCACACATGGAGTTAACAGGCCAAAGTCTCTCTGTTTCCAAGGCTTAGCTCAGGACCAACTCCAACTTCATTAGCAGGACAGTATAATAGCAGCATAAATTCCTTAGCACTCCCAGCTTATCATTATATCCCTTTTAGTAGTTCCTTGCTATGAAAGTCTAGCTGTACTCCCTAGATACCTTTTAAGATGACACCTGGGCCTTCACCTTCACAGTTCTTTGGAGCTACCTTACTGCTCTAGGTAAGTTCATTGGCTTTACTGAACAAATGTAGGGGAGCACTTTTCTTTCTCCCTCATGCACAGTATTTGTTTACCTCAATCCATCTCTGCAATTTTGTTCTATATATTGTTTCTTCCTAGCTCTATGCCTAACTATATAACTTCTATTCCTCCTACCTATAATATTAAAGGAGTCTGCATAAATCTATTGTGTTCTTAACCAACTAACATGGCTGGTCCATGTACTAACTCTAGATAACAAATCACTCTAGACACTAACTCCAGATAACATAACTAGCATCTAAGATTGTCTCCTTTCTTTTCCATTTTCCCATGAGCACAGCAAACCCTATCCCTCAGCCATCCCAGTGTGAATGAGCCCTGTGATTTGCTGGGCTTGCTCACTGAGGGAAAGGGGCGGCTGTGCAACCACATTTGGAGTGGGTCATAGAGGAATGGATCTCAGCATCTACATTGCACTGCAGGATGGAAGAGAGGCACATGGGACATGCTTCATGCTTCATGAGCTCCTTGCTTCCTTTTTTTGTTTTTGCCTGGAGTGTTCCTTTAAACCTATCTGCTAAATTTCAAATACGTTTGGGAGAAGGAATCCACTTGAGGATCTTAGGATCATAGGGCCCCAGAAAGCAACTACGACTAAGGACTGTGACTAAGAAGCTAACTTGGGAGCAAAGTTATGAAGTTCAATGCACTGTGCTAATTTAATACACGTGGCTCACCAAAGTATGGCCAACAAACAACAGTATATACTATGGTGCAGTATGGCATCCCAGGCTTGGGAGGTGCTACACTGATGCTGCACAGCCACTGTGTGCTACTGTACCCAGGCTCTACACAGCTTACAACAGGCTGTGCCAGAGTGCTAACAAGATAATCTGTATTTACTACACTCATGCATGTATCACAGCTGGGCTAGCCCAGCACACAACACACCTACTTATGGTGACAAAATGTGTTTAATGGTTGAAGTAGTTTGAAGGACAAATCAACACTTTTCCTGTATTTTATATTTGCTTCAATTAATTTGTGATTGTAATTAAAGTGACTGTCTATCAATTAAAAAAATCCCTAACCGTCGCACCCCTCATCACCAGTGACTAGAGAAGAACGAACCTGAACAGCAAAGTGCCAGAAGTCTGTGTTCAGTTCTGCACTTGGTTCAGGGTTCAGTAAGGCTGGTTGATGGGCTGCTGAGCATCCTATTACCCAGCTTTTAGCCCATAGCTGTGAGTCAAGGGTGTCCTTTAACATAATGCAGAGAGTGCAACAGATAGGAAGCAGCTACAATAAGATGGCCGCCCCCCTGAGTGAGGACACTGGCAGCTGGCCTCCCCCCACCACCAGCAGATGCACGCAGGACCCAGCCAGTGAGTGTCCATCCTGGGAAGAGGATATTGATGGGGGCCCGTGATGGGCCCTGCTATGGGGCCCCATCAGGGCTATATAGGCCCTGGCCAGCAAAACCCCATCTTGCTCACCAGCCTATGCCAACAAATGGTGCTGCCATAGAAAATGCATTTTAATTCCCCAAGACAGGAGCGCCAAGTGCATAACTGTTTGCTAATTAATGCATAGGGGTGCACTAGTGTGTTGTGGCACATCCTGGTGTAGTGCTCCTATATCATCCCACACATGTTCATTTTTGTCTCGATGGCTAGTACAATTAGAAGAGGGTACCTTTTTAATAACAAATCTGATTTGTTAAGCATTTTTAGCCATGTATTTCTGTAGACCAGCAGGGTTTAGTGTGGACCTCTGTGACCATTGTCACCTATTATGAGGCGCAATTGGGGCTGATTTCTAAAGACAATGAACATAGAAGGACATCTCAGTCAGACATTTTATATGGATATGCACCACAAAAAATGTAAAGACATTAGGGTTGATTCAGAGACAGATACGTCTGGACTTTCGCATGTGTCTGTGTATGTTTTTGTGTCTGTTTGGCATGTTTTTTGGTTTTTACTTTACTTTTTCCATGCGTATGTTCATTCCCGCTAATGCGTATATGCGCTTTTGAGGTACGAATCTAAATCTGATCATTTGCGTTAGTTACGTTATTGGGATGGGCTTGCGTCTGATTCAGAGACCTGATTGCTGAGGGACCACCGCCCTATAAAACGGTTTAATTTGCGATCCACTTACGGGACCATTTTTGCCTCGGATTGCTTGACCATGTATTGCGGCTTTGTGGAGGAGTATGAGCGCCTTCAGCTCCAAGGCATTGCATGTATCAGCATGGCCGAGGCCAGATTGCACCGGCGACGCATGCATATCGATCACATGCATGACGTTGAGCTGTTCGAGCTGACCCAGCTTAATCGCGCTTCCCTCCATAAATTGTATAGTGCGGCCATGGTTAGCCCGCACCACAAGGAAGGGGCAAGCAATTTCAGGTTAGACCAAGATGCTTGGCTGCCTGCAGTTTTTGGCGAACGGCTGTGGCGTGGGGATGTCCCAGCCTACGCTGAGCCGTGCGCTATCCAAGTTTTTGGATGGCATGGCTACCATTAGTCCCAAATATATTTCCTTTCCGGACGACATGGTAGCCTGGAATGCGCTTAAGTTGGGTTTTTTTAATATCACCGACATGCCCAACGTCATGGGTGCGATTGATTGCACCCACGTTGCATTGGTCCCTCCCGCAGCCGACGAGTACATCTATAGGTAAGTTAATTAGGTCATTTTGTTATATTGTTTTGCCAAACTGTATTGTAACTATCTGTTAATCCCTCCTTCTAAAGTGTCCCTGTGAACCACTTTACAATGTATCTATTAATCCCTCCTTCTAAAGTGTCCCTGTGAACCAGTTTACAATGTATCTATTAATCACTCCTTCTAAAGTGTCCCTGTGAACCACTTACAATGTATCTATTAATCCCTCCTTCTAAAGTGTCCCTGTGAAACAGTTTACAATGCATACCTTCATCATTTTTTTTTTTCATGTAAGCCTTATCAAACCATTTTAATGCTGACCTTAATTAGTCATAAGACTGTTAATCTTTCTTTTCTCCCACATACATATAATCTTGGTTATTTAAACTACTTATGTACTTTGTTAATGTTATTTGGATTGTACAACATGTTTTTTGAGGGTCATAGGAGTAAGTGTTTGAGTAGTTTAACTTGGCTTGCTGTAATTTTTTTTTGTAACAGACACCGCACGTGCGAGATTGGCACAAATCAGTGCCACGGTGTTTCGGTTGGTGGGCGAGATGCAGGAGCTGTGTGATTTGTTGGGGACCACAGATGAAGATTAATTATCTGGGGCCGGCCATTGCTTTGTATATAGTTTTATATATTTTAATGTTTTTATATTTTTTATAATATTTTGATAATTTTACATTTTTAAAACCAAACAAAAAAAAAGTTTGTTCCTGGCCAAATGTTCAAAATTTTATACCAAAAAAAGGTACACAAAAATGCCATTTGTTAGTAAAAAAAAAAAAAAAAAAAAAAAAAAAACTTGTTTCTGTGTCATTTTCTTTACAAAATGCATTCATTAAGGGTTGGTTACAACAAAACGAAGTCAAATTTCTATATGAAGAATCGCCAGGCGGCGATGTGATTAAGGTAGGCATTAGGTGCGGGAAATGGAAGAAGAATGAGACCGCAATGTGATTAAGGTAAGCTTTAGGTGCGGTAAATGGAAGAAGAATGAGACCGCAAAGTGATTAAGGTAAGCTTTAGGTGCGGGAAATGGAAGAAGAATGAGACTGCGATGTGATTAAGGTAAGCTTTAGGTGCGGGAAATGGAAGAAGAATGAGACCGCGATGTGATTAAGGTAAGCTTTAGGTGCGGAAAATGGAAGAATATACTGGCCGCGATGGGATTTAGGTAAGCATTGTAGCAGAAGTGAGTGAGCAATATATGTAGACGAGCACATTAATGAGTTAATTTTGTAGTGCACAGGCGTAAGGTCATCTGGACGTTTATTTATAGAAAAAGGCATTCAGAATCTAACGGAAAACGTAAATCATTTGTTCGAGGCGACATTGGAAAAAGGCCAAAAACAGAAGCCTACGTTGTTTTACGAGTAACCTAAATGGAAAACGAAAGCTGAAAAATGATATTCTCTTTGGCATACGAACGGACGAAAAATTAAAAAAAAAAACAGATCGACACAAAAACGTCTTTTTTTGTCTCTCTGAATCAACTCTATTCTGCTAACCCGGGACTGATACACTTACTGCCATGACTGATCCCAGTTCCACGCGCCTCCATCTTTAGCATTTAGGTTGTATTTATCTCGCTTCATGAATTTGTTAAATCAGGTATCCATACAATGGCATACAATGTACACGAAAATAGAATAGGGAATTTAAATGAGGACTATTGCAAAAAATGGCCCAATGATAAAAATCCATATACATATGCTGGAAGGAGGCGGGACCTGGCATCAAGAAATATCCAGCCAGACTTGTTTCTTTTTAAAAGAAGGAATAGGAAGCAGAGGGGGGTTGGTTCTGTCACCCCTGATACACTCAGAAACCCATCACCCCTGGATTTTATTCCTACCAGGAGAAGAAAACCACAAACTTGGTGGGAGTTTTATTCACAATATATACAAAATTATTTTGATTTGTCTCTCCCAGAATCCACTGATCTTTACCACACATTACTTTTGCAAATTCATTAAAGAAATATTTATTTGATTTGATTTGTATCTATATCATAAAAATCAACACTATTCCATGATATGTCAGTCTCCTCCCCTTTTTTGCTCTTCAAGGAGACGTGGGCGTGCTCTATCACTGTCTGCATGCAGCCGCAGATGTGCATGTCTGGATGTTTGTACCGGAGCCGGCTCTTCATCTGTTGCACTGCTCAACAGCGACAGCTGGTGTTCAGCACACTGCAAGTGCACAAAGCCTAGAGCGTAAACGCTTAGGTTTGCCTTTTACTTCCTGGTTTTCTGGGTCTGAATGAACAGGAAGTGACCTCACTCAGACTCTGACACATCCCTCCCTGCTCTGATTGACAGCCCTATTTAAAAGGACAGCTGGCCGGCATCCAATGCTGTGTTATGAGTTCCTGATCTGATTTCCTGGATTAACCCTCAGATGGAAGATTTGGTTTTGACTCGGATTCTCTCATTGGGCTTTGCCTGTTTGCTGCCAGCCCCTGAACTTGGACTTATTCTTGGACCTTGCCTGTCTGCCGCCAGCCCCTGAACCCGGAGTCATCCATTATGACTTTGCCTGTCTGCCACCAGCCCTGACTTTTGATTTGTTCTTTCGGATTTATTTGCTTCGCTTCGCCCCCACACCTGGAGCTCCGCTCAGCCCTTCCCATGGTTGTAGCTGGGAAGCTTGACAGATTATGACAATAACATTTTTACAGGTATCTCAAATTCCTGGCACATAACCCCCAGAACGCCCATAATCCTCACTTCACTACAAGCCAGCGTCGGGAAAGGAATCCCACGATTGGCTGCTGGGCAGTCACACGTGCCATGATTAAAGGAAAAACGGGTGTTGGTCCAGTTTAATTAGCACATATAGTAGAAAAAATATATATAGATTTTCAGCCTGCTTTATTCAGTTTGGATGTTTAAGTGACCTCTCCTCTCCTTATCCAGCGTGTTTGTATGGATTTTTAATATTAAACATATTTGTGTTCCTACATTTGGAGGTGATTTTTTTCCATAGAAAGGAAATGTTTTTGAAGCTCTCACCAAAAATTCCAGAAGCTCTCAAACTCATTTGGATAAGCCCCCAAGTCTCTGAAGATAAAATACAAGTTCTATATAAATATACCTTGAAATGGCAGCATTGCAAATTAAGTCATTATGTGATAATCCCTTTAAACTACAAGGCTCACACATGGGGCTTTACTCTATATGCGTTTTTTTTTCGTAATGATAGAGCAGTCAGTAGAAAGATCTTGAATATACTGTTAATTTAAATTAATACTATCTCTTCAAATAAATGCTAATTATCGCTTAGCATCCATTCATAAAGAAACAGCAATGCCTGGCATTTTCCGCTAGACTTTTTAGGCTGCTTTTCTAGCAGCTGTGAAAAAATAAAGGATAAAGTACGATAATAGCTAAATGAATTTTCATGTGTTGTTTTACATGGGCATTTTAAATAGAGGGAAAGAAGAGCTACATATGATGTGTTTATTGCTAGTGTTTCTCTAATCATAGTGCCAAATTGCAGCTTGCATTCCTTAAGTCTGATTTTTGTAGCTGTCAAACTGACAGCTGTGATGTAAAGCAGGTCGTACAATATGCCTGTATCTAGATTTTTCTCTCTTTGGTGACACCAAGTCACGCCTCTTACAGGAGTAGATTAAATATCTATACTCTGAATATAGAGTTTTTTTCCAGCTAGACGCACAATAAAGGACAACCCCACAGCACATGCGTGGGCCTTGTTGACATTCCCGGAATCCCTCCAGCTGATGCTCACACAGCCAGCGGGGAGTGGCTGAAGGGATGCCACCCCCATCGCTCTGTCCTGGGCACTGTATACAAACAGCGTTCTATGCTGTTCATTCATTTGCATGGTTTAGAACTCTGATTGGAGGAGAGCCTCTGTATTTTCTGTGGGATCATCAATGGAATAAGTATTCGAGGTGAACCAGGGGTTTTACACAGTCGGGCATGCTAAATCAGGATGCCCTGGGGGGCGCGCACCAAAAAAAAATCTATAATAAGAAAATTCGAGACTATCCGGTTCCAAAGAAAGTGGATTGGCCTTAGCTCACTGTCATTTCTTACAAAAACTGATTCAGAGAAAAAAGTGTGCATAACATTTTGCTTAAAAGATGCTTAAAATCGCATCATAAAAATATACTTCCAGCAGGAAAGATGTTTTTGTATGTGTGAGAAACTGTAACTCGTGGCCTCGACTGACGTTAAAGCGACAACGATATCAGGTGATACGTTTTATTCGATATAGGTCATCAAGAAACAGACAGGCTGAGGGGCCCCTTTATTAACACTAGTGAACATTGCCCTGTCAACCCCAAAGGAATGGAACCAGCTCTGTTTGATATTGCCCCTGTCTATTAATGGGTTTATATCAGGCCAGAAGCCAGCCCCTATGTGCAAGCAAACAATGACCAATAAACACAGAGAAGTGGGTCCGACGTCAAGATAACAGAGCAGCTCAAGATTAGGTTATATATTTGATCGCTCTAAGATCACACCAGACAAACTTCATACATACAATGAATAGATTTATGTACAGATTAAAAGGACAAATGCAAGCAGGTAGTTACAATCAGAACGAAACAGTTAAAGTGTATGTCAGTTGCCTCAGTGCAGTCAGACAGCCACAGGGAGCAAGTAGAGTTGTTCCTGGTCCCTTCTTACACAATTCTCAGCATGATCCCCCAGTAGAAAGACAAAAGGGTCTAGGCTTTTCATACCTTTATTTCCAGGTGGGACACTCCTCCTTCCACTTGGGTGAGCCTTGATTTCCACCTCTTAACAGTAGCTAAATCTTAAAGGTCTCTTGCCTTTTTGTCTTAAAGACATAAGAAGCTAGTTCTGGTGGCACACACACTATGAGATCAAATACCACTGTTCTATTTTGCCTCTAAACTGAGTTCTCTGGATCTCAGCCCTTGAGCACCCGAGGATGACATGTAAATGTGCATTATGATTTCCAGGTTCTAATAATGTGGCCAGTGTGATATAGATGGGATTTTTATATTTCTACATCCTCTTGAGGTGTCCAAATGTTTGGCTGTACTGTTTGAAGTAACGTGTTAAGAGCAGGCTCAAGACAGGGGGTGTGTCCAGTCATAGACCTTCTGTCTCCATTCCTGCTTACGTGTGAATCATATAAATGGAGAAGCCTTTGCGTTTTTAGACCCCCAGTGGGGGGGCACTGGCAGGCTTGAGCTATGCATTTTAAATAAGGTCTGTTTGTTTACAAACATGAACAGGTCATAACTAGAAATTGTATCCATATTTTCCTCATTGTATGTCATGACATATGAATGTTGACCCTAATTTTTCTTTGCTGTGTAATTTGTCAGGTTGACACGTTTCGCCTCATCTGACTTTATTCAAAACAAGTCCAATTAGCTTTTAAAATCTAATGAAATGGACCCCAAAGGCCCAATCTTCAAGCTTTCCATGGGAGAGGAAGATAGCGGTGGAAAATAAGCATGTTTTTTTTTTATTAAAGTCTGTTGTGTAATTTGAAGGAGGAGTGTGTGTGTGTGTGGTGTGTACTGAGTGTTAAGTAAGGAATGCACAAGATCAGGGAGGCACAAGAATGCAGCATTCACAGTTTGGACCAAATGTATGATGTGTGATCAATGTTGTCACTTAAGTTGTAACTTAATCTAGTGATTTGTAGAGCTGTCACAATTTAAGTGTTCCACGTTTGTCCCTCTTAAAAAATGGTCAGCTTATCTTTGATTCACCATTCTGCAAGATTGATGGGAGCTACAAGTTACACAGGAGGTAGCCAACCCTACCCGCAGAGTAGTGGGTCAGAGCTACAGCTTATAAGGAGGAACAGCTTTTTTAATTAAAGTGGACCAAAAGCCTGATTCCCTCCCCGGCATCCAAATTTGGGATTCCTCACTGTGTGAAACCCCTCGAGTCTCCTTTAAAACTCACATTATCCAACAGTGCATGTGCGAGCCGTAACTGCCATCAACTATAACTTTAACAGGGAACGCCAAGCATTTTTGAATGGCCAGACGGGCATGCTGGGATGTGGCTACTGGCGTGCTGGGCTCCATTCAGCTTTTCTTGGCTAGACTCTTGGCTCTTACCTGATTTTGACGAGCACAGTCATTTCACTGCTGATTGGACTAGAGCCCACGAATGCTTCATAGGAAACATGAGTTTACTAGGTGACCTAGGGGGTTTAACACAGCGGGACATCCTGAATCAGGACGCCCAGGGGACAAGGCCCAAAACCCGGGATAGTCAAAATCCTGGATTTTGGTCCACTTTAAGGCTAAGATGGACTCCTGTAAAGGCAGAGTGTAATATAAAAGCCCATATGAATTACAGTTGATTACTGTTGATGACGTTGCTGGTGATTTCTCTGCTCTACTGCATACCTTGCAGATTTCCTAGACTGGGAATGTATGTGTTTTGCATTTTTTTAACCTCAAGACCAGAGTGGGCCAGTGGGCAAAAGACTCCCCATTTACCTGCCAGCTGCTGCGGCACTGTTCTTCCTTCACCTGGTGGATGTAGCCTCATTATGGTAGGCTCCTGTTAACTTAAATGGCACCTATGTACACAGAAGTTTCTTCTTGCCCACCCACCATGCCAGGTTCTCATACTCATGTAGGAGTGGATGAAAGTAAGGGGGGAGTCTTGTATCCACCTGTGGTCTGAGGTAAAGTCCACGAAAGTGGTCTATGCCCTTAGGTTTTTGGTTAAGCAGACTTCTGACATGACTCATATTGCCCCTTACCGTGTGTGCCAGGATTGCACACTCTGTGTCTGAAGCTGCCCCTGCTAATGGAGACACATTTTTTGATGTTTTTTTCAATTTCACTCGGACAGTTAATGGGTTAACGTAACTTTCAAATTTATTGTCCGAGCAGAAGTTAAATCTCACCATGCAGGTCCCCTGCCTGAAGAGCAATCTCGATGTTTGCTTTCACTTTCAGCCCAAGGATCACTCCATAACGGGCTCCATTTGGCAACCCCACCTTCTTTTCTCCATTCCACTGGGCATCATCCATAAATTGAGGTGATCATCCTAGGTGGTCCTGCACAACTTCCATTCAGAATGTATGCCTCTATTCCTACCATCTTTAATGCTAACCAATCCCTCATTTGCCCTCCTTGTCAATCCTCTGAGCTTATAAATGATGAGTACTCCTGGAGAGAAGACACTCCCACTTAGGTCTGTTTCTAGGGCAGTGCAAGTAGGGTGATCTCCTGGACTCCAAAGCTTTAGGTGGACACATTTATCCCAGCTATCCTGTTTCCTATAGATGAGTCAGGGCCACTGTTAATGATGCAGGCCATAAGACAGACCCCTCATCCACCCATATTGAGCTCATTCATGGGAAGGGGGCACTGGCTGCTGCTAAGGGTGGCACCTACCTATATGGATAAGCAGCAGCACCATAGGTTGGGTGAGGAGGTGGCAGATTTTTTCCATCTTGCATTGAGCCCTATTTTGCCTAGAAACTGCCCTGCTCCCACTGTGTGGGAAGTACAGAAATCAGTACAAATCAATAAGTATGTTTTCTCTGCATTGCAAACTTCATTTAAAAAAGTAATAACTTTGAGCATGAGGACGTGTAGTTACAACTAGTTGTACTGTTATTAGGTTAACAGCAGCTCCTGGACAATGACTTAAATATAATATTAAGTTTAAATGTGTAATCATGGTTTGCCGTTAATGAAACGACTGTTTGTAGAGCCTGTGGCTTGGCATGTGTTTCGGGTCTATTTCAATGAAGGAGCACCTATTATTTATTTTTCATATTAGCTTTAGGGTATTACCTTTAAAAATGCCAATTACTATATCAAATAGTTATGTAAAGGTAATTTGTTGACATGACTCAACATAGTCTTCCCTTTCTACTAAAGTAGCTTAGGCCTATTTTACTCTCCACTACATATTAAACATGTTTTATTAGTGCCATTCCCATAAAAAAGAAACAACCTTCTCAAGCCCTACTCAGAAACACAAATTTGAAACTGGAACTGAATAAAAACACTTAACCATGTAACAGCCACCCTTAAGTTTTCTAAACAGATGGCTCATAAATGAAGATTTAATAGATTGGTAAATTAAGGTAATAAAACGAGAGTGATAAAAATCTCAATAATGAAACCACAGAATTCACAAGCCACTCTTATTAGGAGGAAAGGAGGGAAACTGTGTTGTGTTACATAGAGGTTAAAACAATAGCCAATTTAAGGTAAATGCAGGAAAAAAGTGAGCGGAATGGAGGATTTGACACCAGATAATTTAATATTGGCATTCCCCATTTTATTAAATTCCTGCCACTTTAACAAGCCTCACCACTTAATTAGTTTTAGAATTACCCATATCTCTACAAAAAATGTTTTATATTTTTTGCGTCACCTTCCTTATATTCTGGAAAACACTGAATGAAATTAGATAGAACGTGAATAATATAATAATGTATTATTATAAATATTGGTTATTAAAAAAAATTGCTATCAGCCTGTGTGACACTGCACAAGGTAAAAAGAAGAAAGGTATGTTGCATGGTGGCAAGTGCTCTGAAAGGTGAAGATTGTGAAGGGGAATGCTTTATTTTTGAAGGCTTGAAGGATTGAGGTATGGCAAATGATATGGAGGAGCATTTCATAGGAGTGAACAGTACACATGAAGTCCTGATATGGGATGGATAGAGGAGCTCCTGGGAAGAGCAGAGGCTGTGTCTGGTCTGGAATCTGTTGAGAAGCAATGACATGTAGGAAGAGGGAAAGAAGGATTAGTAGGGTAAGGTTAGAATGTTAAACTGAATATCTGCCATATTGCAAGCCAGTGGAGAGACTGACAAAGGGAGCTGATTTGGAACCTGGTCGTGGGCCACAATTAATGGGTTCAGAATTTTTTATTTTGCAATAGCATAATGAATATCTTCTACAACAATCAGGATACCCACTGTCTAAGCAAATGCCACTCATATGTCCTTCCATCACCCACTACACCCCTACATTTAAATGTAACAATCCCCACATGCTGATTGGCTTAGCTCTGTGAATAAATGGGTCTCTTATTTATAGCCCTTCTCCATCAGTCCCACATCCAAAAGCTCCCACCATTGCTAAGCATACAATTATTATAGAAAAACTATTTTACCAAAATATTGTGTCAAAGATTTCAACCTGGGGTGGTGTTGTAAAATCAATGTCACCTTGTTCCTCCAAGCCATCGCTGCCATCTCTATTTGCCAATGTGCCCCTCCTATATCAGTCTCCATGCAGTCATCCATCCTTACTGTACTATCTACTTTTACACGCCAGCTCTATTTACCCCTCTCATTTTCCCCACAGCAGATCAGGGGCCACATCATATGGGTCTAATGGCAACAAGCGGCACCAGGGCCACAGGTTGAATATGAGTGACTTAAGAGTTTTCCTTTTACACACCTAGTACCAGGCTCTCCTACATTACTAAATATTCAATTAAAACTGTATGGAGCTAAAGCTCATATTCCAGTGCTTTAATTATTATTTTTTCTCTAACTTAATATTAATCTTATTCAAACTTTTCAGCATTTCCTAAGAGTAGGATCCAAACTTTAAAACATTCAAATCCAAATACCAATAGCCTTATCTTCATATATTATGGCAGTGTGAACAATCCTCCAGCGTGTAAAGCACCAATAACTTGCTTACCAGAAATCCAGTTTATATAGGCAGAAACTCAATCGATTTACTTCACTTTAGGTCCACTTTTATTTTTCTCTTTAGCTCCACTTTAATGCATATCTCCACTGGTAAATTTATACTCCGTGATGTCCAAGATTCCCATGCATTAAGTATAAAAGCACGATATTGTGTAATATCGCTTTTAAAAACTTTGAAAGCAAATTAGCATTAACTCCATTTGAAAAGCGCGTATTTATAGTATTTAAGTGTAACATTTTGGGCCCACTTTCTATCTTTCTGCTTGTGGCCGTCAAGCTGGAGCTGATGGTCCTCAATTATCCGGGAACTTGTGTTGTGATAGACCCCGAACTCCACCCTACTCCTACATTACCTTGAATGCCTTTTCATTATCCTTTGTGACTCACAGTCATTACCCTCAAGAAGATCATTATACATAAGCCATGTCCGAATTTACTCTACTAGGCAATCAATAATAAAAAAGGCAAGTAAAGAAATTCAATATTAAAGACTTGCAGCTTACTGTCTTGCAATTACAACAGTGTTGTGTGTTTTACATCCATATTGCATTTTTTATTTTGTGTTCTTTTTCTAATTCATATGTATTTTAAAGAGAGTTACTTTGACAGCTGCAAGGTGTAGGCCCACTTTAATGAGTATAGGACTAGAGATAGTCTTTCTGCTACATGGAAATGGATTTTTATGTCCAGTACATCATCAAGCACTGATACTACTGCTTAATCTATGTACAGGGCTGCACCTAAAATGAGGCCATGTGAGGCAGCCCCCTTAAGCAGCACTGCAGAGGGGGTGGCAAATGCTTGACCTCTGTAATTATTATGATGTTTTTTACTATCTCATTAGTTGTTCGGTGGAGATCATGACTAGTGAGAGGTAGGACAGGAATAAAAAGAGAGAAAAAAGATTAAAAAAAGGGTTGGGTCAGGGTAAATTGGACATCCACTGAATTATGCTCCAGGGTGCCGAATGTAATCTGGGATATTTGTGTATTCCAACCAATTTTTCCAGGTGCTGGTAAAGGTCTAACGCAACACCTCATCTTGGTGAACCAAAGGGCCATAGTGGTGGGAGCATCCTGTTTCCAGCAGGTTGGAATACAAGGCCTTGGCAGCGTTCAGGAGATGCATCAGGGGTGAGTTTAAGTGGGTCGTACACAAAAACACAAAAGCCAAGTCATCAGACTGATTGGTGACCTTCTATATCTCCAACCTAGTTAGTAACCTAAAACACTCTTTCCCAACCTTAATACACGTACAGAACGATGTCCAGGAGTGCACGAAAAGGGGGGGAGGGGTCTGATGGGTAAGTTATAGTATTTTAAGAGTAAGACAATATTTCTTCTTGCTTTTAAAGTTCTACAAGGCCCTTTGGGGGAACTTGGTTGGAACTTTTTGTTTGCTAGGGTTAAGGGTTAAGAACCGCTAGCCTAAAAGTGTCTCAGTTGCCTGCATGTCCAAAAAATATGCATCTCTGCTTTCTGAATCCCCATCATATGAAAGCTAGATCTTAGTAGCTTTTGTGGATTCTGGACCATTTACCACCTGGTTAGAATGTTAAAGCTCGATTCCTGAATTCTGCTGGTAATTGATACCTCTACTATACTACCATAAGCTATAAGCAAAGTGGTAAATGGTCTTTTAAAAATTACTTGAATTACTTAAATGTACTGGTAGAATGAGGATAGGAACTGGCATGTTTTTATTGTGGACTATAACACCAGTATTAATGGTGATATTAATATTTTGGGGGCACTTTCTATGACTTATCATATATGCAATAAGAAGTATAAAGTCCAAATGAATTATTCAGAAAAAATCAGTATATAATCCATAATTGGATTCATTCGAAATGTCCTCAAGATTAATTTAGAATAATAATTCCAAAAAAGCCTCATATAATATGATTGCTTTGTATTTAGGACAAGTTAGATTACAGTAATTCCTTGTGACTTTTAAAAAGCTTATACTGCACCAACGTGGTTCTGCTAGTAATAATGGTCTACCTACCTGTTCTAAATGAAAAGCAATGAAATGTAAATGTACCTCCAAAGCATGTCTGCACTGGCTCTTCTCCCCACTCACCTTAATGATAACCAGCTTCCTTCGAAAGAAAGTGAGAAGAATGAGAGAAGAGATACTCCGACACAGATTTAGAAAAGAAAAGATTCATAACCTAAACTCATGAAATCAAAGAGGTTCTAAATGTCAAAAGGTTAAATAAAGTTTAAATAAATATTCACATAAAAATTAAAATAACAGCAGCAGTTCTATGGAATTTGGTATATAAAACTCCCAGATGCGGAGCATAAATTCAATGCAAACAATATAAATGTTAATATTACTATTTGGGGACCTCGCTCATATGAGTTACAGTACATTCAATAAGAAGTAAAAAAGGGCAAATCCAACAGCCTAAATCAATTATCTTCATTTATATTGAAAACAAAGCAGTATTATACTCGCCTTTTAGACGCAACATGTGCGCGCAACAGTAATCAAAATTGATACAACCTACGCATGTCTCATGTCTAAAAGGTGAGCATAATACCACTTAGTTTTTAATATAAAGGGAAATTTATTTATTTTTGCACCATGGAATTTACCCTTTTTTACTGTCTTGGAAATGGATTTCAAACCCAGAGTTAAAGATTGGTTACGCTGTCAAGACAGTGAGCTCTGCATAACAGCAGTCTTAGCAAACGAGGGATAGTGTGGGTTTATACACTATTATAGTGTAGTAAGTTCCTTCAACATGGCTCTCGGCAATGGTTACTTTAATTAGTAGACTTTTTGACATCTTCCTTATGTCTTTCAACTGGTTCAATAGTTCCTTATGTGGGTCGGCTTTCAAAGAAATCCACTGTGATAGCTACAGTTAAAAAAACTTTTGTTCTGAATCAATTTTGCAGACAGTTATATTCATTTTCAAATCTAAAGCAAGAAATCTGTCAGATTTAGAAAGTTAGGTGTATGAGGATTTGGTCCACTTTAGTTTCTACTCCTTAGGCACTTTGAGAAGAGGGAGTAGCATTTGGGGCATGCCTAAATTCAATTACTAAATGAACCATCCAATAACATGAGCAATAATGGTAGTATAACACAGCACTCAGCCCTGTTACCCAGTTTGCCAACCTTTATCTGTGTAGTTGAAAAACATACGTCTTAGTTGGCACACATCTGCAGATGTATATTGATGCTGCACCACCAACACCATGACACTTCTGTGTAGGTCCATCAGAGCCCTCCTTTGGAACATACACAGGATAAATTGGGAGCAGTCTCCTTGATTTTGCCTTCTACCTTCAATGCAGAACATGGAGAAGGGTCAAAGCCCCCCATTCAGCTAAAGCCCCCACTCCAAGTGCTTGCGTAAATTAAAAGGATACAAAAGAGAAAGGTAACAGCCACTCAAACCAGTTTATAACTAACCTGGGAGGTGCAAGTGGGCAGGGCAAATTGGACAGACAAATGTTAAAGGAGCCACCACTTGCAGGGTCTCTAAAGTCCAGTTAAAAACAAAGGTCTCAGTTTGCAGTGATTAAGCTGTACTTCCACAGTGCCTCTGTGTGGGTTGCGTCCAAACTCTAGTCTATGGTCGATTGCCCCCCCCCCCCCTCGAGCATCGCTAGAGGTTTAGGGCTACCTCAGGTAAGCAGCTCCCAATTCATCCATTGCTGCTTACTTCTCGAAGGGGGGCCCTTATGGATTACAGTGAGGACTGCAGCTACACAGATGCACTGTGATGCAGTTTCCACATATATCTGCATATGTGTACCAACAAGGATGTCTTTTTTTAACCACTGGTCACTGATTAACATGGTTGACTGTTGTGGCTCCTTTAAAATGTGTCCTGCTCAGGTCCACTTCCCAGGTTAGTTACACAATTGTTTGAGCAGCTGCCACCTTTCTCTCTAATTGCTGTAGTAAGGTGGGTGAACTTTAGAATTGTAATAATGTTTGTAAATGTCATGTCTGACCTAATGGTGCCAAGTTTAACCCACTGGCTTCTTGCTGAGCTGAAGTCTTTGAAGAGGATGCTAGCAGAAGAATATGGATGACGATAAGAAGGATGTTTTTTCGACCCTTCGGTGCTGTAAACAAATCATAGCCTGTCAAATGTTTTTTTTTTTTTTTTTTATCAAATTAATCATATCAATTTAAAAGACACAAAAACACATGAATGATCATCCTTGATAGGACAAGTCCCTTAACAGGCAATGGGCACCCTTTAACACCCTTGTGTTCTTCAGAGGGTGATTCCATGTGCTATATTAATTTGCACTGTTGTTGTTGAATGTTGTTTGGTGTAGAGTGGTGTCGCATTTGCACATTATTTACAGTTAGAATACATTGTTGCTTTGTTAATACAATATGATTGGCTGATTGGTGGTTTGGCTTTTTTCATACAGTTCTAAAATATATATACACATATATATATATATATATGTGTGTTTTTTAAAGAATTTTGGAATTAAAATGTTATATTTTTCAAAATATTCAATGGTTTGCCAGTAGCTCAGAGACTGACAGTATAAGAAGTGATCCTGGTACAGAGGGTGATCCAGCCAGGGATTGATCTGTGATCTGTCATGTGACAACAAGGTCTCTTGAGTCATTCCCGGTAGCTTGTAAAGGAGGCATTTGGCATGCATTTGTCCTGAGAAATCAAAAGCATCAGCATGTAAGTGGGGAAACTTAATATGTGGATTTATTCACAGGAAGATGAACAGAATAAAACTAGAGAGAGTGGCGAAGGTCACTCTTCACATGTTGATAATCCTCTCTAGAAGGAGCCAACAAATGTTAAAAGTAGTAGATGTATTTTAAAAAGTATGGATGATTGGGTTGAGGGGGTTATTTAGATGGATGATGTTTAATTAATGTCAGTCAGTCCACAATGTCCATTGACTGCAATGGAGTGGTGTATCAACAATTGGCATGCCCCACCAAATTCCTGTGAATGAAGGGGCATACTAGCGCCACTGTGATGGATGTCGAACGGCAGCCCGCCTTCATAGAGGCTGCTGGCGACTGCCAATCGTGTCCAGACCTGGCCACTAGCACACAACACATGCCCACAAATGGAAAGTGATGGCTGTGCATTGTGTACATATTAATATATATGCAGACATTACACGCAGTAGACTCTTTCTGTCTTCTTGAGATATTACTACAATAAGATGGTTTGCATGGCATCACTTACAGCCAAGATTAATGGGTAAATCTGTGTTTTCTTAGGCCCTTATTTAACAAGGGATAGCGCCAGGTAGCGAATGGTGAGCGAACGGTAATGACGCTCACTGCCACGAGAACGCCGGCTCCCCTCCGCAATCACACATTTATCAAGCCGATCCTGCTTAGCGACTGACAGAGCGCCAGATAGCGAATCATTCATCATTATTCCAGCCTCAGCCCACAGCGCCAGCGAGCGACCTTGAACAGCGACAGGTATGACCTCGCTACCTGGCGCTCTCCAATGCATTTCAATGGAGCAATCTTTAAATATTCATAATTAATTGCTATTAATTTTTTTTTTTTTTTTTTTAAATGTCAAAAATTCTGTGACCACTTCTGCAATGTTAGATATTTTTTTTAAGTTAAAAAAAAAAAAAAAAATTGTGCAGAATTGATATTACAGGTCTGATATTAATGTATTCATATTACAAAATGTTTTGAAAAACATGTTTTTTTTTTTCTAAAAATATGGTGGTTTGGGGGTTAAAAAACGACTTTTAACCCATCGCCGCCAGCGCTCTGGGGTTTAAACAAGCATTTCACAGCGCGAGAATTTTTGGAGCGTGATTTGTTAATGAATATGCTGGGAGCCGTTCGCTATGGCCGTTCGCTGTCATGCGCTCCCATACAGTGCGGAACCTGTCAAACAGCGACTCCTAACCCCGTATTCAACATTACCGCACACCGACTGAGTCGCTGTCAACAGCCGAATAACGGCCAAGCACAGCGAATACTAGCGGGCGCTGTGAAAATAACGCTACTGTCGCTCATCTGTCGCTACCTGGCGCTATTAATGAATCGGCCTGCCCGTCTCTTTGTGCCATTTAAATACTTTCTATTTAAGAAAGCACTGTTTAACTTACACCAGATCCTAAAGAAGCCTTTGGATTTTTAGTAGGTTTTGTTATTTGGGTAACAATTCAGTTGCACCCATGTGGATACTTCTTTGAAGATATTTGGGTTTTGGGGCTACACACTTCATTGAATTGCTTGTTTTTTATACATGTAAGGAAAGGTTTATTTAGCTTCAGGTTAATGGTGAAAGCACTGCTTTCTGTTAGGCAATTTAATTCTTTTATTGCATTATATACCACAATTACCAACAACAACCTAGTAAAACAGGTTTAATAATTAAGCATATGGATAAACCTTTAAACAATTAGTAACCATAGTGATATCTGAACCAATCCCCATGGAGAAGCCGTATGGAGATGCCGTTCAGAGATGGCACTTAGTGGATTTGCAGTGTTGCAGTTGTAATTACATGCTTCATTTTCAATGTGCTGATTGAAACAATGGATTAAACAAGGCAGTTTATTCCTACATGTCACTGGCATGGCTACCCCTAGGCCTTCATTTCATTAAGGCCTCGTGGCATTTCCCAGAATACATTTCATCGCTCTGCTTCCTTTCATTGGCAATAAAGCCTATCTGCTATGAAGCTGCGGCTTCATGTGGCTGCAATACCACTGCAGGAGAAGGTTTGACTACTTGCGACATGTGCTTCTTGACTAGACTTTGCAGTGATAGAGTAAAGCCACTGACAAATGTGATTTTGCTTCACTTTCTGTGCTAAATTCTCTATCCAGGGAACTGGGGAAAACTAAGCTCCCTTACCTTTCAGCCTAAGGTAAAGGAGCTTTGTTTAATTGCCTATATAGTGCCTTTCATACATCTTCTTTAGGTTAGGTTTGCTTTCAAGGTAAGGGCATTAGGACATTGGATCTATAATGAAACTTCAAGTCCATCGTTGGACTCTAGAAGCCAGTGGCACTGAAGACCCAGGATATTCAGTTCAAGATAGGCATGTTTTAAAGCACTAGGCCAAGAGCGATGATAAGGTGAGTGACTATCAGCTTTCTTTTGAATGCTTTTGAATGCTTACATATATTGTATATTGTTCTGCTTTAAAATTGGGTCACTCAGGGCTGGAGATGAGCACATCTTTTAAAATTTCATTTGGATGATTCGCTGAAATTCCCCAAAAAATGTGGGTTTATCCGAATCTAGTTTTTAATAAATTCCTGTTAAACTGAGTGGGAACTGAGTATGAAGCTGGGCATGCTGTCAGCTGTATGAGCAGGCTTCTGTCACTGCTCAGAGAGCACCCACTGCTAGCCGTTGGACCAGAGTGACGGAGTAGCCTGCTTGTGGAGCAGTATGGGACACTCATCGGGGGAGGACAGGTTGCAGTGAGTATCAGTCACTTACCTGCACACCGACTCCTCCGTCACAGTGGTCTGGCAGTTGCCGTTCCCTGAGCAATCCTGGAGCCCAGCTCATGCAACTGACAGCATGTCCAACTGCCCGCCAATGGACCCGAGTGATGGTGGAGCCAGCATGCAGGTAAGTGACAGAGTTCACTCATCTTCAGTCAGGGCCCTTAGCTACTGCAGGAATCAGAGGGACTCTTGTTTACACCATAGCCCCTGGCAATGGCCTCTTTATTTAATACATTTTAAGATGTGCTATTGTAAACAATTGGTTTTATAATAAAAAAAAACATGTTTTCTTTCAGTGGGCATTACTGTCTAGCATGTTCACATAGATTTTTAATATTAGTCAATATTTCAAGAAAGCTCCTCTAACACAAATCTGATGTTCTAATTGGGTGTATTTGGATGACTTGACCTCCTTGATGCCCACAGTATACCAAGCCTTGGCCTTATTGTGGAGTGAATAATCTCTGGGGCTAGTCGGTTCAGTTTGCCCAACGGGCCATACTTTGCCAGTCTTCCCATGTTGCTCCTTTACTCCTTTAGTGTCCTGGTTGACTATATTCTTCACCCATGAACATGAAATGAATAACACAATGCAAAATTAAACTTGATTGAGGAGCACAGGTATGTTATTCTACCAGGGGCAAGAACATTAGGGAAGATATTGTCATTTAAGCTGTTGGTTTGTGCATGCTTTCACTTGGCACAGAAGCCTTTGAAAGTCATTGGTAATTTTAAGACAATTCTCTGCCATTGTTTGTTCAAAGGCATAAAAGCATTAACAAAAAAGGATACTCACTTTTACTCCCCTGAAAAAGCACCCCCCTGGTTACTTCATTCCCCAGATTGAGTCCTATAGGCTGCCTTCCACCATCTGCTTTTTCCTGCACCTTGGTAATCGAGTCATCTGGCAGCATCGAGAAGACCACTGCAGTGGCAGCAGCACCAACCTTGGTGACAGAAGAACACAGAAGAAAGTGGTTTCTGCAGACCCCAGCAATGGAGGCCATTGACAATGAACAGGAAAAACAGTGGTGAGAATATGGGTCAGAGCAGGTAAGGCTCAAAAAATGCTTTTGTATTTTTTTGCATGGATGTATTGCCACCCCTCTTGCACCAGTGTATCTTATGCGGGGGGTTGCTACTCTCTGCTTTGCTTGTCAGTCGTTTCCCTGCTTCTTTGTATAGGTTCGCCTTTTAGTGCTAAAAGTGGACATGATAAAATAAAATCCATGGACTGGACAGAAAAGGGTCTGAATCTCAGCTAGAATTAGTTCATGTTCTTGGAAATCACTCTGTTTAAATATGTGGTACATGTCACGTTTAGTGTCTTTATTAGTTGTTATGTGATATTCATTTTATAGCTTGTGTAAAAATGTTTATAGTTTGTTTACGACTGTATATAAAGGAAGTACTTGTTTTTGTTATTTAGAGATTTTGTAGAACTGTCATGGTGTACAGTACTTATTATATATCCAAGTACACTAAATAAACAAATACGAGCAGTTAGATGTCAGTGGTTGATGTGGTTAAACTATGCAAACACACAAACCTCAACAGACTGAAATAAACAAACAGCACGCATTATATAAAATCATAAGTACCGCAGAATTGCATATAAACGCAAATTGCCCAGTATGAAGCTTGATACCGAGCTGCTTTTCTAAGCATGGGAAACGGATCTTTGGCTTCAACTTTTACATATGGTAAACAGAGGAGACACAAACTCTGTCAAACACAAACAAATAAAAATCATTAAAAAATCCTGACATCTAGTTGGGTCCTGAAATAGGGGTTCGGACATTAAAAGAATCACCCTTATAGTCACTAACGTTTTGAGGGCCTTTCAGTCTTACAAAAGATAGAGGGAGAACTGAAGGGATATATATATATATATATATATATATATATATATATATTATACACCCCAATATCAACATAAATGTTTTAACCATCAACAGTATGGAACAATAAATCATCCAGGTTTGGCAGAATTGTTTCGATTTTTAAAAACCAAAAGGAGCAAGCCCACATGATTACAGGAGGCCCAGTTGCCACTTAAGGTTTCCTGGAGATCAAGGAGTCAAGCATTTACTCTTGAATCTCAACATCAAGAAGGCTCTGTGCCTCTGGGCTGGTTCCTGAATGTCTAAATAGTGCTACTATCATTTCATTTCCTAAGAAGACCACAACAACTGATCTAAAGGGTTTCACACTAGAGGCAAAAACTTCAACAGTGATGAAGATCTTCTAAAGAATTGTGATGGAGTATCTAAAGCGAGTAGCTAGGGATCATTGGGACTGCTCTAATTTGTGTACAGGGCAAACCGTTCATTGGAGGACGCTACAAATCTGGCAATGAAGTGGTTCCTGACACATTTAGACAGGACGATCTCACATGTTGGAATATTGTAATTTGACTTTAGTTCAGCTTTTATGAAGAGTAATCCTAACAAACTTGACAAGCTGAGAAGATTGTCTGTTTCAACCTGCATCTGTGACTGGATTAAGAACTTTCTGGTTGCCAGGTCACAATCTGTGTAACATTGTAACATAGTAACATAGTATGTAAGGCTGAATAAAGACTTTAGTCCATCCAGTTCAGCCTGTTTAATTCCTTCCAGTGGTCTAGTAGCCATAGCTGGAAATGTTATTACATGCCAGGAAGGCATTCAGGCCACTTTTGAACGTTTTTACTGTATCCATCATTACTACCTCCCCTGGCAGTGAGTTCCATAGTCTCACTGCTCTTACAGAGAAGAATCCCCTCCTATGTCGGTGGAGAAAGCACCTTTCCTCTAACCTTAGTGGATGCCCCCGGGTGTAGCTGAGATAATTTATGTCTAGCCTAATAATTACTAAAGCCCCATTTGCAAGGATCGATTACAGAACGAGAAATTGCCAAATGAAAACATTTGCTGCGATGAACGAGAATTCAGCCATTATATCATTGTGACAGAAATTTCTCATTCATCGTCTGATCGTCGGTCTGAAGAATCAGAAATTGGCTATAAATTACAAAAATTTGTGATCGCTTCAATGAACATTCACCAACAAACTTCCATGTGTGAACACAAGTCTTCACATATGTGATCGCTTTAGCAATTTTTTAATTTTTAATTTGCAAATCAGAACGTGAAAATGTTCCATAACAATTAGTTTTCTGAGAATTGTTGGCAGTTCTGGCCTTTCAAAATAGAAGATCTTCAGCTCCAGACCTACTTGAAGGTTCAAGCTGTTGTAGCCCCTCTTCAGGGAAACACCCTGTTGAGGAGGATGTGGAGGAGTTCATATACTACTCCCTGGATACTGCATGGAATGACTCAACTTTAAGGCAGCAGTTCTGTAAAGGCCTGGATGATTCTGTTAAAGATGAGTTGGCAAGGGTTGGGTCCCTCAGGACTTTTGAGGGTCTAATCAGACTGGCAATCCAGATAGGTTGACGCCAGAAGAGACTTGCCAGTTGCCCATATTCCAGTGCCCCATTTGTCTCTTCCTCTATGCAGCCAGGACCCTGCATGAAGATGTGGAACATATGCAGCTTGGCATTGTCAGACCTTCCTTGTCAGCTGAAGAAAGGACCTATAGGTGCCAGCAAAATCTATGCCTGTACTGCAGAGCTGCTGGGTACTTTGGAGCTGTGTTCCCCCTTGGTCCTCAGGGTAGTCTCTTTGCCCTATGTAATTCTCCCCAAAACCTTGGTCAATAAAAGTTTCTGAGATCTGCTGGATATCTTTTTTGGGGTTTACCTAGATAATACCCTGATCCTTCCTTCTACTCATCTTTATGCAAAGGCAAGAAATGCTCTACTTTAATATTTCTGACAAAGCCATCCAAAAAGGATGATGCTCTCAATTAGTCGAGTACTAGTTCTCACTGTGAGGTGCAGTGCTTTGTGAGTTTCGCTAACTCAAGAACAGTGGTTTGCCCATACAAAGGAAGCTTTGCTCACCTCTGACTCCCAGAAGTGCCAGTTCTAAGATACTGTGGCATACTGATCCTGCCCTTTATTCTAGAAATTGACTACTCGACAACTGCAGTAGGAGACATTCTATCCCAGGGTTTGAAGATAAAGAGGTTCTTTACCCTATTGCTTTCTTTAATAGGAAACTGGCAGGCAGAATGCAACTATGACATAGGGAAGTGAGAGCTTTGCTACGTCAAACTGGCGCTAGAGGAATGGAGATCTTATGCTGGACTCAAGCATCCCCTCCTAATCCTGACTAACCATTGCAATCTGGAGTAGCTGTGATTTGCTCGATGGCTCAATTCAAAACAGGCTCGGTGGTCGCTGTTCTTTCCCCAGGTTAAATTTGACATATTACTTTAAGAACAGGAAATAAAAACAGCAAATCTGATGCCCTGTCTCGGATTCACACTGATGATCCAGCCATCTGTCAGTCAAAATAACTGATCCAGAGCAATCAATACTTTATTGTTAGACTGTCACCTTTAGACCGCCACAATACAATCCTGATGGTTGTAGATCAATTTCCAAAGATAGCCCACTTTATTCCGCTGAAGTCTCTTTCACCAGCTTCCAAATTAGCCACTTTATTGGGGAGATTGTTTGCCTCTATGGTCTTGTTGAGGAGATCCCAGTTTACTTCCTAGTACTGGACCTAGCTGTGGCAAGCCCTCCAGATTCTGGAGCAACTTCTCTGAATCTACCCAAAATATTATGACAATAGATTCAAACAACTGCCAGTACTCATACCAAACAATACATGATGCCTAAATCACGCCAAAAGTCAGAATTTACTAAAGATCCGGATAATAAGATTCCTAGAGGGCATCCCAAAATTGCTGCATAATGCTCCACACAATCTGTGCACACACCTATTCATGATCCACCGATACGGACAAATTTAGCAATAAAAGTGCACAAATTGGCATCCCCTGTTTCATGTGTGCTCTCCCACCAGCAGATGGCACTGCATGCACTGCATGCACGCACAATGCCGAATTTGTCTACATGTGTGGATCGTGGCTTGATGAGCGAACTTCCTAAAAGTTCGATTCGGGTGATTTGCTGAATCTCTAGTGGAATATGCGATAAACACAGCACAGTGAAAGTGGGGGAGGCCGGCCGCACTGTCAACTGTGCAAGCCAGCTTCCGCCATGTGCTGACAGTGCACACCACCAGCAGATTGCCCTGTGCGCACTGTATGCAAGCACAGTGCCGAATTGTCTACAGGTGTGGATCGTGCACAGTTTGGGCGATTCCAACCTAGGAATAGTACTATAAAAAGTTAATCTTACACTAGTAGTGTGGAATTGATGCCCCAACAGATGATGATGTTTAGAGATGAGTGAACTTCCTAAAATTTTGATTCTAGGCTTGCAAGCCAACTTGTGCCCGCAGCCAGCCACTGGGCCAGATCGACGGGGAAGCTGGAATCCCACAACGCACGGTGGGAGCGAGGGAGGCCGTCCGCACTGTCAGCTTAGCTTCTGCCGCGCACACTGGATCCAAGCGTGACGCTGGAACGAGGATGGTGGTGACCAGTTCGCTCACCTCTAATGGTGTTATTAGTATAGTGATGCATTATAGATGTCATATCAATAATTACAAGTTTACCTTTGCATGCTCCTAAAAATGAAAAAGATGCAGGACTTACTGAAACCACGCCTGGGGTAGAATGCAGTAGGTTTGGATGGAAAAGCTGACCCAAAACCCACCCGAAGAAGTGTTAGTTTGGCCCAGACTTTCTCACTCCTTGGTTTGGACATGCCCGGCTTTACTATTCTTAACAACAAAAGTCATATTCAAGCAAATAACAGCACCCCAGAGCAAAGAGCAAAAATTGTCAAGAGCTGAAAGGGAGAGAAGTAGAAAACACCCCAGGATAGAGGTGTGATAACATGGAATGCCACTGAAAGTAAGAAAAACCCCAAACTATGGAGAAAGGGCAGGAGGGTCACAACCGTCCTGAAGGCTCAGCTGGTGTCTAAATAAATGACACATGCGCCCAATATTGACACACTGGCCTTGATTCAGTTAACCTACCCTAAAATATCTCATGAAAATAAGGGTCAAGTCATGCTTTATTTCAGAATAAGGCATGAGATAAAAGGGTTCAAAGATGAAAAAACAAAACAGAAGTGTATAAATGGGTAAAAGGGTGAATATGCTGGTTATTAAACTGGACCAACAGCGTGCCACAGCTGGAAAAGTAAGGTAGCGGCCTCTCCCAACTGACATAACTGACAATGCACAGTATCAGAAAGCCCAGCAGCACTTCCTGTTTGCAGGTGGCCTACAAGTCCATGGACTACCATCTTGTTTTTAAAATTGCCACAGCATGAGTTAGAAAATGGTAAATTATTTTTATGTGCAGCAATCTAAATTGCCCTGGGGAGGGATACATATGAGCACTGTTTGTTGTGTTGGTCTGGTTAAAGTCATCGCTGACTGTTGGTCCACTGTAACATCTAAACTCTCACTCAGGGCATGTAAAAGGATGCAGATACTGTAAAACCTAAAATATACTAAAAGGGACTGTAAATGCAACTGCAAAAATATAGCAGCAAGCAGCTTATCTGATGCCTTTCCCATGTGCTTCTCCTTCATTTACTCAGCGCTAAGGTAAGAATTCTTAAAGCGGAACTTTATCCCTACCTTGGCTCTGGTGTAACCCATACTTTATATGGGGGGGGGGGGGGGGCGCTGCTCCTCTGGAGTCTGGGATGGGTTTTAGTCCTCTATAATGCTCTGTTTAGATATTGCTGTCTGACTGGCCTGGATGGTGATCCGGGAGATTTCACATAGCAACATCCTAAATCAGAATGCCCTGCTGAAGAGGAACAAAACCTGGATAGTGAAAGAATGCACTAGGAACAGAATTTTATTTTTTTTAAATCCAGGCAAATAAGCACACTGAAAACAATACTATCATTTAATCAGTTATTCACTATATTTCAGATTGCATACGCTGCATTGAACTAATTTGGATCAAACCCCTACTAACAGTTCATTTGAGGACCATAGCCCTCTCTACCACTAGCATTTCTGAAGGGCCAAGTTTCAGACAGGCCAACATTAGCTTCTCCTCCAGTTTCAATTGTATCAATGTTCAGCAGCCAGCAGTGATGGGCTCTGGATCTGGATTAAAGGAGCACTCTCAAAATCCATATAGATATGCTGGATGGCAGGAGGAGATGTCACATATACACCCGGCATCAAGAAATAGCCAGCCAGGATTGTTTTTTTATTTTTATTAATGGAAGGAAGGTTCTGCCACCCCTGTCACCCCTGGATTTTATTCCTACCAGGAGAAGAAAACTACAAGCCTGGTGGAAATTTTATTCAGTTTGGGTGTATTAATGACCCCTTCTATCATTAGCCAATGTGTTTATATGGATTTTCAATGTTACTAAATTTCTCGATAGTGCTCCTTTAAGTTTAAACTTGACCCGATTTAGCTAATTCGCTAAGGGATAGGCTCTCACTGATACCACTAATATCCGAGTAAGATTCTATGACCTTTCCCTGTGTATTTCTGTCTTCTCTCTGGACTCAGCAGCAAACCTGAAACTGCCACATCATTCTCACTGGTAACAGGCCTCCCCCATCTTGGATTTGGGGTGGAATGTCAGGGTCAGATCATTAAGATAGGAACAATAGACAGGGAGATAGAACGAGCCTGCAGGAGAGCTTGCAATCTAATCTACAGTACAGTAACAGTACAGCCTACAAATCTCTATTTTTTCCTTGCATATTGATAATTCTAACTCAGAAACCAAATGATAAGGCCTCTTTGGGTGAACATATCTTACTACGTGTTCTAGTTCTATTTAAGGGTGATTTTTTTGGAGGTGTTTGTTGACTTTAAATAGCAAGTTACGTTGAAAAACAAAAACTGTTGCTACCGTGATGTACCATAGCTTTAATTACTACTCACTGGCCTAGTCCCAGAGTGCCAATCTATATCAGTGAAATAAACAGTGCTTCTGCTTGTTGGTTTATTTGTGACTGTCAGCGAGTGCTCTAGTTTAAGGCCCCCACCTCTCCGTGGGTTAAAGGGCAGTGCTTTATATTCTACTACCCACAGAAGACTTTTAACTGGCCCACTTTGTGTTTCATCTAGCTACCTCTTCTTTTTTCAGTAAGATGGAGAAAAAAGGAGCAATGGGCATATGTGGTAATGGGAGTGGTAGGGGTTGAAGTGTTGGAACAGGTCAAAGTTACCTTCTGAAGCAGCCACTTTTTGACCTTTAAAGAGCATATGATAAATAATTACCTACACATGCAATCAATAGACCAGATAATGTTTATCTAGGCATAAATCTGATCAAAGATAATAAAACAAATTGCCTTCCTTTGAAACTTTTTGCCCTTTCCTCTTCCTTCCTTAAACTCCATAGACAGATGTGATCAGTAGGTGGCCCAACAAAGGTTCTGCCATGATATACTGTTTCTATTTTTTATAATGAGATTATATATAAGTCACTTCTGATACTGCCCTTGTATCACAAGTTAGGAGATCATCTTACATTTGTAGATTGTAACCTTAGCAGTGCATCTTTAGCCTGAACATTTTTTATGGTTTTGCCATGTCTTAAAAAGACTATCAAAAAACGAATTCCTTGTAACTTTGCTTTCCTTTGAGCTTTTATTTTGTTTATATTGTTAAAGTGATACAGGAACGTTCTGGCAGACTGTACTGTATGTTTTTAGTTCCAGAAACCCATATAGGGGCATAAGGTCCATTACATGATGATCCCTAACAATCCCCTTCGCTTACTTATCAGAACTTACCATTTGTCGTCTGTCTGCCAGCAAAAGTTCATCTCCATTTGTATGTACAGATAAATCCTGCTCTGTTTAGACAGTCCTTAGCAGGCAGATTATCTCTGCTAATCATTTCAAAGTTTTCAAAACACAGAGAAAATATTTACTGTGAAAGAGAGGGCAAAAGAGCATGGTGCAAACCAAGGTTTTGGGAAGAGGGTGAATTCATACAAACTTTAATCCATAATAAGAGACTGTTTAGTGGCTTCAGACAGGCTGTTTGGGGGTAATGAATGGGAGTGTGCAGACCGGACTCTTTCCCCTGCACTTAGTGTATGCATCCTGTTGATCACTCTTGTCTGTGTACTTTAAACACTTACTCCTGACCTTTACCAGTCTTGCTCCAAGCTTCCCAGATGCTCCCATATGCATTGCAAGACTATCAAGTATAAATGAACTTTCCTCTTCAAAATGCTAAAAAAATACATATCCATTTTAGTAAGATATAGCTAAAAAGGAAAACAAAGCGAATACACAAATACCCCCCCGCGTGTAAAAGCCAAATTTCTGCTGGTTCCACGGTACCACATATGTATTGTTAGACACTCTTTTCTGCCAGGAGACTACTCCAAACTGAAAAAGCACTTTGGGAGATTTTCACATAAAATACAACTATGCGCACCTTGCAGTTTTTCAAGAAAAACAACCCATTACATATGACATCCCCCCCCCCCCACAAATGATATATTCTCTGGAAGTACACACCTTAAGTTTTCTAGGTGTACCAGGCTTGTTGAAGTGGGCACAGTTACCTGGATGTAATCCCTTGATTAATTATATGGCTGCACAGGGTTTCTCTAAAAAAAGAATAAAAAAGCTAAATCAATCACATTTTTAGAAAAAAAAAAACAATATGCAACCAAAAAAGCAAGGTAAATCTGAAAAAGCAGAACAATACCCAACATGCATAGCTACTGTCAATGGAAGAGCTCTGCAGACAAATGGCGCACCTTGCACTTTTTCAAACAAAACAACCTTTTACATTTGGAATACCCCCCACAAACCATATATTCATTGAAAGTAAACATGGTAAACTTTCTAGGCATGTCCCACTTATTATAGTGGCTTCATCTTTCTGAAGGTAATCTCTCAAAGAATTATTTGGTTGCACAGGATTTCCCTAAAAAAAGTGTATAAAAAAGCAGAATAAAAAACACATTTTTCTAAAATATCAATATGCAAACAAGGAAAACAAGCTAAATGTGAAAGCGCAAGGTCCCCTGAGCAGAACAATACTCAACATGCATAGCTACTTTAAACCCTTTTAATTGCCTGCCTACTTGAAATGTTGCCACCCTCTGTTGACAGGTAATTTTTCACCATTTAGAACCATGCTTAACCGTGATTTTTGCAGCAATTTCCAGGAAAATGATATTTTTTGCAGCAGAGTATAGACTTTAACATGAAATGTTTGTAATTTTTCTACAGTTTTTTAAAATATTTGTTTTATTAAAAAAAAACAACCGTGCCACATATGTATCGGTAGCCCCCCATTCCTGCCCAGGAGAGCCCCCAAACTGAAAAGAGCACTTTATAACATTTACAAATAAAATATAACTGCTATCCACACTATAAAGGGTTAAAAAAAATGGCGGTCCCTTTCCCGGGGTGCCAGCTTTGGTGCTCCGCTGTCCTTCCGGCTACAAGCCCGCACCGCCTAAATTGGCCCCGGGCCCTTCTTCCCCCTCCTTGTCTTTAGAGAGGCAGGTAATAGGGGTGCTGGGGGTTAATAGCAAGTAACCCGCTAGTCACCCCACTAAGAAAAAAACATTTTATTCTTTATTTTTTTTTAATGCTTACCCATTCCTCTCCTTTCCTCACCAATCACTCTAGCTTCTGCTCTCCTGCTGCTGCTGGAAGCTTTTTACAGCTTCCAGGGGTGACAGAACATAAGGGGACAAATCCAAATAAAAAAAAATGACATGGGGTCCCCCCTACCTACCGTAGCATAACCAGCCCGGGACCATCTATGGGGGCTTGTAGAACAGGGTTCAGGGGCCAGCTTTGTTCTGTATAGCCTCCAGGTGCCTGGACCGTTCTGCCCCCCTGGGCTTTGGGGCAGCAGGTAATTGGGGAGCCGGGGGTTAATGGCAAGTTACCCACTAGCCTCAGATAACTTGCCAGCCCCCAGCCTTGTGAACTGGTATAGGGATCTCATGGATTAACAGTAACACAAGGGGTTAACAGTAAAAATAAACATACCACACATAATAAAATAAATACATTTATTTTTTTTTCTCTACTCACCTCCAACCCTCTGCTGTCCCCTGGCGATCATATCCGATGACAGCTGCCGGGTGATGGGTGGAGGGGGGCTGGGGGCAAGAGATCACAGCCCTCTCAACCCTCCAACCTCTCTCCTCCAATTACCTGGAGTTACTGAGCTTCTTGGGGTGGACGAGAAATGCCTGCTGCTGCGTCATAAATGACATCATCCCCCCGCCCACAAAGGGCGGGGCTAGCAGCTGGTGACCCAGGAAGTGAGGAAGTTAGCGTAGGGAGCCCCCAGGAAGAGGAGACCTAACGGGAGGTATCGCAGCCGCAGGTGAGTAAATGTTTTTTTTTTCTCTTTCATGGGGGGGGGGCGCTATTTTGCATGCTCTTCTGAAGTGAGAAGAGCCCCGGGGGCGGGGGATCGGATGCCCCCCAGGTGAAGAGAAGACCCAGCCAGATCTAACAAGGGGTCAGGTGAGTTTTTAACTTTTTTTGTGGGAGTTTAAAGTCAGCTACATGAGTCTCGCGTAGTTGGCACTTAACGGTAGGAGAGGCAGCTACGTGAGACTCATCCAAGATGGAGTCACTGGAGCCTCAGGCTGTCTGCAGACAGGAAGTGTCTTCTGCCTATGCTGCTCTGCATTCTGGGATTGCTGTCCTTTTCCTGACCCCAGCTCTGCTCTGTCCAAAAACATAAAATGCATTAATTGTAGATGCTGGGGAATCAGTTTTTAAGGGATTGGGCTTTTTATTAAATGATGCTGAAGGTCCGTTTTAAAGCGCAAGGATAAATAGTAAATGCCATTTTCTTACACTTGAATCAATAATTAAAAAACAACATTAGCGCTATTAATATAAATAACAATGAATGTTCCTTAATTTACATTTAATTTACAACTCTTAACTAAATTCATTATACTCAAAACGATTAATAGAAAATATCAAACAATAATAAACAATAATAAATAACAAATTAAATTGCTATTATGTTTTTAAATAACTAAGTAGTATATTAATACAGATAGAATAGACCCACTTTCTAAATGAAACAATTTAAGTCTATATTTAAACCCTTTGAGCTCATAGTACCCAGATCAAAGATCCACTTGGATTCCTATTTGGATGGACGTTTTATAATATCCTCACCCATCCATTGTGGCTCCAATCGCTCTATGCTACAAAATCTTATAACTGCTGGATTACTCTAATGGACTTCTTTAAAATGGGAAGACAGACTGTGTTGATCGAACCCCCTTTTTATGTTATATATATATGTTCCCTAACCTTTAGACATTGGGAGTTATGCCCAACAAACTGTCATTGCAATAGATCATATTAATGTGATTGCACATGAATGATTGAAACACCTCTTGTTATTAGAAGATTTCATCTTAAAGGTTGGTCTACTACCTGTCACCATCGTACATCCCATTTTTTGCATGTGTAAAAGCTCGTATAATTTGCTAGTAATGGCTTTTTTGGAGGTTCAATATATCCCGTCACCAATCGGGAAGCCAATGTCCTTGGTTACCTGTAAATTACCCTAATGGGAGAACGGGGAGAATGGGGCCTAGTGTCAAATTCCCCTTATCATATGTGAATTGCCTGGTTTGGCCCTAATGCTCAGTGGGTGGGTTCACCCTCCACTTTCATTGAATACTTTTTTTTCTTGTGTGCTTCTGTTTTTAAATTATTTTTAGTGCTTAAACGTGTATTTATTCTGATGATAGGTCTTTGATAAGGTTCTTGACATTTTATGTTTAATTATGTATGTATCATTATATCTGATGTTATCAGAATACATTAAAAATTTTAGATATATCTGTGTTATAGAATTTTATGATTTATTTTGTGAATTTATAGCTTTTCCACTTCACATTTGAAGGTCCCTTATTTCGCACTACTTCCCCAAACGTCTATTCCATAATAGGCAATTTGGTCTGTTCTGTACCCTGCATGGCGAGTCCTTAAAGACAAAACACACCTGGCCTTGCCCTAGAATCTAAAAAAAATCCTAGGAGCGGCTGCTGGCCTTCCCCTGGGGCATACCAAATAGTGATACACAACTGTGTGAAACCTCCCGAGGGTGTCGGTAATCACTCCCCTGTTCAATGGCATCTGCACAGGCTCTTTTCCAATCAGAGCTGCTTGCTGAACTGATGTAATTTGACTCTGATTGTTGTGAATGGGGAGCAAGAGTGGCAGTGTGCGCGCTCCTGCCCCAGCCATTCAGCCAGGCTGAGGCGTGAGTGCAGAGCATATGGGGACGGGCTGCTCTTGATCTCCATTCACATTATTTACAGCTGCTCGCTGAATTACATCACTTCAGCTCCGATTGGACCAGAAAGTGGTGAGTCTGCACACGCCAATCTGGGTGGTTTCACACAGCAGGGTATCCCAAATCAGGACACCTCTGGGGTGCGGAACAAAACCCAGGAAAGTGAAAATCCCAGGTTTTGTTCCACATTAAGCCCAGAAAACGTACCTGGCATTAGACACCAGGGAAACTGGAAATACAATAGCTTGCTGCAGCTAAGGAGAGGAGCTTTGTGTTCTGTGTCCCTCCTGATGTGAGGTCTATGGGGAAAGTTCACCAAACTGAATTTTTCCTTTAAATACTTACCAGATATATCTGATGTTGGAGGCATAAACACTCTTTCTGAAGGCTGTAAGATCTGCGGAACCTGTAGTGGACAAGTAGTGATAAATAGGAGGTCAGGGAAGTAGTCTTTTTTTACTTTCCAACCGATGCTCTTTTAATATATTGAAATAATTAGAAAACGTTATCAAAAAACGTTATCAAGATAAATCATTCTGTTCTGCTTTAAGAAACACTTTTTTTACTGGAATTTCACTTTATTATAGCGGAATAGCGGGCAGAAAAACAAAAGTCTTCTCTGTACCAGTAGGGAACTCTTCCTGGCAGCTGTTTATGAAATATAAAAAATACATAAATGCAGTCAATAAGATGCATGGTTTACTTTAGATTTATCTCCATCCGCCTTTTCTCAATGTTTACTTGACTCTTTCTGAACTTGGCATTCGCTGTAGGAATGTACATGTGCACAAAGTAAGAAAATAAAAAAAACATTTTATTTAAGGCCAGATTGAGCCAGATTTATCCAAGTAATAGCCATTTACCTCTCTGCAAATGCAGACAAAGGCATACAGGCTATTATATAGATTATTTAGTAACTAAACTATGACAGCCTTAAAAGAAAATCAAGAAAAACCTGTTTCACCTCCAGTTTTCCTGAACAAGTCACATTACGTTTCTATAAATCAAGAGAAAAATCTCAAGTTCTATTTACTAGAAATTTTGCAAATAGCATGAATTTTTGTCTATTGAATTTGCTGCGAGTCGTTTCCCAGGCTCATACACAAGTATAATAAGTGCGAGGTTACTACTTCTACTCAACAAAGGACTTGAACAAACTGTGTCAAGTATGTACGGTGGAGATTTGATGATATGAAAATACACCTCTATCCATTTTTATGGAAAACAATGCTTCCAAATAAACATCGAAATCCAGCTAAGAGAGTGGATAATCAACTGTTATGAGTAAGGATTATGCTCTCCTTCAATCAGTCCCAGAGGAGCGGATTTGGCTTTGTTAGGAAGTGAAGCTAATCATGTCTGACACACACGACATACCCATCTTCTCCCACCATAGGTCAGGTTGAATTAACCTAAGCCCACTATCAGACAGTCATAATGTCCTTTGGAACGTAAGCCTCATATGAGCACAGGGACCCATATATTCAGCATGAGCCTCATACACAGGCTTTTGTTATTATGGCAACAACATGACAACAGCATGTAACAACTTAGGCTCCTTTCACATCATCCAACTTGTTTTGCGATAGACTAGAAATACTCCATTACACTGAAAGCGATAAGTGAACTGAGCCCATTGAAAGCAATTCACTTCTTCAAATTTATGCAATGCGTTGCAGTGTACTGTGGGAAAACCTGCAGGTAGTGTTTGGCACTAAGGAGCGCAAAAGGAGCGCAAAGCTGCCCACAGATGTTTATGGGCAGAGAGATACTGCTGCCTACCATTCCTTTGTCAGGCTATGATCACACTATGCAGATGTATAGTCGTTTCTGTTCCACTTGCAGCTCAGTTGCAGAATCCGGACAGGTGTGAAGGTTATCAAACTAGAACAGAAACAGCAACTGCCACCACCACATCTGCACCTGATCTGTATCTGCATAGGTGTGAACAGGAGCTTAGTCCTGCTGAGACCACTGTCCTTACAGGTACCTCAGGCATCAGCTGCAGCCACCTCTTTCTTGCTGGCTTCTCGCATAGTTCACTCCACTAGCAGGTCCTTCTGCCATTGGGTGCTGTTTCTGCCTTCTCCTTTGCCAGGTCTTCCTGCTCCTGCCTCTTGATACTACTGCCTCCTTGGGTCTCCCACTCGCTGATGCTTTTAAAAGACCAGAAGCTATGGACGATGCTTGGTGGCATATGGGTACCACCACCTCAGCAATTTTGTTAACAGAGGAACAGGACAATACACAACTGTAAACAGTTTGAAAGGCGCCTTACACTGCTGTGGATCAAGAAATGGAGATGTGATACGCCATACTTTCTTTGTTTGTGCAAATGTTTTGCAAAGCAAATAATGGTTTACTGTGACCATCAAATGACAGTGGCGGCCTGGCCACTCCGATAGGCTCCAGACACAGGCCCACAAGATCCACTGGCAGGTTATCTAATGGGCCCCAGGCACATGTTCAATGTCACCATCAGCGCTGTCAGGTCTGGAGTTCATCCACAGCCTGTCCCCTGCATTATTCTGCTCCAGCAGCAGATGGCTCTGTCCTGCTGGTGTGTGTTGATCAGCCAGCACCTGGTGGACTTCCCGGCCTATAAAAGCTGGTCAGCACATGGCCTTGGCGGATCAGCATTGTTACTGTCTTCTAAAACATGAACTCTGTACCCGGAGCCTTTGAACTTGAACCCTGGAACTCTGTACCCCGGACTTCTGCCTTAGTCTGTCAATGTCATTGTTGGACTTTGGACTCCTAGCACGTATGTTTTCTCACTTCACAGCAATCTGAGTGTGTTTCTTGATTCCTGGTTTATCTTTGTGTATATATGTATATAGCAGCTTGGTCGATGTGTACGCATGTTTCTTGTTATTAAACATGGTTTGCCGCATATCTGCCTCTGTCTCTCAGTCTAATTCTGGTCATTACTACAATTGGGATTTCTCAGATGAGAAATCCATGACAAGAGCAGTACAGGAGGTCAAAGACTAACAATGTGTTTTTGGTTTGCCTAAAGTGATATGTGAGTTTGTTTTTGTTCAGTAAGTTACTTTATATGTAATTAGTAACACCCTATTGTAATACAGTAATTTCAAGTGGTCTTACATTATTTCTATATAGCTGAAGGGTGGGCCCTCAAGAACATTTTCCTCTAAAAAAATTCCTCCCGAGAATGATTGTCTTTTTGGGTCCAAAATACTCTAATCTAATCTAGTCTTCAAAAAGCTTCTGTGTTCAGAAAATAAAACTGCTATACTTTCCTTTTGTAGACACCCAAAGTCTCAATCCCTCTTGGCACTTAGGGTGAATCTTAGAGGTGTTGACTGTACACTTCCTGTCTGGTTTCGGCATGCTGAACAGTCATCACTAACATCTTAGCATGCACTGTCATGTGGTACAATATGTGCCTCCTTCAAATCAGCAAGGGAGCATGCTCTCTCATGTCTAGGGACAAGACAATGCGCTGGAGTCAGCCAAAGGTCATGCTGATAAATCTGACCAGCTTCTATTCATTTAGAAGAAATAAATCCTGGAAAATTGGTTATGCTGGCACATTTTTTGGAGTATTGTTAAAGAACCAATGTTCTAAAACTGCACATTACCTTTACGAAACTAGAACAAATATAGTGTTTACTAACAGGCTATTAGCTAGGGGCTGAGGTTATAGCATTTCTGGGGTAGAGCATAAACTGAGGTGTATTGGTTGGGGGGGGGGGGCGTTGGGCCTGGGTATTCAGGAGACAGGGAGTGAAGGGTTATGTTAGAAGAAGAATCGGAAGGGTGGGCAGCATGTTGGGTGCTACACCCGGCCAATCCCCAAACAGAGCAAACCAACCAGCAATTATCCCTGTGTTTCTTATGGCCAGTTTACTCCCGCTAGTTGCCTATAGATGCCCCAAATCGTGGACAAAAAAGGGCCCTCACTGGTCTGAGCCCTGAAACAGCATTCACTATGCAACAGGGAAAAAAAAAAACAAACCTTCACAATAAAACAAGAAGACAGTCTTGTAAAGGTTTCTTTATTTTCAGAAGCCAGAGGAACTAATACAATTCTCCTGGGTCACTCTAGGAGGCCAAACTATTCAAAAGCCCAAGAAATGTAGAGAGAACATTTGAAATTCAGTCCTGACGCCTAAATATGAACCAAGTTTTTTGGCATTCGTTTTTCTTTAGCACTCATTGTATGCCTCCTAAATGTCTTGTCTGGCAGGACATACAGTCCCCCCGTATGGAACGAATGACCAGAGCGTTACTGTTATTGTCATAACTAGACAGTTACAAAGTACATTGCACGACTAGTTTAAAATGAAGTTGTCCTGGCAACATAGCAAAGTATGGCTGTTGAAATGTGGAGCAGGCCAGCTCGAAATTTATTCCAGGCCATTGATTTTTATTCAATAACATTAAACTTATTACTATTTTATGTTTTTTTACTAATAATGGTTACATTTTAATCATTAGGCACAGTACTTTTTTTCATGACAAATATTTTATAAGGAGCTAATGAATACCATAAGCTTGGGTCAAGGCCATCTTTTTCTTGCTGACAGGGGTGACCTTGCACCCTGTGCAAAACTGCAGCACAGTGGTGAGCAGATGGCCCTCCAGGGCAAAAAAAGACTGTGCATCCTACAATGTAAATAAGACCCCCAATCCCAATATCAATCTAGCAGAGTTAAAGCGGAATAACACCTGCCCACGAAGCTGTCCCTTGCACACAAACCCCCAGAACACCCGTAATTCTTACCTTAGCCTCAATCCTCTGCCGTGAATACAGCACTACAATTGGCCACCGGCGCTTAGATGGGTGGGGCTTTCCAGCAGCAGGAAGATCACTACCCACGTGAGTGCATGGCGGCCAATGGTGGCACTGAATCCCCTGTGGAGGATCGAGGCTAAAGTGAAAATTCTGGGGGTTTATGTGTGGCATTCTGAGTGCCCCCCCCCATCATGTCTTATAGTGGTGGGGACCAACACCCGCATTTAAACAAGTGGCACCCTCAGACCCAAAAAACAAGACTGTATGCCACCATTCAAAATCTCATCCCCACAAAATAAAGTTGGCCGAGCAGACTCATTATGTGAGGTTCAGAGTTAGTCTGCAGTTGCAGCTTCCTGTCCACAAACCTTTGTGAACTGACCTCCATTATACTCAGTGCAGCTTCTTTGCCCTAGTGGAAAAATATTCAAACAGCCCTTCCAATAGTGCAACTCAAGCACTGCTGCTGTTGTTTCCCCAGTGGGGACAACATAGAATACTGTGACTGGTGTAGTGCTGCTTTCATTCATCCCACTGGTGCCGGTAGGACAGTGTGTGGGCTTTGGCAGGCTAAATGGTACCCATTAAAATATAAAATACATCTGGCAATAAAACAAAATGGCTGCACACTCTGCACAGCCCAAACTCGGACCCTGCTTGCTGACATTTTACAGCTGTCCAGCTCCACTATTTGGACGTGTGAAACAAAAAATCAGCGCACAAAGAGATTCATTTAATTGTACAAAGTTCAGAGATGATCACATTTTTGCTTGTGCTCTGAAGGATTAGCTGCCAAATCCTCAGCATGAGTTGATTAGTAATATCCAGCAACAATCCCAAGAAATAAAGATAAAACTTATTTTTTACTGAAACGTCTAAAATTGATTGCCAAACGTGTGACTTGGGAGCCAAGACACAATGGCAACACATTTCAGGTGCAAAAAATTATTAAATTACACACGAAATGCATCGTAATTGGGCTTCGGCTTCCACATAAAATGTTTGGTAATTCATATTAGAAATGTAAGTTATAAGCCAAGTTACGAAGAGATCCATGTTTGGCAGTATAAGGGAATTAAAGGAGCAGTATCGCGAATTTTTCTTGGTGAATTATATATATTTTTTTAACATTAAATCTTTATTGAAAAGAGTAAAGGCGAAAAGACAGATCATACTTATACATTTTGGTCACAGCTACTGAGCATTACAGTTACAATATAACACTTAGATTCAACATTACAGCGTTTGGCAACTACTCTATGTGCATGGCCTACCCGTCAACTAGAATTCAGTCAAGGATCATGTCTCAACGCCCCGACCCTTCACTTTTTCCAATGATACCGGGAAAGAGGAAGGGAGGAAGATGTGTGCTGATGGGGAATAAGGGTGAGGGAGAGGGTAAAGAAAAGGTGGGAGGGAACAAGAGAAAATCCGAGGCAGGAGGGGGAGGGGAGGTCGGGGGACAGGCCCCAGGATAGGGAGGCCACGGGCGGCCTTGCAACCCATAATAGCCCCATACTCCCCCCCGATCCCCCCCACGCCCCCCACCGACGAAGGGGGGAAAATCCCCCACATCCCCGCCCGCACCCCCGCAGGGCGCATCCTCGTCCGCAACCCCATGGGCGGCACGGACAGGGGGGGAAGGTCGGGGGGGCGGCGGGGGACCAGGGGGAGGAGGCCTCCCCCTGTAGCCCGCCTCTTGATACTGGTTACTTATTGAGGCCCGTTGTGCAAGCTCCAGCATTTTCTTCACTTGAGGTGGGGTAAATGTGACCCCGAGCTCCGTCTCCCACGCAGAAATGAAATTCGGTATGTGGTTCTCACCTGGGTCCACCAGCAATTTATAGATCATGGACAATGTACCTCTGGTAGTTTTGTTTGTCGCACATAAGCGCTCGAATGGGGTCAACTCTCTGGCGAATTCCTTGGGCGGGGGCAGGCTCGCCAGGAAGTGCGACACCTGCAGTGCCCTCCAATATGACAGACGGGGGGCATCCCCCCAGCTCAGCAGTTCCTGCAGGGACTTCCAGTTGGAGCCACTAAGGAACTCGAAGGCGACGCCACGACCAGGCGCCCTCCATCTCGCAAAACCCGCATCAAGCCGGTTCGGGATAAAGTCCAATGCCCCCGTGATCGGGCGACGGGGCTATATTTTCTTTCGTCATATGTCTTGCCCACACCCGGAGGGTCGGGCCTATTGTAGGATGAGATTTGAGCGGGCCTGGTAATTCTCCTGGGGACCAAGGGAGGCCCGCCAGTGGAACCGGAGCCCATGATTGCTCCAGTTGAACCCATCGTTTGCTATTTTTATGACGATTCCAGTCCACGATCCTGTTTAGATGCGCTGCTACATAATACATTCTGATATCCGGGAGTCCCACCCCTCCCCTCACCTTCGGCAGCGTCAGTGTCTGTTGGGCAATTCTCGGGTTCCTGCCCCCCCATATGAACCGTATAAATTCCGATCGGATATCCCTCAGAAAGGCAGATGGTATGTGGATGGGCAGCACCTGAAGAGGGTAGAGCAGACGCGGCAAGACGTTCATCTTCAGTACGTTGCACCTACCAAACCAGGACAGTGTCCTGTCCTTCCATGTTTGGAGGTCTCTTTTAATGGTGTTTAGGAGAGGTGGAAAGTTTCGGGCGAACAAGTCTTTGAGCTGGGGCGTTATCTAAACTCCCAAGTATTTGAACGCTCCAGATGCCAATCGGAAGGGGAAGTTGGCTTATGTGTTATCCAAGTGTCTCTGTGAGAGAGAGACATTGAGTGCCTCGGATTTCTGTAAGTTGATTTTAAAATTCGACAGCTCCGCGTACTCTCTCATTTCTCTCAGTAGATTGGGGGTGGTCGTCTCTGGTTGCGAGATGCAAAAGAGCAAGTCGTCGGCGAAGGCCGCAACTTTATGTTCCGTGCCACCTCCCGACAGCCCCTTAATGTCTGGGTTCGCCCTAACCTTCCTGAGGAAGGGTTCCAACATCAAAATGAAAATAATCGGGGACCGGGGACACCCCTGTCTGGTGCCATTGGTTATTGGGAATGAGTCGGACAGGACACCATTGGCTTTGACGCATGCCGAGGGAGAGGAATACAGGGACAACATCCATGATCTCATATTCTCCTGCAGGCCTATGTGCTCAAGGGTGGCACGAATAAGGTCCCAATGGACCCTATCAAACGCTTTCTCAGCATCTGTGGAGAGCATCATAGCAGGAATCCCTTGCTCATGTGCCAGGTGAATCAAGTTGAGAATTCTGGTCACATTGTCTCTCACCTCTCTACCCGGAGTGAACCCCACCTGGTCCAGGCCTATTAGGTTGCCCAGGTATGGCAGGAGTCTGGTCGCCAGGACTTTCGCGAATATCTTGAGGTCCACATTAAGTAGCGATATCGGCCTGTAGTTGGAGCAGAGCAGTGGGTCCCTTCCCTGTTTAGGTATCACCGCTATCTATGCCCTCAACATATCTACTGGTAAAGCTTGCTCTGAGGATATGGAGTTAAAGGCCACCACTGCTCTTGGGGTGAAGATGTCCTCCATCCATTTGTAGTAGGACAATGTAAATCCATCCGGGCCTGGGGACTTTCCCGTTTGGGACGATTTTATTGTCAGTGACCACTCCTGTGCAGTTATGGGTTCCTCCATGGCCTCCACCACCTCTCGGCTTAATATGGGCAAGCCTGACGCCGTAACATATCTTACGGCCTCCTGTAGCCCATTTGCCCAGCGCCCCTCCACCAGTGAAGCGGCACGGGCGGCCGCGATCGAAGATGTCCCCTCTGCCTTTCCCACTCCTCACTTTACGTGACTTATCTGCTGTTCGGCTAAGTATTTTGCCTCCCTGTTTGCTCTATTTGTGTTGGTCTATTTGGATATGTCTTTCTCGTATTTGGTGTTTTGTGTCCATGACCTAGATTGATTTGAATATTTGTAAACTCTTACAACACACTTTTCACATTATTATACTCTATATATAAATTGCTCACTCATTGTATATATCTCACACTTATTGTACCTTTTGGATTTGTGATTGTTGAAATGAATATGAATTGCGGTTTTGTGGTTTATGCATTGTCACTTTATTAATTTAGATTTAGTGGGGGGCCCCCCTCTCCTCTGTCTTTTTTTGGGGAGGGTTTTTTTCTGTGCCGGCACAAAAATAGTTGATACTTGTGGGTTTTTTTACACGTATTGATATAATAGGAGTTTCCCAGATATATTTGCTGCGTTTGCAGCACTGGATGTACTTTGGGGATAGGCAGTGTTTTTAATGTGTTTTGTATTGTATGTCATGTCTTTGTTTTTTTGATCTAATGAGATTTTGTATAATAAATAGTATTTTTATTATCATTGATTGTATTGGTGCTCCTGTTGTTTGGGTTTCTGGACTAGGGTCCATGAGCCCAATATTTTGCATTATTCCATCATAAAATATAAAATTAAAAAAAAAATAGAAAATTTCAAATTTTTACAACTATAAAAAACAAAATACATAGCAATGGCAGGCCACAGAACATTATTCTTCATCTGTGGTCCTCAACGAGTTGTGCAGCTCCTGCATCTCGCCCACCAACTGAAGGACCCTGACACTCAGTTGTGCCACTCTGGCACGTGTGGTCCCTGTTAAAAAACATAAATTAAAATATTGGTAAAACCTTGTTGGGGTCATACTGCAGTGCCCCCCCCCCCCCCCGTATGGTCCAAACACCTAAATCTGGACTTCAAAAGCCAGATGGCCCTCGCCACCACGGCCCGGGTTTTGCATAGTGCCTGATTAGAGAACCCCTGGCCCGCATTCTGTAGGCAAAGAACGGACATCAGGAGCAAGGGCAGGAGTGGATATCCAGATTTCCCTGAAAGTATTTAAAAATACTAACATAAAATACACATTCTAAGCTACAATATTTTCTAACATGTCATCAATGGCTAAAATCAGCCATAGGTTAAGACATGAGTCATCAACTATATTCATTGCCATACAGTAAAAATGGATTGATGGAATGTGAGCAAACTTACCCTGGAGCCATCCACCAGATAATTCTCCAGACTCAAACTGACAAAAAAAGCCATAGCTTTGCAACATATAAGCATCGAGGGACAACCCTGGATGCCCTGCAAGAACACTGAGGAATCGCATAGCTGGACCAAACACTTCTTGTATGTTGTGCGAGCGGCACATCTTGCGGTTCCTGCAACCAAATATAAAATAATTACGCAAAGGTAACCAACTAAAACAATAACTCCTTGTCAGGCCCGTGGGACACCCGCCTTCAGAGTAAGCCCACAACCCCCAATCTCCACTGCTAGCTTCACCTTTAGACAAGCCCCCGTTTGCCGGGACGCTTTATACGCCTCGCCAGACAAGGTTGCCCCCAGGACTTAATAGCACAAAGGATGTGAGCTTACAGGGGTTGAAGGCAGATGAACCAGAGGCCAGACTGGGCAATGTCGGGTAAGTACTGGAAACAGTTCGGGTGCTTCGGAAACAGGCAATACGCAATACTGGAAGCAATTCGGGTGCTCAGGAGAATTCAAGCGAAGTCAGACGTCAAGCCAGGGGTCACAACGGGAGGTCAGAGAGCTGCACAGTACAAAGGGATGAGACGAAGACGTGGTCAAGATTCAAGCAGATGGTCAATAACGATATAAACAGGCAATCACAGGAACAATAACAAGCCAGCTAAACGCTATCACAGGCACTGACACACTGAAGAGGTAATCACTTTATAGGACTGAACCCAGCTGGATTGGACAGGGAGGCAGTGACTGTGATTGGTGCACTTTGGATCTGTGCACTGATTGGTGCACTTTGGATCTGTGGTTTGATTGCTGCACTTAGAGAGCTCTGGGCTGATTGCCCCAGCGGAACTCCAAAGGCATACTGCCCAGAACTGCACCTCCTAGGTTTAGCTCTTTTAAACAGCCTCCAGTGGCCACTCTGTGTATAACACCACCGGAGGACTTAAGCTGACTGTACTCGCACGCAAGCACGAGTAGAATGACAGTGGACGAAGGAGGAGGGCGCGCTCGGTGACACACGTGCCGCTGGAGCTGGCATCTGAGGCAGAAGCGGCTGCTGGGCAGGAGAAACCCTGGCCAGTTGCCTAGGGACACCACGGGCACGGGCTGAAGGCAAGTAATTCATGACACTTCTACAACAAATTAAGATTCAAGTTCAACAATCCAAATATAATTCACAAAGGACATAAGTCTAAAAAAATATAGCAATTATATGGATGTGTGGAAAAATAAAGGTTTACATGCTAAGGACTAATTAAGGTCAGCATTAAAATGCTTCGATAAGGCATACATGAAATGTATTGATTTAGGTATACATTGATATCCAATTTATGGCCTCGGCCATGCTGATACATGCAATGGCTTGGGGCTAAAGGCGCGCAGACTCCTCCACATAGCCGCAAAACATGTTCAACAATAGCAATCCGAGCCCTGAAAGGTCCCGTAAGTGGATCGGAAATGAAACGGATTTATAGGGTGGTGATCCATCGGAAATCAGCTCTCTGAATCAGACGCAAGCCCATCCCAACAACGTAAGTTATCTGAACGAATGAAAAATATCAGATTTTGTTTGGAAAATGATCCGAACTAACGGAAATCCGATTTCGTTCATCGAAAGCGCATATACACATTTTCCTGAACGTTCGTACGAATGAAAAATGAACGAAAAAAAGCAAAAAAATGACAAACACCCACTAAAACTTTCACAGACAGCTACGGAAGTCCAGACGAATGTGTCTCTGAATCGAGCCTATGGTCTCCAGACACGTGCTGGGAAAAAAAGCCTGGGACACATGTCCAAAACTGGGGTGTCTGGCGTTATACATTTCAGCTATACCAAAACTTTGCACAATCTTGCATTCCCAGGTGCTTTTGGGAATAGCTCTGAGATGAGAAGATATCATATCTGCCTCGGCCATCATGATTCGAGATGCCCCACTGTGTAAAGCCCCCCAGACCGGCAGTAGCAGCTTACCTTTCCCCGGCGCAACATTGCTTTCTCTCGTACAATCAGAGCCGTTTGCCATGCCTATGTTATTTGCTAAGCGGCTCTGATATTTTCCAATGAGTTGTGCAAATGACACATCCCCAGCATCTTCGAGCTGTGTGCGTTCAGATAAGCTGGGACGGGAGCGCACACACTGCTGAGGATGTGCCCAACTGGGGTCCGCATTGCAGAATAACAGAGCTGTTTGCCGAAGGCATTGGCACGGCAATCGGCTCTGACTGGAAGAGAACCTGTGCATGCGTCCTTGGACCGGAAGAGGTAACCTGTTGTGCTGGCAACATAGCAAAGTATGGCTTTTGAGATGTGGAGCAGGCCAGCTCGAAATTTATTCCAGGCCATTGATTTTTATTATTACCTTACAATTATTACAATTTTATGTTTTTTTAACTAATAATGGTTACATTTTAATCATTAGGCACAGTGCTTATTTTCATGACACATATTTGATAAGGAGCTAAGTAATGGCCACAATGAGCTTGGGTCAAGGCCAACTCTTTCTTGCCGATAGGGGTGACCTTAGGCTGAAAGGCACCCTGTGCAAAACTGCAGGACAGCCATGAACCGATGGCCCTCCAGGGCAAAAATGACCGTGTATCCTACAATGTAAATAAGACCCCCACTCCCAATATCAATCTAGCAGAGTCAAAGCAGACCAACACCTGTGCGGTCCCCGCTGCTATGAGGCAGGCTGGGGGTCATCTAGAACCCTGGCGCCCCCTTGCACATAAACTCCCAGAACACCCATAATTCTTACCTTAGCCTCAATCCTCTGCCATGAATACAGCACTGAAATTGGACACCGGCACTTAGGTGGGAGGAGCTTTCGGCAGCAGAAAGATCACTACCGACAAGTTCATGGCGACCAATGGTGACACTGTATCCCCCGTGGTGGATGGAGGCTAGGGTAAGAATTTGGGGCGTTCTGGGGGGATATGTGTGGTATTCTGCGGCAATTATTACAGTGATCTAGGGGTTTCACGTAGCAGAGCATCCCAAATCAGGATGCCCCTGAGACATGAAACAAGGCCTGGGAAAGTCAAAAAATGAGAAATTGGCACCCAAGTGAAGGCATTGGTTCATTTTAGTGGAAATACATTCCCTTTTAGACTAGATAAGGTTTAACATGAAGTTGTCCTGGTAACACAGCATTGTATGGTCACTGAGAGGAGGTGCTGGAGTTGATGGAGAGATCACTGTAAAGCTGTACAGCGCGTGTAATTGCAATTCCGGTAACTACCTTAGGCATATAAAAAGACTGGACACATTCCATAATAGTGATTTATTGTACATCTGCAACAACTTACAAACATTTTTGCTATTAAGGAAAACCGTGTAAATCCATAGTCATAGGAATTAGTGCTTGTGGAAGTGTACGGGTTAATGCATTATAGGAAAAGCATTTGGGTTCTTTTTTTCAGCTGGGGCACATTTGGGTAACCGGGGAGGGAGAGAGGTACAGCCGTTCTAAAACAAACACCAAAAAATACCAAGAAAATGAAAATATAAACAGGGAGCCAGTAAGATAAACAGTGGAAACATTTCCTAGGTAAACAGATACCGGAGAGTTTTAAATATAATATTTCCTACCAGCCATTGGGTCCCTGTAAGTAAGGCCATCTGTTGTATGTGCTGTAGGCCCTGTCAAGCTCTCCAGACTTCACATGCAAAGCCCCAGGTCACTGGCTCTGACTGATCCACTTCATGATTTGACGGCCCCGGCCTTTCGCCTGGGAAGCTCGTGCCCCTCCAAACAATGCTAAGCCATAATCTGCACTGCGGCCAGCCGCTCTTGTTGTTTAACGCTATGCCTTGTCAACTTCTCCTAGTCAGCAAGAAAACCTTTAGCCTTTTCCGTATTCCTGTCTGATCCTTGTAGGCGTATGCAGGCCACAGTCCAGGGAAACCCCTTTGTGAATGATTTCTTTTTTTAGGCCTCTTTTACACCTAGGCCCTTATTTATGAAGGGATAGCGTCAGGTAGTGCCTTGTAAATAAGAGGTAGCGACAGGTAGCGACAGGTGAACGCCAGACACGGCACGCAATTACACATTTATCAAGCAGAATCTGTAGAGCAACTGGGATAACGCCATGTAGCATCCGATACATCATTATCCCAGCCTCAGCGAACAGCGCCGGCGTTCAGCCTTGCACAGCGCCAGGTATTACCTCTCGCTACCTGTCGCTCTCCCATACATTTCAATGGACGTCTTTTTATTTCTTTTTAAACAGGGTTTTTGTTAATTTTTATTTTTTTTTAAATCGCAAATAATGTTGTGACCTCTTCTGGCCTAGAAAAAGCCATTTTTCCAAAAAATGTTCATGTTTTATATATTTATGCAGAATTGATATTACAGGTCTGGCATTAATGTGTTCATGTTACAATGTAATAACAATGTAATTCCATATGTTTTTGCTTTGTTACTGGTGGATACATGCTAAAAAACAGACTTTAATCACACAGCCTCCGGCGCTCTGGGCTTCAGAGAAGCATTTTTGAGTGCCGGAGGTGTGTGAGGCTGTTTTTTTTTATGAATATGTTGTGAGTCGGTCGCACTGACCAGTCGCTAACATGCGCTCCAATACAGCGCTGTACTGGTCAAATAGCGACTCCTCACAATGTATTCATCATTGCAGCACAGCGACTGAGTCGCTCTGAACTAGCGACCCACGGCCGAGCACAGTGACTACTAGCGGGCGCTCTGAAATGCCTGTTACAGACACTCATCTGTCGCTACCTGGCGTTAGTGATGAATCAGCCTGCCCGATATTATACGAATACTCCAAGGGAGTGACAAGTACAAAAGATATAAAGAGCTTCCTATTAATGTTAATGGACTTTTTCACATGTCAGCACTGCGCTTCACATCATTGTGGGAAAACGCTGTAACATTGCAACACACTGGCAGCGCAGGGAAGCCCATACCATAGAAAGTTTATAGAAACGCAGTGTTGCACGTGCAAAGCAGGCGGGCTGATTCATTACTAGTGTTAGGTATGGGCAGATGTGCTCCTGTACAGAGGTACTAAGAGCGACTGCTAGTAGACGCTGTGATCGGCTATCGGGCGCTGTTAAAGAGCATCTCATTTGCCGTAGTAACCTGGTCGGCATTGATGAATGAGATGTATGTTCGGCGTTGCAGGGAGTGAGAGGTAGCGCCAGCTCAGTGCGACCGACTATCAGCGACTCACACCTTAGTCAACAAAAAAACAGAGCGTTGGCACTCTGTTTTTGAACACATATCCACCAGTAACAAAGCGAAAACACATGGAATTACATTGTTGTAACACTGTGACATTAATACTTTAATGCCAGACCTGTAATGACAATTCTGTATAAAAATATAAAAAATATAAAAAGTTTTCAAAAATGACTTTCTAGGCCAGGAGAGGTGACACAATTATTTTAAATTTTAAATTAAAAACAAAAACCCTGTTAAAACAGAAGAAAAGGAACGTCCATTGAAATGTATGGGAGAGCGACAGGTAGCAACAGGTAATACCTGGTGCTCTGAAAACTAGAGCTCCGGCGGTATACTCTGAGCCGCCTGTAATGATGAATCATATGCTACATGGCGCTGTTAGAATCACTCACCAGAATCTCCTTCATAAATGTGGTATTGCGTACAGCGCCCGGCGTTCACCAGACGCTGCCTGCCGCTTACAAGGCACTACCTGCTGCTTTCGTTTGATAAATAACCCCCACAGTGTACTAGAGCTGGGGACGGTGAGAGTTAGGGAAAAAAAGAGCTGGGGGGTAAACCTCTCAGAATTCCTATGGCCACTTTTCAGTGGCTTATGGCTTCTTTTTTGTCACAGCTTGCTACATTCTTTTGATGGGCAAGAGACAGGAAGGAGGTCCACATGCTGCCAGTGGTGTAGGAAAGAGGTCACTTTCTGGCTCTGTTCTTGGCCAAGAAGCCTGCACCAAAGCTCAATGAACTCATATCTGATTTACCCTGTGGCCTCCATTCTCTACTAGAAACATAGAATCATAGAAGGTTGACGGCAGAAGGAGACCATACGGTCCATCTAGTCTGCCCTTATGTGTATACTGTATGTACTCTTTATCTTAGGATAGATGTGTGCTTATCCCAGGCATGTTTAAATTCAGTGACTGTTGATTTTTCAACTACCTCTGCTGGAAGTTTGTTCCAAGCATCTACTACTCTTTCTGTAAAATAATATTTTCTAACATTGCTCCTGATCTTCCCCCCGACTAGCTTCAGGTTGTGCCCCCTTATTCTATCATTAAGCTTCTTCTTAAAAACACTTCCCTCCTGAATCTTATTCAATCCTTTCACATATTTAAAGGTCTCAATCATGTCCCCCCTCTCCCTTCTTTCCTCCAGACTGTACAAATTAAGTTCTTTAAGTCTCTCCTGAAGTTTTAAGTTTAAGTCCTTCCACCATTTTCGTTGCCCGCCTTTGGACACGTTCTATTTGAATAATGTCTTTTTGCAGGTAAGGTCTCCAGAACTGCACACAGTATTCTAGCTGTGGCCTTACCAGGGCTCTATACAGCGGCATCACAACCTCCCTCTTCCTACTGGTGATGCCTCGAGCTATGCAGCCGAGCATCCTGCTTGCTTTTCCCACTGCCTGGCTACACTGTCCACTCATCTTGCAGCTATCAGTAATCAGTATCCCTAAATCTCTCTCCTCCGAGGTCCTGGCTAACACAGTGCTGCCCATACGGTACTCAGAGCAGGGATTCCTTCTACCCAAGTGCATGATTTTACATTTAGAGACATTAAACTCTAGTTTCCACAGTTTTGACCATCTATCCAGTAAAGCTAAATCATTTTCCATGTTGCAGACACCTCCAGGAATATCCACCCTATTACTAACCTTTGTATCATCAGCAAACAGACAAACTTTTCCTACCAAGCCTTCTCCTATGTCACTTACAAATATATTAAAAAGAATGGGGCCCAGGACAGAGCCTTGCGGCACACCACTTGTAACTCGCCTTTGTTCAGATTGCACACCATTTACAACAACGCTCTGATACCGATCCCTCAGCCAACTGGAAATCCACTGAACTATCCAGGGATTGAGTCCTACCTTCAATAACTTATCTATGAGCTCCTTATGTGGTACAGTGTCAAAGGCTTTGCTAAAATCCAGATAGGCGATATCCACAGCACCACCTTCATCTAACACTTTAGTGACATTGTCAAAGAAATCAATAAGATTGGTCTGACATGATCTGCCCTCAGTAAAGCCGTGCTGTTTTGGGTCCAATAGGTCATTAATTTTTAGATGGGAAATTATCTGTTTTTTTAAGAGTGTTTCCATTAATTTGACCACTATAGATGTTAAACTAACTGGCCTGTAATTACTGGCTTCTTCTCTACTCCCCTTTTTATGGATTGGTACAACATTGGCCATCCTCCAATCATCTGGAACCTCACCAGTTGAAAGGGAATGGTTAAGTAAATCAGTCAGAGGGGCTGCAATCACAAACCTAAGTTCCCTTAGAACTCTGGGGTGGATTCCATCTGGACCCATTGCCTTACTTACCTTTAGATGTGCCAGCTCGGATTGGACATCAGCCTCCAGAAACTCCGGAGCTGTTCCCTCCCAGCTGGATGCTGTGCTATGGCCATGCCTGCTACTATCTGAAAATACCGAACAAAAGTAGCTATTCAGATGGTCAGCCACAGCCTTATCTCCGTCAATATATTTATTTTCCCTATTTCTAATTTTTGAGACTGCATGGTTTTTCTTCTTTCTGTCACCCCTCTTCATAGATTTGCCCATTTCTTCCTCCTTTTGCCCTTTAGCAGTCCTTATAATCAGTTTTGCTTCCCTCTGTTTAATTTTATACGCCTCTCTGTCAGCTACACTTCCACTTTCTATATACTTCTTATAGGCAGACTTCTTATCTTTTATGATAGTGCTGACTTCCCTAGTAAACCATAATGGTTTCTTCTTCCTTTTATTCTTGCCACCAAAATGCGCAGCATAGGGCAATATGCAAAAATATGCGCCCTGAGAACAGGCCATGAGTATAAAAACACCCGAAAGAACATTAACACCACCATGCTGGTCCCCACCTCTTGGTTGTTACCCATGGGTTACCTGTTGTTACCATGTCTATTACCAGTATAAGCAAGACCAGGACCCTAAAACTTTTTTTTAAAGGACCTGGCAACACTGACAAATAGCAACACTCACATTTTACCCCCTGTAGGCAATGGTTCACCATCTGGATCTAGACACTTTTTGGATTTATGCCTTTCTTCAAAATATACAGTGGATCAGACTCCCTGACTGGCACAAAGCCCACTGGCTTATATGTTGTGGAGGGTCTGGCATCTCCGTAAGCTCCATGCTGGATCCCAGACATATGGGTTGATTCAAAGAAACATGTAACAGCTTGGATTTTGGTGCCGATCATCCTATTTTTCACGTCCGCTCGTGCGTTCGTATGAACTTGCGAGTGATTCTATAAGCAAATACGTTTCTATCCTAAAATATACGTCCGTTCGTATGGCAGTTCGGGAATCAGACCTATGTCAGTTTCCATCCTGATTTTTCCGTTTCATTTCTCAGGTTGCAACATTGGTTTTGCCCTTTTTCCTTTTTTGTCTGGACGTAAATCCTTCTGATCTTGCGGCTCCGCACTACAAACTTACCTCATTAAAGTGCATTCTAAATATTTGGTCTTTTATTTTTCTTTATTTCATTCATTTTGCAGTAACCAACCATTAATGAATGCATTTGCATAAGTAAATCTAACTTTGTTTAATTTTTACTTAACTTGCATTTTTTACTTGTGGATTTAATTTTTATATTTTGGCTTCAAATGGTACAACTTAAAATTTTTGGTGTGGTTACCCACACCCTCTACATACAGATTGCTCTCAAATATTAAAAAACACCCAGCAACTTCTGCATGTTATGAGCCTAGAAACAGGCAAGATGGCGGCTCAGGTATTATCGGGCAGCCTGCAAACAGAAAGGGCCTTGTGACTGTGTTGCTCTGGATTCTTTGATTTCTGACCTTTCCGTGCCCCCAGCTCTGCTGTGTCTGTGCAAAATACAGCAGTAACCCACATCCTGCACTTTATCCCGCTCTCCTCTCCTCAGTAAGTGTGATGCATCTGACCAAAGATGTGCTTAAATAATTAAACAAAGCAAAGGTAAACAACTACACCAATAAATGCAATCTAAAAATATTATTCTAGTACATCAATTTAAAAATAAATAACATAGGACATAAGTTTCTTTAATTAACGCAAATATATTGCCAAATAAAGGTTTACATGCAAAGGACTAATTAAGGTCCACATTAAAATGCTTTTATAAGGCATACATGAATCAGGTATGCATTGCCATACAATTTATGGGCTCGGCCATGCTGATACATGCAGTTCATTGGAGCTCAAGACGCGCAGACTCCTCCACATAGCCAAAAAACCTGTTCAAGAACAGCAATCCGACTGCTAAAAGGTGTCGGCAGTGGCTTTCTTTTAAAACGTATTTAGAGGTTTGAAAACTGTTCTCTGAATCACACCGAAACACATCCAATTATCCTAAGTTTTACGTTTTCATCCTAAGTTTTAGGATTTGATCCTAAGTTTTACGTTTTGATCCTAAAATTTAGGAACGAACTTGCGATGATCGTAAGAGCATATACGCATTCGAACGTAGGCTCGTGCGAGTCGTAAATGGCCAAAAAAACAGGAAAAAATGACTAACACCCACCCAAACTTACGATTCTCGATCCGAAATCAATTAACTTTTGCTCTTTGAATCGAGGGGATAGTGGCATGTGTATAGTGGGGTAGTAGACCAGAATATTAGGAACCTAGAGATTAAATTGGACCGATACCCATTTTTGCATTTGTGCATCATGATTGTTGTTGCCTCCCCCATGCATAACCCAAGGAGCCTGGATCACAGTCAATTGCAGAGCTGGCAGTCACAGGGGGAATTTGGTGTAGGTAAGAAGAACTGTTTGTGTACTGCTGAGGGGCATCAGAGGTTGGGATGCCCGCTCTGTGCATGGACCAACCTTTTTATTTGTCTGGGTTTGTACTTCATATACATTAGCTAGAAGCTGGAGGCTGGAACTGCATAGGGCATGAGGGTATGTCAGGCCCTAAGGACAGCGATAGATAAAGGCATAACTAAATGTGATCAGATGCTGGTGTAGACATTTTTGACTATTCTGGGATTTGGTGCTTTTCCTCCGGAGCACCTCGATAGCACCCCTAGATCGCCGAGCGCAACTCACCTCTTCCCGGTCCTATGGCGCGGCCACTCATCCAATCAGCGTGCTCAGAGCTGTCTAAGCCAGCGTCTAAGGCCAGCGTCTCCGAGTGCAATGGCTGCCGCATCCCCCACTTCCCTCTAACAGGGAACGTGCCCGTGCTGGCTATTCACAAATGCCTGATGCAGGCACACGCACCCTGCTAGAGGGACAGCGGGGATGCGGCACCAAAGTTCACGCATGCGAGGTTGGACCAGGAAGCAAGGTAAGTGAATGGGGTGACCTGGGGGGTTTCACACAGTGGGGCATCCTGATTTTGGATGACCCGAGAGAAGGGAATCGATCGGCCTGGGAATCCTATGGATTCCCGTGCCGAACAAGCTGGGTTTTGGTCCACTTTAAAGGTGCTCCATCATGGCTTATATAGTAACCCTTTCTTCCCTGTTTTTTTTTAACTAAATGAGATTCTATTCGATTACTAAAGTGTAAAACAGCAGAGACAAATAATGCTCCTATTACCTACGAAAAGAAACAATGTTTCTATTTAAACTAATAAAATAAATCACAAAATTTCGTGAGATAATTAAAAGCATCTTTCATCAAGGCCATTGTTTTAGAAGTTGGGTGCTCTGCCTATGGCATTATAGCTGGAGCAGGGTATTGTATTGCAGCTCACAACAGCTGAGGTGTTTAGGCTGCAAGCTGCTGGATATTAGATGCTATTAGAGGGAACAACTTTTTCCTAGGATATATACTGTTTGCACATCACGAATGGTGGCAACTTCTTCTGGGAACTTTCATGGGGGGAGGAGGGAGGGATGAAACATTTGCATTGCTTTGCCTATTGCTTTGCTTATTTATATTTATATTATTATATCCATGGTCAAACGCTATCTTCTGCTATCTGGAAATTTGCTACCAAGAGGTCACCTTACATTACATGGAAATCAAGCCTGCTCAGGATAATGATATTATCACTGGCCATTAATATTCATAAAATGATATTCTTTAGACCATGGCCACAGCTGTGTTTGTCAAACACTTTGTACTTTTGCTCAAAGTTAATGCATTCATTAAACCCATTTTAATTATTGATTTGTCATTTAAAATACATTTACATTTTGTATTACCAGCTCAGAAGTAAGAAACAAAACCTTAAGACTCACGCGTACGATAGTGGCAATAATGCAGAACTAAACTCAATGTTATCATGGCCAGATCAGTCACACAGCGCCTTGCTATGCATTTATAATTTCCTAGCATGCTATGTGTGCTGCTGGATTATGATTGGCATGATTTTCTTTGGCTCTTTATGGGACAGGATTGTCTTATCTCATTTTTGGATTTGGTCCTTAGCACTGGTTTTTCAAATCTCCTTTAAAGTGGACTAAAACCCACCCTGGAGTCTTTGAGCCTCCAGAGTAGGCATATTCACTCCCCCCAGGGCATCCAGATTCGGGATGCCGCGCTGTGTCAAACCCCTCAGGTCGCCCGAAAACTCACATTTTCCAGTTCAACGGCGCATGCACAAGTAGTGGCCGCATCCCCACTATCCCTTCAGCAGGGCGCGTGTCCGCAACAGGCATTTGTGATTGGCCAGCGCAGGCACGCTCCCTGTTAAAGGGTAGTGGAGGATGCCGCCACCTGCGCGCTTGGACCTGCTCACTTTAGACGAGCTCTTGGATGAGGGAGAGGGAGATCATGCGAGTGCGTTGACTGAATGAGAGGGTGCGCATGTGCCATAGGATCGAGGAAGGGTGAGTGAGACTGGGCGACCTGCCCAGGATAGTCACAATCCTTGGTTTTGGTCCACTTTAAATGAATCATTTCCATTGCATTTTCTCCATGTTTGCTCATTGATAAAGCATAGATTTCACGTTTTTTTTTTAAGATTAGTGTTAAAAAGAAACCACGCAGCGTCCTCCAGGAAACACAATTTGAGTTATCCAAACATGGGGGAGCTTGGCTTCACACAGAATAAATTAGCGGCTATTGGACGAATTCTATGAGAAGCAGAATCTGTTACATTGTTTCTTATGTTATGTGAATCGTGCAGCAGCCGCAAAATATTCCCACAGTGTAAGAAATGTATCTAAAATGTAACTAGTTGCTCTCAGCTAAAATATAACTGCAGAGCAATGTTGAGTCATTACAGCTGAAGGATTTTTTACTTCTGGTAAAAAATAAGGGATGATTGCAGAGATTTGAGGCAATTATGGCTGTGTTTTTCAGTAGCAGGGCTCTCAGGTGTAAATCAAGATGGCAGCTCCCATGTAGTTTATAAACAGGGAATCTGCGTTCTATTCCACAATATCTGCATGGTGGTTAATCTCTTTCAATTAGATTATGTGACTGACTGCCAGAGGAGAGCTTTAGAGGAGCAACTAGATGGTTGGGTCAGACATTGTCTGTGCTGTACTAAAGTTTTGTTCTAATCCTTAGCCCCAACAAACACATCACAAAAAGCAAATCCCCACCTGACTCTTCTTGTGTAAGCTGAAGCTCCTGTTTTTTCCTTTTCAATTGGTGTCCTGGAGATGGATCATTTGAAAGAAAACCACAGGCTTAAGTTAGGTTCTTAGTACATAGGTATGATTTTAGACTTTTTCTCTAATGGTTTAGTGGGGTTGGCCTTTGCATAAACCCACTCTCAACCACCAGGAAAGGGGGAAAAAGTACAATGCAGAAAGTTATATATGCTTAACAGTGGCCCAAAGAGCGACTTTCGCATCACTTGCTGTAGAAAGAAAAGAACTACTAGGCCTGAAAATAACACCAGAATAGCATATATTAGCAACAAAACAGTCCCTGTGCTACAGGGAAGACACAGCTTAATATTCACATGCACTTGCATCACTGAATTAGTAATGTAATGAGCTAACAATAGAAACAAATATACACCAAGAACAAATACATTAAAACCAAAAGCCCCCCCCCCCCCCAAAGGCCCCTCCACACACACCCAACACAAATACAGCTGTGCAAATATATATAATAAACAATGGCAAATATAAAGTGCTGTGTGCAGTTCAAATAAGATAAGCAAGAATGTATGAAACAGAAATGAAAGTTAATAAAGAAATTAAATCTTTTTTAGTCTATATAGTGTGATTCAGTGTAAGCATTGTACATAGTCTATTATCAATAAAGATGACCGAACCGGTTATGCAAAGTTCGGGTTCATAACGAACTTTGTGAGTTGGGGTTCTCAAACCTGAACACAGACTTTAGCCAGCAGCCCGTGAACCTGCTTCACCTAAGGTTGCATCAGCAGGCTGTAACTCACCTGAGCCCCGATCCACTTCTATCAGCAGCGGCGGCAGCTGGCACTAGAGGTGTCCTCCCTTATGGGAGCTGGCGGCCATCGTTTCGTAGCCCCGGCTGGGGACAGTTTTAAACGCCTCCACCGCCGCAGCTGACGACAGAGGATCGGTGCTCAGGTGAGTTACAGCAGCACTTCCTCTGCACACTCTGCACCCCCCCAGTCACCCTCCAAAGTTCTGGTCCCCATTGACTTCAATTGGGACCAAGTTCAGGTTCGGACAAACTTGCCAAACCCGAGCTTTGGAGGTTCGCCCATCTCTAATTATGAACAATAATATAGTAGAAGAAGACAACACAATAACATTAAAACAATATGGGAGGTAAATGCATATACCCCTTTATAACCCAAGAATTGCCATGCTAGCAGTATATGAAAATGCCAGGGGGCATCACGAGAGAAACAACCCACACAGCAGAGAAATAACAGCCAAGAGAAAATAGAGTACAATAAATTATACCACCACCTGCATGGAGGGTGGAGGAGGAAAAGGTGGAGGGACCCTCAGATTGACCACATGCGTTCCATGGACAGTCCCACTTTCGGACAAGAACATATTCCAAGTTGGTAAACGTGTAATTGAGGAGCTCTTTGGAACAACATCCTGTGAATAATTTAATCAAGATGTAGTAGTCTTTCAATATTTATTATTTCTTTATTGGCTGTTGTCTGACTTCAGAATAACTAAAGTCCAATTTGCTCATGGCACAGTCATGTTTGATGTACAGCATGCTTTGCTTGAATCAGGGGGGATCATGTCTGGATCGGTTCACGTTGGCCAGTCGTTGACTGTACTTGTCTAACTAGTGTCTGTGCAGCTACTTGATGCTAATATGTGAGCACTTCTACTTGCCAATTAACACAAAAGAGCTAAGTGCTAATTAAGTGGTCCTGTGAGCTGTTACTCAATGGATTTCTGGACTGCAAGAGATTAAAAAATAGCGAAGAAACAGGTGCTGAGAAAGGTAGTGTAAATGGAGTAGAGACAGAACTTGCACAATGCTATCCAAACGTGATAATTGTCAGGATTCTGAGCGATTCCAGGTAAAGGTTGACATTCCTGGCCAATCATAATCAAGCAAATGTTAATTAGCTGGGTTAGATGATTGCTGAAGTCACTATTGTTCTCCATTAATACTTATTACATTGTCTTTGGACAATTCTCTTTCTATTGTATACAGTACTAGTTATTTTTTAAGTAAATTGTGAATACATATTTAAATTACATGCAGAAGGGAAAATGGGAAAGGGGGAATAATAAACCGCACCGGCCTAAGGTAAACATTAATATAGATACAGTGTGCACACACTGGGGTAGGAACACATATGTGTATTTAACTACTTATGTCACCCAAACAAGTATTTTGGTTTGGTTTGGTCACATATACTATGTATGCGGTCCTCTAAGTCGCAGGGATTGGGGGCTACTGAGTGGTCCACCGTGGTCAATAAGAAAGAACAGGATGCCACACAACTGGTCAAGACGATGAGGATATTGCTTGAGTTTCAAAAATGGAATCCAGAAGTTACTGTTGTTCCTCTTACTCTCTATTGCTTTTTCTACATCACCCTTATAATATCAATTGTATATATAGCTTTGTTCCTTCCACCTACAAAGTTTATCTGGGGTACTGACTCTTTGGCACTAGTATGGCACCGGTGTGGTATTTGTGCCAATATATTTGCGTGTCATTTTGAGAGTTCATGGCCCCAACTGTCAATTTGGACAGCAGAGATATATATGGGTTGGAGGTATATAGCCCTGTGGATATTGTCTAATATATTATAGTGTTCAGGTGTGTTTTTTTCTTAAAAGAACTTAGACACAGTATCTAATAACATTTTTTATTTATTTTGTCTGATCATGAATTTTGTATAGTATAGGATTCAGGATTACTTAGTATACACATTTCCTACTAATTGTCTGCACTTGTTAGTAGCGATATGCTCAGAGGTCAATGAGTTTTTTACCTCTTGTTCCATATAGTAGATCTTCATAAGTACATTAGGGCATAATGTGTCATTTTGTAATCATTCTTTGGTGTATTGAATTTCCATGTTTTTTTATATTATGTACATAGTATTAGAATATGTCATCTTCCCTGCTGTCCCTATTTCTTACCTGTCCTGGCTCCTGCGCAGGTCTGCCACTTCTCCGTGGCTGGGTGCGCGCGTCTCCGTGTTGCTGGGGCGCGCGCTTCCAGGTCGTGGAGCGCACGCTGGTGCTCTGACGCGCTTCCGGCCAGAGCGTGTCGGAGCCCCTACTCCTCGTCTGCCGCGTTTCCGGCCGGGACGCGTCTGGCGGTCGGCGTGCGGTCGGCGCCGGAACGGGATGGGTGAGTACATAAGCGGGGCGTTTGCAGATAGGGATTTCAGTCTTTGTTGCCCTGAGGAAGTGACGCGTGATGTCACGTAACACGTAGGTGAGCGGGGGGAAGCTGTTGGTCTGTTTGAGATGTAAGATTATTTTACATTTGGTTTCTAAGTTTCTTTTGTGATCCTCTCGGCTGGTCCTCATACATGTATATATATGACACCTTAATGAAATTAGTCACGGTTTGCACTTTAGCACTCAGCACTTTATATATGGATTAATATTACCTCATTAACTTATTTTTGTATAGGTGAGTTTCTAGCACTATTTTTTCTATATTATTTATATTTTTCTTTGCCAGCCAGCCGCGAGAATACGCATTAGTAGAGATATATTTAAGCTTATTATCTATTATGGCCATGTAATAGCTATCCTCTGTCATCTTTCATCCCCTCCTCCTCTGAGGCTGTGTCTTGTATGCTTTATGTTTTTTAACATGTCTGATTAAGTGTAGATGTACGTCAAAATAATAAAATATTCAATGGTTATACTAAACAGTGGTGCCACGCATTCATCACAGGGGTGGGTTGTGGAGTGGTGGGACTCCTTGTTTACATATTTAAATTAGGTTGCCCCAAAAAAGATTTCATACGCTCAATGGGTTTTCTTATGACAACAAAGAGAAGGTTTACAGCCTCCAATGGCAATTTTATCTACTTAATAATAAATGACGCGCACTACTTGTCACTAGTAAAATAAAATTAATTTATTGCAAAGTCAGACCGGACAAAAATTGTTAAGAACAATGCCAGCACAATCTATAATAATTAATGATCTATGATTACAGGGAATCCCAAATAGGTATCTCCAGTATTACTGCCCATGTTGAGAACACTGTGCAAAGTGTAAAAAGTGCAATGTAAACAACGTTTGCTAAGAAAAAGGTGCTAATACAAAGAATCTACATACTCCAAATATACAGCAAAGTGATAACTACTAAAAATATGAACAAAGCGCTTAAGCTGTGGAAAACCCCACACAAAGTACAAATGTAAACTGTGCAAATATAATGCAATCAACTACAAAAAAAGGAAAAAAATAAAAAACTGCCCTTAGATCGTATGTATTCACATTGAATTGTTGGTAGAAAACATGTCCAAGCTCCCACACATTCAGTAATCGGTTTGAAAACTTCCTTAGGGAGATGGCTGACATGTAGTGCAGCCCTGGCTTTATAGGCCATTCCCCCCCTTGACCAATATCGAGATGAGGTGCTTCGCCAATTTAATAACAGCTCCAGTTATAAGGAACTGGACATGAATCCCACCATGTTGTATAAGCAAACCCTAGACACCATGATATTGGTTGCTAATGAACGGACTGTCATCACCTAAAAGTAGGCTGAAATACCCTCAAGATTTTCAACATTTTACTTCTTGCTCAAGACCTGTAAGGACTTGCGGAAAACCCCAGGAAGCACTATAGTGTCTGGGGTGGGGTCACTTGTATAGGGTATTGTGCTGTTCCTACATTAGAGCGCATCTTCAGTGTCATGTGGTGAGTCTTCCCTCTTATGTTCAAGATTCAATGGAACTTTTGAGACAGTTGAATGGTATACATCTACCTCCTAAATGCATTCTAATCACAAGTGATGTGGAATCATTATGTTATATCTCACATGAATTAGCTTTTCAAACTGCATTATTATTTACAGAATGAACTGATTACTAATAAGGACAGGCATGCATTTTTGTTACAACTGTTGGCTCTTGTGTTAGGTCATATTTACTTTCTTTTACTTTCTTTTTGATGGTCATTATTTCAAGCAGCTCATGGGGGTGGCCTGGTAATCCTGTGGGCCTTTCTGAGCCTGCCTGCATCTGTTAGTTACTGGCTTGCTTTGTTGGAGAGGTTTTCCAGTGGGATTCAAATGCTCTCTTTCTAGGCAAAATAGCTCTTAGTGCGGGAAGGAAAAAAATGCTTCCCTCTTCTCACCAAACTTATGATGCTGCTGAGCCATACATGTATGTGCCATGTCGTGCCTTTTCCTTATAAGCAGTCAGTGTCCCCTTCCTATGCAAAATATGGGGGTATGCCCATCGCCACTAGCAATTGTCCTGATCTATCTGCAAAAACAGGATGACTGGGATAAAGGTTCCCGCATTTTTTACATTTACTAAACTATTGTGATTGTAATCACACTTTACACTTTGCAAGATTATTCACAGTCATTATTTGGCCGCAGTTGTAAGGCACAAAACAATAAGTTGTTCCGTCGGAGGTCCAACATTCCCTGAAAGAACTGGAGAAAAACTGGAGGAAAAAGCCAACCTTTCCATCAAGCTGGCAGGCAATGGAGGCAATGTGGTTTTGATGGACCAACAACAGTACAAAGGTATGTGTATGGACATACTTAACAATCATGCTTGGTACAAGAGGGTACCCATGTCTTTTTATGCACTACCAAAAGTGCATAAATCCCCGGAGAAACCTCCAGGGTGACCATTTGTGTTGGGCCAAAAGTGCATAAATCCCTGGAGAAACCTCCAGGGTGACCATTTGGGTTGGGCTTGACTGAACATGTGAGTGTCCATTGGTAGTCCATGGGTAAAGCAAATTCTGAAGGGAATCTGGGTGAGACATTGGAGGAGCGCATATCCAAGGGGCAAAATGTTGGTGGGGGTTGGCAAAGTCACACTGAGGAGGGAGGAAGACGTTCGGGGGGGAGGGGAAAACTCCATTGGGCACAAACAAAGGGAGGAGGGGAATGGGGCATGTTGAGGGGGGGGAAGCCACTTATGGAGGGGGCAGTGTGGAGCATAGGAGGGGGAATGGGACCTACAGATGGGCGGCATGAAAAAGTGACCTATGGAGGGGTAGCATGCTGCATAGGTTGGAGGGATGGGACCTACAGAGGGGTGGAATGGAGCGTGGGGGGAGGAGACCTATGGCGGGTGGGTATGGAGCATGGGAGGGATTGAACCTATGGTGGTGCAGCATGTAGCATGGTGGGGGAGATATGACGGAGAGCCCATAGAGCAGCATGGAGCATGGGGATGGGGCCTATGGAGGAGCAGTGTGGAGCATGGAGGGGGGAAAGGGACCTGTGAGGGTGGATGGAGGAAGGGGGTAGCATGGAGGTGGGATGATTTTGCTAACTTAAGAAGACACTACTGTAATAAATGCTTTCAATGGTAAAATCTATTTTGTTTGATCTTAAATGATCTGTAAGGCAAATAAATGTCTTCATTTAACTATGGCCTCCAAGGCATCTTCTGGAAATTATGTTGTTCACCTCCTACTGCCAATAAAGGAGTTCTCTCTGTTGACTGGAAGCAAGGGGGTGCACTGAAGCTGACCGAGTACCACAGTGTCAATGCTAAACACTCAAGACCAGATAAAGATAGAGGCAGTGAGTGGTCGGGCAAGGAAAATTGCCTTTTAATAGACAATGAAAAATGTGGGACACATACAAAACACCAAAAGGGGCCCACTACTGTAATCCAGTCAGCCACCAAAAAGTCTGATGATCTGTTGCTAAAAGTCTTTGGTTACGCACATTTGCAAATGCGTGTGGAAACCGGACGCTCTGTTAAGCAGATCTACTAGAATTTATGAGAGACCTGCATAGGGGACATTGGATTGGATACATTTTGAGAAATCTCTTCTAAGCTTACCATACCTCTGGTGCTAAGTTCTCATACCTTATTGAGGAGCCTCTGTGAGTGTGACATATTTGGGACATGCACAGAAATGAATAAACAGAGAGCTGGATTACATTGGAGGTGTGGAAAAAGAGCAATGCAATAATAATTCAAAACAAGAATTATATCAAAAATATTCCATCCACACTGGATGGTGGTGGCCAGGGGTGGCTGTACATTGAAAAGCTGCAGGATGGCCCCCAGTAAGGCAACACAGACTATATGTCCTCCATCAGTAAGTCTGGCAGAGGTGAAAAGTTGGTGCCTCCCTCCCCTACTTAGACCAAACAGTGGTGGTCATCTCAACATGCTGTTGGGTTACTCCTGGAACTTCAACCTTTGAGAATTTCTAGTTCTTTTCGTCAGACATGATGTTAAAGGAGGTGTATCATCAAATTGTGTTATATTAAAAATCCATATAAGCATGTCGGATAATAAGAGGAGGGGTCACTTATACACCCAAACTGAATAAAACTCCCGCAAGGTGGTGGTTTCTTCTCCTGGTTTAAATAAAATCCCAGGGGTGCCAGGTATAAGTGTATAAGGGGGACAGAAGCCCCGGATTTTCTCGGCCTTCCATTATAGGCGACCCCTCCTCCCGCCATCCAGCATATTTCTATGGATTTTTATTATTGGGCCTTTTTTGTTATCATGAAGAGAACTAGGTATTTACAAAAGCTCACCTAAAATATACTCAGTTCATCTACAAAATGTATCACCTTATTTCTTCATTTTTCTACTATTCACAAAGGCTAACACGGTACAAAACAATACTGCTTGCAATTCTAGAAGGTCAGTGAGAATAAAAGAAATTCAGCCAAGTACAGGGAAATACTTGAGTCAAGAGAAACAAAATAAATCTATTACGATTCAATGTCATTGTGACAAATAAACATGGAAATGTCCAAGGGGGTACATGCTTTCTATAGGTACTGTATTTAATAAAATGCCATAGTTTTTACAGAAATTAAATGTTTTGTGCTAGTCTGATATCAGTGGGATTTTGCACCTTGCACTTGGCGCACTGTTCTTTCCACCATTGAAGGAAGAAAGGGCCTCAATCTCGAAACAGTGAAGAGTCTGGTTGCTTTCATTTTCCTGCATTGTCTACATATCTCAGTTATTGTCTCTTAGCTTAAAAATAGCACCATCACCATGGAGAGGCATATGTGTTACATCTGAGCTTTGTCTTAGCACACAATGCCTGGCCTCCATGTTATCTTTATGTTATCAGGCATGTTGATCCAAACCTGGGTCTCTCCCTTTTTTGTGGAGACTTCCCATGTCCTCAGACTGACCCTACACTGGGAGGACAGGGAATCATTTCCCACTTTAAAAATGATGAATCCCCTTCCAAAGCTAGCAGCCTCCCTTCGCTCTCGATACTGATACAACGTTGGCATGCCACGCATTTCTCTCCCACTTCTCCTCCTGATGACATCAAAGACAATTTATTTGTGTTCTTGTAAACGTGATAGCAAGAGATAAGCAGCCTCTCAGTTTTCCCTGTTTCCATTTATCTGTGCTCATGTTGTACCAGACTCTCATTTGCACACTCACTGACAAATTCTGATAGGTGCTGAGAGGCCCTGCTTATCTCTAAGCAATTAATGTCATAGGATTGCTATAGCGGCCTAAAGAGTGTTAGGAGAGGGGGTGGCACCCGCGCTCAAGTCCTTATCCACTGCCATTGAGGAATGGAAATAATCAGCAGTTTCTGCAAAGTGAGCTGCTGGTAAAATTGTAATGGATATTACTTCTGTGTTGCACGTTTAAGAAAAAAGAATATGCTATTCAGGGGTCTCTTAATGCAGTGCATAAGCACACTTAACGGAATCCACCACGGCACGTCAAAAGGGAGCTTCATAGCACATATTGTTTATCCTCGACAAGAGCAAAGTAACATGATGACAAGTGTCTCCATCCTTTGCTCATCCCCTTCACACTCATTAAATGAAACATTACTCTTCAGTTCTGAGTCAGGGACACAGATCGAAGAAATCTAAAAATCGAAATGCTAATAATTAATAATGCTTCTGATGAATAAAATTGTTTTTATCCGCGGCTGATCACCTTAATAAATGCTCAGACTCAAGAAAATGCAATTATCCTACACTGATTGCATAGTTGGAGGTATTTTATTATTAATGGTTATGCTTCAGATTTCACTGTTTAGAATAATGTTTATGGGCAGGATACTGCTGCTGTTGTGATTGAGATCAAAGTTGAAGTCCAACCACTATATGCTACCCTCAGCAGGGACAAAAAAAAGGAAATATCCAAAGTATTCTAAGCTGTGTCTAAGGGGAGCACCGCTCAAATCATAGGCTCAAAGCACAATTCAGGGATCTCTGGTCTGTAAAGGATATTGTTGATTACCCTAATGCTTAGCCAATGCACACATTCCACTACTGCCATTCAGCTAATGAGCCAGAGCTTAATTGATTAGACATTCCTAGAGTCAGTTGGATAGTCTTCCCAGAAAAGTGGGACATTTAAGTTTTTTGTAGGGACAGTGGGACGAAATGCCTCAAATATGGTGGAATTTGCTTTTCAGGGACCAGAAAACACAACCTAAATGCACCTCAATAAAAGTTATTTAATGTTCGAGTTTGCATCCTCCCTGATTGTGCGTTGTTCCTTTGGCCCAGTCACATATTATACTAATATTATATTATATTATTGTTAATTAGTTTTTTGATTTCAGATTTCAAATGAAATTGGAAGTATTGCTTTGTATACAGCATTGTTCCCAGTAGCCCTTTGTTATATTATGTAGTTAAGACACAAACACAAACCCTTAGGGCACAAACAAGCAACTGGGTGCTGTAGATTAAAATGCCATAACTGTCACTAAGCCTCAAAAATTGACAATCCAGAAATACAGGCTCACTGATGGCAGAGTGGAGGGAGGGTAACAGGGGCGTAACTATAGGGGGTGCAGGGGGTGTGACTACACTGTGGCCCAGAAGGTTGGGGGGTCCTCCTCCCCATTATATATCATATTTTTACTCACTTGGCATAATCTATAGAAAGGAAGCACCATTTGTCTTTGTTGTTTTAGACTTTAGTTGTATAGCTGCATCCAGTTTAATTAAATGACAGAAAATAGTTTACTGTATGAACCTTGAAAGGGCCCCATTTAATATTCTCACCAGGGCTCTGTCACATTTAGTTATGCCTGTAGGGGGTAGGTTAGTTTAGTGTCTCGGGACCCTCCCTGGCACAGAGTTGCCAGAAAGGGCTTAACTAATGACAAAGACCTGAAGGAAAATGTTGTCATCATTTGCTCATTTGCCAGCTTATTCTGAGAATATTGAATATAGGGAATGTGTAGGGTGTCTCTTTCTCCTTCTGCAATGCCCTTTCATTTGGTGTGACAGTTGGGAATAAATGAATGCAGAAAGCTGATTTATAATTGGCTGGACGGTTTATATAAAGGAACTCTGAAACAGTTTAACTCATTTTAACATTTGGAGATAAAGGAGAAGGAAGAATCCTAACAGCAATCAGAAGGTAAGTACATACCAGTTGAAAAAGTTAAAAAGATGCAGTTTTAAAATATAAAAAATGAACACACCTATGTCATTGGGGGGGGGGGCATGGAGGTGGATTTGGGAATCTGCCTCCCCTCCTCTGACATCATCAATCACATGGGAAGGATTCCAAAGTGGCTTCTTCTCTAAAGATAGGCTCAGTGGGACGCCTTTCACAGATGCTGGTGGGATGGCTGCAATAGTGGCTCCCTGGCATTGAGAGAACCACAGCCCGCCTGACCAGGGTACAGACAGGTAAGGGGTCCCAGAGCCTAGAAGTATCTGACATTTGGGAGTACTGAATGCCTGACACTGGGGACTATTCCATCGGAGGCTCCAGCAAATGATGATGGAGGTATAACTATGACCGAGACCTGGGGCATATATTAAATCACCCTGGCATCACTTATACAGTAACATTTTTCCTTTCACATTTAGCTGCTAAACCAAAATTAAAAATGATTAGACTATGCAACGCTCAAACAGCAAATACAAATGGTACTTTCTTTCTGTACATGATGTCATGTATACATCATTAATAACGTTAATTACAAGCAATAGCTAAATCCTTTTATGTAGCTAGCCTCAGCCTGGATTAAATTTAATTTATTCATGACCATATGTTACTATTAACATGTTAAAGTAGACCAAAACTCAGGATTTTGACTATCCTTGGTTTTAGTCCTTGCCTCCATGACACCCGATCAGGGGTGCCCCACTGTGTGAAACCCCACAGTTCGCCCGAACTCATTCTTCCCGGTCCTATGATGCATGCATGTCTGCTCGTCCAGTCAGCGTGCTCAGATCCGCTGGAGCCCCTTTGCCCAGGAGTTTGTCTAATATGAGCGGACCCGAGCGAGCTGACGGCCGCATCCCCCGCTACCCTCTAGCAGGCCCGTGCCGGCCATTTACAAATGCCTCACGTGGGCATGTGCCCTGCTAGAGGGTTAGCGGATGCACAGTTGGACAAGGAAAGAAGGTAAGTTTATGGGCGACCTCGGGGGGGTTTCACACAGTGGGGCATCCCAATCCTGGATGCCCCGGGGGGAGGGAATCAATTGGCCTGGGAATCTTATAGATTCCTTGGCCAATCTCTTTGGGTTTTGGTCCACTTTAATAAAGTTAATAGGCAGAGTGCAAATGAATCTAATAGTCAGCCCTTAAAAAATGTAATATGCAGAGTTGGGGCATATACCCCTTGAACCCCATAAATAGACTGATACCCCCACAAATGCCCTCCCAAGCCACAAAAATATCCATAGCATTGAAAGAGGAGATGACCCCAGGTGGTAAAATGTGGAGGGAGTGGCGCTATGTGGGTCCTGCCTGAGCTGAGAAGGACATGTGATGGGCAGTACACTTTCTGTTGACCAAAAGTATCTATTTTCAATAATTTCCAAGATATCCATCTTATCTCCATAATATTTCAAAATATTTCAGACTTCAGTCAATGAGAACTACCTATCTGTCTATCTTAGCTCTGAGGCGAAACACTGCACATGCTAACTTCTGTTCAAGGAATGGGCCAGTAACAGGAATATCTGCCAAAATTAGGACATTCGCTGCGGGCTAAACTTCTGCTCCATGAGACACCACCTTTTACAGTGCAAACGCAGGCACATTGTAGTTTGCATATTGTTAGTGAGGATTTGTATCTAATATTCCAATGGGTCGTGCTGTGCCATCAATGAGCCTATAAGCAAACCTGCCTATGAATAATGTACATTTGTTTGCATATCCTTTAGACTGTGAGCATGACTCTTTCCTATTTTATCTTGCATTAAGAATATCTACTGGGAGCTCTGTAATAGTCTGTGTATTGTATTATCTACCATATATACACACTACTGTGCAAAAATTTAAAAATGCTGCAAAGTAACAATGTTTAAAAGTGTTAAGATTATTTTTTTAATCAATTAAACAAATGCAAAGTGAAAGAAGAGGAGACATCTAAATCAAATGAATATTTTTTTTCTAAACATATTGGAGAATGAACCACAGATTGTTGGTAGGGGTACGACTTCAAATCCTTCCTTCATATCTCACAATCCAAGATAAATAGACATTGATTTGTGGGGGCCATATTAGCACTTTCAGGGCTCCTTGACCTTCTTTATGATACACACCGTTCTTAACGGCATTCAGAGAACCCTGTTAATTTTGCCCAATCCCAAACTTGCAAAGGACTCCCATCATACTTCTCTGTTTCCTACAGAAACTCCTTTTTGTACCACTCTCTAGCCATTCGGTGAATAAACTACCTTCTGTTACAGCCCAATATTTCAAATCACACCAGAGCTTCTGCCGTTATTTTTTTCACCCTAGTCCTTATGTTTTTGTGCATCGTTGAGTTTTTGGCCTTGTTTCCAAGTTGAATGTATGGCTTTGATGTGGCAATTCTTCCACAAAGAGTGTAACTGAGTCCCACTAGATTCCCCCAGATTCCCTCACTAGATGTCACAGCTGAAAATCTTCTGACTTTGAAGAGAGGTAAGTATGTTGGATCTTTTAATTGCTGTTATTTTTCTGTCCAAACCTCATGCATGTGGTTCTCAAACTTTCTTGTTTCCTTGTGCTTCTTCAAAAGAGCTTAATCAACACATCTTCAGTCTGTTCGAATCATTGCCTGTGAGAGGTCCTGCTTATGATGTATAACCAACCTTGTGATGGTGTATAACCTGGTAAATCCAGATTGGCCCATAGAAGTCATGTGATTGCCAGCCGCGCGTGAATAAGAAAGATGTTATCATCATGGGTATAGGATCGCCAGGCACCATCAGCTGATCCATTTGGGAGACCGATATGCCCTGTGACAACTGGTTTGTTTATACTGAGATTTTCATGCAGGTTCTCATGTGTAGACACATCCCCAAGCCTACATAGGAAATATCAGCTAGACTTAATCATATAAGAAGAGGATACAGTTTATTACAATATATTAATTGGCATGTTCTGGGTCTAGTGCTTCACATTGTGAAGAATGTTATCTACAATGCATACAGATCTGGGCATAACATCCCATACTGGAACAAGGCTTTAATTGCATTCTTAGCCATATCTAATTGAAGCATGATTAAAAGATAAAAGACACCCAACTTCTAAAGCTGTTTATTCCATTTTCAACAGATTCCAGAGGAATCCTTATCATTATCACTCATGGAAGCTGCCAGTTCAACAGAGCCATTTGTTAATCTGCCTGTCTTTTGGGAGGAAACATGTTTAATATGAGCTGCATGTAGAGCATTAATCATAGTGTCATCACTAGGGCTGTGGGATCCATCAGAAGAAAAATAAAAACTGGCAAGGAGCACCTTGAATGCATAATTATATAGTCAGTGATTTTGAAATAAACAGCCTGGTGTGCCAGGTATTATTGTTTTACCTGCAAAAATACAACAGGCCTGGAAATGTATGATTTGTGTGGTTTCTTGTGAATATCTATCTACACTAAGATGCTTTACAGGACAAAAAAACATTATGAAAACTTGTGAAACTTTTTTTAACAGTAAGGTCAGAACAACTCAGACTCCAGTCTTGTAACTGCTGATCTTGAGGGACACTGACCTGTCATTCGCTGTTCTGGATGTCTTCCTCCCATGCAACTGGGCAAATCCTGAAGTGCAAGGTTTAAGTGCACAAAATGCTTATATTGTATAGAAGGACAAGTTGCACCCAGTTGGAAGACGTTTGCTATAAGACTGAACACATATTACTGTCATACTGTCATAGATGAATTTTCAACAAGACGTTGAAGATATCAAACTCATTATCAAGGGACCAACTGAGTACATTGGAGTTGGTGTAATTTATTGGTAATTGTGATTGGTGGAGCACTTTCCCTACTTAAAGAGGAACAATACACCCAATTTTTAAATTTTAGGAGAGTTTTCCTCAATGCGGCGGCATTCCGAATTGGGATGCCCCGCTGTGTGTATCCTTCACAATCAAGAATGCCCCCAAAGAGTGGAAGTCAACCAAAGACTCCAGGACCTGCGAAATACCTCTTTAACAGGCACCAGAATATATTTATAACTAATGTAATCAACCAAATAGGTGCATAGCCAGATTTTGCTCCCCAAATCTCTTAGTTACATATGGGATACACAAGGAAAAAAATCAGAAATAGTGTTTACTCGCAAGAAACATAAGTAAAAAAAATACTTACGGTACTGAGCCAACTCTATTATTGGAACTTAGTGAAACTCAAGACCCACAGCATTTTTTATAGATTACAAAATAAAGGGCTGTTTTAAAAAAAGACTTGCCACCTGAGCTGACCTTATGTTGGAAGGTGCCCTGTGCAGGATTCCAGGATACCCCCCACATCCAAGACAAGAGGTGAGCAGGTGGGGCTCTTTTTGTGACAAATCATGCTGTCAGTCCTGAAATCACACTACCCCCAAAAAACTGTTTTGTAGAGGCTGTGCTAAGTAGCTGAGCAGGGGGCATCTTTTCCTTTGTCCCCACCAAGATCAAGGCACAAAAATTTTAAAAAACTTGTCAGCTCACTTGGGGAGAGCAGAAGGGGTGATTTGTGTTCCTGCAGGCCTCACATCCATAGGTGAAACCCTGCTTTAAAGTAGCAGAAAACCCATTTTCCCCCACCCTCCCTCCCTGCACGTGTACCTTGTTGCTTCAGCAGTGGCTCGGTTATTAAAGAAAATGTTTTCCACCACCGAGGCTACACTCACATGGCTTTTTGAGATTGCAGATTGGCTAATCGCATAGATTACACAAACACATAGATTGCAACACTGTTTTCTACCCAAGGCTCAGGGTGTTGCACCCAATGCTCACCATTCAAAAGACTGGTCCATGCACAGGTTCACCTCCACAGGCCTCTTGCTGTCATTCCAGTTCGTCCTTGTTCACCCAACCCCTAGAACATAAAATCTTGGCCTAGTCATCAGTTCAAGGATTCTGACCTTCTCAGATTGCAACATGTGGAGATGCTTGAAAATGTGATCATTTGAAGATCTTCTGAATGTGGGAGGTCCAACCTTATTTCTATCTTTAAAAAAAAACTTACCATTGCCACTTCTTCCTTTATCTATCCCCTGTCAGGGGTCATCCTCTCTGCAGATTGGCTAGGTCGGAGACTCCCTCCTGGTCCAGCGGGCTGTGATCTTCTTGATCTCATGGAGCCACTGTTGGAACCGTTCTGCCAGCATTTGTTTTGAGGGGGACACCTCCTCCTTCCTTGGTTTCCAACCAGGCTAATCCCGGCCTGTCAGACAGGAAGGCTTTTATACCACAGAGCAGGAGATTCCTCTTCCTGCCACCTAGCATGTTTTTTTTTCATCTGCAGATTAATATATTGAACCATTTTCATGAAAAATCTTATTTTTCTCTTGTCACACGCACAAATCCTGCTTCCCCCACTTATATATTTCCAAAATAAAAGTACAGATGCCGACGATCCCCTTTCTTTCTTGTATTTAAAGTGGACCAACACCCAGGATTTTGACTATCCTGGGTCTTGGTCCACTTCGGCGGGGCACCCCCGATCGGGGTGCCCCGCTGTGTGAAACCCCCCCGAACCCCCCGAAAAACTCACCTCTCCCCGCTCCCAGCGCCGACGGACAAGCCGCGGACAAGCGGCTTCTCCGCCGCCGCCTCCCGCGCGTCCCTCTTGACGCGCTCGCATGCGCGCCGGCCATTCGCAGACGGCCGGCGCAGGCGCGCGCACGCCTAGAGGGGCGCGAGGGAGGCGGCAGTGGAGAAGATAAGGTAAGGAGTTTGGGGTGTTTGGGGAGGTTTCACCCCGCGGGACATCCCGATCTCGGATGTCCCGCGGGGAGAGAGGTGATCGGCCCGGGAATCTTATAGATTCCCAGGTCGATCACCCGTGGGTGTTGGTCCACTTTAATGTAAGGTTGCAGTGCTTCCCCTTTATTGGGTTACCTGCTAACTCTGGTTCATCATAAACATTTCTTCAGGTTTCCTCCGCCAGAAGTTGTGTGCCGCATACTTGGCCAACTTTGTAATGGCACTGCAGGGGATAAAAATACCTTTCATTGACACATTTGTATTATCAGGAGGGTTGAATGGGAGAGGATTTATTATTTTGAACTATAGGTCTGCTATAATCCACAGGGACATAGTCACTGCAAGGAAGAATGTAAGGCTATACTTCAATTTACTTAATTCCAGAATCCAAACTTAAAATGACTATATTACAATTTACAGCACTTATTTTGGCCTTTATCTTTTAATGATCATTTGATGTATTTTCCAATGTGGTTCTGGTATTGGCAGTAACTAGTATGACACCTCAACATGGGAAGCTTGCTATCAAGATTGTTGCCAGTATCTATTAGTCTTAAGAGGTAGCCTTTTGTAGCAATTACGGGTTCAGTGAGAACCCCTAGTGTATGAAGTGCTAGAGGGGGCAGCTAACCCCCCAAGGGACTTTGGATCAGTGTCACCAGTGAAACCCAGACTGCCACTGGCCATTCATGGGACCTGATTTAGCTAGGGGAAGGTGGATACAGCAAGAAAATCAGGACTTGCAGGGGGTGTATGTACATGGGGGGAATTTGCAATTGGGGTAAACACCACCCACACTGTGATCAAGACCTGTTTTGTAAAAAAAATGGGTATTAGCTCACTTTAGTCATGTGCCTAGATTCATAGAAAGCTTTAGAAAGGTTCTGCACTTGGAGTAGCCACGTGCCTCTTATGCTTGTGTTACAAACAATGTTTGCAGATAGAAGGGGATCATGAAGAACTACAGCTACACTAAGTTACTTGATTTCTCTTCTGCTTTGCCCATCAGTGTTCATTCCCACCAGAAATGTTGGTAATAAAATGTAGTAGAAAGGTCAGAATAAATCTGACTGTTAGCTCCCTTAAATCCTTTAATATAGGACCTCCTGACAAACAGGCCTTGTGGAGTTGGTTATTAAACAGGTATTTCTAAAATAGAGCCTAATATTCGTATATCATAGAATGCATTTGCCTATGTTGATGCACGTTATACCATGAAATAACTCATTCCAAGTCGACAATACTGAGTTTGACTCAAAGCCTGCTTATTCTCACAAACAGAACCTCCCATATTTGACTATACGCGGCATTGCGTCATATTATCGGTTTGTTTTCCCTGCAAGCTGTTCATTACAGCGAGCTTAGCAATTCCACTCCAAGCTTCTCAGCCAAATTCTATTTTACCTACCCATACACTCTTCAATAGAAATTTAATTTCTCCTTCACAAACTGACAGGACTAATTGCTCATTGCAGGATTTTTCTGGCATACAGGAAGTACGTATGCAGAAGAAATGCAAAGCCCTCTCACCTCTGTGTGATTAATTACACCCCTAGCTCTGGCTCTTTTTCACCCCAAGCCATAATTCAAAGCCTGGGAGAAAATTGAGGTTTTTCTTCTCCTGTATGCTCTAATTAATTACACATGTCTCTGCTTCACATATGCCAGAGAAGAAAACCTTTTGTTTTTCTTCCCCAATTATTTTTTGTCCCTTTTCCATAGAGGTGACAACAGTGAGAGAAGTAAGCGGAAGCCGTGATGTCAAGTTTTTATGTGCTGTTCAGCGTATAAAGTCTTAAAACATTCCTTTTAAAAACATCACCTGGAATGACAGCATCTGAGACGCGCAGACCAGATCACATTGTGAATGTGTTACAGGTGCAGCTTGGCAATGTCGCATTACTGCATTGTGTGATGCTCGGAAACAGGAGGCTTCATAGGGAGCTTCACATGACCGCAAAATTAATGCGCAAAGGCACCCCTAGAGTTTCTCACAGTTGTGGTTCAGCATACCCTTAACCTACTTACTGTCATAGCTACAGGCAGAGGTGAACTGGGGCCAAAACATAGACCAGGATTTTTCTGGCCCCCAGCCCACATCAGCTAAGCCTAACCATCCCAATGTGCTTCCCAGCTATAGCAGTGCAAGGACAAGGACAGTGCAAAGACAGATCATGGACGGTGCTGAATAGGCTCGCAGCAATAACAGCAATAATAGCAATAATAAGGCAGTAAGCTCATCTGATTTCCTGTAGTGCCAAAATTTTGCCCATACCATTTCTACAAGACCATGCAAAAAAGTGTTGCAACAGCTGTCTCTGAACACAGAATATCAGACACAAGGACACCCTTCCCAGCTCAAACATTACACTGAAAGGAATGCAAAGTTTTGCTTAGAATATATAAGGCTTAACTGAGGCTTTATTATTTATGGGGCATGGCTAGGGGTGTCGTGGGGCTGTATGCTGCTGTTAAGGCCATCTGCTGGTGTTTTTGGTGTGGGGGGGGGGTGATTTGGGAGGCAAGAAATGGTGGAGGTGTTGGAAGCAGCAGTGCACTGATCGGAGTGGATTCTGGCCCAGGCTTCAGGTAAGAGGATACACTCACCCCAGCTGGTATCAAAGCATTGTGGACCACTGAGAGTTCTCCCACATTTACATAATACCAGTCTGCCCCTGACCACAGAAGGCAAGGATTTAGTACCTGCAAAGAGCCAATCAGGTCAAGGGACCCAATCATTATTGCTCATATGTATTATTTTGCTAGCTTTTTGCCCACAATGACTGTTTCCAAGGACTAATTAAGGGGAGAAGTGCACTGTTGATATCAGAGCCAACAGCACTTAAAAGAGAGGACAGAAACCTGTAAGACTGGCAAATGTTTGCCTTTTGATTGCCTTTTGCTTTGGACAGGCACTTTAAAGAGTACGGAGATCCAGATCGCGCCATCGCGCCTGATTGTTTAAACTTCCATCACAATATAAAGCACTGTGAGATCTGTCACCTCTGTATATGTATACTGGCCCACACTTACACTAAGCAGCTTACTGAAGCTGCTTTGGTTACCATTGCTGTTTGGGGCTGTGGACCCACTTATGAGCCTCGCTTCTTTTAATACTGGATGTGAAGTCACCACTCATGCTGTTCATGAAAGACAGGCTGCTCACTGCACTTCGCACACCTCCACCTGGGAACCTCAGGTCTAGAGCCGCATAGAACACTAGGAGTTAAGGTGCACCAGCAGACTAGTCTCCAAGGCGAAGACGATGCTCACTGCGTACTGGTGGCAAGTCAGCATCTACCATTGTCTGCAGCTGTAATGTAGCTGAAATCATCCTGTTAGCAAGCGCATTATGTTTCAACACTTTAGTAGCCAATCTTTTCCCAGTCCTGCAATTGTATCTGTCAAAATTTAAATGGTAGTTAAAATACATCACGTATCAGCGCTCTGAAAATATTGCAGATTCATGTAGCTACACATATCGCAGACACTTTTCTATTTAACGCCAATTACAGAGAGCCCAGTGGTGAACACTGCTTAATTTCATTCTTTGTATAAAAGATAACTTTATAGTCTGTTGCTAACACCGTCTCTTTAGAGTATGGGGAGCTCCTGTGCTGTAAAAGCTGCGGGATATACAGTAGCTCTTGCCTAATTTTTTTGTTTGTCCTTTGACTGGGAACAAGACGCATTGAAGATGGCTGCGTCACTGCAGGGTATCAGCGCTCATATCTACAGCCCCACTGCCTCTTGAATTTCGGGCCCTTATCTTAGTTTCTCCTGAAAGGCAGTGCTTGTTCTAGTGAGGGATAATGAATAGGCACGCATAGCCATGAAATGGGAAATAACGGCATAGCCTAATCAGGCATTCAACCTCATGCCTTTCTTATCAAGCGTGGAGAGAGACGGACCTCTAGAAATTGTTAACCTTTTTCGAGCTAGATGTGTACGAGTCTTAGTGGGTCATATATCGTGCTTAAATGTGCTGTTCATTACTGTGACATTAAAGTGGTTAATCTCTTCTGACTACCTGCAGACAGGCAGTGAATGGCTGCAAGTACTTGTTGTTTATGTAGTTTATTGCCAGAGTGGTGCTGCATTGCCTTTCTCTGAGGAAAGACCCTCTGGCATTACCTGATAAAAAAAGACTTGTTGCAAGGCGCTCTGGATGCTTCAGGCCTTTCCGCACAAGAACCATTTCTTGCCTGGAAGACAGGTAAAAGCCTGCAGTGAAGCAGACATCTTTTCTCCTTCCCGCACAGCCAAGTGGAGTTAATAGTCTGAACGTAACCCAAGTGGCCCACTTTGCTATTAGTTACCATGATAATCAGCCAGGGGAAGGAAGCCAATCAGATAATGCTGCTACAGGAACTTGCCTTGACCAGGCCTCAAAAGCAAATTTATTTCATGTACTTAGGAACAAAAATGTGTCACCTCCCCATAATGTTTCAAAGCCTAACTCCATAATATTCTAAAAAATACAGTTTAATCCAATTATACATTAATAAAAAATATTTGATGTGCTTTGAAATACTGCCAGTAGAAGTAACCAAAATCAGCTTTTTTAAAAACCAAATTCTCATAAGTACAGCAGAGATCAAGCGGAAAGGCTAACGTGTTCTGTTTCCAAGCACTGGGAGTGTGCTTATATGATAACATCACTGTGATCATGTGATTTACTGTGTTCACATAGCAAGAAGGCGCTAGTCAAAAACAAGAGGCAGCTGTGCCACTGACAGCGCACAGCCTGTCCTGCATGGCAAGGACTTCCATAGGAATTGCATAGAAATGTAATCAAAATAATAGTATACAAGCATCTGATCCTTGTAGAAACAATGCTACTAAATTAAATATTATAATAGTTTAATTTCAAGAGTTAAAGAGGAACTTCAGACAAAGTAAAAAGGGTCCAATTTCTCCCCCATCGTCCCCTACTTACCTTTTGGTTGGCTGCTTCGGCACCCGATCCTCTCCCCCACCACCGGCTTAGCCATTGGTAAATGTCAATACGGCTTTAGCAGGCCTCTTCAAAGTCCCCCGCCGCTCAGTGAAATCACTGCACAGACGCGAGATTGGGGACGTGCGCAGTGCCTGATGGGATGCAAGATGTCGCCACCCGTCAGAAGGTCACCACAATCCCAGGGACCCAGAAGATGGATCCCCCGGGGAGAATCTACCCAAAGGTAAAACCGGATGGAGGCAACAAATCGGTGAGGTTTGGGCGAGGTATTAGCCTGCCTCACACAGAGCCAGTGCCAGATATCAATCTCTTCTGTCAATATCCGCTGACTAGTGATGAGCGGACCCGTAGAAGTTTGGTTCGGGTGCCTGGACCCCATTGAAATCAATCAGGACCCGAACTTGGGTGATTATCATGCACAAAATAGGCTAGGGAAAGTACTTAAAATAATAACAGAAAACAAAAAAATACATTAAAAGTACATACATTTTTTTTTTCGGGTTTCAAAGGGAAAATCGAGGGGTAACATCAGCAAGATTGCCTCTACAAAATAGGGCAGTACTAATATTCTGTATCCCCCCCAAATAACCCTATTACGGGATGTGTGACAGATTTCCCCCATCACCACATAGCAGACTTTGTGACAGAGCCCTCATCATCCCATAGCAGACTGTGACAGAGTCCCCATCATCCCATAGCAGACTGTGACAGAGCCCCCATCATCACATAGTAGACTGTGACAGAGCCCCCCATCTTCCACTATAGCAGGCAGAGCACTGTGTGTGCCTGTCTTCTTGCTGGCCAGTCTGGGCACTGTACCCTAGCATGCAGCTCCCCCCCTTCTGTGGCCCGGCCCTGCCTACTCCCCTTCCTGATTGGTTGGGGGTGGGGCGTGGTCTGGGGCAGCGAGATGGTCCGCCTGCCGGTCGACCTGATGGGCTGCAGGGAGGGCTAGAAGCTGATTGATGGACTGCTCAGCTTTATTGTTGGCCCGAATGTCGAAGATTTGCCATGGACCTTCAGGTTCTCTCACTCACTGCTGATCCTTCCCCCACTCTGTGCTTCCTAAGTCTACCCCCTTTACCTAGCCCCAGGAGCGAGCTTATAATTTCTGGAGTCCCATACAAAGTTGGGATGGGACAAGTAAGGATGTTGCAGGCAGCATGGGGCAAGAAGAAAGCAGGCTAATTTACCCCATTTTTTGAATGTCCAGTTAATCAAATGATACAGTGAATAATGGTCACGGTCGGCATACCCGACCTTCGCGTCGTGCTCCCATGCCCAGCCATTCAGATAGATTGGATGTGGGAGTGTGCGCTCGCTACAGGGAAACCAGAGAGGTGGTAGCTCCAACTTCCTATGCTGATGCTCAGCTCTAACAAACGCTTTATGCCATGCATTAGTACGCATGGCATAAACTGCTGATTGGTTGAGCTCCATTCCACTGGGAATGCCAGAAAAGTGGGTTGAGTGGGTAATCTGGGGCTTTTTCACACAGCGGGGCATCCCATATTGGCGCCCAAGGGACAAGGATCTATCACAAGGATTATTTATTATTTTTTATTTATATAGCACCATCTTCTTCTTTAGCTCTAAAGGATAGAGGTAGAGAAAAAAGGGGAATGATCACAAATGATAGAGCTGGAGTTTGGCAGCATGCGCCCGTGAAGGTAGTACTTAAGCCAGGTTATATGCTTGTCTGAAAAGGTGAGGTTTGAGGGCACTTTTAAAGGATTGGAGCATTGGAGAGTGGAGAATTTAGCAGGGAAGTGCATTCCAGAGAAGTGGTGAGACACAGGAGAAGTGCAAGAAGGTGACCAAGGAGGAAGACAGGAGAATGTCAAAGGCAGAGCGGGGGTTGTGTCTGGGTTGGTATTGCTGGATTAGAGATGAAATGTGGGGGGGGGGGGGGGGGGTGGCTGGCTGGAGAGAACTTTGTAGGTTAGTGTTAGAAGTTTGAACTGAATTCTCTAGATTGATTGACAGAGGGGAGTGGCACTAGGGAAGCGAGAGGTGAGGTGGATGAGGTGAACAGCAGAGTTCAGAATAGATTGGAGGGGTTCCAGTCTGTTTGTTGGTAAACTACAAAGGAGGGTGTTGCAGTAGTCCAGTCATGATATGACCAGGGCATGTACTACCATATTAGTGGTATTAGGTGAGAGGAATGAACCAATGCGGCAGATGTTTTTAAAGCGGACCTTCACTCTGAATAAGAGTCTATCTTATATGTTTCCCCCACCCTGTACGTACAGATTGTCCACATTAAAAATCATCCTACCTGCATCTACTGCATGTTATGGGCCTTTAAACATCCAAGATGGCGGCTTATGGAAGCCACCATGGTTCCTGGCATCCGGGTGTAGCTGGTGCCTCCCCCTTGATGCTCTCCCCACCCATTAATGTATATATATATGAATGGTGCATACTAATAAATAGGAACATATGGATTGTCTAGGTGAGCTCTGATTTGCTCAGAGTAAGTACATACACGTTCATTCAGGAGTAAGCAGCTATAGTAGAATAAATAAATGCAAATAATTGTAATTGCTGGTATTTCTTATGTTCGTACACCCGCAGCTGATGGAGCTCTAGACAGTTGTACTAGTAGTAGAGTATGCACGAGATATTGCAGCAGCGGCTCAGGCAACCCAAAGTAGATTTCACTTTTTTCCCTTGTAGCCAAGATTGTTTGTGAGTATTTTTATCCAATTCATTACAAGACACATAGTAGACAGTTGGTCCACTTTAAGTTCTCCATATTACATATTTATGCCTACAGGACTGGCTTCGAGAGGTGTGGTCAGACACATTCATCTCCAGATTATTTTGTCAGAGCTCTAAGTTTTTCTATCCCAATTTTTCATAAGAGCTGTTGACTGATTGTAATTGCCACTGTTTAAAGATATGAGACTGGGGCAGAGATCAACTCATGTCTGTGACCATTTTTAGTCTAGAGGGACTATTTTAGTTTCTAACAAATTGCTTTAAAACTTCAAAGTACACGCTGAGGCAGATATGGGCAACGATGATGACAAAGAGAGGAATTACTAGTCCAGTCATTTATTAGGATATGGAGTGTTGCTGACATTAATATGAGATATGAATTATGCGTCAAAGATAAATAGCGTCTTGCTTTGCTTTTGGAAATTCTTTAAAAATGCTTTATCTGAAAGCTTCAGTGATTGAGTGCATGAAAGCCGGTGAATCTGGCATATCTTCTGGAGCTCTCCCACACATTTATACATTATCAGTTATAAATGTGACTTTGAGTTTGGCAATGTGGAGAGATGACTCATTTAGGTCCCATATTTATCCGTGATAACAGAGCTTAAAGACAAATTTGGTGGCACTTGGGGGTTATTGTCCGATATGTCCTGTTATATAATGAATTGGAGTTCCCACTGAAACACTACCAAAATAGTGAAAGGTCCTCCCCAACATCTATGACAAGTGATAGTAATAAATTCCTGTTCCTGTAACATATATCACAAGTGCACCAAGACAAAATGCATTCTCCTGTCTGTACGTGTGATACTAATCTTTGACTTTGGAATTTTCACACTCATAATTTATTTTAGGATCAGTGTAGTGAGAACCAGGAATGTGAGAAACCTAACCATCACATGGGCTATCAATGTTTCTAGTGGCTGTATTATTATATATGAGGTTGTATCTATATCTTGAGAACATGGGAGAATTCTCCTGACAACCACATGCATTATAAAGGTATAAAGGTTCTATATCAAAATGGTGCAAGCAAAAAAAGGTAATCGTACTGAGATGGGACAACTCTACACCCCCGGATAAAAAACTATGGAGTAGAACCCTAATAACGGAACTTAAAAATGAGCTAGCCTTAACTACATGCCCCAAGTACGATGAATCGTTAAGTGCATATTTAATAAAAGTACAGAATCCCCCATCTTGACCGATAATGATTATTCAGTTGGCGGGCGAGGGGGGTATAGAGAGCAAAAGTCTTAAAGGAGCCACAGCACTCAAACCAGTTAGCTTGCTGACCAACCTACAATCTGTCTCTAAACTTGGTTAAAAACAGAGGGCTCGGTCACACACATCTGCAGAAGTATGCTTAAGCTGCACCACCAGTGCCAAGGTGCCCCTGTGAGGTGCAGTCCTAACTCTAATCTCTGAGATAGATAAATTGGGAGCAGGCTTACCTGAGGTTGCCCTAAACCTCAAGTGCAAGCCATGGGGTGGAAGGGTCAAAGACCTTGCAATACAGCCTAGACCCCACACACCATGTGCTTGCACAAATTCAAAAGAAACAAAGGAGGGGTGGCAGCCGCTCAGACCATTTTATAACTAACCTGGGAGGTGCACGTTAGCAGGGCAATTAGGATACAAAAGTCTTAAAGGAGCCACAGCACTCAAACCAGTTAGCTTGCTGACCAACCTACAATCTGTCTCTAAACTTGGTTAAAAACAGAGGACTCGGTCACACACATCTGCAGAAGTATGCTTAAGCTGCACCACCAGTGAGGAGGGAAGGCATAGAGATAAAACTCCACGAGGACTGAACCTCCTCTTCAATTACGTATTGTGTAGGAGGTCTATAAGGACTATAGTAAGCAAACTAAAAGTATGTATATATATATATGCATATAATGACTAACAAGTATTTCAGATCAGACAGTGATAGATACACACCTGAGCTAATATTAAGGTGATATAGATACAAGATCTGAGTGGAGAAAAATAAAAACAATAATGCAAGCTATCTGATTTGAAGGAGTTGCTTAGGTGTGGGCATACACCCAAACAACCTGGAACAATGTAAGGTGCTTAACAGAGGACATGCATTTATCACAAACCGTTCAAAATTACAAGGATAAAAGCTAAAGGCATTTGTGGTGACTGGCATTTATTTAGGTGGCAGCCCCCAAATCTCCACTGCCTGATTACCTATGTGTAGGCCCCTATTTGCGAGGAAACACAACAGGCCTACCAGTTGGGGCCAAAAGGTGTTATCTGAGGCCACAAAGCCCAACATACAACAGGGCACAATGGAGATGAGATGGATGGTCAGGGAATGTGGGTCTGCAACAGTCCAAATCATGTGCCAACCAAGATATTCCACAGGCCGCCATCTTGGATCTTTAAAGGCTCAGGAAATGCACTGGTTGAGGTAGGATAATTTTTAAGGGTGGGGGCAACATACAAGAAAGGCTCTTATTCAGGGAGAAGGTACGGTGTAAATAAAAATGGATTTTGCCCAGATCCCACTGGCTGGTAATGAAGCTGATTATTCAGATAGTATGTACACTTTAGAATTCCTTTTTGCATACATGATGCATTTCATTTGAATTGAATAATTTGATCGACATCAAAACTCAAAGCCCAATAAAACAAGAGAATAATTAAAAAATAAAAATGTCAGTGTATTTGGCCATCATGTTATAATAGAGGACATGTTCAGAAAAGAGGCACAGCCAGAGGGATACAACACCAACCGTATTATTTTACACAGTGGTTCATGTTCAAGAAGAAACATGGCTGAATGATAAATTATTAACACCAACAGTTATCGGATTTGCTCCACCATTTCACTTATTTTGTCTGTTAAAGTGAACTGTTTACTGCGACTGGGTTGCAGCAAAGTACTTAAAGCGGACCAACAGTCATAAATGACTTAAACCAGACCAATACAACAAACAGTGCTCATATGCATCCCCCAGGGCAATTTATATTGCTGCACAGAAAAATTTATTTTCCGTTTTCTAACTCCTGCTGTAGTGAATTTTAGAAACAAAATGGAGGCCACCTGCCAACGGGAAGTGCTGCTGGCCTTGCTGTTACTGTGCATTGTCAGTTATGTCAGTTAATCCAGGCAGCAACATGGCTGAGACGATTTAGGAAGCTCCAAAATGGCCACTACCTTTCTTTTCCAATTGGGCAGGCACCAACTGCCTGGCACAGCTAGAAAAGAAAGGTACAGTAACACAGTAACAGGAAGACCAGCAGCACTTCCTGTTTGCAGATGGCCTGCAAATGCATAAGTTTCTAACATTTACTATAGCAGGAGTTAGAAAAAGATAAATTAGTTTTTATGTGCCGCAATCTAAATTGCCCTGGGGAGGGATGTGTATGAGCACTGTGTGTTGTGTTAGTCTGGTTTAAGTCATTTATGATTGTTGGTCCACTTATATTATAGCTGAGCATTTTTTCAGAGGGACATATTTGGGATGCTTAAATTGTGACGGCTTCAGAAATCACTAGGGTCATTTTTGATAGCGACAAAATTGGTCATGCAAAAATGTGTTAAGCTGTTACATTTTAAGCATCACAAATTTGTCTTTGGTAAGCTTACTAGGCAACCACTTGTGAATGACTGACACAGGCCTGCTCCCTCTTAGAGGATAGGGGCATATGGCTGCTGGTGCACTTGGCTCCGCTTGTCTAGACTTGGCTGAAGCCGAATGCATAAATAAGCCTAGACGAGTTAGCGTCAGCGCAGTCGAGTGTGCTGCTTGGACGGGAGGCCACACATGCACCGTAAGACCCGGAAAAGGTGAGTTGGAGTGGGCAACCTAGGGGGGTTTCAGACATTGCGCATCAGGGTGCTCCGGGGGCAAAGACCAAAATCCAGAATGGTAAAAATCCTGGGTTTTGGTCCACTTTAAGCACAATGGGCCCTGGAATGTGCCCAGGCTTGCCCAGTTCTGGCCATGAATATGCAGATCAGCAACCTTAAAGCCAAACTGCAGACTTTCAGGAGCAGTGATCATAGGTGATGCAAGGTCTACAGCCACATGCTGCTGTAGAAGTGAGATGAGGTTGAACCAACCCTTGCAGGCAGCTTGTAGACTCTTGTTATATATTTAATTATAGAGGTGCGGGCAATATAATTATTATAGATTGCCATGGTATCACTAGAGGATAGTGAGACAAATCTGCACATTCATCAGTAGTATGTAGATACGTTTTTTTGTGTAGTTAAAAAAGATGGGGTCACATCCTTAACTGAAACATTTGTGCCAGAACTTGACACATAGTCAGTCCACTAATGTATACAGCAGAGTCTAAAGGGTTGGAAGCAACTACATTGTAACTTCATATGTATTTAGGATTTTGTAATGTTTTTTTGCTTGTTCACATGAGACATCTTGTATATTATGTCGATCAAAGTCATATATCTGTTTTAAGATCTATGGCACGTAAACTGGGGGGACTGAGGCTCAGTTTTTCCAGCTGAAAGTTGAGGCATACGCCAAAGACACTCCCCCATCTTTTCCAAAGATACGGGTGACTATATATAAAAATACATTTGGTTTTGCGGTAACCTTTCTAAATGTGTTTCATTGAGTTCTTCTTAAATCCATATGCTTGATGTATCAGTGGGGCTTTTCTTTGGAACATGGTAGGGGTATATGCTTTAAATGTATGCACATATTAATGACAAAATATGTGCTAATTCATTTCACGTAAACAGTACTATATTGTCCACGTGTAGTCATTACGCTGTCTGCATCCAGACAAGGGGAGTTCATTATGCTTTTGCCAGAACCAATTCATCTCGATATTCTTTATAGTCTGTGTTTGAAACTAGCCATCTGAACTATCTCTCATCTCAGGCTCTAAGTCTAGTTTACACTGGGGGAGAGGGAAGTTAAACAGGAAGAAAGGAGGATTATGCCGAATAAAACATATGTTCCACAATGTCAACCGAGCCACATCATTTACTGAAATATTATATATTCATACTTCCAGGAGACATTGTCTTGGGAGTATGAGACTGGCCGACTCTTAGTTCTTTGACTGGATTGGTGGAGACAAGGCCAGTTAAAGAAAGATGGCTGTTGTACCGGGAGATTTGGGCTATAAGGTTACACCAACGGCCTCAAATCTCCAGCTATTAAATAAATCCTCACACATCTGCTGGGGGTCTTGGTGGCTTCCATAGGAAAAGCTCAAGTTTAAAAGAAAAAAATCAGCCAAATAATGTGTGTAACTTAAAAAGGTGTGTACTAATTATGTCTATAGGGGCCAAGAGATATGGGCCAGCGTGCAACTAATCGACACTTTAACTGAGAATTGTTACAGGTTGGAGGGCAAGAAGTCAACTTGCTACCTACCAGGGGATTCGTATATAAATAGAGCTGACGCTCACACCTTCCTGCTTACCGAAAAGGCTTGCAAGTATAAGATGTGTTTAGCTATTCTTAGGATTTCATTTTGGTAAAAGTTTGTATAAAGTTTGTATTTGATTTGTTCTTTAATAAAAAATGTCCATGCCACATTAAGAATAAAACTCCTTCTCTATAGTAATTTTTTTTTCGAGGCGTTAGTGCTGTTAACATCTCTTGGAACAGACAGTACAGGGCGATAAGTTGTATCTCTCTATACTTAAAGCTGCATTGTTTTGGCCCGCTAAAATGATAGGCACCTAATTACTGGACGTTCTTATGATAGTGCCTGTACATATTTTGTTTGCCATTGAAATTTTATTTACATTAGATTGTGGTCACTGTTGTTATGTTATTATGCTTCTGCAGAGTGTACACACTGTCTGTACATGTCCTGATAATGAGATAATGCATGTGAATTGTCTTTCTCTGCTAAAATAAATTAATTCATTATTAATTAATTATTAAGAATACAACTCCAATTTGACTTAATTGTTCAAAAACTACAAAGAGGATCCAAGACTGTAAGATGTAATTGGATGTCATCAAATACCTACAAACATTGGTAAATATATTATATTCAGTGTATGGTCCACATCACACAAGTGAGCTCACCCGTTGCCATTATAAGAGATGTGCTGAACAGCCCCCTATTCGGTTCAAAAGCTGTTCGGCCAAATGTGTCAGAGTATCGTTTTTTATAAACCCAAAGCCAAACATCAAAAGTCTATGGGTGAAAATTTGGCCAAATTATTTTACAAGTGTCCTGGTATCCCTTACAAGATAATTAAGAGTTACAGTTAAAAAGAAACACCCGCATTGACTTAGAAACAATTTAATCATTCTACATCACACAAAATTCACATCTTCATCAAGTGCTTCTTCCAGTCTGGTGGCTCCCATGGACCCTCTGGTGGCTACTTGTCAGTAGAATAGGACCTGATTCCATTGTAAATAAAAATCCTTTAAAATAAAAATGCTAGGGACATGTTTTTTTCTGGATCAAAACTAAAATTTAGAGTTAGCCCTCTTTAATTGTTTTCCCCATAGACATCCCGGCATGGGATGTGCCTCAATGTAAAACCCCCTAGTTTTTTCTATATAAAGCTTCAATCCTTAAATCCATGGCTGCTGGCAGGGGCTAAGCTTAAATATTTAACTCTGCTGAGTGCAGAGTGTCAAATCTCACACTTGACACAAATCCATTTTTTATTTTTTTCTTAAATTGATTTAAATTTTTTTCTTACATTTTTTTCTTAAATTCAGTCAAAAATAAATTAATAAATTAAAATCAGACCAACACAACAAGCTGTGCTCATATGCATCCCTCTCCAGGGCAATTTAGACTGCTGGCCTCTCATGGGCTTGCAGGCCACCTGCGGGAAGTGCTTCTGGGCTTCCTGTTACTGTGCATTTCAATTATGTCAATTGGTAGAGGAAGCTCAAAAATGGCCGATACCTTTCTTTTCCAACTGTGCCAGGCTGTTGGTCCGGTTTAAGTTCTTTCTTCATAGAAATTTTCATTTAACAACAACCTACAACAGTTCAGACAAGAAAAAGCATAACTGTTTACATGGACACTGTGAATGCAGGCTTTAAACACAATGAAACACAAAGTCAACCGAGCATGTTACACGCTAGAGGGAATGAGATTGCTTACAACATTTCACTGTTGTCTAATACTTAACATTTAATCCAATAAAAGAGGTGCTTCTGTCCTTTCTGTCGCAGAGATTACTTGTATCAAAGCTAATCTGGTGCCAAAAACCTGCGATCAAACTTTTACGGTTCTGCGTCAGTCCAGGGAAGAACAGTGTAAGTAAAAAGGATTGAGTATGGAAGAGAGAAACCAAGAAAGAGAGTGTGAGATAAAAGGGACGGGTGGGAAACAACTCTTACTGTATGCCAAGCAATGTTTTGCACTCCTGTGAGTCCATGAATACAATCCATTGAGACTAGGTAGCCACAAATGCTTTGTGTCTGCTATATTTGGAGACTGTGAGATTTTCAAGCACATTGATTGCATTTATTTTATGTATCCAGAGCAGTTTCTAAGGGAGAAGAGGAGCAGAGCGATCACTCTGTGTGCCAAGGCCATTGGAAACGCCTTTAGCCCAGCCATTCTGTTTTTTGAAGATAGGTTAGGGCCATTGTTACTTGTGCCAACTATACAACAGGCCCCGTATCCACCCATACTGGGCTCAGTAATGCAGAGGGAGCACTGCCTGCTGCTAAAGTAGAGGCACAGCATGGCAGTTATCGGTATGGGGCAGCAGGATCAATGAGCAGGGGGCAGAATGATGCATGATTTGGCGACGTTTAACATCTGGCACAACAATTATTTCCTATTCAATGGGGGAACTCTGTACCATCTTGTCAGTACCTTATAGTTACAAAATTCCAGATTTATTTATTCATTTGAATTCCATGCAGAATATCCAGGATATTAGAAATGCAATTATCTAGCACCCCCCCAATATGTCTCAAACACTTACTTGGCTCTCACTCATGCAGCTCCATTGGTGAATTTGTGCTTCACCTCCCCCCCCATTATCTTACCCTTTGTGCATTTACATATTGCTATGATTTACATCACCGATACCTTGTAATAAATTTCTGCAAATAAATACATAAATAATATACAATATTACATTGAGTTTTAATTAAAAATTAAATTTACTGAAAACAAAACATAAGCAGCAATGGTCTCTTTTTAAATGCATATTTATTTACAAAATTAATTTAACCGCCTGACTATGATATGACCATTTGACACTCTTGCTGCAAGAAATGGAAAAAATCCAAATTATACCCAGGCAAGGTAATTTATCACAATGGCATTAAACAGACTTTATTCTTGGTAGAAAGCAATTCTAAAATTCCGAAATGTTGGTGTTTACATTGATTAATACTGTGCAACAAACATGCCATTATTCTTTTATTTTAGTGAAACTTTTTTTAGGGGCAAGTCTGAGACAGGACAGCTTGCTGCTTATGGGAATTAAAGTCTTAATGGCAGATATCTTAACAGCTCTCTTATTCTACCACCTGGAGACTTTTTAACCCACTTGAAAAAGACCCCAACCATCAAGCACTGTTAAAGCAGACCACAACCCCTTCCCTGTAGCATCTTAATTTGGCATGCCACACTGTGTGAAATCCCCTGGGATCACCCATAATATCATTCCTTGATCCTACAACCCATGAGTAGGCCTCTGTCGGCATCCCCGGCACACCTCCATCCCCTGCTACCCCAGGCATATCTGATTGGCTGGTGGTAAGTATTCTTATCCAGAAGAGCAGCCGGGAGGATGTGCCCAGCAATTAATTTCTGGGGATTATCGTGCAGGGCAATGAATGCTAATTAGAGTCATCCCAAACAGGATGCTCTGTAAAGATATTTGGTCCGCTTTAAGCCTAATCTCTTGAAATAAGTGATTAAGTTATATATAAATTCCTTTTGTATTTTGTGTGAATTCTATGTCCAGGCCATTCTACAGAGACTAGTAGTCGGCATCAGATTGGGGTCATTGTTAAACTCAACCCAGATTCAATTTTAGCTGTCCTTTACATTTTTATTTATGTTTCTTTTTTTGTTAGAAATAAAATGGGCTCCCTAGAGCCTCTAGCCTGGCACACTAGACATAGGAGCCGCCAACTCAAGGCTCATAAGCTAAGCAGCTGTCTCCTGCAACTGCAAGTGTACCAAACCCTACTCTCCCCTGATAAAAAAAACTTTAATAGAAATTCAAAACTAAATTTAATTTCTGGATTAGAACAGGATGTGAAGTAGAAGGGACCTTTGTCCCATGGAGAACACAGCAGGGGCGCAGATGCCTCCAAGGGATAGATATTTTGGATATCTGGACATATATGGCCATTGTATGCTTGTGCACACATAGGAAATTTTGCTCTGCATTTAACCCACCCATGAAGTGGGATAAACACAAGCAGTGTGCCGCCGGTTAGCACCCTGCTGGTTATTTTAGCCCTGTCAAGGATATTGAAACAAGTCACCAGAGACACTCTAGGCTTCTTTGAAAATTTCCTGGGGATGGCGACTCCCTTGAACTAGATATCTTTTTTTTTTCTGGTTATGTATTTTATATTTTAATATATAAAATAGGGGGTTGTGTTCTGTTCTGTTTATTTTTCTTTAACAATTTTTGATCAATCTAAGGGTTCCAAGGACCCCAATACCAGTTTAAAGAGTGAGGAGCTGGAAAGCCACCTTGCTGATACCCCCCTCACTTGAATAACAGAACCCCACAAGCCACTGAGGTGCGGATGAGGCCATTAGGGTTGATTCAGAGCCCCTTTCTCATCATTTTTATGGAGGTCTTGCTACCAAACGAAAAATCATGCAAAAATGAAAACATTTCACACTAAAGTTCTTGCAGAAAAAAAGGCTTTGCTGAACCAGACAAGGGGAAAAAAATGAACGAGAATGGAAATATTCATGCAAAAAAAAGGTGAGAAAGGGGCTCTGAATCAACCCTATAATGTTCATAGTGGCTGGTATAATGGGATTAGGTATTTGGATACTCTGGCTCATCTGGTGAGATGGCTTGTGAACTGGATAGACCTCTGCCTGGCTCATAACTGATTGTGAGAGTAGAAGATGCTGTTATTTTCCCCTGTATTCATTTGGCACCACCATAGCTTCTGCTATTTATATAAAGCATAGATACAAATGAGAAGGCATTTTCTAGCAAATGCCTAAAAATGAAAGCTTCAAACCATTAATTGACCAATACACATCAATATTTCTCAGCCTTTGTATGCCTTTGCTGCTTACATATTCCCGGAGTTGTTCTTAGTTTGGGAAATGACAGGCTGACAGCCAAAAAAAATCTTAGTTGTTGATTAGGATTTTCCCTGCTAGAATGCTGGCAAAGGTGACTGCGACTGTGGCAACAGCTCTGTACACACCTGAGCTGTCACACCATCCCGATGATTTTGGCAGGACGAGACAGCAGACTTCTAAGGTATTAGCTCTATTGTTGAAAATGCAGAAAAGGCCACACAAAAGGTTCAACTGAACAACCGTTGACTCAAACTAACTTGCTGCATGTAGTATGTCTAGTGTAGAAATGAGGCAGAGAGCACTTTCCTAACATGAAAAGCATTTTCATGAGGCATACTAGCAAAGGATAAAGAAATGACTCCCAGAATCCCCTGCAGTAGATGGGCCCGTGCCTGGAAAGCAAAGAAAATATGTCACCAATCCACTCCTACCTGTGGACATTTTTTTTGTGGTTTTTGACCCTCATCAGCACAGGACTGGAGTTAGATGCTGATATGTGCTATTTTAGAAAAGCACTCTCTGTCTTGTACCTTTAATAGATGGATTTTAAATCCCTTTAATCTGCTATACAGTCTAACATGGGTCTCCCTAACCAGGATTATGACAATGATTTGGACCTCCCTGGTACATAAGCATTTAAACATTTGCATGTGCTGTTAGTTTATGAACAGTAAATTTCAAGTGCAAAAGAGCAAAAAATTACTCTGTCCACTGCCGCCAAAAAACAGAGTTTTTCTTTAAAAACGACAGGGATTACAGGAATTGCTGAAAACGGCTCATAGAATATAATATTATGTACTGTATTTTTCGACCTATAAGATGTGCCTCTCCATAAGATGCCTACAGGATTTGGGATTGGAAAATAAGAAAAAAAAATTCTGAACCAAATGGTATGCTAAAATACCCCCCCCCCTGTCACCCCATTAATGATACTACACTGCGCACAGAATCCCCCTAAATCACCTCATTACAGACCCAAACTTACAGGCAATGTGTGTGGCATACCAGATAAAGGCAGTGTGTGTGGCATTCCCAATACAGGCAGTGTGTGTGTCGTCCCCAATACAGGCACTGTGTGTGGCATTCCCAATACAGGCAGTGTGTGTGGCATCTTCAATACAGGCAGTGTGTGTGTCATCCCCAATACAGGCAGTGTGTGCAGCATTCCCAATACAGGCAATGTGTGCAGCATCCCCAATACAGGCAGTGTGTGCAGCATCCCCAATACAGGCAGTGTGTGCAGCATCCCCAATACAGGCAGTGTGTGTGTGGCATTCCTAATACAAGCAGTGTGTGTGTCATCCCCAATACAGGCAGTGTGTGCAGCATTCCCAATACAGGCAATGTGTGCAGCATCCCCAATACAGGAAGTGTGTGCAGCATCCCCAATACAGGCAGAGTGTGCAGCATCCCCAATACAGGCAGTGTGTGCAGCATCCCCAATACAGGCAGTGTGTGCAGCATCCCCAATACAGGCAGTGTGTGCAGCATCCCCAATACAGGCAGTGTGTGCAGCATTCCCAATACAGGCAGAGTGTGCAGCATCCCCAATACAGGCAGTGTGTGCAGCATCCCCAATACAGGCAGTGTGTGCGGCATCCCCAATACAGACAGTGTGTGTGGGATCCCCCATACAGGCTGTGTGTGTGGCATCCCCAATACAGGCAGTGTGTGTGGGATCCCCAATACAGGCAGTGTGTGCAGCATCTCTAATACAGGCAGTGTGTACGGCATCCCCAATACAGGCAGTGTGTGTGGCATTGCAATACAGGCAGTGTGTGTGGCATCGCAATACAGGCAGTGTGTGTGGGATCCCCGATACAGGCACTGTGTGTTTCATCCCCAATACAGGCAGTGCATGTGGCATCACAATACAGGCAGTGTGTGTGGGATCCCCGATACAGGCACTGTGTGCATCATCCCCAATACAGGCAGTGTGTGTGTGTCATCTCCAATACAGGCAGTGTGTTTGTCATCCCCAATACAGGCAGTGTGTGTGTCATCCCCAATACAGGCACTGTGTGTGTCATCTCCAATACAGGCAGTGTGTGTGTTATCCCCAATACAGGCAGTGTGTGCAGCATCTCCAATACAGGAAGTGTGTGCAGCATTCCCAATACAGGCAGTGTGTGCAGCATCCCCAATACAGGCAGTGTGTGCAGCATCCCCAATACAGGCAGTGTGTGCAGCATCCCCAATACAGGCAGTGTGTGCAGCATCCCCAATACAGGCAGTGTGTGCAGCATCCCCAATACAGGCATTGTGTAGCAGCATCCCCAATACAGGCAGTGTGTGCAGCATCCCCAATACAGGCAGTGTGTGTGGGATCCCCAATACAGGCTGTGTGTGTGGCATCCCCAATACAGGCAGTGTGTGTGGGATCCCCAATAAAGGCAGTGTGTGCAGCATCTCCAATACAGGCAGTGTGTGCGGCATCCCCAGTGCAAGCAGTGTGTGTGGGATCCCCAATACAGGCAGTGTGTGTGGGACCCCCAATACAGGCAGTGTGTGTGGGATCCCCAATACAGGCAGTGTGTGTGGTATCCCCAATGGACCGGAACCAGTATGGGGAATATGTGAGGTAAGATATGTGTATGTGTGTGTTTCTCTATGTCTATATCTCCAGGAGACTGGCTGCTGCCGGAGTACAGGACAGCATTGTGGGAGCATTGGGAATGTAAGCCCATTTGCCATATAAGATGCAGTGAGATTTTCCCACCATGGTGTGGGGGGGGGTGCATTGAATAGGGTGAAAAATACAACATTTCTATTATTATTATTATTATTGTTTATTTATATAGCGCCATCATCTTCCGTAGCGCTTTACAGAGTAGTAATTACAGACAAGGTAGAAACATATGGTACATATACTATTTCAAATGCAGTTTTACAGATTTGACAGTGGATATTCTAAGTACAAGATACAGTAGGAAAGAGAGCCCTGCCCTTGCGAGCTTACACTCTAGAGGAATAGGGGTGAAGATGAGGGGGAAGGATCACAAACACTCAGTACTGAGCTTTGTGGCATGTGCCCTTTAGAAGATTGGTTAAGCCAGATTACATGTTTGTCTGAATAAGTGAGTTTTGAGGGCGCATTTGAAGGTTTTGAGTGTTGTGGAGTGGCTGATTGGGTGGGGGAGGGCATTCCAGAAGATTGGAGTTGCACGAGAGAAGTCTTGGAGGCGGGCATGAGAGGAGGGGACCAGGGTGGAGGACAGGAGAAGGTCGGCAGCAGAGCAGCCTGTGTCTATGTTGATATTGTTGGATTAGAGATGAGATGTAAGGAGGGGCCTTGTTGGAGAGAGCTTTGTAGGCGAGAGTTAGAGTTTTGAACAGGATTCGCTGTGGGACTGGCAGCCAGTGTAGGGATTGGTAGAGAGGCGCAGAACTGGCGGAGCGAGAGGAGAGATGCATGAGGCGAGTTCAGGAGAGATTGGAGGGGTGCCAGTCTGTTAGTTGGTAAGCCGCAAAGAAGAATGTTGCACTAACATTTTAGTGGTGTCAGGTGAGAGGAAAGGACGGATGCGTGAGATGTTTTTAAGTTGGAGGCGACAGGTGGTGGCCAGGGAGTGAATATGTGGTTTGAAAGAGAGGGCAGAGTAAAGAGTGACTCCAAGGCACCAAGCTTGGGGAGTTGCAGTTATTGTATAATTGCTGACAGAAATAGACGTGTTAGAGAGGGGAGGGGAGTTAGATGGTGGGAAAATGACCAGTTGTGTCCTGTCTAAGCTTGAGGTAGCGAGATGACATGAATGAAGAAATAGCTGAGAGGCAGTTGGGGAGGCAAGATAGGAGAGAGGAGAGATTGGGGCCTGAGAGATATATCTGAGTGTCATCCGTATAGAAGTGGTATTGAAAGCCTAGTGAAGTTATAAGTTTGCCAAGGCCATAGGTGTAGACTGAGAAAAGTAGGGGACCTAGGACAGAACCTTGCAGCACACCAAGGATGGAGTAGTGACCATTGCTTTTGGCAGTGAGCAGATCCTTGGTAACTTTGGTGAGGGCAGTTTCAGTGGAGTGGTTACGGCGGAATCCTGATTGTAAGGGGTCAAATAAGTTGTTAGTGGATAAGTATTGTGCCAGTTCTGAGTGGACATGTTGCTCAAGAAGTTTGGAGGATAAAGGGAGTAGTGAGATAGGGCGGTAGCTGGAGAGGAAAGAGGGGTCGAGAGAGGGTTTCTTGATTATCGAAGTAAAGACTGCATGTTTGTAGGAGGAAGGAAAGGCACCAGTGGAGAGGGAAAGCTTGAATATAGAGGTTAAGGCTGGAGTGAGGGATGGAGACAGTTGAGGAATAAGGTGGGATGGAATAGGATCGAGGGAGCAGGTAGTCAGGTGGGCCCTAGAAATGAGGTTAGTCTAAGTTCAGTTATTGGAGTGAAGAAAGTAAGAGAGTAAGGCAGGGGGATTGTTTGAAGTGGTGAGGGATTCTGAGGGGCAAAGCCAAGTCGAATGTTGTTAATTTTTTCTTTGAAGAATGTAGAAAATTCTTCTACTGTTATTTAGGAGGTTGGAGGTGGTGGGCGGAGTAGGGAACTGAAAGTGTTGAAAAGTTGTTTGGGATTCCGGGCTTGTGCAGAAATCAGTGAAGAGAAATATGCTTACTTAGCAGATGAAAGGGCAGTCCTGAGTTCCTGAAGGGCTTGTTTATAGAATAGAAAGTCACGATTGGATTTGGTTTTCCTCCATTGCCGTTCAGCAGCTCGAGACAGCTGCTTCAATCTGCTTGTGCTGGCATTTAGCCAGGGTTGGTGGTTTTTGGGGCGGGGAACGGCTATAGGTGAGGGGGGCGGAAGAGTGTACAGCTGAGGAGAGAGTATTATGGTAGTGTAATGATGCAGCATCTATGTCCGTGAATGAGGTCAAGGTCTGAAGAGGTTGAAGTGAGGCAGATAGGGACTGAAGATCTAGGTTTCTTAAGTCCCTGTGTTGAATTGTGGAGGGGGGTTAGCAGGCATTGGAGAGAGGGTCATAGTCAGCAGATTATGGTCAGAGAGGGTGAGCAAAGAGGATGAGAGGTTTGATACAGAGCATAGGTGAGAGAAGAGGAGGTCAATTGTGTGGCCGTCTTTGTGGGTGAGTGCAGTAGACCATTGCTTGAGTCCGAAGGATGATGTTAGTGACAGTAGTCTGGTGGCAGCAGAGTTGCTAGTGTCAACAGGTATGTTGAATTCACCCATGATTGCAGGGATGTCTGTGGACAGAAACTGAAGGAGCCAGGTAGAAAAGTGGTCGAAGAATAGAGTAGTAGCTCCAGGAGGGCGGAAGATGACAGCGATTTTCAGGTTACAGGGAGAATATAAATGAACACAGTGAACTTCAAAAGATGAGAAGGATAGAGATGGCAAGGCAGGGAGTGGGTTAAAGGAGCAGAGTTCGGATAGAAGGATGCTCACACCCCCACCATGTTTGTTGTTGGCTCTTGGGGTGTGGCTGAGATGTAGTCCCCCATATGAGAGGGCAGCGGGTGAAGCTGTGTCTGATGGGGTAAGCCATGTTTCTGTGAATCCCATGAAGGTAAAAGAGTTAGAGAGAAACAGGTCATGAATATTGGTGAGTTTGATGCGCACTGAGCGTGCATTCCACAGTGCGCAGGTGACAGTGGCGGGAAGGGGTGGGGAGGGAGTAAGATGAATCAGATTAGATGGGTTGCATGTGTATCCAGGTTTAACATGGTTGCAGGTTTTTGAATTTGATGAAAAATGTATAGTTATGGAGGAGGGGGGTGGAGAGAGTGGGCCTGGATTAGGACTGATGTCACCGGCGGCAAGTAAGAGTAAAAGGAGAGAGAAGAGATGGTTGTGGCTTTTGAGGGTGGAACAATGTGTCTTGTGCTTGGATATAGAGGTGGTGAGTGATCTTGCCAAAGAAAGGAATTCATGAGCAGAGAGGTAGGGGTAGGAGAGCAGAGGGGGGAAGATATATAGGGACTTACCAGGAGCAGGGGGATACTGTGAGGCTAGGATTCTGAGGGTAAGAGGAAGCAATGTGATGAGAAAAAAGGTGATCATTTTAGCTGATGCTGGGCTATTCAGACAAGCAGAATCCGGAGCAGGTTTCCTTCAGATTGAATTCAGGTTAAATTCGCTGCAGACTTAGAAGGATTCAGACTTGGAAAGGAGTCTGAATTGCAGCCATAGTGGCTTGCAGCCACTGCCACTCAATATGAACATTTTCTAAGTGCCTTTGTTTAGCTCATGCACAACAGTTGGGCCTAAAGGGTGGGGCTCATGTCAGGCCTAAAGGCTTGCTCTGGGAGGGCAAAAAGTAATAACATTTCAAATGGAATGTTGCTAGGTGCTATGGGTCAGTGAACACACAAGGGGCAATATTGGTCAATTTAAGTTTAGCAGATAGTAACAGATGATAGTTTCACAAATATAGATATGGGCAGGGGACCCAGATGGGGCATTCAAAATAGTCACATAACTCCTAAATTAGGCATATGCACAATTAAGATGACAAGTGAAAAATCAAGTTTGAAATAGTGATTCTGATGAGTAAAAGGCTGCAGGTTTTACACAGACAAGAGAGGGTTAAATGTTGCAGATGGGATCAAAATGTTGAATGCGTACCAGTAAGAGAAAGGCTGCAGGTTTTACATAGGCAGGAGAGGGTTACATGTTGCAGATGGGATCAAAATGTTGAATGCGTACCAGTAAGAGAAAGGCTGCAGGTTTTACACAGGCAGGAGAGGGTTAAATGTTGCAGATGGGATCAAAATATAGTGGCATCTTTTTCTGTAGCGCTTTACAATGTGGTAATTACAGACAGGGTAAAACATATACATAAACAATTTCAAACCCAATGCAACAAACACTAGAGTAGAACACAATAGGAGAGAGAGAGCCCTGCCCTTTCTAGTTTACAGTCTAAAAGAAAGGGTAGAGATGCAGGAAATGGCTCACAATAGTAGGTATTGAGTTTGGCTGAGTCTGCCCAATGGAACTGCTTAAACCAGGTTATATTCTTTCTAAAGAGGTGGGTTTTGATGGCAGTTCTGATAGCTTAGAATGTTGATGTGTGTCAGACTGAATGGTGGAGGGCATTCCAGAGAATGGGAGAGGCACATGAGAAGTTCTAGAGATAGGAGTAAGAGGAGGTGACCAGGGTGGAGGACAAAGGAAGGTCAGAGGCAGATAGCTTTGGATTAAAGATACAATGTATGGAGGAGTCTGGCTGGTGAGCATTTTGTAGGTAAGAGAATTTTAAACTGAATGCTCTGTGAGACTGATAGCCAGTGGAGAGATTGGAAAAGAGAAGTAGCACTGGAGAAGCAAGAGGAGAGGTGGATGAGGCGAGAATCAGAGTTCAGAATAGATTGGAGGAGAGCCAGCCTGCTTGTTGGTAAGCCACAAAGGAGGGTGTTGCAGTAGTTCAGTTGGGATATAACTAGAGATGAGCGAACTTCTTGAAAGTTCGATTCGGGCGATTCGCCGAATTTCCCCAAGAAATTCGGATTCGCCCGAATCGAACTTTCACGAATCGCTCATCTGAAAAAAAAAATGCCGGCATGGTGGGAGCATGGAGGCCGGCGCCGCTCTCAGCTGTCATCAGAGGGCGCGTCATCAGAGGGCGCCTGAGAGCGGCGCCGGCCTCCACGCTCCGACCATGCAGGTAAGTGTTTGCTTTTAAAAAAAATGCCGGCATGGTGGGAGCGGGCAGGCCGGCTGCGCTGACAGCGGGCCGGCCTGCCCGCTCCCACCATGCCGGCATTTTTTTGATTTTATTTCAGGGAAAATTCGATCGGCACGAACCAAAAAAAATGTGGGTTCGTGCCGAATCGAATTTTCCCTGAAATTCGGAGCGAATTCCGGTTCTTCCGAACCGGTTCGCTCATCTCTAGATATAACCAGAGCATGGTATTTTAGTGGTGTCTGGTGAGAGGAAGGGGCGGAGGCGAATGTTTTATTTAGTAAGAAGTGATATTACACACTATAATACTTAATAAAATGAGCATGGATATATTGTTTCATGTCTAGGAAGAGGTAAAATTAACTAAGGTAAAAAAAGGTAATAACAGATGCACTCTTCCAATGGGAGTGCAAATGGCAGCAAAACACTGAAGAGAAAAGGCCACCACTCCAAGCTTGATTCAGCAGCTTATAATATATCCATTCAGTCCATGCAAATGCAAAATGGTGAAAAAGTGTAAACGTTTGATCATAACAAATAAATATTATGTAGTGTTATATTATATTTGGGGAAAAAAGTGAGGGTATGTCTGGCTTTCAATTATAGTAATTGGAGGACACTGAGGAAGCCGTACTGGGGAAACTAGTATGCCCCACTCTGCTTCAACAGAAGAGTCAAATATTGATCATGTTATAATAGAAGAGCCAATACTGACACATATCAACGTTATGACCTTATCATGTTTGTATTTGATCAAGTGGTAAAACATGAAGGATGTTTTTTTATGTATTTATTATTAAACATAGTCAATCTTTCAACAAAATGAATTTCAATAAATATGATGGTTTTTAAATGAAAAGTTCAATATTCTGTGAGGTCAATCTATTAGGGGGTGAGAGGGGTGATTGGGCTGACTCCGAATAGTAGTTTTTGGTAAGATTATTATCAAGCCAGAATCAGGAAGTCTTTTTTCTGTACACGAAATACACCAGTTCCTGTAGGGTTGCTAGGGTAAACACATTGTTGCTGGAGAAAACAATTTACTTTAGGACACAGAGTTGCAAACAAATAGAAGAGAAAATAAATGAACGGATAATCTCAGCACCCAGAAATATCCTTTTGGAACACAATAATGAGCACTTGAAAATGGACTTAGACTTTAAGCTATTGTAAAAGAAATTTTTAAAGACAGTAACAGAAAATTCTTAACACGTTTAGATCAATTTATTCTGTCTTCATTCTGCGTACTTCTACATGTTTTTGTTAATTAAACAGCTGATTTTGTTTTAGAAAAGGGCGTCTTCTACATAATTATAGTTCTGTAATGCAGCATTGTTGTCTACTCATCTCTGAATCCCGCACAGATTGCAGCAAAGAAGCATAGATCTGTTCAGTTCCGATTCCTTAGGGAAGATAATCTGCCGAGATCAGCACAGGGTTTCTATTTCTAGGATGACATTATTCTGCTCTGTGCCACTCTCGCAGCTTCTCCCAGCAGCACATCTAGGCTCTGTAAGGATAAAAATAACTACTCACCTTAACTCCTTCTCTTCTTCGGTACACCTTTCAAAAGCAACATCATTAGGTGTTGTGGCAGAGCAGCAGCATTTCAAGGGCAGGAGAACTATCTGTTAGGTCACAAGAGATCAATGAGGTCACAAAGCAACCTTCTGAGACAGAGATTACAAAATACATACCAAACAACGTCATTTTATTTTTTTATTCTTAACTCTAATGTATACTTAATGCTGGAGGGCTTAAAATAATGAAGTTATTGTTATGTAGGGAAGTAATATATCAAGGGCAGGCAGACTTGAGAGTCTGTCACTTAGTAGAAGATGTCTAGTGATTTATGATAGTAGGGCTCATGGCTCTGTGTTACCTGTGCTATAATTATCCCGCTCAGCAGGATGCTACGTATGTGCAGGTCTTACAATTCTGCAGTTTTATGATCCTTCTCTGACTACTGCTAACTTCCGAGAGAGAAGAAGTGCAAGTACTCAGTACACCATTTTTCACTGACACAAAGTCCTAGCTTGTGTTAGCCGAAGACATGATTGGGATTATTTGCACACAAATCGATCTCTATGTGGACACAATCTGACAGATGTGTGGCTGCTTCAAAAAAAGATCACACACATCCGATTACACCATAACACATCCTTTGCAGAACTAGCTGACACCCCCACCACCATTTTAATTTAATCTAAGGCCCTTATTTAACAAGGGATAGCGCCAGGTAGCGACTGGTGAGCGAACGGTAATGACGGTCACCGCCACGAGAACGCCGGCTCCCCACCACAATCACACATTTATCAAGCCTATCCTGCTTAGCGACTGAGATAGCGCCAGATAGCAACTCATTCATCATAATTCAGCCTCACCCCACAGCGCCAGCGAGCGACCTTGAACAGCGACAGGTATGACCTCTCGCTACCTGGCGCTCTCCAATGCATTTCAATGGAACAATCTTTAAATATTAATAATTAATTGTTAATATTTTTTTTTTTTTAATGTGAAAATTTCTGTTACCACTTCTGCCATGTTAGATTTTTTTTTTAAGGTAAGAAAAAAAAAAAAAATTTGTGCAGAATTGATATTACAGGTCTGATATTAATGTATTCATATTCCAAAATGTTTTTTATAAACTTGTTTTTTTTGGTTTCCCAAAATATGGTTGTTTGTGGGTTAAAAAAATACTTTTAACCCATCGCCGCCAGCGCTCTGGGGTTTAAACATGCATTTCACAGCGCAAGAATTTTTGGAGCATGATTTGTTAATGAATATGGTGGGAGCCGGTTGCTATGGCCATTCACTATCATGCGCTCCCATACAGCGCGGAACCTGTCAAATAGCGACTCATCACCTTGTATTCAACATTACTGCACACCGACTCAGTCGCTATCACCAACCGAACAACGGCCAAGCACAGCGACTACTAGCGGGCGCTGTGAAAATACCGCTACAGTCGCTCAACTGTCGCTACCTGGCGCTATTAATAAATCAGCCTCCAAGATAGTAATTCTGGTGATCCAGTCAATTTTAAATCAAATGTTGGAAAGAGAACCGGCATTCCAAAGTGACCTCTCTGGTCAAATATTATTGTATTAAATTCCAAACTAGCATATAGGTCAAGCATACAGGATGATGTTTCAGGGACCGGTGCACCCCCTTCTTCAGGACCAGGCAGTATCAACAAGAAGATGACACTTCTAACTGTTAAATAGGCCACTGGGCCAATGACATTTGGACTTGTGGCACCTCCGTGAACCGTTCACCCATGTCTAATCATTTTTGCCAAGGGTAAAAGTGCGGCGGCCACCACTTCTTGGATTACTTTCCAATCAAATTCCACTGCCAAGGATGTGCAATGGTCAGAATACACCTATTGGCATGTATGCTAGACAATCCACACTGATCCTTTCAATCAGCTTGCAAAAATCTGCTGGTTCACACAATCCTTCGCTCTTTACAGTAAAACATTTTGTCAGGACTATACCAAACACCCGTCTGTCTTAAGCTGGTATCCCCCAATCTCCACCGCCACTTCCGCCTATAGACAAGCCCCCGCTTGTAGGAGACACGGGTAATGCCTCTCCCAGTCGGTTGCCCCCAGGACTTAAAAGGCGCAAAGGATAACAGCTTAAGGTGCAGAATGATGTTTGGCAGGGAATCCCGAACGAGGATGCCGGGTGCGAAAGTCCGAATTTCAGGCCGAGGTCAAACCAGGAGGTCACAGGCGAGGTATCCAAGGGAGATAACGAAGGAGTGGTCGAGGCTAGCCGAGGTCAAGTCCAGGAGGTCACAGGCGAGGTACAGGAGGGTCAGGCAAGAGAGTGGTCAGGCAAAGCAGATGGTCAGGGCAGGCAGCAGGTGAGAATAGTCGAAGTCCAAATCCAAAATATTCACTAAAGACACAGCAACGCACATCCAGAACCCAGAAGCTATAACGGGCACTGGGATACTGGAACAGTGCAGTATTATAGGGAGAACTGGCCAGTGGGAAACAGGGAAAATGGAGGGAACAATAATGTTTGGTGCAAAACTAAAAACGGGAGTGGTCCCAGGGGCTGGACGGCCCAGGCCAGACAGGCCGACCAGTCCCTGGGCTCACTCCGGAATCAGGACAAGGATTGGGTGATTTAAACTTGCCCCCGGCGGGCGCGCTGGGGAAAGCGCCGCCGGGAGGCATAAAGGAGACGTGCTCGCGCGCGCGCGCGAGCACGTTGAAGATCGGGCGCGCCCCCGCCGGGAGGGGGAAGCGCCGCATCGCGAGGGAGCTCGGCTGGACCGCGCAGCCGCGCAGAGCGGGCTGCGGCGCGGCCAGCGACACCATCCCGCGCCGCCGACCCCTGACCCCCACAACCACGCTGATGAGCCAGGACACCCGGGAAGCGCCGGGCAGCAACCGGCCGGGGACCACCCGACAGCGCGCCGCGGGACCAGGGACGGCGACGAGGTAAGTGCCTAACACATTTGCAATCAGGCAATAGGTTAAATCGATTTCCCAGTCTATCAGTTTTGTTTGTGTTATGCCTAATGAAGGGGTCAAAATAAATAGTAGTCATTATGAACCAAAACCTTGGATATATACATCGGCCTTGATTCAGTAAGAGTTGTAAAAAAAATCGAATAACAGCTTGTGACTCAGCTAAAAGGACCCAAACATGTTTTGGACTACAAGGTGTTATTGGACAACATGGAGCATGGCCAACTCTCTCCGGGCTCGGGAGTCCCAATTCAAGGCATGATTTGGAAGTGGTGAGCTGCTTATCTGTTGTTTTAAATTAAATTCTGATGAAAGTAAAAAAAAAATACTTTAGTACAAAAAAAAAGCATGAGAATTTCATAGTTGCTGAATCACCAGATAGGGGGACAATGAAAGTCAATGGCAATTTTTATTACAGTGTTTTATTACAGTGTAAAAAGGAATAAAATGTTCACTACTTTTCTTAGGGTTAAAAAGTACCATTGAACTTCATTGTCTTCCTAGCTGGTGATTTTGCATCATTGAAATTCTCAGGCTTTTTTCTCCTAAAGTTAATTTTTTACTACAATGGGATTTTTTCACCTCCTGTCTATCAAGGCCTGTGTGTGAACTATTTGAAATTTGGAACAAGGTTTAGGGAGTACACTTTTTGAACTGGACAGTGCTGGCCTTTTCTTTTATTTTTCTACAGTCTATAGGTTAGGGCAATCAATGAGCATGCATACAATCTTCAGAAGTTAGGTGCAGATCTGAAAGAGCCAGAACGGAATTTCTATTTGGAAATAAAGATGGACTCACGCTCTAATGATATAAAGAGATAAAAGAAAAAAACACAATAAACATACAATTAACCAAAAACTGAAAGGAGAAATGCTGAAAATTCTATAGTTGACTGAGTTCTGTTTGGCATTTTAGGCTCACACAATATTCAATTGGAGTCTCTTATTTAGCAGTAATTCATTTGTACCACATTTATTTATGTCCCAGTAATGAGTGATTGAACATTTCACAACCTGGGGAGGAGAGGGAGTGGCCTGACATGTTTTTCTTCTTTATACATTTCTGTGAATATGAACATTTCAACAAATCTGATGTTGATGTTGAATTATGAAAGAAAACCAAAGCACAGGTTCTATGTTTATGTGTTTCTAAATGGAATTGTAGTGTATCTGAGGTCACCACAATTGTTTGGTGTATGAGAGTCTAAAGGAGGTATCACAAGGACTCTTTCATAACTGGTACTTAGTATATGAATTTATTATCTACTGTTTCTCAAGTTTAAGCCACAACAGCATTCTAATTAGGGATGAGCGAATCGGTTCTAACGAACCTGAATTCGCTCCGAATTTCAGGGAAAATTCGATTTAGCACGAACCCGAATTTTTAGTGGTTCGTGCTGACCTAATTTTCCCTGAAATTTTCCCCGCTCCCACCATGCCGGCATTTTTTTTTTCCCATTTCAGGGCTTGGTGGGAGCCTGAAATAGGTAGAGCTCAGCTAAACAGCTTATTATCTTCAACAGAATGAAAGGTAGAGTGGAAGCGAAAGAGAGGATTTCGAAATGAGAAATTAGAATGTCACATGCATTACCTGTGCTTTAATTTCAGGACTGAAAAGTAGTGTAATTACAAGTATATAGATTTTCTGATTACATCCTAGCTCATAACAGCAAAAAAGATGCTTGTGCTATCCAACAAACCTTTGTGTGTGGTCCAGCTCCTAGCAAGGCGGTAGGATTTTTTATAATTAGAATCTTGATCAATTTATTATTCTAGGATATAGGTTACGGCTATTTCTTATGACAGGATGTCATATTATATCAGATATGTAAAAGAAGGCAAAAATATTACAGTACATATATAGGTTAGGGGAATAAGAGGTACAATCAGGTACAATCAAAACTGCACAGTGGTTAGGTTGAAGACGACCTGAAATAATATGTTCGGCAACAGCCCCTGGGAATACTGGGTATACCCCCTCCCCTCGTCACTTAGGCATGCCAGTTTGGAATGTCTGCTGAATAAAAGGCCTTTAGGAAGCCTAGGTTAAACGTACAGTCCACAACATCACCTGATGTCTTTCCCATGTGCCTCTCCTCCTCCAAGTCGTAGCTGGGCTCCAAAGTTTATTTACATTCCTCCAGGACCACACAAAAAATGTGTTCATTTTGAAAATACATTAAGAAGTAGTTGAATATTAAATTTAAAGTTGAAAGACCATAATTGACCTGAAAAAAATTCCCAGATCTAAATTTCACTGGGTACCTTTGAAATATGTTGAAATATTCCAGGCCTATGCCTCAACATTCACATCTGAAAATACCGACAAAATGTTAGATGCAAGAAAAAGTTTTTTCTTTCTTTTTTTTTAACAATAGTTTTTATTGCAAGAATAAAGATCATACAACAGATGTCAGCATCCAAAACAATTTGTTCATAAAATATGACATAGACACCAAAGAACTCTATCATACAACCACTCGGAATAACTACCAGTCGGAGGATAGCACAAAGGGAAAAGGAAAAGAGAAAAGGAAAGAATAGAGGAGGAAAACAGAGAAAGGAATGGGTACCAGGCCTCCACCCAACAACGGGCAGGTTAACATTTTAAATCCTAAGAAGATCTTGGTCAAAAGTCTTGGTTGGAAATGGGCAATACAACCCTCCCACATAGCTAGAAAGGGAGCAAGATCTCCCCGCATCGAGGCCTCTATCTTCTCGAAGAACATGACCTCATTAACCCGGGATATCAGACTCCCCCTGCAAGAAAAAGTTTTTTAAACATAATTTAGAAAAATTATTTTTGGTGTATGGTTTGTATTTTGGAATATCTACCCAAAAGTTTCGTGCAGACGTTTAGCTATTTAGTTTAGTTATTTCTGGGCTTTTGTCTTGCTGTTTGCATATTCTTAACCTACTCTCTAACAAAGTTTAAACTATATTTCTTGTTTGCATTGTATTTAAATTTTCCTTAGGGACGGTTAGTCAACGAAATGCTACTGAATAGGTTGTTCCATTATTAAAACAAAATGATGCTTCATCCTCTTAAATAAAGTTATAGACTGTGGAAATACCACATTGATTCAAATCAACAATTTCTCTAAAACTTTAAAGAAAATAATTTTTTACTAATTTAAGGGAAGGAACAGGAAAGATGAGAAGAAGGAGACATGTGCAGGAAACAAGTGTGGTATAGCGGTTGTAAATAGAGGAGCTGGTGTGGGTGGGAATGTTACACTTCCCGCAAACCTGGCGGCATTAATGCAAGCTTTATTTAGTGAACTTTGTGTATTTAGTGTAATGCAAAACCCGATGTCAAGAGACACCTCATAAGCTGCTACTCTTCTTAGGATTACTTTAATTTGTGTTTTGGCTGAGCTACATTTTTCTCTTCCTAAAATGCAGTTTCTTTTTTTTAAAAACAAGTTTATATTTGAACATTGAACATATTTGAATCAGAGCACCTCTGGATCTCCAAACATAAAATGTGTAGAATAGAACATTAGATTCGAAGTGCTTATTTTGTCTACAAAGCTAACAATAATGAATTTGGTAGATGTGTTGAAGAAGAAGTAGCAATAGAATGTTGTGCTCTTGAGGGAAATTACTTTTCAAAAGTCAAAATTTCTTCAGCCTTCCTGTGTATATGAGTTTAAATTAATTAGATTGAGTGAGAAGGTGAAAAGCTGGGGTTTTGCCACTTGGAAAACATCGGTAAGATATTTCCAGTAGCTCCAGCTACTATCTGTTAGGATCTGAAATACACCACACTTGAAACTAGAAGTGTCCTCACTCATGGGAGCCGGCGGCCATCTTTTTGTAACCACCGCTGGGGTCGGTTTTATACGCCGCTGACAGGAAGTGGATCACGGGCAGTGGTGAGTTAAAGCAGCACGCTTCTACTCCACGCTCTGCATCAACCGCCCCCTCCACAGCCACCCCCCAAAGTTCTGGACCCCATTGATTTTTATAGTGACAGGGTTCGGTTTGGGGATTTCTAATCCGAACATTCAAAGTTCGTCTGAACTTGCTGGACCCGAACCCATCCATCTCCAAATCACTGGACATAGTAAGTAAGGATATTAAAGCGGACCGAAACCCACTGAACGTGTGAAATACATTTGACCAAAGCCCCTGCCGATACTCTCTTCTTTGGGTGTAGAACCAGAAATGGATATTTTCACTTACCAAATCTCCGTGGAACACATTTTTTTTGCTGTCCCTGTCTGTAGGATTGCAGGTAATTTATCGTGCATAAGTGTGGCAATGACATCATAGCCACACAGAGCAGTGGCTATGAGTGGAGGAGGCAGAGCTTTACAGCTAAAACAAGCACGATTACCTGGCATTAGAGTAAAGCGGGGGAGCAATTCATGGGATGTGAGTTAAAAATGTGTGTTTTGGTCCTCTTTAATGAACTTATTAACACTGAACAGAATTTCCCCAAAATATATTCCATACCAATTTACGAAGTAGTGCACGTTTTACTGATACCTAAATAGAGGCAGGCTAAACAAGCAATTACTCACCCATATTTAACCAGCAACTGACAGAGCTCTATTGATTAAATGATTGACTGGGTACATGTTCTTGCCTGTAAATAGTAGCAATTTAAAGCGTTTTGCTTTTTCTTGTGAATGAAGGTTTACAAGGATATATAGGATCAATGTATTACTTGCTTCTGGTGGTAAGGTGCTAAAGTACATAATACAGTCACTAGCTACTTTGTTTTATATATTCTTTGTATTAACAGCAATGCAATCAATAGTGGGTCAGTGAAAGCAGAGCCAGAAGCAACCATCAAATCCTATGATTCATTATTTCTACACAGCATTCGTTACCAACATTGGAACTTATTTTTTTGGGTGCTTGTGTGATAATTGTGTGTTGAGGCAGAAATGAGGTAGACATGTTTTTGCAAATTTAAACCGGACCTTCACCCTAAATAAGAGCATATTTTATATGTTTCCCCTACGTTGTACATTAAAAATCACCCTACCTGCATCTATTGCATTTTCTGAGACTTTAGACATCCAAGATGGCGGCCCATGGACATGCAGGCTGCCTGCAAACAGTGTCTTCTAACTGTGCTGCTCTGCACTCTGAGATTGCTGACCTTTTCCTGACCCCAGCTCTGCTCTGTTTGTTCAAAGCACAGCTATAACCCAGCTCCCCTGCACTTTTGACCCCTCTCCTCAGAATATGATGCTACTGAGGCAAGATGGCGACACCCATATCCTAGAGTGCTGTACAGAGTTGCAGGCCAGTGAGGGAAAGAATAAAAAGAAAGTGACTAAAAATGTTAAATATATTAATTTTAGATGCTGGGGAATAGTTTTTTAAGGGTTTTCATTAAATGATGCTGAAGGTCCAGTTTAATTACCTGTGAAGTTCTAGAGAAGCACTTCACCTTTAATAAAATTAGAATTTTAGTGTGCATCATTAATTAAAGGAGATCAATGGGTTTGTTACATTCACATCCCATTTCCTAAAGGAGGTCAATGGGTTTGTTACATTCACATCCCATTTCTCTGTGAAATGAAACAGCAGACCTAAGCTGCCTGAACTTTTTTATATAGCTGTATCGTATCACACAGATATAAATTAAGCATATTAACATTATATAAAATATATTTAGGGGATTATAAGGAAATATCTTCATAGAGTATCTTCATAGACAGCCAAACCCAATATTCCTTAATAATACATGGCACATGACTTACAGTAATGTAATGTAATGTAACATTAGAAAGTCAGGTTAGTTAGCATAACAAGTGTGCTACCCTCTTTTTAGGCAGAAATTCTATGAACCTACATGCACTTTTTCATACAAAGCAAGAGAGCTAATCATTATGCTGAATAGCTAATCAGTGTTAAATTCTTACTTCATGTTAGTAAAACCTTATCGATTTTTGCCAAATTGGCAAAAATTCACTAGGGCAGATATATTTTTTTAAATACAATGTTACTCTACCACCTTACTTAAAATGTATACATAAAAAAACATAAGAACCACATAAGACCTTGGAAAAGGTCCCAACACCGCGCACATAAATTATTATAAATTTATTACAAATTTAAACAGGCAATTTATTAATAGAAGCTCAAAGTGCAAAAGTCCAAAAGGTCCAAAATGTAAAAAATCTATAGAAAACACAGAGCTCCTTCAAAGTTTTTAAGTGCAGCTAACAATCATTATAAGTATAGCATCCCAAAGTGCATAGCTCGAGGTAGGTGTCTTCATCCCATCACCGGATGAAATAAACTCTTACCGGACCAAACAGATTCGATGGCATATAAAATATAAAATAGTCGGATAATCTTCATCTCAGATAGATATACTCCATTGGGCTCCATTTGGGCTCTTGGCCAATACTAGCTGGAGCATATCTATCTGAGATGAAGTTTATCTGACTATTTTATATTTTATATGTAGCAGTGTTCTTCTCTCTTCTTGTAGATCTTAGTGTACAATAGCAACAGAACGGAGGTGCTGAAAACTGCTTCCATAAAACACACATTTGCTAGCATGAGAAAAAAAGACTAAATCAGCTCAGCACCTTAAGCAGACTTTCACCCTGAATAAGAGTCTATTTTGTACGTTTCCCTCCCCCCCTACATACAGATTGCCCATATTAAAAATCATCCTACCTGCATCTATTGTGTTTTTTTTACCCTTTAAAATCCAAGATGGCGGCCCATGGAGGAAGTGAATATGTGCCTCTGCATTCTGGGATAGTTGAACTTTTCCTGACCTCAGCTCTGCTCTGTCTGTGCAAAGCACAGCTAAAACCCGCCCCCTGCACTTGCCCAACCCCCTTCCTCTCCTCCGTATATGATGCTACTGAGGCAAGACGGCGGCCCCCGTATCCTAGAGTCCTGAACAGAGTTGCAGCCCAGTGGGGGAAAGAATAATAAGTAAGCAAATAAAAACTTAAAAAATATTAATTTTATGCTGGAGAATAATTTTTAAGGGTTTGGGCTTTTCTTTAAATGAAGGTCCAAATAGACATCCATTTGGCACCAAGAAAATATATAAAAAACGCCATGCCATTGAACATGGCTTTTTTACTAATTTCAGTCAAAATTTTTCTATTTAAACCAGACCTTCACCCTGAATAAGAGCATAGCTTATATATTTCCCTTGTACATACAGATTTCCCACATTAAAAATCATCCTACCTGCATCTACTGCATTTTCTGAGCCTTTAAACATCCAAGATGATGGCCCATGGAGTCTCAGTTACTAAAAAAGAAAAATAAATAATTATAGATGCTGGGAAATTTTTTAAGGGTTTGGGCTTTTCATTAAATGATGCTGAAGTTCCAGTTTAAAAATCATCTTTTTCTATTAATTTCCATTTAGATATTTCTAGTTAAAAATCATTTTCATCTTCCAAATTTGACTAACTATAAAGCAGTATAGGCCCGTAAAACTAAAAATTGCTCTAGGAAAATGAGATGTATTGTCGGTGTATTTATTCTTTTCTAATAGAATGCATTACCTAAACAGGGAAGTTTGCTTCTTGATTTACTTTAACCAGGGCTGATGATGCCAAGTATATCCCAGCATTTTAAATAATTGAAGGCCCTCCTAAATTAAGAATTTGTTTACTAATGTCGTTTTGTTGTAGCTCATGTGATAAATTGCTGGGAGGATGCACTGCAGTATACACATTTCTGTCTGAGTGGATGAAATAGATCAATACTGGGAAAGCCATAGTTAATGGCTGAGGGAGGGCGATCATTTCCCTGAAATGTCTGTTTGTGGCCTGCAAAAGTATTTATTACATCTCTGCCTGATCAGCAGAACTAACTCGGTTATTTTAAAGGCAAACATACTATATCATAAGAATTGAGAGACATTGAGGAAAGGCAGCCATAACCCAGCGCCTACCCCTATTTGTAAGTGACATAGGAGAAGGCTTGGTAGGAAAAGTTTGTCTGTTTGCTGATGATACAAAGGTTAGTAATAGGGTGGATATTCCTGGAGGTGTCTGCAACATGGAAAATGATTTAGCTTTACTGGATAGATGGTCAAAACTGTGGAAACTAGTGTTTAATGACTCTAAATGTAAAATCATGCACTTGGGTAGAAGGAATCCCTGCTCTGAGTACCGTATGGGCAGCACTGTGTTAGCCAGGACCTCGGAGGAGAGAGATTTAGGGGTACTGATTACTGATAGCTGCAAGATGAGTGGACAGTGTAGCCAGGCAGTAGAAAAAGCAAGCAGGATGCTCGGCTGCATAGCTCGAGGCATCACCAGTAAGAAGAGGGAGGTTGTGATGCCGCTGTATAGAGCCCTGGTGAGGCCACAGCTAGAATACTGTGTGCAGTTCTGGAGACCTTACCTGCAAAAAGACATTATTCAAATAGAAAGGGTCCAAAGAGGGGCAAAAAAATGGTGGAAGGACTTAAACTTAAAACTTATCAGGAGAGACTTAAAGAACTTAATTTGTACAGTCTGGAGGAAAGAAGGGAGAGGGGGGACATGATTGAGATCTTTAAATATGTGAAAGGATTCACTAAGGTTCAGGAGGGAAGTGTTTTTAAAAGGAAACTTAATGATAGAACAAGGGGGCACAACCTGAAGCTAGTCGGGGGGAAGATCAGGAGCAATGTTAGAAAATATTATTTTACAGAAAGAGTAGTAGATGCTTGGAACAAACTTCCAGCAGAGGTAGCTGAAAAATCTACAGTGACTGAATTTAAACATGCCTGGGATAAGCACACATCTATCCTAAGATAAAGAATACATACAGTATACACATAAGGGAAGACTAGATGGACCGTATGGTCTCCTTCTGCCGTCAACCTTCTATGTTTCTATGTTTCTACCCTTCCTTCTTCTTTCTCTAGGGCAGCAACCCCTCGGTTCCCAGGCTGCCGGGTCCCAGCACAGATCAGATTCTTGTTACAGGCATTTTGGAACCTATTTCAAACATCTTTTTTTTCTGAAGCCCAGCAGGCACTCAGAGCCAGCAAAAACAAGGATTTGTACAAATAGAAAATGATCTGTTTTGCTTTCATCAGTCTCTGAGCCTCTGCATGTAATGTTTACTTTTCTGGACAAAATTTCCAAAAATCATGCTCCGCAGAAGAATTTGGCACCGAGATATGGGCAGCTGAAGCTTCTCTCTGTGCGCTGCCCCAGAATCCCACCACGGGAGATAGGTGGAATATGAAGCCAGTGATGGGGTGATGAAATGTCCTTAAAGGCAGAGGATATATGGGGTAACGCTGAAAAACTACACGTAAGAGGCTTTCAGCAGCAGAACAGTAAGAAGTCACACATGGAAGAAATGTTTATCCGCACCGGAGAGGAAGTGAGGTGCGACACCAAGAACAGACTCGCGGGTGTTTCCAAACATCAATAGTCTCCCTACAATAATACCATGAAATACCGAGTAATGACAGATGCATGACAGCACTGTGAGCTCAGTGTATCTAAGCAAATATGTCATGACATTAATACGCTGTGTTTCCTTCATTAAGTAGTTTATCATCAGGTTAACTATCATTGTCAATGTATTTCTCAATGACCTTATCTGTCAGAGTGCTATTATCTCCATCCTGGAGATTCATCCTCCTCTTTGTCATATGCTACAGAGTAGAAAATAATGGCAGATCTCCATAACAGGGGCATGGGCAGCAAAAGTAACTGGGGAGGAAGAGGTTAAATGAACGAGGATTGTTTCTTCATCTCAGGTGATAGGTAATACAGATTGGAGAGCTTTTTCATCTAACACACAGCAATATTTGAATCCCATCATACTAAGGGGTTTATTCATCATGTGATAGCGGCAGGTAGTGCCTTGTAGCGGCAGGCAGCATCTGGTGAACGCTGGGCGCTGTGTGCAAAACCACATTTATGAAGCCGATTCTGGTGAGCGACTCTAACAGCGCCATGTAGCGTACGATTCGCCATTACAGGCATCTCAGTGTAAAGCACCGGCGCTCTAGCTTCCAGAGCGCCAGGTATTACCTGTCGCTACCTGTCACTCTCCCATACATTTCGATGGACGTTCCTTTTCTTCTGTTTAAACAGGGTTTATGTGTTTCCTTTTTTTTCTCTCAAATAATTGCGTCACCTCTCCTGGCCTAGAAAGAGTCATTTTTACAAACTTTTTATATTTTTCTTATTTTTATGCAGAATTGTCATTACAGGTCTGGCATTGAAGTATTAATGTCACAATGTTACAACAATGTAATTCCATGTGTTTTAGCTTTGTTACTGGTGGATATGTGTTCAAAAACAGACTTTAATCACACTGCGTCTGCTGCTCTATGCTATAGCGACCAGATCCAGAGCGCTGACACTGTGTGTGTCTGTTTTTTTGCTGAATATGGTGTGAGTCGCTGAGAGTCGGTCGCAATGAGCTGGTGCTACCTTTCACTCCCTGCAGCACTGTACTGGTGTTAGAATGGGCAACATACATCTCATTCATCAATGCCGGCCAGGTTACTACAGCGAATGAGACGCTCTGTTACAGCGCCTGATAGCCAATCACAGCGTTCTACTAGCGGCCGCTCTTAGTGCCTCTGTATAGAGGCTCATCGGCCGATACCTGGCGCTAGTAATGAATAAGCCTGTATGTATATACTACTTGTGACCTGGCCTGTTGTTTCCACCCTTATCCATTAGATTGTATACCCACAAAGGGCAGGGCCATCTCTCAGTATGACTAAGTATTTATTCTTTTCTGTCATGTATTGCAAGTTAGTTGTTTTACCCTATTTGTAATTTCACATTGTACAGTGCCATGGAAGATGATGGCGCTTTATAAATAAAATAATAATAATAACTGAAACAAAGGAGGGGTGGCAGCCGCTCAGACCATTTTATAACTAACCTGGGAGGTGCACGTTAGCAGGGAAATCAGGATACAAAAGTCTTAAAGGAGCCACAGCACTCAACCCTGTTAGCTTGCAGACCAGCCTACAATCTGTCTCTAAACTTGGTTAAAAACAGAGGACTCGGTCACACACATCTGCAGAAGTATGCTTAAGCTGCACCACCAGCGCCAAGGTGCCCCTGTGAGATGCAGTCCTAACTCTAATCTATGAGAGCCCCATTTAGGACAGACTTTTGTATCCTAATTGCCCTGCTAACGTGCACCTCCCAGGTTAGTTATAAAATGGTCTGAGCGGCTGCCACCCCTCCTTTGTTTCTTTTGAATTTGTGCAAGCACATGGTGTGTGGGGTCTAGGCTGTATTGCAAGGTCTTGACCCTTCCACCCCATGGCTTGCACTTGAGGTTTAGGGCAACCTCAGGTAAGCCTGCTCCCAATTTATCTATTGCATTGTATGTCCCAAATGGGGATGGAGATTAGAATTAGGACTGCACCTCACAGGGGCACCTTGGTGCTGGTGGTGCAGCTTAAGCATACTTCTGCAGATGTGTGTGACCGAGCCTCTGTTTTTAACCAAGTTTAGAGACAGATTATAGGCTGGTCTGCAAGCTAACAGGGTTGAGTGCTGTGGCTCCTTTAAGACTTTTGTATCCTGATCGCCCTGCTAACGTGCACCTCCCAGGTTAGTTATAAAATGGTCTGAGCGGCTGCCACCCCTCCTTTGTTTCTTTTCAATTTGTGCAAGCACATGGGGTGTGGGGTCTAAGCTGTATTGCAATAATAATAACTGAAAATAATAATAATAATAGGTCAGCATCCATCAGTTACCTACAGTTTAAGCTATATTTATAGGGACTCTAAACCCAACAGCAATAATGAGACAGCAAGCAGCTTACCTGATGCCTGTCCTACGTGTCTCTCCCCCATTTTCTGCAGTGTTGGATAGAAGCTGAAACAGGTCTTTTTCATTTGGCCAAGACAATGCAAAATACACAGTCTAAAAGCTACTCTCTACATTGGTGCTCTCAGCATGAGCAGGCCTGGCAAGCCACAATGGCCCTGTAGCTGTCTTTTCCCACAGCAGAGCATATTCATGACTTTGCCATGGCATGCCCTTCCCAGTTAAGCCTTGACCCGGAAATGGAAGCACATAAAGCAGGTTTGCTTAGCATAACTAAGGTATTTAAATATAATCAGAGATATTTAGGTGCTTATTTTAAACTGTTTCCAGGCGTATTAAGGAAGGAGAAGATTAGTATATGGCTAGACTGGGACCTTAAAAAAAGAGAACTGCTCTTCCAGGCTCTTTCTGTTTGAGTTAACATCATTTAATACAGTGGGATACCTGGCAGACTTTGGTGGACATGGGTGGTCTTGTTTTTCTGGCGCATACAATAGAAATCAGTGCAAACTTTGTCTCTATTTTATTTTTTTTTATTTTAATGGTTCTCAAGCCTATATTCTAAAATATGACATTTGTAAAGGTATCCTAAAATATGTCAGTTTAATGTTTTTATTTAAAAATTAACCCATGAAGATTGCTAACATATGTTAACTGCCAAATCTAAAGACCACTACACCATCCTTATTCTTTTTGATCTGTTCTTTGCATTTGATACTGTTAACTATTCAATTCTACAACAATTACTCGAATACTTGGGAATTGGATATCTTTTTCTCTTATGGCTTTCCTCCTACCTCTCAGATCACACATTTGGTGTATTGCACTCTGATATAACTTCCTCTTCCTGCCCTTTGTATGTTGGTGTACCTTAAGGTTCTGTTCTTGGATCCCCACTCTTCTCTATGGTCTCAAACAACTTGGCTTCCAACAGCACTTCTCTGCATATACTACTGAGGCCCTAATCTCTCTTCCATTCTATATAGCATTCCAGCTATCTTTCCATTCATGTCATCTTGACATTTTGCCCCCTCAAAATAAACATGGAGTTCATCATTTCATCCAAGTACCCTATTGTCTCCTAAGAACAAAATCACTGATCTCACAATCACCGCTGACCCCTAAGCACGGTGTCTGGGTGTTATACTAAATTTATATCACAACTTACTTTTAATACTGATCATTTCCCAGCTAGACTACTGCAACACTGTCCTCTGTCCTCTACCAGAAGACACCAGCATTGAATCTACTCTGTACTTTCCGCTTGCATTATCCACCTTGCATTCCTCTTCTGCAGTGCTGCTACCCTTTGTCAATCCCTCCACTGTCCACTCATATGATCATCATATTAGAAGTGATAATAGCAGAAACCAACATCGTAAATCAGGCCCTATATATGCTGGTCTGAAAGCACTTCTGTTCAGGGTGTGTACTGCTTCCATCAATTAGTGAGTAATTTACCAAAATATGCCAAGGTCAAAACCTCGGAGGGAGAGCTTGTCACATGATGTGCTGATTACTCCATGCATTAGTCATTGTGGGGTAGGTATCTCCTAATCTGTATAAAATGTCTCTACTTCATTGAAAAGCCTTGGTTGTTTACCTGGAGAACTTTCCCTTTCAAAACCCAATGAGGGTTTAAACATTTATCTGTGTTTTATGGCAGAGAGATGACCAAGGTTAAGTGAATATGGCCTGCTGAGATGATGAGCTCCTCCCATGGAACTGCAAACTTGCTATGTAATTTGGAAAGCTTTTCCCTGGGAGGTGGAGAACTTACCACATTATAGTGAATTGCCCACTGGGAGAAGAAAGAAGATGACAGATGATCATACTATTTACCAGTGAAAGTGTTGTGCTGGAGCAGAGCTTAAAGGTAAGGTGAGTTTATACACAGTTTTGTACTGCCTAAAGAATCCAGACATTGGTTCAAACCAATGTGCTTGCCTGAGCCTCCTTTCAATCATTTATTGTCTTGAATAGCGAATGATCATTGATGTGTGCCTCCTGATGGCCGCTCCCTCCGATTACCCACACGTGTTGTCCGCCATTCTGATATGCCAGGTGCAGAAGTACACGGCGGATGGAGGGGTGCAGCGGGTGAGGAATGGTGAAACCTGTCATTCCATGTAGTTTCATTACAAAGCAGGGCGCACATGGTAAGCATTTTCACTCTACCCCAAGTCAGTTAGACTATAGCTTCAGGTTTAAAGGGTATTTAAATGATTCTTTAAAACATTTAAAAAAACTAAAAGGTATTAATTATAGATGAATCTTAAACATTTTCCATTAACCAAAAATGGGACTGCCAATCTAATGCACCCAGCATAGGAACTGGTCCCAATGGCTCCTAAGCCCAACAGCCAGCCTCTGATCATGCAATATATCCTACAATAATCAGCAGGTAGTGTGTGACCCTGGGCCACTGAATTTATAAATAGGTCCATGGGACTCCTTACCATTTCAGAAGTATTTAATTTCCTCGATGTCACAGTGACACTAGGGACACCAAGGAAACGTTCGAGTCAGTCTCTGGCTATGGGCCAGACTGTAGGTCCTTGTGGCAAATCAGCAAAAATTGCCAGAGACAAAACCCTTCAAGCAAGCCCAGCACTAATTAAGCATATCCAACTGTAAAAGTCACCTGATGCTGATATTGGGTATCCCAGCATCCAGGCTTACCCCTAGAGCCTCTTACACAGCAGTGAATGGAGTGCAGTTAATGGCATGGGTGTTGAAAAAGTTGGAATGGGCACCTTCTTCCCATTTACTTTTGAGTCTAAGACCCCATTCAAGGAATCACTGTTTTATATGCACACCGGAAGCTCATATCTTGACAGCGACTGTGAACAGAGAAGATATAAGTATATTTTACTTATTTAGCACAGCCTGGACAGGAACTTGAATAAGTAAACTTGAAGTCTTCTACTGCCACCCCTCTGGAGCCTTCCCTGGCAGCTCTTTCTTTTTGGCCTGGACTGTCTCTTTAAAAGGAACTTTGGCAGCTCTGTATTCTAAAAGACTCCAGGGCCATCCAAGTTCCACTCTAATTCGGATTGCCCCACTGTGTAAAACCCTCTGGATCCCCAGATCCACTCACCTACTACTAGAGCCCTTGCTGCATCTCGGCACTATGGCCGCATCCCCGCTAACCTCTAGCCGTGCGCGCACCTGCACTGGCCTTTCTGGATGCAGCCAGTGGCGCATTCGGGTCTGCTCGGCTCTGCTCGGGCGCAGGCAGCCAGCATTGGGTAGGCAGAAAGCAGGTTAATTTAACCCTTTGCATGGAATGTCCCTTTAATGTACATAGCCACATACTCTATTGGTGTTATTTATAAGGTAAAGATAAATGATTCGGCAATCACCAAAGCTCTTTTGGCATAACATCTTGGATCTAAAATTACATTTGATTGATAGCTGCTCTGCAATAATGATAGTGATTATCTTTATTATTATTATTGATTTGTGTAATGCCGCCATTGTCTGTGACACAGTACAATGTAACAATTACAAACAAGGCTATTGCAGATGGTGTAAATAGTAGCACATATTATAGTGATGACAGACACAATAGGCATGAGAAAGGCCTGCCCATGAAATTCTAATATAAAGCTTCCCTGAGAGTAACATAGTAAATCACATCATTGTAATAATGTCTCATAAAAGTAAAATCTATTTTTTTTTAACTGCCCTCGAATGAGATTAGGGCCCTTATTTATGAAGGAATAGCAACAGGTAGCGACTGGTGAGCGACCGGTAATGACGGGCCCCGCCACGAGAACGCTGGCTCCCCACCACAATCACACATTTATCAAGCCAATCCTGCTTAGCGACTGAGATAGCGCCATATAGCGACTCATTCATCATTATTCCAGCCTCAGCCCACAGCGCCAGCGAGCGACCGTGAACAGCGACAGGTATGACCTCTCGCTACCTGGCGCTCTCCAATGCATTTCAATGGGACAATCTTTAAATATTCATAATTAATTGTTATTAATGTTTTTTTTTTTTTTTTTTAAATGTGAAAAATTCTGTGACCACTTCTGCCATGTTAGATATTTTTTTTAAGAAAAAAAAAAAAAAATGTGCAGAATTGATTACAGGTCTGATATTAATGTATTCACATTACAAAATTATTTAAATAACTTGTTTTTTTTTGGTTTCCAAAAATATGGTTGTTTGGGGGTTAAAAAACTACTTTTAACCCATCGCCGCCAGCGCTCTGGGGTTTAAGCATGCATTTCACAGCGCGAGAATGTTTTGAGCGTGATTTGTTAATGAATATGGCGGGAGCCGGTCGCTATGGCCAGTCGCTATCATGCGCTCCCATACAGCGCAGAACCTGTCAAATAGCGACTCCTCACCCAATATTCAACATTACTGCACACCGACTACTAGCAGGCGCTGTGAAAATACTGCTACAGTCGCTCAACTGTCGCTACCTGCCGCTATTAATGAATCGGCCTCTAGGTAAAGAAAAGTGGCACCCGGCCAACATACATCTCACCCAACAGAATCTGTGGAATTCAGGCAAATCCAAACGTCGAGGGTAAAACAATAGGGCGCTCAGCACCAGTGGAAAAGGCAGCATAAAACACCCAATTTATTGGTAAATTCTTCAAATCAGCAGTACATAGCAGCAGACAACAGCATTCCACAGGAAGAACAGGTAACGCATTTTGAGGGGTTCTCCCCCTTAGTTTCACCTGAATAAGGCCAATGTCATTGGGGTACTTGTAGGTGTGACAATACGGCACTGACCTGTCAGAGCTCCTCGGCCTCGGAAAGGCCCAAGCGTGTGATTTATTAAGAGATAAGGGACAACAGTCTGGGTATCACAATCCCCTTATGTTTTTTTAAATAATGTCATTGTGTCTGTGTGTATATATAGTTTGCACTTTATGATTGTATTTTTATATTTTATAATAGTATCTTTCACAATGTGTATGTAAAGGTATTCTGGTCCTTGTGGCCCGCTAGCACCTTGACCCGACTAGCCAATCACTTTTGATGGGCGGGTCTCTTCGCTCATGAAAGATAGCGTAGGGCAGTCTGTAGGCTTTCTGTCCCGCCTGTCCGCTCTCCCATATGAGTGACACACGCCTGGGCCATTCCAAGGCCGTCACTTTTCCGCTGGTGCTGAATAACCTTTTGTTTTACCATTGCTATGAGATGAGTAACCCCACCAGGATACACCACCTCTTCTTCGGCTAATTTTCAATAAGAGCAGCCAACCTGGATTTTTAGACCCATCACAAAGTGTTTTAATGTGTAAATAATGCATAAATAATGAAAAGCTTACACAGGGCTTAGACAAATAATAATACACAGCACCGTACACCGCACACCGCACAAACATTATTTCTGCCCATGTTAGATTTTATCCCTTATCTTAGTAGCTGAAAGGGTTCTTAAATAAAAGTTTTATTTTATATATATATATATATATATATATATATATATATATATATATATAATGGCTAATTTTGCCAACTGGTCCACAAAGAAGCAGCAGTGCTGGTATATAAATTACTGACTAATATTCTCCCTATTGCCTCCCATGTGCAGTACCTAAGGTCATGTGAGCATGCCAGCCATTTGGTGAGACTGCAGGCTATGGCAACTTAACCTCATTCCATACGGCCATAAGCCTCAGAGCTGAATAGGGCCAGATTAGGGGCGTCCTTGGTATGGGACAATTCACTCACCTTCAACTCAACTGCATTAACGTGTAGGTCCCCCTCATCATGGCATATGGTGAGGGCCCCTGGAGCATGTGTTCAAGGTGCCCTCTCTATTATCTAGACCTAACAGGTATATAGTCAGTGCTGGACAAGGGTAACCATACTACCACCCTACCCCCAAGAATGATAGTAGGAACCACCAGCAACCTTCCTAAATCATAAAAATATCTGGCAATTGCAACTTCTTACCTTCCAGCTTATCACCAGTGTTTCTGGCCGTCACAAAGTTTTTCTACAACATCAAGAGCAGAATGATGGGTCAAAGTGAGGAGGAGAACACTAACTGGCTCCAAACTTTAAGCAAAGCTGGAACAATTTTGAGTACAAAGCCAAGTGTCTCTGGTAGTAAAAGTGCAAGAGCACACAGAGCTGTAGGACTTGGATCATGTGCTCTATTGCACCAATTACAATCTTGCCCTGGAGCTGAACTTCAGCAAGCACTGACTGGTGAGTTGTTTGGGGCCTTCAGTTGCGTTGGTGGAATTTTGCCTGTCCCTTTGTGAGTTCGACTTATTAAATAGACTAATCTGTTAACATGAATTGATTTCCACATCTCTATGTCATAAATGTTCAACATGTTTCACACAGGAAAATTCTTACTTACCTATTGTGTGATAGAGCTCCTTTAAACCAGACAACCACTGTTAGAAGAAACAGTGCTGCACATTAAATTGATTTACCTTTTTGTAACTACTGCTGTAGTCAATTTTCACCTCACTGGTGTACTATGAATCTTCCAGTGGCCTGCAAAGAGGAAGTGCCACTGGGTTTCCTGTCACTTTGGATTGTGTATTATTTTGTTTAGAACTAGAAATAGATATTTTCGCTTTTAGAATCGTCCTGTAACACTGTTTTTTAGCTGTCCCTCTCTATAATATGGCATGGGATCAGTCATTGCATAGGTGTGACATCATTGCCACACACAGCAGTGGTAATGAAGGAGGAGGAGGAGCTTTACAGCTAAAACAGGCGCCATTATCTGGGATTAGAGTGAACCAGGAGCAGGGAAAATTGGCAATTCAGGGGATGCTAGTTAAATGTTTGGGTTCTCTTTAAGTCCAGGAAGCAAGCACAGCTGGGATTCTGGCAATGATAGATGACTTCTGGGTGCTCCAAGATGGCCACGACCAGGAAAAAATCATAGAGGTGGCATTTCAGCTTTGAGTGGATGGAGGAGCAAATGTAAATGCTGACAATAATTCACTATCATGCATGCAGACAGGACAAATGAGTTTTGGGGAGTAAAGTTGTTGGTCCGGTTTAAGCATTATAGCATTATACAGCAGTGGCTATTGGACCTTGTTAAATTGACAATGACAACTTGTTAACAAATTATCAAGTTAACTAATCTTGAAGCAATTATAAAGCATTGACGATTCTGTGCCATTTTTTATTTAATGTGCTCAACTCCAAATGCTAATGTTTCCTATATCTCTGTATTGTATAGGTATGCTTATATCTGCAAAGTTGTAGCTCTGGACTCCTATATGCATTTACTGGGAGGTTTTCACTATTGTATTATGGCACAGAGTAACTGGAGAGAGAATTGTCACATTTTTACTATTATTGTTATTATTAGCATTGTATTTATTGCTGGTGTCACTGTCACTGAGTACTCTGAAAAAATCATATCTATTCATGCCTATAGATTGTATCACTCCCCTTGAGAGTCTAAATTAATGTTTTAGTAGTTTTAAATGTCTACAGCATAAGTGGGTATTGTGGGTTGTATAGTGTGATAATGTGTTGGATTAAACCTATGCCGTTACTATGGTGAGTGCTTAACACTGTCAGATGCACTTTTGAGATCATAGAAACCATGCAGGCATATATACATGCATAAAACCACTAGATCTTTCATACTTGGTCTGCTAGTAAATTGGGGTCAAATCGCTGGAGGAGAACTTGGGAATGCTGGTATAATTTCATAACTACTATAACATGTAGTGATGAGCACAACATTGAAAAACATGCTGGAAGAGTGAAGATGGCAGCTAAAGTAAGGCCAGATGATGGACTTTATACAATGAAAGGCTAGTGGCATCTTTTATGTTAATCAGAATCATTATTATAATCAAGTATACCCATTAAAGGGGTACAAGAAATGCTTTGTGGGTGGTGGTGGTGGTAATTGAGGCAGGAGAGGAATTTACAGTCAGAATACTTGTATGGTAATAATTAATTAATATGTATAAATATATTTAGCGATGAAGATGAGGCAAATTAGAGTTTAACTCCTGGGACAAGACAACTGTAGACATGGAATGGTACGCTCAGAAAACCATTTGCCCTGTTTGTTCTTTCTTCAGAACAACATGCTTTACTGAAATAATAATAATAATAATAATAATAACAATAATAATAATAATAATAATAATTAATAATAATAATAATTAGTATTATTATTATTATTATCATTATTATTTATTTAAAAAGCGCCATCATCTTCCATGGCGCTGTACAATGTGAAATTACCAACAGGGTAAAACAACTAACTTACAATACATGACAGAAAAGAACAAATACACAGTCATAGTGAAATACACTAGAAGACAGGGCCCTGGATCTAAAGGATAAGAGGTGGCAACAAAAGGTAGGACACAAGTAATATATACTTTTATGCAAAGCGTTTAGGTAACATTTCCTTTTGCGATCTAGCAATCTAGCATTTTTAAAGAGGAATTTCAGAGGCCTTGGAGTCTGAAATCAGTGGAATGGCAGAGAAGGGGGACATTGTAATTACAGGTGACTTCAACATGCCTGATGTGGACTGGAATATCCCAAGTGCATCGACATGCAAGAGCAGGACTATATTAGAGGCACTTAATGGAGTGTCTCTAAAACAACTTGTGACATTGCCAGCTAGAGGAGATAACATTCTGGACTTAGTTCTGACCAATGGGGATCTGGTGTCCGAGGTCAGGGTTGAAGAAAATCTGGGTTCCAGTGACCATCAATGCTTATGGTTCAGAATAAAAACAGACATTGTGCAATCACACACCAGAACCAAAGTGCTAGACTTTAGGAAGACAAACTTCAAGGAAATGGCGGAGTATGTAGAAAGAAAATTAGGTGAGTGGAACAGAGTAGCAGAAGTGAGTGCCCAGTGGTCACTATTAAAAATGGCCATCTTAAAGGCAACTAAGCAATATGTGAAACAAACTAGCAAGAATAAAAGGAAGAAGAAACCCTTATGGTTTACTAGGGAAGTCAGCACTATCATAAAAGATAAGAAGTCTGCCTATAAGAAGTATAAAGTAAGTGGAAGTGTAGCTGGCACAGAGGCGTATAAAATGAAACAGAGGGAAGCAAAACTGATTATAAGGACTGCTAAAGGGCAAAAGGAGGAAGAAATGGCCAAATCTATGAAGAGGGGAGATAAAACCTTTTTCCGATATATTGGTGACAGAAAGAAGAAAAACAGTGCAGTCTCAAAAATTAGAAATAGGGAAAATAAATATATTGACGGAGATAAGGCTGTGGCTTCTCTGAATAGCTACTTTTGTTTGGTATTTTCAGATAGTAGCAGGCATGGCCATAGCACAGCATCCAGCTGGGAGGGCACAGCTCCGGAGTTTCTGGAGGCTGATGTCCTATCCGAGCTGGCACAGCTAAAGGTAAGTAAGGCGATGGGTCCAGATCGAATCCACCCCAGAGTTCTAAGGGAACTTAGGTTTGTGATTGCAGCCCCTCTGACTGATTTACTTAACCATTCCCTTTCAACTGGTGAGGTTCCAGATGATTGGAGAATGGCCAATGTCGTACCAATCCATAAAAAGGGGAGTAGAGAAGAAGCCAGTAATTACAGGCCAGTTAGTTTAACATCTATTGTGGTCAAATTAATGGAAACACTCTTAAAAAAACAGATAATTTCCCATCTAAAAATTAATGACCTATTGGACCCAAAACAGCACGGCTTTACTGAGGGCAGATCATGTCAGACCAATCTTATTGATTTCTTTGACAATGTCTCTAAAGTGTTAGATAAAATGTACATACAGTATACATATAAGGGCAGACTAGATGGACCGTATGGTCTCCTTCTGCCGTCAACCTTCTATGTTTCTATGTTTCTATGAAAGATGAATATGTGCCGTGGGAGCATAAGAAGGTGTGTGAAATGGGGCGACCTGGGGGGGGGGGGTACACAAAGCGAAGCATCCCATTTCGGGATGCTGCCACACAGTGGAACAACAAACAGGAAAGTGAAATTCCTATGTGTTGTTCCTCTTTAAATATTGGTTAATTTTGCATCCCCAATAATGTTTCCCCTTTAAAGTGGCTCAAAACCCACACCGATCAACCCGGGAATCTATAAGACTACCAGGCCATATACATATGACATATTTATGTGCACACATTTTTTTTATTACAGTATTTACCACGATGAAGGCAAAAAGCAGATACATATATATACACATATAATTTTTTAATTTTTAATGCATAGATGGCCATTGTATGCTTGCGCACACATAGGAATTCGTCCTCTGCATTTAACCCATCCGTGCAGTGAGTGTACACATGCCCGGAGTGGTGGGCTGCCCTAATTACAGCGCCCGGGGAGCAGTTGGGGGGTTAGGTGCCTTGCTCAAGAGCACTTCAGTCATGTCCCATGACCGGGATTCGAATCTGTCACCCTCCGGTCACAAGTCTGCTCCCTTACCTCTAGGCCACAACTGCCCCTTTGAATACATGCAATACATACCCAAATGTGCATTCAGAGTTAAACTTCCGTTCATCAAATAATTAGCATGGCCCCCAATGATCCCAGTGTATTGTGTATGCACAACCTGTGACTCACACTGCCATCAGTTGGAGCGCCATGCACCCCTAGGGAATTGGAGAGCTGAGCTTGCCTTGCCTTGGAGAGTTAAGCTTGCAGGCTGGCGACTAGAGTGCATCAATAATTTACAAACCAGAGGTGAGGCACAAATGAACTTTTCTGAAGAGGTTGTTGACCTCCACCCACCTCACCTCTGCTTACCACTTACCTGTACTCACTTCACCTTCACCTCCACCTATTTACCTCTGCCTACCTCTACTCACATTTAACCCACTTTTCCCATCTTAACTCTGCTTACCCCTATCTCTTCCCACCTTACATCACCTCTGCACAAGGAGCGATTGCAGCCTGCTATGCCATTAGCAGTGCGCATGCCAGGCATTTGTGTATGGCCGGTGCGGGCGTGCTCCCTGTTAGAGGGTAGCGGGAATGCGGCCGCAGGAGCGCTTGGCTCCTCTCAGCTAGCTTTGGCTGGAGCCGAGTCTTAGACGAGTGGGCATGAGCCGATCCAAGTGCTTTAGTTGGATGAGAGGCCAAGCATGCACCATAGGACCAGGAAAAGGTGAGTTAGACTGGGCGACCTGGGGGGGGGTTCATACAGCGAGACATCCTGGATCGGGGTGCCTGAGGGACAAGGCCCAAAACCTGAGATAGTCTAAAGCCCAGGTTTTGCCTCACTTTAAACCTGGCCAACACCCATTCAACAAAAACCTGGGTACATACCGAAGGCCAAGAGCCCCCCCCCCCCCCGACTAAACTGTTATCTCGCTCCCTTGGCAGCACACCAGCAAAGTGGAAGGCCGAGAATGGAACATGTGACCGCCGTCCGCCAACCGTGCAGCTACATGTTGCTGAAAAAGGGAGGTGACAGGTAAGGTTAATGGGGTTTGCGGGGGAGGTTGATCTGGGGGGTCAGGACACTTTCATGCTCCCTCATCCCAGCAGTCAGGTTCCAGCCCCATGTGACCGTCAATATGCCATCAAGTTATTGCATGCACATCCCATTGACCAGCGGCAGTCATGTGGGCCCTGGACCAGTGAGAGAATTCAGCATTGGACTGGCCCACAGGGCTACCAGGAATTCCCCCAGTGAGCTCCTAGTCCTAGGGACCCTTTTGAGGGCCTTCATCAACAAAACCTGAACTATTTATAGCTCATTTGTGACATCCCAATTGCACATACAGAGACGGAACAGTTCGGCATAATGTTTCTGTGCATTGACCCTGAAAGTAAACCCATAATACATGCATCTAAATGTAAGGCGGCCCCCAGTATCAGTTCTACAGGTGGGCCCTAGGCATCCCAGTCCTCTGCTGAGAATGTTGATGATGATGGGCCCAACTTTTTCTGACTGTTGGCCTGATTCAATGGGTAAATTGTAGCACATGGGTCCCTGAGTTGTTTAGTTCCTCAGGAGTGGGGGGAGTGGATTCTTTGTTAACGGGCTTGGAGGACCTCTTGATGTGGGTTTGCTTCCAATAACTCTAAATGAGACCGACTTTATAAAGAGGGCACTTACTTTATTAGCAGGACTTTAGGTACACTTGATACTTCAAAGCAGGTTATACAGTCTTTATCCACAACAGTTCCATTAGCAGTTTCTATAGCACAGCATTACATCCAGATGGACTTTAACAGGTGGTGGCCACTCATCCTGGTCCCATAGCAGAATACTGAGGCCTTAAGCTTCCTCCATCAGCATCTCGGGTGGAATGGTTCACCTTTCCTGTGGTCACTTGTTAGGTATGAATGTCGCTCTCCTGCTCTCTCTTACACCAGTGACTGCTGACTGCTACCAGGTGACCCTGCTGGTACCTTCCTCACTCCCTGTTACTACAATAACATCTTCACTAGACTTCTCCACTTCTCTCTCTTTCTGAGGTAACTCTCCTCATGACCTCCTTATATAGATTCCCTCTGTCTGGCTTCTAGAACCTTCTCTAGTCTTACTCACCTCAATGGCAGCTCAGCTGTACTCCTATATGGTTAGGTTATAGGCAACAGTTTGGTAGACCCGCAGTGTCACAATACATTAGCCATCCAACAGTGCCATCTTGTAGTGATGTAGCGACTGCAAGACAGATATTGATGAACTACCACAATGAAGCACCCCAAATATAATTGGTGACCACTTTATTGCGGCCACAAAATTATAAAGCAGAGCATAGTCAAATCAGCTGACGTGGAGGTAAGACGTGAAGGTAAGACATGGATCCTTTATATTTTCCAATCCTACAGATGCTCTTTTATTTATCACTGATTTCTTCCCACATACGTACATTGTTTTGGAATGCATTGTAGCTCTTGATGCCGCTCTTGATTCTTGATATAAAATGTCCTTGGTGCCTAACTAAAAAAACATGGGAAGAAAGCAATATTGTTTGGGTAGAGTAATGGATGTAGATAAAGCTTAAATAGTCAGGGAACATTGAAACTACAAAAATAGACGTTGTTAGGCACTCTCGGTCCTTAATTTGTTTGTTCTTAAGACAATTATTCATTAGATTTGCAATTAGAATTGGTTGTACAGACAGTGATCAAAGGAGAAGAACAATTTAAAACATATTATGCAGCTCATTATGCTGAGCACAACAATAGTATGTTTACACGAAGCACTTTGATGTTCTCAGCTGAAATGTTCCTGGTAAGTTACTATAATGGCAAATAAATCTGTAGCGACCTGCCAGCTCACGCAGCTCGGAAACATATTCCGGGGACAAGAAATGACCTCCTATGTCCTAAAATGAAACCAGTACACTTTTCAATTATTGTTGCCATAAAACTAATGTCTGACTATGCATTACTGGGACTAAATATTTAACTGGGCACATTCAAATCAATAAATTCAGATATCATCATTATTTTTTAATAAGTGAAACAGAGAGGTTCAATATAAACAACTATTATGAATGGTGGACAACAGAAAACTTTAGAGAGTGATATTGACCTTAAAGCAGCACAAAACCCATGCAGGATAGCCAGGGCCCGCTGCCAGCCTGACACCGGGGAATCCAGATTTAGGTGAGCTGTGTGAAATCCCCGGGGTCACCGGTAAACTCACCTTTTACAGTGGCTCTCACAATGCTGTATCCCCAGGCATCCCTGTAGCTGTATGCTCTCCCGCATCCAGCCATTCAGATAGGCTGGGGATGGCAGTGCTCCAAATCAAACAGGCTTTTGTTCCTCTTCAAAGTGGACCAAAACCCACGCCGATCCAACCAAAAATCTATAAGATTCCCAGGCCGATCGATTCTCCCCCTTGGCAACCAAAATCGGGATTCCCTGCTGTGTGAACCCCTCCAGGTCACCCCATTCACTTACCTTGTCTCCCGGTTCAACGGCGCATGCGTGAGCCACGGCCGCATCACCGCTATCTCTCTAGCAGGGTGCATCCCCGTGCCACACATTTGTGAATGTCCAACGTGGGCACGCTTCCTGTTAGAAGGAAGTGGAGTATGCGCCCGTCAGCGCGCTCTCTTAGACAAAGTCTTAGATGACGTGACGTCAGCAACTCCGAGCATGCTGATTGGACGAGTGGTCATTCATACGCCGTAGGACCGGGAAGAGGTGAGTTGCCTTAGGTGATCTGGGGGGGTCTCACACAGTGGGGCACAGCAATCAGGGGAAACGACCAAAACCCAGGATAGTCAAAATCCTCAAAATAACTCAATATCTCCTAAAATTAAAGACTGTATTGATGCAATAAGGCATGAGTTAAAATGAAACACAATTTAAAGGAAAAAGATAATTACTGAATAATTGAAAGTATTAGTTAAAAAAGGATTGACCACCCAAATAAAAATGGGTACTCACCTATTGTCCCCCATAGCTGATTAGTCCTACTCTAGTCATCAGCAACTCACCCGATCACTAGATCGCAGCCTGGCCGTACTTCCATGTCGGGGCCTTCAGTCCTCCGCCATCAGTCACAGGTGTGATGTCAAGCCCTCCCCATTCACTACAATGGAACAGAAATGTCAGGCCCCAGCACACCCTGTCCATTGCAGTGAATGAAGAGGATGCGGCAGTACCTCTGTGACTGATGGCGGAGAGGCATGAGTCTGACGCGGACTGAAATTCAGGCCTGACAGGTAAAAGGATCCAGTGATTTACTTATCAGAAATAAGTTGTCACATTGCTCCAGTAAAATCTAAGGTGTAAAGAATGCCTCCAATGCCCCTTTTCTTCAACTGCATGTAAATTTAACTCATGTCTAATTCTCAAAACATGGATATAGACAGTCCTTATTTTCAGTAGTTATTTTAAGAATCAGGACCAGAATAGCAACAAGAAATCTGTTTATATGGGCTCACACTTTGAAGAACACAGGAGAAAAAGCATGGTCACAAGTAGGCTGTGGCACATGCTAGGCCTTATTTATGTTTTTGGTATCACATGATATTTCAGGCGTGTCAACATCTGATGACATACCAATGAATGTTTGGCTTAATTAATATACATAAAGGTGGTGACGTGTATGCCACTTACTATATTCCTCCGGTCTAATATGTGAATGAGAGGAAATTTTAACAGAAATTATTCTTTGGGCCAACCAGAGGAAATCATTTGTGTAGCAAACCAGAGGAAGTCATTCTTGGGGCCAACCTGAGGAAACAATTTTTAGGCCAAACTGAGGAAATCCAGAGAAAATCATTCTCATGACCTTCAACCAAAGAAAGTAATTCTTAGAGCCCACCAAATTAAGTAATTATTGAGGCCTACAAGGGGAAACCATTTTGGGGACAACCAGAGAAAAGAATTATTAAGGTACAACCACAGAAAATATTTTTTAGGCCAACCAGACTAAATTATCCTTGAGCCCACCCGTTAGATATATAGAAATAATGCAAGACCTCTCTTTTTAAAATAGTAAAACATGATTTGGTTGCTGCACAAAAATTGTCATTAATTAAATAACAAAATCAATTTGCTGAATACATGACAAACTTACGCAACACTCCAGGCAAACAAAAACACTGTGATAGTCTTGTACCTCCTGTACTTCCCTGGTGTTGGGCGTGCATCAATGCCAGGATCCCTCCAGAGGAAGTTCTGGTCCTCTAGTAGGCAAGTCCAACACTGTGCATGATTCTACTGATGCCAAACCACAGTCTGGTTGACCAACAAACATTTAAGATGTAACTTCCCAAGATATTGCTTGGGATGCAAGGACACACCCACCGGAAACCCTAGCTGCAGAAGAGATTTCTCTGAAGTAAAGCAGTTTGGCTTTTATAAAACAAACATCAAGTAATATATGGACAAAAAATAGTTGCATTGTCAAGATGCCCAGAAATGATGTTACCCTGTCAATCTAAAACAACTTACACAATATGACAATATGCCAAACAGCACCTAGTCTTAAAATGCTGGAACCAAGCTTTTCAGATTCAGGGCTAAGATTTTACTTTTTGGTCATAAATCCTGAGACCTTTTCAACCCTTTAGTGGCTGTAGCAGAAAGAAATTAAGGTTCTGAGTCGTCATCATGTTCCCTGGACCTCAATATCATGGAGCTGCTTTAGCGATATTTCGAACATGAGGATCGTGCAAGACATCCCCAAAATTTTCAAGAGCTGGAAATATTTCACAGAATGGGCAGCTTTAACAACTGAGCAAATAAAGAGCTATTCTTCAGAACAATCACAAAAGACTGCAAGCTGTCCTTGATGATAGCAATACACATTAGAGATAGAAATTATTTTATCGCTATGTTTTGTTTAATGATTGTGCTGTGATGTCACATATTTTAATCTGAATTTTATAAAAAGAAAAGAAATTCATTCTTTTGGTTTCCTCATAAATGGTACACAGAGTGTTATTGCCTTTGTACAATCACAATGTGAGGCGCATGTAGTAGGTCATAAATGACATTCAAAGTGTTTTTGGCGTGTGTCTGAAAAGCTGGAGGTTGGATTGTTTCTTCTAAATTCCAACACATCTGTTTTTGTGAATGTTACAGCGCTGAAAATATCTGTGTGTAGTTTTACATGGGCACATATATTTATACACATGATTCTCAGTGTGGGTCTAGTGCTGACAGGGCTCCCTCATGCTGTGAGGTTGTTGGGTCTGTTTGTTTGCAGGCCTTTTACCCCCCATCCTGATGACATGATCAGGTATGAGAAAGAGGAGCCTAGCATTCAAATATTTCCACATCATCCCAAAATCAGCAAATTATTGTTTTCTGTCTTGTCCTATCTTTTCTTTCTTATGTTTAAAAATGTTTTATAACATGCCAGGAAAATTCCCCCTGCCAAGGATGTGCTAACTTTGTGTTAGAGGGATGAAATAGGAAGTGGTGTAAAGGAAAAAAGAAGGCATCAAGGAACGCAGACATAAAGTCTAGGCCCCTAATGTGGGTCAGTGTATGATAGGTGATTAAGCCTATTGTGAACACCTTTGGTTTTTCTGTTAGTCTGTTAGACTCCTCTCTGTCAGTCTCTACACAGTCTGGCAGTCTCACAAAGAATTCAGTTTAAAGTTCTAACTTTAACCTGCAAAGCACTCTCCACCCAGGCACCTTCTTACATTTCATCTCTAATCCAACGCCATCAACCCAACATTCACGTTGCCTCTGACCTTCTCCTGTCCTCCATCTTGGGCACCTCCTCCCACTCCTGTCTCTAGGACCTCTCATGTGCTTCTTCACTTTTCTGGAATGCCCTCCCCTATTCAATCGGACAACCACTTGAAGCTTTCAAAACTCACCCCCTCAGACAAGCATATAACCTGGTTTAAGCAGTTCTACCTACTGTACTTCTACTCTGTCTCTACCCTTTTATTACACTGTAAGCTCCAGGGGTCAGGGCTTTCTCTGTTGTGTCCTACTATTATAGCGTTGAAATTTGTTGCATCTGGTGGACAATTGTCTATGTGCTATATATAATATTTCCTGTCTGAAATGACTACATTGTAAAGCACTATGAAAGAAGATGGTGCTAAATAAATAATGATAATAACATTTAGTTTGGTCTCTAGAGACAAGAAGAACTTTTCACCCAACACCTACATACCGTTGAGAAGCAGGGAATGCCAATCCAGCCTTAAAAGAATTAAATTTAGGAGTGAAGGCCAGGAGAGAAACTAGCGATACAAAGGTTCAACAACAGCAAAATAATTGGTCAGTGGACATCCCTCAGACTCACCAGAAGACTCACCAGGTCCATGATCCAGCACAGATTGTGCATCTCACATGACCACCAGAGACCAAACGTGTTTGCTGGGTAGATGTGTGTTGTGTTACAATTGAGAACCCTATTGAGATGAGGAATAACAGCCCAAATGGAAGTTTTTAAGTCTGCTTTAACACAACAAGTTATCAATATCAAGGTAAGGATTGCTTTGCTATTTTTATCCCTACATAAGCAATTACTTGTGTGCTAGGTATTGTTTCTCTTCTGATCTATAAAAGCTTTTTTATATATAACATGATCAGTATCTACTGAGGAACAATGTGCAATGAAAAGTCACCGTGCCATCTGTATGAAAGGGATAACAGGGTCCTGAGGCTTGGCGCATACGGGTGGTCTGTTCCCCTAATTACATGCTTTTGGTGACATCTGCATTAATGAGCAGGAAGCCAGGGAGGGCTTCAAAAAGAATAATTACAGCATGTGGCAGTTTAATTACAAGGTGTTCTGGCTCTGTCATTAAATATTCCATGTTGCCAGTCTAACCTTCGATCTGCCATCAGTGTGTTCTTGCCAGGGTGCTGGAGGTGAGGGGGATATCTAACCAAATCATTACACAAATCTTAAAGGGACCACAGCTCTCAACCCTATTAGAGTTGGCACACATCTGCATGTTGAAGCTGCATCACCAAACACCTGTGTAGGAACAGTCCTAATTTTAATCTATGAGAGCCCCCTTTGGGCACACCTAGATTACAGTTAGGACTGCCCCTGCACAGAGGCTCCTTGGCACACACACACAAACACACACCCTGTAACTACCCCCACTGACTATATAACATACTTGCAGAGCACCAGGCAAATACAAAAAATGTATTAGACTTGGATCTCTTTTACTGCCCTAATGGTGGCCTAAATCATTCACATTCCAACACTGGTCACAGAATAACATATGTTATTAATGAACTGATTTACCTGGACACATCCTTGATGCTGCAATATTGATAGTATGCTCCCAGGTAATGTCTGCCTCATATGTGTATGACCAGCTGTACACCTTTATCATCTTGTTTCCTTACTTGCTAGTGGTGTTCTAGTCTCTATATGTAATTTTTGATGTCCTCAGATGCCCTATACTGGCACACAATGCCTTGTTTTACCATTCTACATATGTAAAGATATGATATACAAGTTGACTTGCAATATACTGCACAAGAAACGTTCAAGGTGAAAACATCAGAATACGTGAATGCCAGAGAGCAGAGTCATTAATTGAGAAGTTGTTCAGAAAGATTTGGGCTGCTGACAGCAAATAGAAAGACAGGGTGAAAAGAAACATATGTTGTGAGCTTTGAAGAATGGGAAAGGAACCAAAAGAATGTGGCTATGTATGAACTGGTCTAAGTAATGCGGACATGGTGCGATAACTCCACCTCGTTGTCTGTCTCCAGTTCTCCAGTATTATGAGCCAAGTTTGTACATTGGCTAGAAGCAAAGCGTGCATTTCCGTAGGGCTGCTGTTAATTCTGTAGACCATGAAGTGCTAAGTGTCCTTTAGAAATAAAACGACTTGAGACTGTGACAGAATATGCTCCAGATGATTGCTCGAGTCTGCTGGGTCCATCGTTTTCCATTGTTTCAGAGCATTCAGTGTTTGGCTCCACACATGTGGTTACAATTATACAGCGATAAAACCTATCTGACATTATCTTGTTTTTGTGGTTCTGCTTTCTCCAAGACTGGAGACAATTTGAAAACATTGCTTACATTATTTATCTGAAAATGAATGGGTTAAACAATTCTATATCCCAGTATAGTGCTCCTACATGCAAAGATTCCCATAATCGGTAAGAGAAGAACCTGCACTAAAGTGGTTACATCAAAGACTTTTGAAGGCTAAGCATATTTAACTTCACAACGTCTTCATTCCTGAATCTGGCAAAGATTGTTTTTGTTCAGTGTTTCCACATGAACATTATAATAAGCGCCCAACACAAAATACGGAGACAATACCTGCATGCTACTGTAGGAAAATAATCACAGAAACATGGTGAATAACCTTTTTTGGGTATGTAAAGCTGGAAAGCGCAATCTACAATTTGCCCATGCATCTTGATGACAATATTTTTTTAAAGCAGGCTATATATAGCATGCAAACCTCTGCATGTTTATTAATGACCTACTCACCTTACCTAGCTGTCAGCTCCCAGACATCTTGCCATCAAGTCTCTTTAAGGCATAAGTGAAAATGAAGGTATCAACTCTCTTGTTGTATTTGTGCCTGTGCTCCAGCTTAGGGGCCCGACTTGGCTTGTCCAATCCCATCCATCAGAAACAAATCAGATGATCTGCACCCCCTCTTTAAGGCATAACTGGAAGCAATGCTATACACATATTTACATCAGATGCCAATGGGGGGAATTCATTAAGAATTAGAAAGGCTTTCAGCTTGTAATATATTTGGGTGCCGCTCCTATCTATCTTACGATCGACCAGTTCAGTCCGGGCAATTGCCAAACTCACCTAGCCAGCGATCTAACGGTTGATGCATGGGCCAGGCTACATACCCATTGTACCCTTAGCTGGGAGTGTACCTATACAAGGCATTTGTGAATGGATGGCATGGTGTGTTCCTCAGCTGGAGACTAGATGTGACCAGTTAGTTCAGCTCTCTCGTTGCACTGATGTCAGAACAGCTAGCAGAACTTAATGGAGCCGAGAACGCTTATTATCCACACCTGTGCCATGGGATTGCCGGATAGATGAGTGTTCTCAGCAATCCACAAGGATAAACACAGTAGTGCATCCCAAATCAGGATGTCCTGCTAGAGAGAAACAACACCTGGGGGAGGGCAAATGCATTATAACTTTTACATTTTTACAATTAAAAATCCCTCTTCAGCACCAATGTACCTGTTGTTGACACCAAGCTACTTGATGTTCTGCTGTAAGAAGGCAACAATTTTTCCTCTAGCCATGTTTCAGTAAACAAAGTTCAAGTTAAGAGTAAAGCTTGGTACTTGGTTTCTCTTATTTCCTAAGGGTCAGTCAATCCAACTTGGCTATATTGCTGAAAGCACTTCAGAAATCTGAGGCTTAGTGTCAGAACGAAGCCCACAGGGACAGCTGCTTGCATCAGGTACATAAGAGCCCGGGAGGGGGGGGTGGAAAGTAGAATTTTGTAATTTTTACATCTTAAAGTGGAATTTTTCTTTAATGATTGGAAAATATGCACTGACTGCAGTCATTAAATAAATCCTCCAGTTGCAGGCAGATATTTGCTCAGCACATGGCCCCCTGCACATACCCTAATTGCACAAGAAAACAACTGTAGCTCCAAAAATAATATTAATGAAGGAAGACATGTTTCATTAAATAAATTAAAAACGAAAGAATGAAGCATACAGCCCAGCTGCTACTCAAAGATATGGACTATTATAAGGAACATTAGCTAATTCAATAAGTTGTCAGTTACAGTGGTTCTGTTGTCTGTATTAGTGAAAAACTCCCTTTTCTGGTTGGAATTTATATAAATTGTGTGAATAACAAGCCATTTAGCAGGGAGTCTTTTTTGGGCTGCTTCTTTAAAAAATAACACAGTGTTTGTCAAAACCCAACACTGGACCTGGAACTCCAAATGTAAGGACAACCCTTAATAGAGCCCCCCCCCCCCCCCCCCCACAATGGAGGATAAGCTGAGTTATAAGTGCTGTGCATGTTGTGCAACCAGGAAATACTCCCTTTTCTGGTTGGAATTTATTTAAACTCTGTGAATTACAAGCCATTTAGTGGGGAGTCTTTTTTGGGCTGCCTCTTTAAAAAATAACACAGTGTTTGTCAAAACCCAAAGAGCCCCCCCCCCCCCCCCCCACAATGGAGGATAGGCTGAGTTATAGGTGCTGTGCATGTTGTGCAACCAGGAAATAGCGGACAGTGATGCAGACAGTGATTACTCAATGCCAATTGATTTCTAAGGAGCTCAGAGGGCTGAGCTTAAGTTCATAAAAAAAGGTTGTGGGCAGGCAGCTAAGAATATTAGTAGGTCAAAGATCAAAGGGTCAAAGGCAGGCTGAAAGATTCATAGTCAGTATCTGTAGCAAAGATTCAAAAGCAGACAGAAAGATTTATAGTCAAGGTCCAAAAGTTCCAAAGCAAAGCAAGGGTAATCAAGGGTCACACCTAGAATGCATTCTAGATTGTCAAGGAACTCAGAAATACAGGATGCAGCAATGTGGAAGAAGGGATCTTGTAGTGCTATTTGAACTCATTCGCACATTGCACAAAGACAGCCTGCACATGTTCATTGGAGCTAATGCCTGAAAGGGGCCATTTCAAACTCTTGACTAGCTGCCCCTAGACACTGCCTAAGATGGCTAATCTTTCTATAGACATTTCACTTTTTAACAGATTCTAGAATAGTCAAATGAAGCATAAACATGATTTTAATGGCTCAACCTACTGGCTAAGATCCCTAATGAGCCCCACCTCCATAGGGCTTCCAAGCCAGTCAACAACTGTGTTCCATAGCTGGGGCTTTAGCACTCCAGGGACAGATCTTGGACAGGGGTCGATATGGCCAGCCCTGCCCATGAGTGAAGGCACTGCTGAAACCTCAGTATTGTAGTGACAAATTATGTGGAAGGGGTAGGTACAGGCCCCCTGCTGAGGTGTGGAGCTGAAGCTATAGCATTGCAGGGGTAGAACATGAGCTGTGGTGTCTTAATTGAGGCTTACAGTTGGACAGGGTATGTTTAGAAGGGTGTTCAAAGCAACAGTGGGCCAACATGAGAGCCAACATGAGAGAATGAACTCCAGCCCAGGCTTCAGGTCAAATCAGCTGTATGCTGGCCCACAGGAAAGTCTTCAGCTCTCCCTATAGCCAGTCTGCTAATGTCTGTGATTTTGATACCTAGTGACTGGAGAATAGATTTTACACAGAGGCTGCATGAATGAATCATGAAATAACATTGCAGCATAGAAAATCTATAGTGTTTTAGAATACAAAAACTAAAGTGTTCCACTCACCTTTGCACTTTTTTACCTTTCCAGGCTCCAGGCTTATATGGGTAATACAATCTCAGCTGACCCCTTTTTAGTGCATTTTGAATAACATTAAAGCTACCCATATGGTACACCAAACAGGAACCCCTGAGTGCCTATCAGTAATGCCACCTGTCACACACTGGTATATTGTGAATCCTAAACTGAAGTGGCCTCTAGGGCAAAGTGGGCCCGACATCTGCCCAGTCTTGCTGGGTGCTGACTCTGCTCCTGTACTCCTGTACCTTGCTAATACTTCCCTTCATTTAGGCTGACTGCTTGGTCCTTCCCTTTGTTCCAGCCCCCCCCCCCCCCCCACTCCCAGATTCTACTTTCTCACCTACACAAAAGGTACAGGTACTTCTTGGCACTATAGTGAATTGCCCCAAATCCTACTATATGCAAACTCTATTGTGTATTTTACAGTATAGATACATAAAACTAATTTGGTTTTGTTAAGAAATTTCTGTATATCAAAATGTAATTATATAAAAAACTTTATAGCAGAAAAGAATTGGTGATAGTGTTGACTCTTTTCAATACATCATCGTACAGATACTCTATATGACTTAATAGCTAATAAGGCTTCGGCAAGCGTATACGCACTGTTTTCTAAATTAATCTCTCTAAAATTCAAGCCAATTTTCCAGTCTGCCAACTGACAGTCTTTAGTAAAGACGTCAAAAGGCTAACTAGGCTCAAGGTTTTTATCTCAATTATCAGCTTTCCACAGAATTTAAACAACATGCTGAGGAGGGTATGAATTAGAAACAGGATGGATGCTGGCTGCTGGTCTCAGTACGTCTAACAGTGTATTAAAAATAACCTTAGGGTAATGGATCTCACAAACGCTATATTATATATTGATCCACTTTTGGATGAGTTGTGTATTCATATCTCTTTAATTATAGATTGGCTTTCAGAGATGGAGTCAGGAGGATGGTGAAGTGTGTGGAGGGGGCTGTTATGAGATATTCAATAAAAGTTGCACTTGGATGAGGCAGATTTGCTTGCAATGCATTCAGACATATGTCTATCCTTCCAAAATAAATCACACTTCAAGGTAACATTCTGAAAATAAGGAATTGTTTTCATGGTCCTTATTATAAATTGAAATATGGCATTTCTTTAAATACCACGAGCATTGATATTAATTCTAACCTATCACTACGTGCTATATGTACCCTCTGCATGGTTACCATATCTAGACTGATATTTGCAAGTTATTATACTGTTTTTCATAGCCACAATTACAACATTACTTAGCTCCAAACAAACACATCTTTCAATCAACTCATCATAGACAAAATCAGTTCACTGCCGGTCAGTTCCCTGTACATAAATACCCACATACTGATATTTGCTGTTGGCAAAAGAGTTTATATGATTTGTACGTTTTTTTTTGTTGGTCCTGAAATGAAAAAAATGGATCTTGTTCCAGTTTAATGGTTTGCAGAACAATAGTCAAATTCAGGATAATTTCTGTATATGAGGGTGTGGGGTTTGCTATTTGAGGTCACCAAATCACTAAATGGCCCGCACTCTTCAAAAGGTTGAGCTGATACAAGGAGGGTTATGCTATGAGTAATGGTGTTGGACGCTTGCCTGGGGTGATTCAGGTGCGCACTGCTAGCACCACTGTCCAGCTCGGTATGTGACTAGGGACCTGGGATTCCCAACTCACAATCTTGAGCAGTAGCTTTTGAACTGCCTTCTTCGCCAACCGTTCTGCTTGTCTTAACTTTTACTGTTTTTTGTACTGTTGTAAACGGTTTGAAGAAATAAAGAATTAAAAAAAAAAAGGTTGAGCTCTGTTATAAGGTGTTAAGACTGTAGCACATTTTTACAGTTTTAATTTAGACATAGAGTGACGTACTGGTCAAACCACTGGGGCCAAATGGCGCAGGAGCTTCTTAAATTAGGCCATATTGTTTTGAGTAAGAATTGTGAGTTGGCAGGAGTTGGCAGGAGCTACATAAATGTCCTTTGTTTAAGGTCCTTTGTTACATCCATTGCAATTAACACTTATTTTAGGAAACATCGCCTTGCTTTTTCTAATCACGTGATGGCACTTCTGTTAACATGAATGGCACCTCTGACAACTGTGATAGGCTGGCACCTTTTCCCTGTAATACAACCCAGCTAAAAGAATTGTGCATTTGTAAATAGTGAAACCTCTGAACACATTTTTTTTCTGCATCTGTGAGCCCAGGTGTGAATAACTGACAAATAAGTGTTGATGCGCTGTACCTATCGATGATCAAGCTGTGTTTCCATTACATATATGTAAGGCATAGAGTTTCAGCTGAGCATAGGAGGACATAGCCAATCTGTATGTATTTGCTGCACAACTGCATTTCAAGGTCTGATTAAAAATTCAAAGTACATTAAAAAGCTGATCTCAGTGATCAGAAAGTGCTGTGATATTCTCCACAGCTCTTATCTCTGTTGCTCCAGGTAATGTGGCCCATTGTGAAAGCCTATAACCTTGGCAAAGTCAATGTCACCTTTTAGAAAATGGTTTATTATAGTGAGCTGTACACTCATCTCACAGTCACATCTCTAGAGACGCAGCAAATTATTGGTCTTAATTCCTTGGGGACAAGGTGTCAACGTGTATTTCTTTTCTTTTTCGTAAAATTTGCCAGGAGCAGGTGATCCAATTAATGTGGATGGATGATGTCATTACTGCAAGGTGAAACACTGATGTCTCCCATTACTTTATAACAATGGTGAGGATATTATTTTTTTGTATTCTAAATAGGCAGAAACCACAGATTAACAAACACATATTAGGGTAGAATTATTTAAATAAAACATCTTTTAATATAAGAGGCAAAGCCCCATGAGATATATTTTTGTTGGGCTTGCAATACATTTGTAGAGTATTTATTAATGTGTGATATAACACTTTAGCATCTATATTGTATAAGCAGGAGCAAATTGGGACCAATCAGTGCCGGATTTTACTGGCCCCAGCCAGGCCATTTTCATCTTGTAATCTGTTAAGACCCATCCCCACAGCCAATTGAAAAGAGTATTTTTCATGATTAAGAGCCTAGCAGGTCCAAAAACGTATTAAGGCTAACGTATAACTGATTGGCATCTGTCCCAATGCTACTAGATGGCTACATTTTAAAAGGACTTCAATAAATTGTGGAATTCCATGTAGCTTGTAGGGACAGATCATGTGTAGGGTCAGAAATAGCCAATGGGGATGGATGGTGATGGTGCTGAAGCTTTAGTATTGTGGGGGAAGATTTTGTAGCAAAATTAGTTATGACCACCTACAGCCATGATATTGAGATAGAGAACTGAATAGACAGATCATAGACTAAGGGTACAGTGGAACTGGTATGCGGGGGGGGGGGGGGGACTTGGAAGGCTGGGAGGAGAAAGAGGAATGAGTGAATGAGTGAACAGGCTCTGTGTGAGGTGGGTTGCGTGCTGATGGCTATACCCCCACAGTGTAAATAAAATGTCAGACTTTGAGTCACTATCATACTGGAGCACCTTAGGCTAACCAGAAAAACACATTCTTGTCGCCCACCAGGGGAAATTGTTCCCTAGACCCACCCTTCAGCTACAGTATATAGAAATTATACATATAAAGTGTGATCTTTACTAATTAAATACTAAAATTGCCTTGCTGAATAATTCACAAATTCACTAATACATCAGGTTAACCTGAGAGCACATTGGATATTCTTGGGTACCTTTCAACACTGCCCTTTAATAGAGACTATCTGTGATGGTGGTTGACAAGCTTCTGATGAGCGAATGGTGGAATTGCTGTGAATAGTTAGTTGTTAGTTCTTCAAGGGTAGGTGACCCTTCTCCAAATCAGTTTACCTTCAGTCAGCCTTCCTTCACATCTGGTCCCTAAGGTTCTCAGTTAGAGTCTTCCCTCGGGGGCCGCGGTTTGTTGGCACTTACTTTCTTTTAGGCAGTAAGGATGGGAAGTGAAAAGCAGTTGCAAAACGTTTGTTGGCACTTCAGCAAATCAGTTTACCAAATCATGTCTGCCGCAAGAGGAGGGTGGGCTTCCTTGATTCTTTACCTTTTGCTTCAGTCTCCCATACCCTAAATATACGTGGCCATGGCTGTACTGTTAAGGAATCCAGTCCAGCTAATGTGCCCTGTGAATGATCAGGACTGCTTTCCTGAACAATCTGAGACTATCTGTGATGGTGGTTGACAAGCTTCTGATGAGCGAATGGTGGAATTGCTGTGAATAGTTAGTTGTTAGTTCTTCAAGGGTAGGTGACCCTTCTCCAAATCAGTTTACCTTCAGTCAGCCTTCCTTCACATCTGGTCCCTAAGGTTCTCAGTTAGAGTCTTCCCTCGGGGGCCGCGGTTTGTTGGCACTTACTTTCTTTTAGGCAGTAAGGATGGGAAGGGAAAAGCAGTTGCAAAACGCTCTCTCCCTCTGTGGCCAGCCAGCCAACCTCTTTAACTCAGTTACAGGACCTGCCTAAAATGATAGTTATACACCCTCTCAACTGATAACTGGTGTCTGCGAATGTCTGCCGCAAGAGGAGGGTGGGCTTCCTTGATTCTTTACCTTTTGCTTCAGTCTCCCATACCCTAAATATACGTGGCCATGGCTGTACTGTTAAGGAATCCAGTCCAGCTAATGTGCCCTGTGAATGATCAGGACTGCTTTCCTGAACAATCTGAGACTATCTGTGATGGTGGTTGACAAGCTTCTGATGAGCGAATGGTGGAATTGCTGTGAATAGTTAGTTGTTAGTTCTTCAAGGGTAGGTGACCCTTCTCCAAATCAGTTTACCTTCAGTCAGCCTTCCTTCACATCTGGTCCCTAAGGTTCTCAGTTAGAGTCTTCCCTCGGGGGCCGCGGTTTGTTGGCACTTACTTTCTTTTAGGCAGTAAGGATGGGAAGGGAAAAGCAGTTGCAAAACGCTCTCTCCCTCTGTGGCCAGCCAGCCAACCTCTTTAACTCAGTTACAGGACCTGCCTAAAATGATAGTTATACACCCTCTCAACTGATAACTGGTGTCTGCGAATGTCTGCCGCAAGAGGAGGGTGGGCTTCCTTGATTCTTTACCTTTTGCTTCAGTCTCCCATACCCTAAATATACGTGGCCATGGCTGTACTGTTAAGGAATCCAGTCCAGCTAATGTGCCCTGTGAATGATCAGGACTGCTTTCCTGAACAAGTATGGCCACAAGGCTCCTCCTCTCACACCCAAACAGCATCCCTGTCATTTTTTTGCAGGTATTCTCAAAGACTTGAGACCTCTGGTGTGTGTGGCTGCAGTGGCATTCTAACAGCTAGGTGCATGCAACACACAAACAGCAATTCCTACCTTATTTCTCTCTTAAACCCTGGGGATCCCTTAAATCCCTTCCTCTATTCCCTATAAAAAAATGTTTATGGCCTCTTAGGTCACCCTCCAGGTTCCAGAGCAATTGCATCATAAATAGGAGACATGGGCCTTTGATGGGCTTCCCATTGGAAAATCTCCAAGTGATGCCCTGACCTGTGAACATATTGTATATATGTTATACATTATTTTATTTTGCACTTGAGGAAGGATCCCCTTTTTTTTATTCTCCCCTCGGCGCCCTTGTGATATTCTGTACTATATCAAAATTTATTGAAATAAAAAAGACAACAAAGAAGGAAAGAAAACAAGAAAATAAATGAATTCTTAAAATAATAATGATACAGGCTTAATTACCTTTGTGTTAATGACATACAATATGTGGCATTCATGTTATTAGGGTCAAGGAAACAGTTGGTGGAATTGTTTGGTAGTATAGGGTGCTGGAAAATGTGATGTTAATAAAATGACTCACTTCCATGGAACTTTAATCACAAGTTCAAATACCGGCCTATTTTGTTTGAACATGCACAGTGGGTTTACTTAACATACTTAATGGGAAAAACCTATTTTTGTTTACTCTCAACATGCTTCAGGTTTTCTTCAGTAAATACATTCCTGCTAGATTCATCTCTGTATTTGTCTACTGCTGAATCCTTATTCATCATAGGGTGTAAATTCGAGTCATTTTATCAGGTTTAAATTCAAGTACAAGATTAAAATGGCGCTACACCCTTCCTGAAAAGTCTGTCTCTAGCCCTTTAATGGGGGGTAAGTGCAAACAGGGATTGGGTCCATTTAACAGGGTTTAGGCCACATTTAAAGTGGACCGTCACCCAGGGGTGATCGGCCCGGGAATCTATAAGATTCCCGGGCCGATCACCTCCCTCACCGCGGGACATCCGAGATCGGGATGTCCCGCGGTGAGGGACCCCCCCCAAAACCCCCCAAAAACTTACCCCCTCCCGCGCGCCCCTCTAGACGTGCGCGTGCCCGCGCCGGCCGTTTGTGAATGACCGGCGCGGGCGCGCGCACTGTCAGAGGGGCGCGCGGGAGGTGGCGGCGTACACGCTGTGTTGTCCGCCGCTGTCACCCGCTTGTCCGTCGGCGGTGATTGGTCAGCGCGGCCACGTGGAAGCGTGGTGAGGTGAGTTTTGGGGGCTTTCTGGGGGGTTTCAAACAGCGGGGCACCCTTAATCGGGGTGCCCCCCTGAAGTGGACCAAAACCCAGGATAGTCAAAATCCTGGGTGTTGGTCCACTTTAAGGCCCAATTTAAACCTATGCACTAGCATTACACAACAGCAGTCAAAACAATAAAGTGCAAGATCATTATTTTATAGGGGTCAGTTAATGTGTTAACGCTTTGCTGTATTGCACTGAAAATAATTCTACATGCAGCATCTTGGTCACATTGCACGCACGATACATGCAATACTAGGCAATGGACATTATAGAAGGCCACAGCTTTATACTGTGTTTTTCTTGTGTTGGGCTGCATTGTCTTTTGATTATAGTTTATAGCAAAATGTCCTAGACCAGGGTCTCTCAACCATTTTTCGTGCAGTACCACTTTTTATATAGGTATCTCAAGTACCAACAATACAACTTCCAAGGAAAGTGGAGGTCCTTTTTAAAAGGTACTACACTGTATGTATTTCCTGTGGCCCATGCTCTTTTTCCAGATATGCCATTATCCCAAGATGCCCCAAATCTGCATCTTCTTGACTTGGCCACCTAACTCATTCTATTGGAGCAGTATTTTGGCTTCAGTGTTCCAAGTTCCTCGATTTCATGTCACTGGTGGCTTTGCGCACCACCAGAGGATAGCCAATGGCATGCCATAATCACCACGCAAACCATGCAATTACCTGCCAGCCCCACCTGCCAGCCCCCCCCCCCCCCCCAGGGGCAGAGTCAGATCAGTGGCAACATTTAAAAAAATGAAATAAAAAAATGAAATAATGGCACTCGATGGGCAGGCAGGCTGCGGCGAGTAAGTGGTGCCATTCCTCACAACGCAGAGTATGCAGCACATAGGATGCCACTGTACACTTATGCCAGCCAGCTGCTGTAGAATCAGTGCTCTCAGCTCTATTCAGCTATGCAAGATGCTGTTACATCCCAGCAGAGAGCAGGCCACTGTATACATCCCTGCTCACCTCTAGCTGGGGGCATGCAGAGGCCAACCAATCAGAAATGGCTGTCCTGTGTATGCATCTAGCTAAAGGTAAAGCTAGGCATGGCCTACACATGCATCATTGAAACAACATTAGCTGAGTGGGTGTGGCAATTTAAAGGGGTTTCACACAGTGGGGAATCCTAGTTTGGGATGCCACATGGAGTAGAAACTGGAGAGCCATATGGGCAATTCCCTATGCCATGGATGGACAATGCCAGGATGCCCCTCTGTGTGAAACCCTCACAGCGTGTGAGTCGGCTTCATCCCCAAAAAAGGTGCATTAATATTGTATTTCAATATACAAAAATCATCTTTAAAGGGCAACCCCAGAAATAATAATCCTGTCCCCGAGGATAGCTTGAGTACTGCTGGTTGGAAAAACATGTCCTAGACTAAAAAATGCAATGCTGGAAAAATTCAAAACTCAACACAGAGTAACTGTCTGTAAAATGATCTACAAAGCCCTGTACTCCAATATGTGTGAACAGGCCTAAAATAACACCGGCTGTTTAAAATTCTTATATAGCACTACTTAATTAATGGATTGAAATAGAAATTAAATTATTGGCATTGAATTTGTTTCTTTATTTCTTTAGGAACTTCTTGTGCTTTACAGATATAAAATATCCAAACAATCCAAGCATATTTATAATACCTTCTGCATTGTCAACCTGCATAACTAACAAAATAATACTGCCTCTAATATCATAGCTTCATCTTATTCAGTGAGTATTTACACTGTTAAGAGCTGTGTAGGAATTCTCTGACTCACTCCATTTTCAAATGACCTACACCCACAATTAATATATGATGATGAACAAGTTCAGACTAAGGCCAGGGGGGCATCAGTCTTACTTGGCACTAGTCACAATGTTAGATGAAACCCAGTTGCAGCAAATATTTACAGTAGAAAAGCTGGAATGGTTTAAGAAGTCTGTTTATTAGTTTCCTACCACATCTTGGGGAAATCTTAATTTGAGATGCAACATATACATCTGTCATCATGGCAAGTTGGAGATTGTTGCAGTGCTACCTTTTTATGTCTGTGTTTCCTTGACCGACCAGTGGTGACCAATGGATTTCCCTTGGTTGGTTCAGTGTGCCCCTGCTTGACTGGCGTCCCCCGCTGGTTTCCAACTGTCACATGGTGTGAAGGAAACATGGAACACAGAAGTAGTAAGAAGAACTCGCTGCTGCACTGAGCAAGCCAACCATCATTTTGGTCTGTTTTAGAGGACAACTTGATGAAACACCATTAGAAAAGTTAATGGTGAACATGCTAATCTGGGCAGGACAATGTAATTCACTTGCAAACCTGCAGGTCATTTCTCTGCATGTGGAATGTGGATGATGAATTCAGGGAATAACAGAGAGCCAGTGTAGTCACTGAAAATTGATCCAGGGATGTGGCAATACCCTTTCAAGTAAAAGTCCACTTTCTGTGGCATTTTTGAAATTGTATATTTTTACATGAAGAGATTAATGAGCCCCGTGCACATCGAACACTTCTGCTATGGCCACTGCAGAGGTTAGGGAGCTCACAAACACTTACACATGTCCAGCATCAGTGTTCTAGGTGTACAGGGCTATGTCTCAGTTCTTGTTGGTGTACAGACTCACAGTGCCAATAGCAACAGATTTTAAGTAGTGAAACTGATTCCATAAAACGAACATTTTTTTAGCATCAATAAACAACAATAAATACTTGATAAGCTCAGCACCTTTAGGGCATTCTTTTGACTTAAAAAACACACTCAACACTCAAAAAAGATGACATCGAAAGTGGACTTTTCGGTACCACATGCTTGATATACCAAGTGCAATTACACGTTCCCTCCGCAATGCCATTATCTTATAACAAAAACATTGTCATATTATACAGCAAGGCAAGTTAGTCCATGAACAGAGAAGACAGCAGTTTGATGCCATGTATTGTGTATAGATTTCGTATTATTGCTTGATCAGGCCTGTATCTAGCTGAGCTAGCTCAGTTGGATTATTACAAGAGTCTTTTAAAAATATCTATTGATTGTTTCAAGAGGTTTATGAGAATGCTTATTGGTATCTTTCGGGCTACTACAGAATGTTCAGTGATAGCTGTGTTTACATGGATGTATAGTCAGAACAAGGATGCAAAAATACAATTCTGTGAAACTCACCTGTAGAATTGTTTTTGAATATATCCAGTCCAGGTCGTCCCAGAAGTAATGACATGTGGGTATTCCACCACTAGGTAGCGCTCGACTGCAAGATCCAAAGCTGTCGCTCCTCCCGGCCCCCTATAAAAACAGGTGTCTCACTATGAATTCCCAGTGTCAAACAGCAGTAAGAAAAAGAGACAGGCCGGGAGTCCAAGAAACCATGTTACTTTATATAGCTTCAGCATGTACTCTCTCCAAAAAGGAACTTAAGGACAACGGTCCAATAAAAAATGGTAATCACCACAGCCAGGCAAACAAGAGATAATGAAACAAGGGTGGGGTGGGACAACCTGGACTGGATATATTCAAAAACAATTCTACAGGTGAGTTTCACAGAATTGTATTTTTCACTATATCCAGTCCAGGTCGTCCCAGAAGTAATGACATGTGGAACATCCAAAAGCAGTGTCCACTAGGGTGGGATCCCCAGTGCGGAACAGCATGTAGTTCATTTCACTACCGCCTGAAGCACCTTTGGGCCAAAGACAGCATCAGCTGAGACCCTAACATCAACCTTGTAAAACTTGGTAAAGGTATGAACTGAGGACCAAGTGGCGGCCTTACAAACTTGTTCAACAGATGCCTGGTGCTGAAAAGCCCAAAAGGCACCAATAGCTCTGGTAGAATGAGCTGTAATAGGAAAAGGGGGGTTCCTTCGCCTTGGAAGAATATGCTTGCACCAACGCCTGTCTGATCCACTTACTGAGAGTGAACTTGGCTGGTGGCAAACCTTTCCTAGAGCCCTCTGTTAGGACAAAGAGCAAATCCGATTTCCTGAAGGATTCAGTCGCAACCAGGTAATACTTAATGGCTCTGACCACATCCAAGGCATGAAGGGTCCTTTCCTTAGCATTATTCGGCGCTGGACACAAGGAAGGCAAGACTACTTCCTCATTAAGATGAAAGGGAGACACGACCTTAGGCAAAAAATCAGGTTTAAAACGGAAAACCACCTTATCCTTATGCAGCTCAAAATAAGGAGACTTCATACAAAGCGCGGACAGTTCTGACACACGACACACTGAGGTGATCGCTACCAAAAAGACCATCTTGAGGGTCAAAATAGGCAATGCAGCATCGCACAAAGGCTCAAAGGGGGGCCCCTGTAGAGCAGAAAGTACCAAATTCAAGTCCCACACCGTTAATACAGGCTTACGCGGTGGACGTACGTGGGTGACTGCCTGGAAAAAGGTCTTGATCAATCTATGATTGGCAAAGGATCTCTGGAAAAAAATGGCCAAGGCAGAGACCTGGCCCTTAGGGTGCTCAGCTGGAGACCCAAGTCTAAACCGTGTTGTAAAAACTCCAAGATCCCAGAGATAGAGTAAGTGCGACAAGGGACACTCTTGGATTCACACCAAGCAATGTAGGCACGCCTACAGCGCGCACACACCCCACGCCGGGGACAAGGCCTGCGTCAGGATAGGCCGCTTTGCAGCGTCGCCCCCCCCCCCTCCCAAAGATGGAGGGGAGAGGGAGCAGGAAGAGACACTCGAGTGAGAGAGGTAAATATGGCCAGCGCAGAACAAGTAAAGTGGAAACAACACACACACACATCTAAGATAATAAAGCATGTGGGGCAGAGGGAAAAAAATCAAGGTCATAAGCGGTTCCTCCCCCCCCCCCCCCCCCATTGGCTCACCATCAGCCTATAGCCAGCTACCCTTTAGACAGGGTCTGCGGCCCAGAGCCTAGCTCTACAAAAAATACCTGACCCCGGCGTTCTCCCTACCTTAAACGGGCTAGGAGGCCCCGCTTAGCTGCAATATCCAAGATAGAGTATCCAACGATCTTCAGCAGCAGACTGCAAGATGAACACTGGGAATTCATAGTGAGACACCTGTTGTTATAGGGGGCCGGGAGGAGCGACAGCTTTGGATCTTGCAGTCGAGCGCAACCTAGCGGTGGAATACCCACATGTCATTACTTCTGGGATGACCTGGACTGGATATAGTGAAAACATTTTGCTGCATCATTCTATTTATGGCTGAAGTTTTTCCTTAATTGAACACTATTGCGTAAAAATGGGTCAATGATAAAAATCCATATAAACCTGCTGGATGGCTGGAGGAGGGGGTCACTTTTACACCAGGCATCAATAAATATCCAACCAGGCTTGTTTCTTTCTTTTAAAGTGGACGAAAACTAAGGATTTTGACTATCCTGGGTTTTGGTCCTTTCCCCCGGGGCACCCCGATCGGGGCATTCCCACTTTGTGAAACCCCCCCATATTGCCCGAAGAAACTCACCTCATCCCTGTCCTCTGGGGGTGTCCGTTCGTGGGCGCTTGTCCAATCGCGCTGGCGGCCGCATCCCCCACTTCCTTCTAATAGGGAGCGTACCCGTGCCGGCCATTCACAAATGGCTGTCGCGGGCATGCGCCCTGCTAGAGGGACAGCTTGCGCTGTTGGACCAGGAAGAAAGGTAAGTCAACTGGGCGACTTGGGGGGTTTCACACAGTGAGACATCCCGATTTTGGATGCCCCGGGGGGAGGCAATTGATCGGCCCGGGAATCTTATAGATTCCCAGGCCGATCGAGCTGGGTTTTGGTCCACTTTAATGGAAGGATGAGGAAATCAGCTTCTGTCACACCTAAACCTGGCAGCCCTGAATAATATTCCTACCAGAAGAAGGAAACCATAAGGCAGACAATTGTTTTATTCAGTTTGGGTTTATACTTGACCCCGCTTTGTGTTTTTATGGAATTTTAATATTACACAATTTTGTGATACACCTCCTTTAAGACTGAAATAGGACCTTCAGGTATTGATTGACTTGCTTCCAACTGAAGCTGGAGTCTCTTTGGCTGGCCAAATGACCCATAACCAGGGGGCCCAATTGGACACAAAGGCAGGAAATTTACCACAATGTACCACAATTGTAAAATGTAATCTGCTGTAATCTTTCCTCATCTCTACTGCTCATCCTTAGTTTAAATATGTAAAGCACATTGATCTCCACACAGCAGTGTATTATTACAGCAATTCAGTGGGAGGCCATTGCTCACTGATATAATACATCGAGTAATGGCATTGCTATTCAGCATTCTGCAACAATGGAGATATCATTTACATACTGTGTAATAGAATATCGCATAATTATGTAGCATGTGTGGAATGCTTACTAGCAAATGAGTAGATCTATCAGTAACCTGTATAATGGTTATTATGATTAAGTTTACCTCCCCCAAAATAAATGACCTAATTGCTCACACTATTTTAGATAAAACCTCCCACACTTCAATGAATAACATAGTACTGAATAATCTTTCAGGGATAACAGATCTCCCGGTCAGCTCCAAAAGCTAGACACCAATTATATTTATATTTGTGTATATTATATATATTATTATATATATTTGTGTGCAGTCTAGACACACTGGTGGGACTGCTGCTTCTAACACCTTCCTCCAACTTCTGGCTCCCTAGTCCCCTTTCTGAAGGGCCCTGTACTGGCTCTACTGAACCCCCCAGCAGAGATACTTTATGCCTTGTTCTGCCTCTGTAATGCTATAGCCTCATTATGTCTGTGGGGGAGCGCAAACCCTACCCCTACCACTGTAATTGCCCCTACATTACTAAAACTTGCCAAACAATGCCATTGCTTCAAGAGTAGCAATAAGCAATCCTGCCATTGCACTCGGGGAGCAGTTGCAGGGTTAGGTTAGGTCAAGAGCACTTCAGTCATGTCCCGGCCAGGAATCGAATCTGCAACCCCCGGTCACAAAACGGATTCCTTATCACTAGGTTACTACTTTCTCAGTACATGAGGTATTGTTTCTCAGAAAGTTTTGCCCCAGTTTTAATCAGGGACTAACCTTAAGCCTGCCATCTAGTCGTGACTGCACCATACATCCTGTTGGTTCCAGTGTTCTGCCATTGATAAGTACCTTTCTGCAGTAGCAAAATTATGGCTTTGCTGTTTTAGGTCTGTAGTTCTGGTTTATAATTAGAACTAGAACTGGAAACATGATATTTCCACTTGGCACCACACATATTATTATTTATTTATAAAGTGCCATCATCTTCCATAGCGCTGTACAAAGTAGTAATTACAGACACGGTAGAAACATATAGGCCCTTATTTAAGAAGGGATAGCGTCAGGTAGTGGTTGGTTAATGACAGGTAGCGACAGGTAGCGACTGGTGAACGCCGGACACAGCGCACAATTACACATTTATCAAGCAGAATCTGTTTAGCGAGTGGGATAGCGCCATGTAGCGTCTGATTCATCATTTTCACAGCCTCAGCGAACAGCGCCAGCGTTCAGCCTTGCACAGCGCCAGGTATGACCTCTCGCTACCTGACGCTCTCCCATACATTTCAATGGACGATCCTTTTCTTCTCTTTAAACATTTTTTTTTTTAAATCACAAATAATTCTGTGACCTCTTCTGGCATTGAAATAGCAGTTTTTTCATAATTTTTTAATTTTTTAAATATTTCCTCAGAAATGACATTACAGGTCTGGCATTAAAGTGTTCATGTTACAATGTTGTTACAATGTAATTCCATATGTTTTCGCTTTGTTACTAGTTGATAGATGCTTGAAAACAGACTTTAAACACACCGCCTCCTGCGCTCTGGGCTTCAAACAAATATTTTTCAGCGCCAGAGATTTGTGAGGCAGTTTTTTTTGCTGAATATGGTGTGAGTCAGTCGCTATGAGCAGTCGCTAACATGCGCTCACATACAGCGCTGTACTGGTCAAATAGCGACTCCTCACAATGTATTAAACATTACTGAACAGCGACTGAGTCGCTATAAAGTAGCGACTCACGGCCGGGCACTGCGACTACTAGCGGGCACTCTGAAAATGCCTGCTACAGACGCTCATCTGTCGCTACCTGCCGCTAATGATGAATCAGCCTCCCCGTATGCAGAATATTACAAAATGCAGTGTTCCAGAGTTCTGGATACAAGATACAATAGGAGAGAGAGCCCTGCTCTTGCGAGCTTTAGAATAAAGTATAAGAGGTGGAGACAAAGGGGAAGGGTCACAAACAGCAGTATTGAACTTTATGGCATGTGCCCTTTAGAGAATTGCTTAAGCCAGGTTGCATGCTTGTCTGAATGAGTGGGTTTTGGAGAGCTTGGAACTGCTTTCAGGGTTGGGGAGTGGTGGGGAGGGCATTCCAGAAGATTGGAGTGGCACACGAGAAGTCCTGGAGGCAAGCATGAGAGGAGGTGACCAGGGTGGAGGACAGGAGAAGGTCAGCTGCAGAGCAAAGGCTGCATCTAGGTTGATATAAATTAATTAGAGATGAGATGTAGAGAGTTAGAGTTTTAAACAGGATTCGCTGTGGTACTGGCAGCGAGTGTAGGGATTGGCAGAGAGAGCAGAGCTGGAGGAGCGAGAAGAGCGATGGATGAGGCGAGCAGCAGAGTTCAGGATAGATTGGAGTGGTGCCAGTCTGTTAGTTGGTAAGCCACAAAGAAGGATGTTGCAGTAGACCAGTCTGGATATAACCAGGGCATACATAGTGTAGATTCATTTTAAAACTCATTGAGAGCTAGCTAACCTAAGATTGGGATGCACTTAAATTCCCACTCCCACCTCTACTTTTGTGAACGGAAGTCCCCTTTGAGCACTGTGAGTTTTAGGTCACAAAGGCCATGGCCTGGTCTACAGAAGTGGGCCGCAACAGGCACATCAGTTTTTTTTATTTTTAATTGCGAACCTGTGCAGATTTAGTCATGTGTCAATATGACATGAACTGAATGGACTGGATTTACAGCAAGGTCTGATAATAAACAGGCCTGATGTGACTTAAGAGAGCAATCAAAATTCCACACACACTAACGTAACCCCCCCCCCCTACACCATTCTTATCAGCCCACCATTAATTGTCATAATCCCCCTAAATCTTATCTCACAGCTTTCGACTTTACAACTTTTCTATTATTTATGTGTGTCAGTAGAAAAAGGAGCCAGCTTTATAGTTTTCTGTATACATGTGTGTCTAAGTTACAGATCTGTATTATACCTAAAGAGGAAGCATGAATAGCTTGCATTTTCAATCTTTTGAGTTAGCCAATAAATGGTATTACCTTAACCTTGTTCGATGGCTAATACAAGGCCAGCAAGCCTGCTTTATTTTGCTTAATATCTCTCTACCTTGATGATGATGCATAATGCATGTTTCAATGTGAGGGTCCCCTCAAAAGTCAATTTATTTTGGGGGACCCTGAAAAATGAGTCAGCACATTTGATGGGTTTATCAGGGAATTCAAAGTCCTGGTAATAAAGGATGCAACTCCTAACAGTCATCACGGGGCAAGTAGAAATTAATAGTGTAACGCTTTGCCTAGAATGTCCCTTTAAGATTTCTTCTAACACATTTTGTGTCAGCCCGGAGTTCGATATCCGGTTCGCAATCGTCAGGTATTATGATCAGATCAAGACGTTTTTCATGTGTAAATGAATAAAGAATGAAGTGTCCATGTACAGTACAGAGTGCTACTGCCCTCAACAGATGTAACATATTGTTTAACTGCTGACCAAATGTGCGACTGCATTGTGCTGTCACTTTAATGGCAGGCGGTGTTCGCTCCCCTTAGGCTCATTAACCTGCATAGTAAGTGCAGCTCTGGATATAACAGGACTCTTAATAGCAGGTTGTTAGCACTTGCAGTGGGAGCCGGTCCAGCACAATTGACAGTATGTGAACTAATCACAAATTAACGAGCCACTATAATTCTGCTTTATAAAACAAAGGCCAAAACTTATCCTTAAAGTAGTACTTCTCATTGAATGATAATTACGCCCTTGATGGGATAAATGGTGTGTCTCCTTCAATCCCCAAACAAATGGACATGGATCTTTGTCCCCCACTGGTCACCTGACACATGAAATTCTCCGGGGCGTTAGCGGAGGAGGCAGCAATGATCTGTAGAAGTATAACGATAATAATAATAATTAGCTCATAGGAAACAGAGCTACTGTTCCCAGCCTTGTACTCATTACAGCTACACAAGTACAAAACCTCATTATTATAGTCGTTTACAAGTCTACTGGTAGCAAAGGGAAGTAAACACATTTTCCCACGCTTTCAGCAGCAGGACCACTTATTATTCTTAAATGGGAGAAACTACCGGAGTTGCGTAAAGGGGTCTGATGGGGGGTACACATTCAAGTTTGTTTAGTAAGAACAGTACGTGAATGTATTACAAATACTGGACAAATCATTTTAAACCGAACTATTTTTACCTTACTATAATGATTCTGTATGATGCACTCAACCAAAAAAAATGAACAAATTTGATTTGAAAGCTGGTTTGGGAAAGAGACCCACGTTGCTGTCTAAATCTTTATTGAGATATTTTAACTAATATCCTGACCGGGATTCTTCCCTTTGTCCAGTCAGTTTTGACCTCAGTTACACATTTTCGACTGACCATTAGAGATAATCAGAGTTAGATTGGCCCCCCAGAGCGCCAGATGATCTTGTGGGTGGTCCCAAGTACTTACCCATGACCACCATTAGGGAAGTACAAGAGATCTGTTCTGTGCATGAGTGAGTTATCTAATACTGTTTAAGCTGGACTGTGGCCACAAGAATGATTCTCTCTGGTGTACCTCAGGCATAATTTTTTTTCTGTTGGGTCCTAAGAATGAATTCCTCTGGTGGGCCCAAGGTGCTCCAGTCCAACGCTGGATGAGTTACAACTATCTTTTGCTTTTTGCTATATGCAATGGCATAACTAAATGTTACCAGGCCCTGATGCACCATCATATCATGTCATGCCATTGGATACAACTAGACAACTAAGAGCCTTATTTATGATGCGTCAGCACCACACAGCGACACTTTTTTGGCTTCAGCAGCACTCAGTGTGCGAATTAAGAAATAAAAAACAGGCTGCACCAATGCAGCCACCAGCTTTTATCTCATTTAACATTAGCACCCAAAAGGTTGCAGCCCCGGACGCTCTGGTTAAAGCATCGCCAGTTGAAACCTGGCACTGTAGGTCAAAATCCCATAGAAGACAATGGACAGAACTGGATTGAAGTGTTTTATGCCTATAAGTAATATTACACACATTTATTTGTACCAAACTGGCATTGTGACTTGTCAATAATGGAAACGCAGGAGCTAGATTTTTTTTCATATAAAAATAGTTTTTGGTGGCTTCTTTGGGTTACAAATGTGTAAAAGCAGCAATGTTAGGGTCAAATAGTTCTGCCCTTTATTAAATGTATTATTTTACATTATATAAGTCTCCCCCGCGCAAGGATGGGGTCTCGTAACTCAAGTTCTAGAGGCTGAGCTGCCAGCCCCTGGCTCTGGTAGGTTACCAGATCCCTAGGCTCTTCAGCACAGGTCCCCTGTATAAAAGAAAAATGGGCTCTGGGCTCAGAAGGGGGCAGGGGCGGACTGGGGTTAAAAAACAGCCCTGGACTTTTTTGGTCACACCGGCCCTGCTGTACTGTGTCCACCCTGGTATACTACTTTATATTAAACTCTGACAGCTAACCCTTCTAGCTGGCCCAATCACAGCAACCCTGCTGTCGCTACCAAGTGTGGTGTTACAATGTGGGCCCATACTCTGTTTTTTGTTAAAGTGTACCAAAACCCAGCTTTTTATTTTCACTCACCTGTGTTTTGGTCTGCTTTACCGGGCCATCCAGTGCATGAAACCTCCCGTTTGGCTGGTATTCTTACCTCTCTGGCAATCCCACAGTGCCTGTTTGGGCTGTCCTCCGTTCAGAATGGATTACCAGATAACACCAGCCAGTCAGAATGGATTGTGTCATCCGGTAATCCATTCTGCATCAATGAATTGCTGTGCGCCTCCACCTGGCACTTCCCTCTAGCCGAGTGCACCTATACCTTTAGCTGAGGTGTGTACCAGCAACAGGTAGGAGCGGGGGTGCAGCCAGCAGCGCATACTGCACTCATCTTTGCTAGACAATTTGATGTCAGATATGATTGGCCTTCAACCCACAAACGTGCTATGGGATTGCCAGAAGGTAAGTTTCTCCAGATGATTCGGGATTTTACACAGCGGGGCATCCAAAATCCTGGGTGTTATGCCTATTTAACTGGACCAAAACATAGTATTATCCCCATCCTGCAGTGTGCTCTACTAAAAGCCACAGGGCATGTTGCATACTCCCCTGTGTCTTGCAGCGGGGACCTGTGGCACTGAGCACTGGTGGTCTGCCAGCAGTGGCATTCAAAGGCAGTGCCCTATGCTTATTGCACAGGTCACTGCTGTAGGATGCCGGAATTAGGTTAGTACACACCGCAGGACATCCCAAATTTGGATGTCCCCTATGGATCATGCTATGTGGACCAAACTTTAAATAGATGTAACAGATAATCCTAATATAAAATAAAAAAAATGGATTGCCAGGCGCCTCCCACTTGCTGCTCTGCTTAGTCTATGTGTGCCCATAGCAGACATTTTGATAGACTTGAACAGGAGTGCGCATTAGCCAGGGGGAAGCCGCCTGTGCATGAGCTGGGCATCACCAGAAAGTTACATTTTACAATGATCCCACAGTGGAAAGGAGGTAAACAGGTTTTGGTCCCCTTTAACATGGAACAAATGCCTCAAAACAATCTTGGTCCACTTACCTATGCCCCTGAGACATAGCAGACCAATAGCCTTAAGACTTTCGGTCCACTTTAAAGATGGGAGCACAATGGGGTATTTAATAAATTCTCTGGCTCTGGCACTGAGGACATTGGGTCATGCGGGCCGCTCTAGTTGTCCCAAAGAGCTCCTCTGCCATCAGACAGGAGCGGTTTATAGGGCAGGGAATTAGATCTTGGTGATCGTTCCTTGCCAGTGGGTCATTCCAAATTGGGATGCCCTGCTGTGTGAAATCCCCTGGATTGCCTCATTTATTTACCTCCCTGGCAATCGCATGGTACACGTACAGGCTCTCCTCCAATCTGCAGCCAGCGCCCCAATAAGTTTTATTAGGCCACTCTGATAGTGGCTTAGTAAAGCTGAGTAGAGCGCTGGCTGCTCCCCTTCGGCTGTGCATATCCACATCAGCCATTCAGAAATGCTTGACGTTACTGCGGCCTGGTGGGAAGCTGGGGATGCCACCATAGCCTGCGCATGTGCCATGGGATCACCAGTGAGGTAAGTATACAGGCAATCTAGGGATTTCACACAGCGAGGCATCCCTATCCAGGATGCCCAGGGATAGCGAATCAAGCCTTATAGACTCCAGCACAGGGGTGATTGTTTCTCTTTGTATAAAAAGATGGGAGCCTTCAAATTTGCTAGATTCTGTCTTTTTTGCTCTTTGCAATGTGCCCCTTTATGTATGTCACAGGAGGGACATGAGAGAGTGTGTAGAGGAGAAGGAAATGCACCTTGCGGACCTTTGCCCTCTGTGCTGCGCTGCTAATCAGTCGCAATTATGGCAGCTCCTGATTTGCTCTCACCGGCTCTGGTCACGTGAGAGGAGAGGGGAGAGATGCATATGCTTGGGATCCGTTGACAAGTTCAGCACAGCCTGCACAGGAGGTTTATGGAGGAAAGCAGGACATCAATCATCTTGCAGACACCGTTGTTGCAATGCTAGTCTTGGGAAATGTGAGCATCATCGAGCGAGGCATGAGATGTCCAGGGTCTTCCCTGCACCTGTCAGTTCCATGTGGGGCCTTTCCTAATTATCGGTGCTGCACTGCAAAGCCAAGGATTGGCTGTGCCAGCTGTCAGTAGGGCCCGGGACCGCCCCATTATGCTGCTTAATGTTGCTGCCCGGCCTTCAAAGGAGGCAGCTGTGGGCCGGCCAGTCACTGGGGCACCCATTCACGCGGGCCACCTGCCCCAATGCATGGCCTGGGCAGGAGGGGCCAAATCCCAACATTTATGGTACCAGTGACCAGGGGGAAGCAGTGGCCTACCGGGATTTCTCCCGGTATGCCCTACGGCCAGTCCGCCCCTGGAAGGGGGTTGCAGATAATCAGACGGAGAATTGTGGCATGCCACCCGTCTTCCCCTTCGAACTTGTATAGTTGTCCATAGGACCCCCTATCAGTTCAAAATGGGTTAAACAATAAAAAAAAGGTGACACCTTTAATACACTCTAAAATAGGTTTACTTATCTCAATCACTTACCTCCACTGTCTTCTCCAGCACTGGGCATAGTGAGTTACCACTACTACTGGCATTTAGTGCTCAGAGGTCCATCTATCCCAGCATCCTTCTAGGGATAATACTGGGCTGCCAGGGAGGGAACCTTATATCTGTACCCCAGGGGTCTTGCCCTTATGTGGCACAGAGCCAATGTTAAATGCACAGCTAAGGATAAATGCAAATGCATGAGCCGCCATTTTTTTCTAGATTCACTCCACCAAGGGTTAGAAAAAGGTAAAGGTAAACTCATTTTTGACTGTTGGTCCTCTTTAAGGTTACTGAATCAAGGCCATTATAAAGAAAAAGAGTAAAGGAAGATGGTAAAAAGAAGAAGTTAAGATAAGAAATAAAAGCAAGATCAGGGGATATGGTGAAATAAGAGAATAAGAGGCTGATTTATTAATAGCGGCAGGTAGCGATAGTTGAGCGACTGTAGCGGTATTTTCACAGCGCCCGCTAGTAGTCGCTGTGCTTGGCCGTTGTTCGGTTGTTGACAGCGACTCAGTCGGTGTGGCGTAATGTTGAATACAAGGTTACGAGTCGCTATTTGACAGGTTCCATGATGTATGGGTGCGCATGATAGCGACTGGTCAGAGTGACCAGCTCCCACCATATTCATCAAAAAATCACACTCAAAATATTCTTGTGCTGTAAAATGCATGTTTAAACCCCAGAGCGCTGGAGGCGATGTGTTAAAAGTAGTTTTTTAACCCCCAAACCACCATATTTTTGGAAACAAAAAAATATATATTTTAAATAATTTTGTAATATGAATACATTAATATCAGACCTGTAGTATCAATTCTGTACAATTTTTTTTTTGCCTTAAAAAATTATCTAAAATGGCAGAAGTGGTCACAGAATTTTTCACAAAAAAAAAAAACATTAATAACAATTAATTATTAATATTTAAAGATTGTTCCATTGAAATGCATTGGATCGCGCCAGGTAGCGAGAGGTCATACCTGTCGCTGTTCAAGGTCGGACGCTGGCGCCGTGGGCTGAGGCTGGAATAATGATGAATAAGTCGCTATATGGCGCTATCTCAGTCGCTAAGCAGGATTGGCTTGATAAATGTGTGATTGTGGTGGGGAGCCGGCGTTCTCGTGGCGGGGCCCGTCATTACCGGCCGCTCACCAGTCGCTACCTGTCGCTATTCCTTCATAAATAAGGGCCTAAATGAGCAAAGGTATGGGAAAGGTAAAAGAGAAGGAAGAAGGAATAAACGCCTGCAACATCCTGTAACACATAAGTCATTGCAGGAAGTATATCTAGTGAAGGGTCTTTACAGGGTTTATACATCAATGTTAGGTTTGGAATAATGTATCCAGGGCTCCCAGACCAAGAGGAACTTCTCATGCATATCATTAGGAATACTCGTCAGCTGCCTGTTTATGATGAAACCACTCTACCGATAACTTCTTGGTATAGACTAATTATTTCCTAATTATTAAATACAAAATTAAATTAAAAAAATGATCACCATCCATCTAATATGATTTATTATTACACCATGTCAGATTATGTGCAGTTGAGCTACAGACCCTCGTAATTTCTGAATGGGGTTAGGAAGGACTATATGAGCATGTTGTCGGTGACTAGTCATCCATGGTAATGGGAGACTTTGCTGCCTTCCCAGCTGAGTGACTTTTATGAATGAATAATAAAGGATAGGCAGGAGTCACAGGTGGTGGTGTCTTTGCCACACGTCCCATGATCACACATAAGCCAGGATCTGTCCTGGCACAGATGGCCACATCGATGAAGACACGCACACCTGGATGCCCAGATGGTTTCATTACATGATTTGTACAGCAACAGCAGGAGACGGCTTTGAATTGAGATGCAATGGCAGAGCGTGAGTGACAGCGTAAAAATCCTAGAGTGATGACTCATAATATTGACTTATAGTAAATTAGGGAGCAATCAATTCAGCAATAAAAATTACATAAAACATTCAAAGCATTTAGTGGTATTTTGCCACTTTTTTCTATCCATTCAGGGGTCCTGGTTGCTGCCGCTAATGGAAGCTCTGAAGTAACTTCTCCCTGATATGTTCTGGGCACTTCCAGTTGCCCACTCACCCACCCCTAATCTTCCCTTATCTTTATATTTCTATCTCCCAACATAGATTCATTCACCTGCTTCACTCTCTCAGCTCCATTCACCCATCCCACCATAATGAGTCCCACTCATCCATAGACCATCTAAGCTTCCTTAACCCAAAACTTTTACCTCATCATTCCTAGCTTCACTCTTTAACCCCCCTTACACATCTCCACTCACCCACCCCCCTCCCCACTCCATTTATTAAATCACTCATTCCAGTTCCATTCATCCCACCCTTTTCCTCTTGAAGCTTCATCCAACAGGGGACCCGGAAATGGCTGTATAAAGGTACAGAATCTGTGACACTGCATTGTGCAGCTATTTCCGAGTTCCCCATCAAGAGGAACTCTGCAGAACCTGGTCCCGACTGGGAAGCCTTACTCAGCATTGCGAAGCAGAAGGCCTTCATTCTAGCTAATATTTTTTTAATAAAAAAACATTGCACATTACATCATCACCTGTGCAGCTAGCAAAAGCATGATCAAATATGTCAGATATACCCAGCTATGTAAGCAATGCTCATGGGAATATTCCAAATGATTTGTTTGAACAAGTTTCATATTAGGTGTGCTTTAGGTGTGCCTCTAAACCTGATTTTTAGTGAGCTTGTCACACAAGAAAGAAAGAGGCTTTGTCATTTTCTTTCTGGATAGCCTATGAGATGCAATTATTTCCAGTTTTATTTTTTAAGTATTCTTAAGTATTCATAATTTCACAAATTTGTGTAACTCACTAGTAGAAATGCCCTTCAACAGGTTCAGGTATTCTGATGTAAACAATTTTGCTTTGCACATTATTCTGTATTGAGTAACAAAGCTCAGTAATAGTGATGAGCTAACCTGAACCTCAAAGTTAAGGTCCGTGCCGGACTTTACATGTACGGGTCCCTGAACCTGAACACAGTTGGTTGATGGGCTGCAGAGCAACCCATCAACCAGCTTTTAGCCCATAGCAACCACAGCCATGCCCAGTATGAGCATTCCTGTGATTGGCCAGGCAGGACACGTGACCCCGCTGCATAAGAGATGGGGTTGCATGTCCCATCACTGTAAGTTAATTCAGTAGGTTAGCTAGGGAGAGGCTGTAGCTGCAGTAAGGGACAGTTAGGGACAAACAATTAATAATTGTCCTTTTCAGGGCAGGGTCAGTAGGGCAATGAGGCTCATATAGTAAGGTTGTCCTTTTCAGAGTAGTGTCAATTACTGCAAGTGTATAGCATATTCGACTGTTTAAAAAATATTATTATTTTATTTGTTTTTAATTTATTTTAATATATTTTTTGCTATATTATTATTTTAGGTACTTTCCCTACCCCATTTTTTACAGGGCAATTCTCCTGTTATTACCCCCATTTTGCAGCTCTCTAATACTTACTACCCCCATTTTACCACCATTTTGGGTCACCAAGTTCGGGTCCCTATTGATCTCAATGAGGTTCAAGTTCAGGTTCAGGTACCCGAACCAAACTTTTTTTCAAAGTTTGAACGTACTTGCTGAACCCGAACTATTACCAAAATATTAAGGATAAACCCCCCCAATGTTGTTAGATAGAGACAAAAACCACTGATCTTTTAGATACCAAGAACACAAACTAATGTATTCCTAAATTAACAATAATACAATTCTAATATTCTAATGATAATATTAATACATTTTTTCAGGAAATACTAATAGGTACCTGAAAAAAAATCATTATTAATCTGGCCTTCTTCTTCTTTCTTTTAGGGTCTATGACTGGAGACTGAAGAATATTATCTGGGGGCATATTGTTTGACAGACAAGTTCATATCCCCCTCGAATATGCAGGTTCTAATATTTGCTTGGTACTGCTTTTATTTTGTTGCTGGAGTAGTGGAGGGGTGGAAATATGTATTTTCTTCTACTTCTATCTCTTCTGCTATTTTTCAAATGTACGTAGGGGCATTAAACTTATTGGGGCTAGGAAACTAGGATAGTCAGTAGTTATTTATTTAGTTTATAGGTATGCATTCACCTAACAGTTTCAACCAAGCTGTGCTCAGTTAGCAGGAAAAAGACCCCCGAGTTTTGGCACAACTAATCATGCGCTGATGAGGGAGTGACTTTTCGTTTAGTGACCCAGATGGAGTCACTCCCGGGTCGGCGATTGTCCTCTTGGAGCTCCAGTTTGTGAACTCTGGAGCTGCGCTTCCTGGTTCCAGCCAGTGCGGGGGTGTGGCCTGTGTACAGACGCCACCCATTGAAAACAATGGGTGCCTCTGTACACAGAGGTTTCCAGTGCCAAACACAGGCCACAGCTAACTGCCAGCTGGAACCAGAAAGCCCAGCTACAGGATGACCAGCCACATGGGAGAGATGGTAAAGTAAGCGGCCCCCCTGGCCCTTGTCTGATGTGCAAAGTGGACTTTTCCTTTAAGGAGGTTAATAAGCATTTCATAAACCTGCCTTAAACACCAATTTTATTTACATAAGACAAACATTAAATATCTACAAAAGCACAAACTGATATTTTTGGATTGGGTTTTTTCTCCCATTATAAGGACTAAAAATGCATGAGCCCTTTTCACGACAGATGGGAGCAATATGCTGCGCGTTGTAGCACAACACTCATGGATAAGTGACAAATGGGCATTACTGGTGATCCATTTCCATCTGGAGAGATAACCATTGTATACAAGAACCTCATAAACTTACATTTTTGACATTTGACTTTCTACTATCACATTTTTTTTTCAGTTTGATGGCTCTACTTCCAGACATGATTCAGTAAAAATAATGAATTATCAATAGATTGTGGCTAAACATAGGTACAGCCTTTCTGTTAGCTGCAGTTGCCCCACATGACCTGAAACTAAAGGAAGCAGGGTCACTGGGAGTCCTTTTTAGACCTAGACAATAGACTATTAATGTTACTGGATTTATTCATATTTTTCCTGGCGTTCGTGTCTTCCTTTTGTGACATACCAGTTCCCACAATGGTTCCTGTAGGAAAAACATATTAATGTTGGATACAGAAGGTTGAATCCTAATCTAAACCAAGAATGCTGTTTGAAAGAAGAATGTGTCCTATGTATAGTTCTCCTTTAGGTACTGTAAGCGGGTAGCAGGGAATAGCAGGGATCTAGACCTAAGGTGCCACATATGTATTTGGAGTCTTGCCAAGTCCATGCACCATCTTTGTTTAGGGTCTTCTGCTTCTCCAGCCATTAACAGGCCACTGACAAATGAACACCCCCTCCCCCCCCCCCAGCATCTCTCCTAGACTCAGTTTTCCTGGGGGCTACTGTCAGGTGTGATTTTGCCAGCAAGTGTAAGAAAGTCCCTGCCTTACAGTCCCAAAAGCTGGCCTGGCCTAGAAAACCTGCATTGCCTTTGTGAAAATGTGAAATGCACTGCCATTCTGATCCACCTGTCACAGTACATAAGCCAACAGTACGGTACAGGCAGAATTTGTATAGGGCCCAGTCTCTAGCCATGATGCCTGCCCTGTGACTTCTTATCTGTTCTAACAATTTTAGGGGATCTGGAGCTCCCTATTTATCGTAGCCTGCTACTGATGGATCTCTGTTTATTAGTTTTTTTTAGGATGGCTTTTCTGTCTATAGTGCTAAAAAAGTGTTAGAGGCTGAAACATTTCAGCAGTGGCATACATACCACAGGGGCAGTGCAGGCACGTGCCCCTGGCCGTGAAACAAGGGGGTCTGGCGAATGCTGTCTCCACCACCTCTGCGGTATGTACCTGTTGACATACTTACCTAGCCTCTGGGACGCTGGCACTACATCGCCGCGGCTGCGGTGCGGCAGTCTTCTCCGATGGTGCTGCACATCGAGCGGTGAGTTGTGGAGGGCAGGCTGATATGATGATGGGGTCCCGTGGTGGGGGCCCTGCAATAGGGCTATGTATGCTGTGTATGCTGTGTCACATGTGACACATGCTGTCCTGGCCCTGTCAATTAAGTTATATGAGGTCTAAAAATTCTACCAGCAGCCCTGTAATATAAAGGGAATTTAAATCCTGCTGCTTTTCCCAATGTCCATTTCTCTTTTGCTCACTTGTCTCCTCGGCCAGACCTTTGGCCTGCCTGTGTTCAATGAGGTTTACTAACCAGACAATGCCCAGGGTGTGGGAGTAGCAGCTGGTGCGGTTGTCAGTCAGTGTAGGTCTGTTATAGCACATCACAAGCTGGCCATACACCAGGTTGCACAATATTTATACAATCTTTCCAAACCTCTGTGATTCAAGGATCTTCCCAAAAAAAAATTTATTTACTTAATCAGGTATCTCATCCTATTACAGTGTATTGTGAGATGCTTGGTGTGTGTGTATTGTTGAGATGGTATAAAAGAAGATTATAAGGTGTGTATAATTTCTATGCTTGGAGTCTCTGCAAACCTAATCACTTGACAGCTAATCATGTCTGGTCCTAGCAAAAATGACATAATGTAAGAGAAAACCACTAGCTAACCATAGTTAACAAGAAATGGAAAACCTGATTTATAGACTAATGGCTATAGAAAAGGTAATAGGCTTTTAAGATGCATACGGTAGTTGTCTTCAGCAATGTGATAACACCTGGACCCACAGCTTCTTACCCAATTCTAACCTCAATTTAATTGTCTGGTTCCATTTAGCTTGAAAGGAAAAAGACTAATGGCTCCAGCAGTCTACGAACTGTCACATTTCTATGGGGTATTTATATATTTTATATAAAATGAAGGCAAATGTGGTCCTAGGTTATAAAAATCCCAGGACACTGTCCTTCTATAATGTCATTATTTTCTTATTATTTGACACAGAAAATGCTGCAACCAAAAGAATATATGCCACAGTCCTGCAGTTCTGATCCTGCAAGCACTTGCAATACTGAGCATGTGCAGCAGGCATACCCTGTGAGTGATTGTGAGTGGTCTATAAAGGGAGGACTGAGGCACTGGGAAGATGCTTGCAGATCTCTATACAACGACCATGTTCCTGCATGCACCTGAACCCACCCTGCACACGCAGCTCTGTTCCTGCACACACCTGAGCTCTGAAAGGCCAGCTCTGTTTTTGAACTGACCTGGACTGAGTTTCTTGGCTCTGCTTCTGCATGCACTTTGTACTGAACTCTCTTACCTTCTAGCTCCTGAGTTCCAGTTCAGCTCACCAGAATCTGCAATTCATCAATACCTGACACTCTGGCCTTCCCCTCTGCTGTGCAGGTGGTACTGCTAGCAGTCTGTGTCTACATCGGCAGATCCACAACCAGGTACGTGACAATATAGTAGCTAATTGTAGTTCTGACACATAAAACATGCAAGAGAAAATGCATTATTATAAATCCCCCATGCCTAAGCTACAGGTACAACAGCACATGTTAGGTCAGGCAGCAATGTTGGGTGAGGGGACCTGGCTTGCATTTAGTGTTCAATTTCATACCATTTGGGCTTTATGCACATTATTTTAATTCCTCCATACTGGACGAAATAGACAGTGAAATATATGCTAAACACGAACAGCAGGTCCAGACCTGCCACCTTACATGTACTCTGTCTATATGCAGAAGGTTTCTCTTGCCACAGATGAACCAAAATTAATCTGTTACACGGGCAAATGTATGCCTACTGAGTTCAGTGCTGGTATGCTCCAATATCACTTGTACTTGATGTTACATCCATGATGGTAAAGTAGTAGTTAATCCTAGACATAAACATATTTGATGTCATGGGTGTACATACCTTAGAGGCAGGGGAGGCAGCTGCTACCAGGCCCATGGCAGAAGGGGGTCCGGAGCACCTGTGTGCCACTCGATGTGGCCCTTTTAACGTCTAGGGTGACATTGCAGTATGTTAGCAGCTGGGGAACAAGGTGATGGCATCTTTGTACAATCCTGTGAAACCTATGTCTCTGATTACTGGCATTCTATGCAGGCAGAACACCAACAGTGCATACAGATGAGGCATTCTTCAGAGTGACCAGCTTTCTGTTATGAGTCATCTTTCTGTAACAGTGCTGTGATGGATGGATAACATTGCAGAAATCTGTAAGCTGTTATCATTGAAATAGTCCTGCCAGTTACATTGTACAGCAGCATGGCTAGTTTTAAATCTCCCAGCGTGAGTTTCATTACTCTTGGTGCTGCTACGGCTGCATGGCGGCAGCATCCCGGCAAGATAAATGCATCACACCGGACCCCACTGCCACCAACCTGGCCACACCAACCTGGGGGGGGGGCACTATGGATTTTGCCATGTACGCACCTGTTTGATGTTTTATGATCTAAAATCCAGATTTGATAAAAAGTTAACGATATCCTAACTTATACTCATACTTTACATGTTTGCCTTTTAGCCAGGGCAGTGCTAGACAATATGCCAGCTATTTGGCTTGGTCTGCCATCCTAGTCCTACTTTTGGTCCCATGCTCCATAGTCCTGTTTCTTGCTTTCAGGTAAAGTGTCCTGCTCAAAAGTTCTGAGTCCTGTTTTGAGGTTCTGTTTCCTCCTCCAATGATCCCTGTCCTTTCAAAAGTGCCAGGAATACCTGATAGCCTTTTGAACATGAACATGTTGTACATTATATTTCAATGTACTGAGCTACCTAAACTTTTTTTGCATGAAAGAAAATGTGCTGCATACGACAATATTTGATGGATCACCAATATTTTACAGGCAGTACACACAATGTATTACTGTCACTAATTATCAGCACAGATTAAATATGGTGGAGGTCCCTTGGCAGAAAGTCGAATGGAGGCCCCCAAGTGGTGGAGGCACCAGGAGATGGAGATCTACTTTGCATCTTCTTTATTCTGGCCCTGCTGATTATAGGTATAAGCATGTAATATCATAATATAGTATACTAGTACTAAAATGTAAAAAATCAGGTCTATGTAAGGCTCTGGATTTTTCAGGAGACAGTCATCTAGAAACAGCTTTGAGTAAAAACTTACAATGCTGGGAATAATGTAATTTTCTACCACTGGCATAATAATTTTGTTTTTTACATCCTGCACTGTTTAAACTTAGATGCAAATCATAAACAGATGTCAAGCCTAGTGTAAGCCTAATCATATTTGTAATGTGTGTAGCAGTGTTTTCTGATGGAATATTTGTATTATTGGCTTGTTATTGTCCTGCAATGCCAAGGTAGATACATCATTTTAGGACTGTAGTTTATTTTATGTTTACAGTTGATACTGTTTGCTACTTTGTTTTTGAACTACTATGTGTGATTTAGTATTCCAAGAATAAGACACACTAAGGCTTGAATGATATCTCAAAATACATGTGAAAGCACACGGTCACCCCAGTAAGCAATATGCCCAAAGTTAAGGGCAAGACAGTTAACATGAGTTGTGGAAGCTGCTATGGCAGTCAGCTATAAGTTAATAAATATATATATATATATATATATATATATATATATATATATATTTATTTATATTTTATTTTTTTATTTTTTTGTAAAAAAAATGTCTTGGAGGAGTTTGTTGCTTGGCAACTTTTTTTCCTAATCGCTTGTCTAGATAAGTCTTCTCCCTTAGTCTGCTGTAGAACAAGGTTCTTGAGTTGATAAGAGGTGTGTAGGCTGAGCATTGTTGTAATTAATTACATGCTTTAAATATTGCAATCTAACCCGAGGCCATGACAGTAAGTGTGGCAATTCTGACATTGCTTATTTTACTGCATTGCCAAATACCAGAAACATGAAAATTCCATGTCACCCTTTTTAAATTCATATTTACATTTTCGTGCTTATTATTTTTCATAAATAATTCATGAGTGCAGGAAATATAGCACCCGCAAAATTTCCCTTGCATAGGACTTACAAAGCAAGCCATCTTGAGAGAGCCACCTAAGTTTGAGCAAAGTGGTCCTAAACTGATTAAAGAGTGCTACGAATGTTTCAGCTTTCCATTACTTGTATTCCCTAGGTGAATGGCAAAATGAGGGGACATCTGCTTTTATCTAAGTGCAATTTAACAAACCACGGGAGGTGCTATAGGGGTGAAACTACATATGCAATTCAAAATCTGCACACATGCAAGATGCTTTTATTTTCGACCAGGGATTCATCAGAAATGGGTCCACCTTCCCGTAGTTGACCAGCTTAGATATGTTTTTCAGAATTTGCAAACTAAGAGTCCCTGTTTTTACCAAGACCTGTCTTTTAACCTAAAAATGTGAATAAGCAGATGATTACATGTATATTGGTATTAAAGGAGCATTATCGCAAAAAAATGGCCCAATCATAAAAATCCATATAAATATGCTGGATGGTGGGAGGAGAGGTCATGTATACACCTGGCATCCAGTCAGGCTTGTTTTTCTTTCTTTTAATGGAAGGAAGAGGAAATCAGGCTTTGTCCCCCCAATACACTAAATCTGGTACCCCTAGAATTTATTCCTACCAGGAGAAGAAAGCCACAAGCTTTTTTTGTCATGTACTTCTCATGTAACAGTACAGTGTCAGTGACTGGATCTGGTGGTGTAAAACACCCCTCCACTTTCTTTGTATGGGAAAGCATTCACAGAACACCTTGCTTTGTTTGACCAGCCTGCATATATAGTGCAATATATGTTGAAGTGGACAAAAATCTGGGATTTTCACTATCCTGGGTTTTGATCCATTCCCCTGGGGGATCCAAGTTTTGGAAACAGTCACAAAACCAACCGGCTCACCCAATCCAGTGACGAAGCCCAGAAAAAGAAGATCCCTTGGTATATTCTTCTTAAGTAAGCAAAGTTCAGTCGACTTTCCAGCTTCTGCTTTAGTAAAAATTAACTTTCAATGGATCAAATTAAAACATATTCCAAAGCTTTGATCCATTAAGAGTTAATTTTTACTGCTGGAAACTCTACTGATCCCAGTTTTGGGATGACCTGCTGTATGACACCTTGACGGCAGTCCCATAGAGCAGACATGGGCTGTGCATATTAACGTGTGCCTAAAGAAGCTAAATAGCAGCTTAGCTGCACTCATAATTGATAGTCGGCACCCCCTGCATCACCCTATGGCTGTGGGCAGCCACGTCAGCCATTTAGTTGTGGAAGGCACGGCTGTGCACAGCTGCCATGGGCTCATTGGCAAGATAAGAACATCAGGTGACTGGTTTTACATAGCGGGGCATTTCAAATCAGGTTTTAGTCTACTTTAATTAAGAGTCCCTGTTTTATCAAGGGATAGATAATGTAAGTGGGTTCTTGTATGCATTGGCTGGAGTCATGTAAATACTGATAGGCTAAACCCTGGAATAGGTGGGAGAATTCTAAATTAAAGACATATGTATAAATCAGTTTTCACTCCTGCTGTAGGTATTTTCTAACGTGGAAACCATCTCTATGAACTCAACGTGTCCATACCCATAAATAAAAAAGGAAATATTTCAATATATTTGCACTCCTTATCTGTTCCTGTATACCTTTTACATGTCATGTAAGCCATTGAGATTTTAAATCCACTGGTACAAAAGACCACATTACTGACCTCTTACTGTTTAATCTAATTCTGGCAAATTAAATAGCAGGGGTGCTCAAACAGTACAGTGACAGTCATATGAGTCCTAACAAGCTTATTACAGCCCAGATGTTTAAGTCTGGATCAATGTCCATCTGTCAGCAGAAATCAGGTAAAAGGGGAAGGTAGCACATATTTTTTTTACAAGAGCTGTCCCTGCATCTGTGGCATGGCTGTATATTATGCTTTTAACCCAAGGCGCTAACAGAGTGGACATGATGTTTTTGAGGCGACCTGTCACTATGTCAGCTTACAGCTCCTGCCCCAACTTGTGTGATCCCAGCTTCACACGGTGTTGAGGAAAGCCCATAGTGTGTCAGATTAATATATTTGCAAATCCTGGTGGGGAAATAGAAGATAAGACAAAACACAGAATCCTTTAATGCTGTGACGCTATCTACCTTCCTGTTTCTTATTGAGGTAGCCTATAGAATACAAGGAAGGCAAATGTAGACCCCACAAGCAGAGGAAGCTGAATGGGAGGAGGAATTAGGCCCCTGCCACAATGATAATATCTTGTTAAAACATTCATGGCTGAATTTGAGATCATGAAACATTTAGTAGCAGCTGTGATAAATTATGAAATATTTAGAGTGCTCCCGTTAGCTAATTGCTGACAGAGTGTGCAAAAATGAGACAGGAAAAAATAAATCCCATCATAAACAAATAATAAAGAAAACTAATATCATTTCCAGGCTGGAGAGGAAATTAAAAAAGAAGTCCGTACAGGCCAAAGTCACTATGCTCTTCTTTTTTTTTCTGCTAAACATATATGTTGATTTAAAAAGCAAGGGAAGTGACAAAATCCCGGATGCAATTTAGGATGTATTATAGAAACAAAGATCTTGTGACCTTTTATAGGATACTGAGAATAAATAAAACTGTAACTTGAAGAGTAATAAAGGTCACTTTTAATGTGTTTGAAATCACTTTATATATAAGAGAGAATTCAATTAAAATTGAGAAATTAACCTTTAAAAAGGACGACTGGATGCTGGCTATAGGTCCACAGAATATAACGGGAGGCCTGTCCCTGCTCTCAGATGAGCAGAATGGGAGGATTAGTAAAGTCAGAGGAGTAGCTAGGCTTTCTGGCACCTGGGGGCAAACATTTGAAATGCGCCCCACACCTGTGCTCAGGCGTCCCCCCTAGCTATGCTCCTGAGTAAAATAGCTATCAAAAGTATTAAGAGGCCACATTCTGCCCTATTTTGAAGCCCAATGACCTGCTGCCTACATGTGTACATGCAGTTTTCATGACAAAACCTGCATAAATGGGAACAAAGCATAAACGTACACAATGCTCACTGGGGATAAAGGGCAAGTATAGGACATTTAAGGCTCGATTCAGAGACACATTCGTCTGGACTTCCGTAGCTGTCTGTGAAAGTTTTGCTGGGTTTTTGTCATTTTTTTGGTTTTTTTCGTTCATTTTTCATTCGTACGAACGTTCGGGAGAATGTGTATATGCGCTTTCGATGAATGGAAGCAAATCGGAACATTTCCGTTAGTTCGGATCATTTTCCAAACAAAATCTGATATTTTTCGTTTGTTCAGATAACTTACGTTGTTGGGATGGGCTTACGCCTGATTCAGAGAGCTGATTTCCGACGGATCACCACCCTATAAATCCGTTTCATTTCCGATCCACTTACAGGACCTTTGAGGGCTCGAATTGCTATTGTTGAACATGTTTTGCGGCTATGTGGAGGAGTCTGCGCGCCTTTTGCACCAAGGCATTGCATGCATCAGCATGGCCGAGGCCATAAATTGTATACGAATGCATACCTGAATCAATACATTTCATGTATGCCTTTATAGATGCATTTTAATGCTGACCTTAATTAGTCCTTAGCATGTAAACATTTATTTTCCCACACATCCATATAATTGCTATATTTTTTTAGACTTGTGTCCTTTGTGAATTATATTTGGATTGTTGATCTTGAATCTTAATTTGTTGTAGGAGTTATTGTTTTAGTCGGTTACCTTTGCTTTGTGTAATTATTTTATATTTGGTTTCAGGAATTGCAGGATGTGCCACTCACACAACATACAAGCAGTGTTTGGTCCAGCTATGCGATTCCTCAGTGTTCTTGCAGGGCATTCAGGGTCGTCCCATGATGCTTATATATTGCAGAGTCAGGAGAATTATCTGGTGGATGGCTCCTGGGTAAGTTTGCTCACATTCTATCAATCCATTTTCACTGTATGGCAATGAATATAGTTGATGACTCATGTCTTAACCTATTGCTGTTTTTAGCCCTTGATGACATGTTAAACAATATTGTAGCTTAGAATGTGTATTTTATGTTAGTATTTTTAAATTCTTTCAGGGGATTCTGGATATCCACTCCTGCCATTGCTCCTGATGCCCGTTCTTTGCCTCCAGAATGCGGGCCAGGGGTTCTCTAATTGGGCACTATGTAAAACCCGGGCCATGGTGGCGAGGGCCCTCTGGCGTTTGAAGTCCAGATTTAGGTGTTTGGACCATACGGGGGGGGGGGCACTGCAGTATGACCCCCAACAAGGTTATACCAATATTTTAATTTACGTTTTTTACAGGGTGGCACAACTGAGTGCCAGGGTCCTTCAGTTGGTGGGCGAGATGCAGGAGCTGCGCAACTCGTTGGGGACCACAGATGAAGAATAATGTTATGTGACCTGCCATTGCTATGTATTTTGTTTTTTATAGTTGTAAAAATTTCAAATTTTCTAAATTTTGTAAAATTTTATATTTTATGATGGAATAAAAAAAAATGTTACAGTGTCATTTTATTAACAAAATACATTAACACAAAACTAATGGGCCCAGAAATATTTAAAGATGAATATTCACATGACCGAGAAGTGATTTGTGTAAGTTTTAGGGGGCTAAAATGGAAGAAGAACCTAACCGCGAAGGGGTTTGGGTGAGCTTTAAGGGTCCAAAAGGGAATATGGAGAATAGTGCTAACTGATTTAGCTAAACATTGTAGTAGAAGTGAGGGTGGCAAATATGTAGGCGAGCACTTTAATGAGTTAAGTTTGTAGTGCTCAGGCGCAAGATCGTAAGGATTTCCATCCAGACGAATATTTATTGAAAAAGGGAAACAGAATCTAACGGGAAACGTAAAGGATTTGTGGGAGGATACGATGGGGAAAAGGGCAAAAACTAAAGCCTACGTTGTAACATGACATGTAAAATGACATACTCGTATTCGTAATCTGTCGTACGAATTGACGGAAACTTTACAGAAGGATTGCAATGCATGTATAGAATCGCTCGTACACTCATACGAGAATGGAAACATTTAAAAAAAAAAACAGATCGGCACTAAAACTGAAGTTTTTTTTTGTCTCTCTGAATCGAACCTCTTGTCCTTCTGAAAATGTTTCATTGGATATTTTGGATACTGATTAAATTAATTTAGTAAAATGTTAGGCTTCAGCTGTTTATAAACCTAAAGATAAATTCACATAATCATTTTCTTTGAACATTTTTGAATTTGTTTAAAAAAACCTCAAGATAAAACAGTTGTGGCCCATTCCATAAATTGAGATGACTGCGGCTGTGCGCACTTGTGTCATATTTTTACTTTGGCATTACTCTGCTCTTACAGGCATTCATGAAAAATCAGGGCTGAGGAGTGAAATTTGGTCTGAAAAGACTTTTCTAGACTGCACAACCATTGGACACTTGCCCATCCTCAGCATGAGACATCAAAATGAACTGAATGGTGCAGAATTAGACCCCTAGTACACAGATAAGCTCCTCTCCAATAAAGGTTTATTGTTGGTCTGCTATTGTCCTTTAAAGTGGCTTGAAACCCACACTCCAAGGGCCCTGAAATCTAAAAAATTCCAGGGCAGCTGAATTCCCTCCCCCAGGGTATCCAGATTAAGAATGCCCCACTGTGTGAAACCCCCCTGGTCGCCCAGAAACTCACCTTCTTTCCCGGTACAATGGCGCATGCGTTAGCTGCAGCTGCATCCCCGCTATCCTTTACATGAGCTTTTAGACGAAGGGGTGGGAGCGGATCCGAGTATGCTGATTGAAGGAGAGGGATGCTCTGTAAGACCAGGGAAGGGTAAGTGAGATCAGGCGACCTAGGGGGTTTCACACATCGGGCATCCCTATCGGGGGCAAGGCCCAAAACCCAGTGGAATTGGAGAACTTTGGCAGTGGAATCGGAGTACCTAGGCTAGGGGTATGATTGGAATGGAACTAAAAACACTACTGGAGTAGAAAAATGGCTGGCACATATTTATCTCATTGTAATTTGCTAGTAAGATTAAATGTTTAGGGCTGTTTGGCATTATTATTTATGTTCTTTGGGATTACAGAATGTCCCCCAATCCTAGAACCCCCTGATACTCTCTGGACATTCTGAGATGAAGAAACGATGACCCTGATGGTCAGCACAGGTAAGTGTACAGTTGCTTCCTATTCGCTGCACACGCTGCATTATGTTAAAGGGTGCTCCTCATTCACCGCTACAGGCTAAAAGCTGGTTGATCAGCCCATCAACTAGCTTTACTGAATGCCAAATCGAACCCCAAACTGAACACAGACTTCAGGCTGAAGTGTGTTTTCGGGTTTGTGGACACAAACTCGCTAAGTCCGGCACAGGCCCGAATGGTTCACTCATCATTACTACTCTTCAGGTTGTACTACTTGAACTGATTGTAAAGTCAGTATTATCATTTAATAAATGATGAATTAAGAGACCTGTCTAGGACATTTTCTCTATGCAATTTTAGGCAGAGTTTGACTAAGGATGTATTGTATTCATAATAAACCCAGCCAGTGTGTCATGCCACATTGCAATCTCAGTGTCTGCTACACATTATGGCACTTTGCACATCATCATTGCTATTCACAGCTTTACTGAACACGACTGCTGGTGGTTGTTATAATTAAAGACGGCACTTTGTCTAGAGTCAGGAAGTGGTGGAGCATATTGGATTGGTAAACAACTGATGTATCATTAATATGCCAGATAATTGTACTATAGCAATATGCAAAATATTTTCCCGGTCCTCCCACAGTCACAGAGTTTAGGGATGAAGCCTCAAGCTGCCTGTGGCTTAGGGAAGATCAGATAGACATTTCTGGTTCTGCTTCATATGTTAATCAAATGCATGTGTCTGTGGGAATACTTTTGGTCTTGGTTTTCTAGCAGTGCCTGGCAGGAAAGTTTTCAAGCTCGTGATTTGATATCTTGGGCAGTGTGATGACTGTAATTTCCGAGGGTCACTGTAGGACAGCCAGAAGGCTCTCCACCCTTGGAATTCTGGGACATGTAGTATTTTGCTGTTATAAATTATGAGCAGAAATGTGACAGGCCAAAAAAAAAGTCCTTATCTAGAGGAGAGGCACCGTAACTTTTAGCAGCTGAAAAACAATATACAACCATCTAAGATGTATTATTGTCACTGAATTAAGACATTTTATAGTTAAAAACTTCCTTTTAGATACACAAAATATGCAGAGATACAACATAGCATCCTGATTCCTTTTGAAATAAGAAAACAATTGGAATTTTTAGACCTAAAAGAGCTCTGTTGTTAAACTGTCTAATATTAAAAACCCATTTAAATATGTTAGATAGTGAGCAGAGGAGTTACTTATACACCTCAAATGAAAAAAAATCCCACCAAGCTCATAGTTTTCTATTGCTGGGAGGCATAAAATCCAGGTGAGACGGGTTTTATGAGCATTCCATTCACTTTCACATGAAAGAAATGTCCGTCAGGTCCCTTGAGCCAGTCTGTGGGAAACAGGAGCTATAACCACTTTAACATCTCATTGCATGATGGGTAAAAGTATCTATACACGTCTGAAGAATAACAATTACAATAAGCTGTTATTGCAGCACAAATGAGCAGTTCCCCCCATAAACTCCAAATGGTAGAATTCAAACCCTCTATTTTTCCTAAAACAAACGTGGAGGCTGATTCACTACTAGCGCCACGTATTGCCAGATGAGCGTCTGTATGGCGGTCTGTAGACGCTGTAAGCGGGTATTGGGCACTGTAACAGAGCGTCTCGGTCGATCTAGTAACCTGGCTGGCATTGATGAATGTGATGTGTGTTGGGCGCTCTAGCAACAGTACAGCGCTGCAGCGAGCGACAGGTAGCGCCAGCTCAGTGCGTCCCGCCCTTGGCGCTCCACACCATATTTAACAAAAAACTACACACACACAGCGTCAGCACTCTAAAGCTGGGCACTGTAGCATAGAGCACCAGACGCTGTGTGATTAAAGTCTGTTTTTGAACACATATCCACCAGTAACTAAGTAAAAACACATGGAATGACATTGTTTTAACACTGTGACAATAACACTTTAGTGCCAGACCTGTAAATACAATTCTGCATAAAAATATAAAGTCCAAAAAATGTATAAAGTGTTTGTTTGCAGCCAGGAGAGGTCACATAATGATTTGAGCAAAAAAATAAATAAATAAATTGCCAAACACGCTATTATAACATATTATATTATATAACACAACTTAACATATTATATATATATATATATATATATATATATAACATTTTATAACACAACTAATGAAGCCCCATTGAAATGTATGGGAGAGTGCTACAGAGCGACAGGTACTACATGGTGCTCCTGAGCCTAGAGCATCGGCGCTATACACTGAGCCGCCTGTAATAATACATGTGACGCTACATGGTGCTGTTGGAGTCGCTCACCAGATTCGCTTTCTTAAATGTGGTTTTGCGTACAACGCCCAGCGTTCACCAGGCGCTGCCTGCCGCAATGATGCACTACCTGGCGCTATCCCTTGAATAACCCCCTTAATATGCCTAGCTAGAATTTTTTTGATTTTCTTGCAATAGTGCTCTTTGAAAACCTTGCTCATAGACAAAAAAATATATATATGTAAAAATTTATTTAAAGGAAAATTGTAGGCAAAGTTTAGGCCCCTTAGTTTTAATAAGGCCCCTTAAAACTTTCAATACATTTTTTTAGTAGCTTGCCTTTGTACGTGAGCAAAGTATTAGTAGTAACCCGGTAGTTATATACCAGAAATCATCACAGTAAGGATCCATGCCAGAATGTCAGAATTATACCTGTCTGAGAATATATAAATTAAAATAAAATCTAATTAATGAGTAGATAAAGTTCCTCTCCCCATATGATATTTAGAAAAGGGGAGAGTTCCTCTGTCAACTCCCTTTAATTGATATTATATCTAATAGAATTAAGCAAAAAAAGACATTGCAGACCCTCCCTGTGCTTGTCCAATCTTAGAACCAGATCAGGCCACATGCATTCTATAGGTCGTGCTAGAGGAGGAAGTCCATTTTAGCCACATTGTGGGGATATCTCACCCTCCACCAGCACCCCACCCATAGTGAGAGATAAATAAAGTTTTCTCGGGTGGCATCTGTCTTTTCATGCAGATGGGATTTGCAGAACAGCCCCACTCAGCTTTAAGGAGAAAAGGAAAAAGTATTTTTCTTAGCATTGGTTTCCTGATAATGCTGGCAAGCCAAATTCCTGCTCGCTTTTGTGTAAGTTTAGCATTGCCAAGCTTACCTTCAACCAGGTTTAAAGGGAAACCACCAAAATTAAGGAGGGCCAAATATCAGTTTGCCCATCCCCAGAGTCCTAACTGCAGGACCAGGCAATACCCTGGGGTATCTCACACACCCTCAGTGTGCACGCTCCTGCATGCAGACATTGAAGCCTGCCAGGCACAGTGAGAACATCTAGCATGAATGCCGAAGCCAAGTTTTGCATGTGCTGTGGGAGTTAAGGTGAGTATTATTATTATTGTTTATTTCTATAGCGCCATCCTCCGTATTTACAGACAATGTAAAACATACAGTGCATAGGCTTTTACATATAAAATGCTACAAAGTTCAAAGCAAATAATTTGAAGAAGATACAATAGGAGAGAAAGCCCTGCCCTTGTGAGCTTACAGTCTAAAGGATGAGGGGTGGAGTCAAAGGGGGAGTATTGGCTGAACTGGGGGGTTTCACATATCCCAAATCAGGATGCCCTGAGAAGTGGACCACCTCCCCGAAGGGGGTACTAAGTATTGGTCTGATTTAACCCATGCTGATCTAACATTTTAAGATCCCTGCCTCTGCCAAAAATACAATGGACAGGGTCAGGGCTGGATTATGACGCGGACGCAAGGGGCGCAGGCCCCGGGGCCTCCACAACTAGCCCTGCAAAGGGGGCCTCTACCAACCTTTGGGTTATGGTCTGGTCCAGGAGGCTTTTCAGTCTGTAGCCTGATGGTCCGCAGGGCCAGCAACAAAGATATCGGGGACAGTGGGGGCCACCCAGCGTCTGGGCAAGTCTTTTTTTGTTATTGCAAACCTGCAGCCAAAGTCACCACAGGGCAGGAGAGTCTAGAACAGCAAAGCCGCCATCAGCAACACTACAGTGATGGGTGGGTGTCAATCGGCGGCGCTCACTGCACATAAGCCACAAAGTGCAGCCGCTGGCAGCTCAATGCTGGACCAGCTGGGCGACTACACCCCCCCCAACCCAGAATGGCAAAGCAGGAGTTCCCGATCAGCACACACCCACACAAGGGTGGCACAAGGGACTCTGCTGTTCCAGTAAGTAGAGGGGTGACAACCACCAATCAGTTACTTGGCTGGGCTATTATTTTAAAGGAAATACTGTATCCGGGGCCTCCACCAAATTTTGTGCCCAGGGGCCTCCACCACACTTAATTCGGCCCTGGACAGGGTATGTAGTGGCCTTGTTGGTGTCACTGTGATTAACGGGGAGGGGGAGCTACATGACTTGAATTGCCTGTGACCTGTAGAATGGGCCTGCTAGCCTTGGGACCTGATCTCAGAAACTAGTACGTTTTCTTCAACCCGGCTAGGATGCTGGGGGGGGGGGGGGGAATCGGTGAGTAATAGTGTTTGGAATGTCTTGACTGGATTGTTCCTTTAAGGCAACATACTGGGATCAACAAAGTAATTATGGTCACTCCAGACATTTTAATATTAGCATTTTTTACAAACTTTGATGTGACATAAAAAGTTTTAAGAGAACTACAAGTCTTTGAAGTAAAGCTGACCATTAAAGAGGGTCGGTCACATAAAAAGGTTAGGCAAGCACCGTTCTGGAGCATATCAGTGACCTTTCTTAGGACAAGCAACATTTTATTTTAGGAGCCATATAAGCTCTGATGGATGAACTGTCCTTTTATACCAAGAAAAAATCTATTATGACCGTAATCATTGTACTTTCCGCTCAAAATGGCTCCAGATGATAATACCACACCGTTAACACATTAAAGATGCCGAAAATATGCAAAGTAAAAAGGCATCCTTAAGCGGATTTATACAAATAAACATATGTTACTTCAAGGACGTGGGTATGAGACATAAAAGACACTAAACCACACTCCTTAATTGTGTTTTATTTTATGACTTTTTTCCTGTTTGCTTAATGGGTGCAAGTTGAAGACGTGTTGTGGAGACACGGAAGCAAAAGATGCAGAGACTGTGTAAAACTCTGTAAGCTGTAAGTGACGGTCAGTTCAGCAGCTAGAAAGCCAGACATCTATCCGGTATATAGACAGTATACATCTGGGTGCTGACACGGGGAGCACTCTATTTGAGACTCCAGGGCAGGCATACTCGCTCCCCCCAGGGCACCCCGATAGGGACTCCCCCCTGCGTGAAACCCCCCAGATCACCTGACTCATCTTTATTCCGGGTCCAACGGCGCATGCACGAGCAGCAGCCGCATCCCCGCTATCCCTTTAGCATTTCTGAATGGCCCAAGCAGCACACTCCCTGTTAAAGGGTAGCGGGGGATGCAGCCGCCAGGGCGATCTGATGATCTCCTGGGCAAAGGGGCTCGAGTGGATTGGATGAGCAGCTGTGCATGTGTCGTAGGACCAGGAAGAGGCGACCTGGGGGGTTCCACACAGCGGGGCACCCAAAGGGTAAGTAGGGGCGATGGGGGGGAAGGGCCACTTTGTATTTTAGGTCTGATGCTCCTTTGTAAAGTCAAAATGGCTAATTTAGGCTGTTTTATCCCATATGTCCCAGGTGTCTTGAATTTAGATACCTGTCCAGATGAATCCTTCTTGGCCAAAAATCAGGTAAAATCCTTTCTCACATCTGCGTTTTCCCTAAATTTGCTATGGCCACCATGTGGGATGCAGAAGCAGCACTGGTGCGCAGTATTCCTGCCCAATTCTAAGGCATAATTTGGGATGCTGGGTAGTGGGGGATGCAGCATCAGCATCGGGCTCAGCATCAGCATCGGGCTCAGCATCAGCATCGTGCTCAGCATTGGGCTCAGCATCTGTGGCTATAACCCAGATGTGGCGTGGCCCATGATTGTGGCGAGTGACTGGGTTTGTTGGTGATTGGGGGTGGTTCACAGAGTGGCACATCTTGAAACGAGTTGCCCCAAGGGCACCTAGTCGCCACTCTGGAGTATTAAACAATATTGGCACACCCTGGCCACTGGGTCCTTTCACTCCTTTTGCTGTTTCTTACATTCCCCGAATCTTCTTGCTGCCACCAGCTCTGATGCAACTATTAGGTTCCTCAGGTGCCACTGCCACCATGGATAGGAAACAACAAACTGTGCCGGAAACAACAAACAGTGGTCTACAGGGTCACCACCAGACTGTAATGGAGGCACAGTGCAGTACACAATGTTGTACCATGCTGCAGAGCATATGTGTGCTTCCACCGCAACATGGTGGAAGTGGGCAAACTCCTTGAAAGAGGATTAAAAAAAATAAAAATAAAAGATAGGGCGGAACTAACATATAGTAGGTCTGCACTGGGATTGCAAAATGTACATTTTCTTTTGCATCTGGTGGCTCTACATGAAATTATTATAACATTTTACTATATGTCATTTTATGGAGTCTGGCCTGGTCACCAGATGCTGAAGCCACATTTATGAGCAAAAATATTTTTCGGATGATATGCCTATGATTTGTTGTATATGCAGAAAACAATAGTTAGCTAGGGATTTAAAAGAAAACAACTCTATCTCCACAAAACCATTCATTTTATAAATAAACATTGGAGACAACAGTCCGGCTGCCAAAAAAGCCCTAACAGATATTTAGACTCAAATGTTGGGCTTGTATAACTATGGGAATGTCTAAATAAGGGGCCTGAACCTGCATGTGAAATTGTGTTTTGGATATGAGTCAAATGTCTCATAAAGAGTTATTCACATGGAGGTAATATCTCAAACCACCTCAGATGCCTGTGTTGAGTGCCAAGGGATGTATTAGATAGACCCCATTGGGTTAAAAAAATGCGTCAGTCAAAAGAAAATGGGCGAGATTTTCCTTGTAAGGGTAAAAATAAAGACAGATTGTGGGTCATGCTAATTGCTAATTATTTGGTGAAGCCAGTGTGACTTGCAGTGTGCATTGCGGTGTGTATAGCAACCTGCATCTCGGTGAGCTTTTTAGTGTTTAGACACAAAAAGTGCAAAAAAAGGTTTGTCGCCTCCTGGGGACAAAACGGACAAACTTTACACTGCGTTTAGGTTGCGTTTTAGCTATTGATGCCCAAATTACACATTGTTAAGCAAAATAAGCCATTAAAATCAATTTTAATAGCACCCAAAATACATTTTGGCCCATTTTGGTCCTGTGATTCCACTACTGACAAGCCACAATAAAAGTTCTGTACCAAAAATGTGTTTAATATTAAATATAAGCATAAAACACTTCAATCCATTTCAGCCCATTATGCTCTATGGTATCTTGACCTACAGCGCCAGGTTTCATCTGGCGCTGCTTCAACCACAGCATCCGGCACTGCATCACTTGTGTGGCGCGTGTCAAAGAAAGCGCTAGTTGGCAGCCTCATTATTTTCTTTCTTAAATCTCACACTGAGTGAGATTTCATTCAGTTTACTTCATTCAGTAAACTCGGCTTAAAATATCTCCCGAACATAAAGACGTTTTATGATTTATTGCAAAATAAGGCATGAGATAAATTAGGGTGTAATTCAGTTAAGGGGAGACGTCAGAGCATCATTTACACCTGAAAATTTTAGTAGAGTAATGAGAACACCACCTTTTTTAATTAGCTTTTTAAGCATTTATAAACGTGTGTGCCCTTTCTTTGAAACATGCCAAATTCTATAATCATGCTTTAGTCTGAAATAAGGCATGAAAAGTCCTATGTGAGACATTTTAAGGGCAGTGTACTGGATTGAGACCTAAATGTTTCACCTTTCCTGTTTACCCATCGTTTTGATTATGTTTCAGAACAATCTATGCCAGAGATCGAAGGTACAACAACAAATGTAAATTAAAAAATAAGGCATTCTGGAGCAAAATGTGCTGCCATGTGTGAGAAATCTTGGTCTCGGTTGCAGGTCATTGTTTCTCCAACAGTATAATAGCCCCAAACACATAGCTAAAAACATCCAAGAATGGCTAAGGGTAAATCTTTGGACTATTAAAGCAGCACAAAAGTCAAGAACGCCAACATCCTCATTTATTGTATGGCTGCCAAATCTATGAGTACTGGTTACCAATTGGGTTTTCCTACTGGGCTTGCATAATTTAAAACTGAATGGTTGCTGGTGGTCAAATTAATTACTGCCATTTGCTGCCAAACATGTGAATGACTTGTGATGACTTGAGTGGTTCCACATCCTTTGACGCCAAGTGCCCCCTAGCGACAAGAGGTTCAAACCCAGTCCCCTCAAGAAGGTGATACATTTTTACCCAAATAAGTAGGTAAAGGACCTTGTAGCACTAAAGCAGGAAGGAACAATGTCCAGTGACAGTCTTGTACCTTGTACCCTTTAAGCTATCCTCAAAGATTCTATGAAAAGTGTTTACAGGTAAGACTAACAAAGGTTTACCCACCCTCCAGGGTGGGCTACATGGGAGGAGACAGCGGGAAAGCTTATGGGAAGGTGAAAGCAGCTGTATAGGTTGATAGAACTGAATTTATTGTAGAACCTGCATTCAATGGGTTCTATACAGTGCAGCTATAAAGTAGAGTTCACACAGAGTAAATTAGAAGCTACAGCTAACACCGTCTACAAAAAAAGAATGTTAAATGTCCTTTAGAGAACTGATGCAGGAGAGCTTGTGGGTAATGGTAAATATAAATGTGGTATAAAGTCATGTGGTGGAAAGACATAAGTTTATGAAAATTCACTTTAAAGCACTATTGTGAACTTGATTAATGGGAGGATACTAATAAACCTCCTGCCAAGTTGTGGCTTTCTTCTACTGGCAGGAATAAAATCCAGGGGTGCCAGGTATAATGTTTTAGGTGTGACAAAAACAGTCACCCCTGATTTCCTCTGACGACCATTAATATAAAAAAACATGCCTGTCTTGATGCTAGGTGTATATGCAGCCTCTGTTCCCACCCTCCAGCATATTTATATGGGTTTTTATCATTGGGCCATTTTTGACGATAGTGCTCCTTTAGTAGAAGGTTTGTGTGATTTGAGTTTGGAATTGGCTATAAGGCTCTAATATTGGTGGTGATTTTTGTGATTGTGGTTACAGTAAGAATACTGACTGTTGTTTAAAATCAAGATACAAGTTTTGAAATGCTGAACTGTTTAATTTCATTGTGGCCTGAGGGCACTTACTAAAGTACTTAAAGCGGACAAACACCTGCACCGCGCTGGTGTTGGTCCTCGCCACTATAAGATAGACTTGGGGCGCATCCAGAATACTGGAGCCCCTCTGCACATTACCCCCCAGAAGGCCCATAAATTTAAACTTAACCTCGCTCCCCCACCGCAAATCTAGTGCAGCGATTGGCTTCCCAGGTGCACACATGGTTATTCAGCAATGTCATTGTTCTGGCCACCTGAATGTGCTGCCCATGCAAGTGCCGGTGGTCAATCCCTGTGCTGGATTCCCGGTGAGGAAGCAAGGTTACGGTGGGATATAGATGCCGCCAGCCTGTCTTATAGCGATGGGTGCCAACACCCTCGCCGCGCGGTTGTTGGTCCACTTTAAGTGACCCTCACTCTTCTAAAGTTGACTGGATTATATGTATAAAGTTGGCCCACTTAAGGGTAATGGTTTTAGCTTTATGTGGATTTATGTTCTTGACTTAATCCTTTTGTGGACATTGTTCCAAAAGATGGTCCTAATTTTAACAGCAATCAGTTCTGAATTGTTTGTAATCGACACATCCAGCAGAACATCATTTCTGGCTGGCTGTCATAAAATAATCCTGTAAAGTATTTATAAATCCAAGTCATTTGGTACTGCTAATGGTCTTGTTTTGCCAGTCGATTTTAGATAAAATGAAATCTCCCATTTTTAAGCTATCTAGTTGTATAAGAGGCAGAAAGGATCCTCCTCATTAAGGGACAGCAATCATTAAAGATCCCAGGTTTTTTTCTTCCTCCCTTGGGCATCCTGATTTGGTATAACCCTATGTGTGAAACCCAGCTGGTTGCCCAACATGCTCACCTCAGCAGCACAATGCATGTGCTGGCTGCCAGCCAATCTGGTTTCCTTTCCATGCAAATAATAATGTGTTGTGAGGACGGACAGGGACTTGAAGCGGTGATGTGCAGTCTGTTATTTTACCAGGTTTGCTGCTCTCCATGTAGAGCCATCTGCTGTGGTCTTTGTGTATGCCTGTTATGTGGCTTTCCCCTAGATCCTCGTGTTTCATGCTCTCTCACAGGTGTTTGTATTTCCCTCCTCTGTCTTCCCTATCAATGTACGTGTGTAGCTCTGACTACAGGGCTGGATCATTCTGTCATGCCCAGGCAAATTGCAATGCTGTGGGAGTTTGGCAACTTCCTAGTTAAGGAATGGAGACTGCAGAGACTGAAGCAGCTACAAGGCATGCAACTGATTCTTCCCTTGAGGGCATAGAAATGGTCCCTGGCTGGGGACAGGTGAGCATGGTCTGAAATCAGGAGAGCATAGTAACAGTCTGGGAACCAGTGAGCAGGGACAAAAGTTTGGGAACAGAAAAGTGGAGTAGCAGAATGGGAACAGGTTAGCGAAGTAGAAGGCTGGGAACAGGTGAGCAGAGTTGCAGACTGGAAACATTTACACACAGGACAAACAAGCCACCCATGCCACCAGAGAGGCAAGCCGTCGATCGGCATGGGAGGTCCAGTACTTGATAGAGTGCTCATTACCAACCTATGTCTTTCAATGGGGAGGCATTCCATGGCAGTCCATGTAGTGTTGTTTGTACCAATAAGTTCCTATAATGAAGCTGAAGGTTTCCTTAGTAAGCTTTTGCATGGGGTTTATGTCGATCACAACGTAGAGAATAAGGCTGTGATGGAAATAATGTATTCAGAGGTCCATATAGCATATAGTTTTGTTTGACTATTGCATCTCTTTAAAACATGGAGCTATATTTCAATGACATTTGATTATTTGTTTTCAGTTATATTACGTAATCTGTGCCACAATAATAAATAAGCTAATTTATGATCAATAACGGGAATGGTCTGACCATACAGTCAACAGCTAACATTAGCCATCAGTATGAGTATACTGTAGTTCACAGCTAATCCTGCAGATATGTAAGGGTTAAGATGAAAAAAATTAGCAGCTTTTACTTGCAGGAACAGCAGGGTAATTAATTGTCCTTTGTGTACTTGTGAATAGTGTCTGATAGAGAATGCTGCAAAATATCTGAGCTCACCCCGGTAATTACAGCCTGACGTTTCCAGAGGCGCCAATCACAGGGGAAGTCCTTTAATTCCTCTATAGTGAAGGGGGGAGTAGGGGGTGCCACGCCTGATCTTTTGTCCTGTTCCTTTAACCTCTTGGCTGCAAAAAGAGGCGCAATTACACGATACCTATACAAAGCCGTGTTCTGCAATTCCCAAGGACTTGTGACTAAGTTCATTTGACATACCAATGAAAGTGAGATCCTTTATTTTTACAAAAGGCCGCCGAGCCAAAGAAAGGCCAGAAAGGAAATAAAGGGCAGGTGGGGCAATCTATTCAGAAGATGGCATACTATCATATACATTTATAATTAAAATCAGTATTCAGTTACATGCTACAGCTTGTCCCAAACCCCAAGGTCAGGTCTTGATTGTCTGACCTTGATAAAATATACAAATAAAAATAAAATGCTATAATCTTCAGGATCGGAACACTGGATGTATGTGAGTAACTGCACACCTCAGGAGACAATTCAGTAGAGTTATTGGTGGGAGCAAGGGCTACTTTAATTAATAGGAGTTGAGTATTTTAAGTGGAGGGTGCTTTCCAAGGTTTCTGAAATTCTTCTTGGTTTTGTTCCTGATTAATTACGTATCTGTGTATATACAAAAACTCTCTTACCTACTGAAGGCATTTGGGTTGGGCTGGGCTGCAAGTAGGAACTATTTGTATTGCAGGGTTATGATAGGGTCAGGGACACAATATCATTGGTGCATTTGAGCATCTGCTCCAGGCCCCAGCAAATCAAAGGGTCGAATAAGACAGGAACAAGAGAGTGAAAGAGTGAAGGACTAGAGATGGGCACAAGATGGAAATACAGGAGCAAGAGAGAGAAACATGAGAGAGACAGACACAAGAGAGAAAAAGACAGGCAAGACAGAAAGCCAGACAGGAAAGATAAAGAGAGAAACAGGAGAGATACAAATAAAAGAGAGAGGAACAGTAACAGAAGAGAGAGCGAGAGAAAGAGGAAGCAGAGAGACAAAGATATGCGAGAGACAGAAGAGAAACAGGAGAGAGGCAGAAGTGTGAAAGAGAAAATGGCACATGTGAGAAACATGAAAGGGGGAGAGAGAGCGAAATAAATGAGAGAGAACCAGGAGAGGGAGAGAGAGAGAGAGAGAGAGAGCGAGAGAAAACATGATAAAGAAGACAGAGGTGGGAAAGACAGAAGAGAGACCTGAGAAAAACAGAGAGACAGGAGAGATGGGAGTGAGAGACAGAAAAAGAGACAAGCAAGAAAGAGAAAAGAGAGAAATGAGAACTGAGAGGGACAGTGGAACTTGTATTAAACATGAAATAGACAGATAGAGAGAGATAAAGAAGCCACAAAAGGGACAGAGAAAGGAAATGTTTAATGTTGATGGGGGAGGGAAGGGGATAAAATAACCACCCTGTACTCAGTGTCAGACTAGGATGCCTGGTGGCGGAACAGTAGATTCTGGAGGCCCACCTAATACTTAGACCCCTGCTCAGAACACTATACCAAACTATATTGTCTCTGTGCACTTGGCATGCCAAATATAAGCTATAGATAGTTCAGGTTTTAGTGACAGAGATCTACAATGGTGTGCCTAAGTCCAGGGGCCCAATGGGACATTCCCTGGTAACCCTGTAGGTCTGTCCGTATCTGTCTATACCATGCACATCTTTAAAGCAGTAAAAAACTCAAATCTCTTTGACTTATATCTTCCACATCCACCACCCCACAGGCAGTACCTTTTGGATATTTTACCACCCTGTCTTCTCTCCTTTACCAGCAATTTCCCAGAAGTCCCGCAGATTGCTATGGGTCTGGGTGGCAGGGCGAGTGATTTTCACATTGCGCCATGACCCTGGGATTTGAGGAGAGGAAGAAATAGGGATGAAGCAAATGTTTAGGGCCAGCTCATAACCACAACTGATTAGGTAGTAGATTGGAAATAGAATGCCAAAACCAGGGTTTACAATATGTTAGAGTAAGCTAAAATAGCAATTTCATTGTCTACACCAAGAGCAATCAGCAGGACAATTGGCAAATTTGCTCATTTTTGCCATCACTGGTTTTGGCCCAGTTTAATTCTTCCTTGGATAGAGATTAAGAATGGTGTGAGTGGACAGTCAATCATATTGCTTAGTACAGAGATGATAATCTTTAGTATCCCACATCACATTGCACTGTAAGCTATCTATATTCCAATAGTAGGCCCATGACTGCTTTAGAAACTATCACAGCTGATTATATATATATATATATATATATATATATATATATATATATATATATATAAACAATTAACATAAATTAATTTCTGTTTGGCTTAAATTATGTAACACAATGGACCTCTCAGAAAGGAGCTGCAGGCTTTTCAGAATGACTCATCTTGTTTGTTATATGTTTGTTATATTCCCAGCAGGAGAGAGAGATAGCCCATCCCAAGATTTAAATCTCCCATCGCCATATATGGGCTCTGTCACCTCTGCATCACAAAAAGGCAAACAAAATAGAAATTCTGTCAGATTAAATGGATACCCAGAACTGGAAAGACCTGATAGCATGTTGGAAAGTTGTAGCATGACATGTGAGAAGGGGAACAAGACAAGAATCCGCTTTGCAAGAAAATAAATGCTAAGTTCCCTTGCACGTAAACTCTCTGAATGTGACTTACTATCGCACATAAAATAGTGTAAGAGAAAGAGTAGTGGAAAAAGTTGGTCAGATATTTGATAGGAATAGGGGACATAGAAACCATATAGTCATAAAGTGCAAGCCACTGTCTGCTGAACTAGGTTTGTGGAAACGTCCCCTTTGCGGAGGACAGGAAAATAGTTTTCCTGTCTACAATGCTTACAGAAGAACTGAATAATCTCTAGGAAAGATGGAGGAGTGAAACTAGAAGCTTTTATTTTGTAGGACAGAAGAAGCTAACTGCACTAAATCAATACAGATGTAAAATGTGAGGACGGAGGGCACAGTATGTTAATAGCAATAGTATTCAGATTGGGGCATTGGATGTATGTGGGTAACCACACACCTCAGAAGACATTTATGTTAATTATGGGAGCAAAGGCTGCTTTTTAGAATATGAGTTGATTATTGTTAAGGTTTTCTTCAGTTGTTAATTATTCTTCAGATTTATCCTGCATGAAAGTTTAGGTGTAGTGTCTTAGAGAAGCACTTGGATCAGCAACCTAAGGCTGGGCTGTACAATTGCCTGTTTTTAGTTTTAGGGTTAGGATAAAGATTGAAAATTGTACCCAACAACTGCAATCTTTATAGTTGTTTTTCAGCTCAAATAGATCCCCTGGGCATAAAGGACCTGATGGAGTTCTGGAGAGGGATACTTACTAAAGGAGCCTGGAGAAACCCCTATTAACAAGAGGATAGGAACCAGATACCGTAATCTGCTCTGCCAGAGCCATCCTCCTCTGCTTACATAAAGTGATGCTAGTTCCCTTGCATATAAACTCCCTGAATATGACTTAAACATAAAATAAAAGGGTTAGTGGAAAGGGTTGGTCTGATCAGACATTTAATAGGACCAAAGAAACCATACAGCCATATCATGGAATCTGCTGTGTGATGAAGTATGCTTGTGGAGCTTTCCTCCGATGTGTATAGTAGGACAGCGGAACTAAATTACACTAGATGGAAAATGTAGGATATATTATTGACCAAAAGGACCTATATTTCTTTAAAGTAAGTTAGCATTCTGAAACAGTTTGAATGGTTTTTACTATGTTGGAAAGCACTAACTGGTCAAGAACTGGAAGTTGGAAGAGATGTGTCCATAGAAGACCACCATGGCCATATTCACTGTAAATGAATTCTCAGTTAGGGAGGTAATTACTGATGCTGTTTTAAGCCAAAGCTGCTGATGAGCTCACTTGTTACAGTGAAATTATTCTGGAACTTGTAGTCAGAAAGTATACTAAGAGCTTTAAGACCCACATGAATATGAGAAACATGGAAACAGCATGCTGATAAGTTAATCACAGGTATGGGGGCACAATCCTAACATGCATGATTATTTTAGATTCCAGAAGAGAAAAGCTATAAAACAGAACACCAAAAACCTGACAAAAAGGGAGTTTTCCCTTAAAGTGGGTCTATATGTCAATAAGAAAGCGGTACACTGTATACGCCAAAGCCAGATTGGTATAGGGTACTAGTGCCAGAAGCACGCAAGGAGGATCAACATATATTCTTATTTTATGGGAAAAAGTAGGAAATGGTAGGGTTGATTCAGCACTTAAAACAGTGAACATTAGGTGAAAATTAAAAGGTAAGTGCACTGTTTAAAACTTTTGTTGAATCGACACCAAGGTAGAAAATGAAACAGACAGTTTAAGCTGGGCAAAAGATATACCTAAACCTGCTCCCCCCAGCTGCTATGACAAAGTCCGACTGTGTAGTACTCAGCCGATGGTGAGTTTGTGTCATGCGGAGATTCCTTGGTTGGCATCTAACATTCAAAGTTGATTGGAAACAAGACAAGATGCCCCTGCCAGGTCAAATTACTGCCCACTCCATTCCCTGCCCTGGCATGCCTCTCTGAGCTAGGGTTTGGGGCATGCTTGGATGTTGGGGGAACCCATTCTGGCAATTGGTATATCTTACAGAACGGGACATCGCTAGAGCAGCTACAGGAGGAAGAGGTAATGCACACAAGGGCGGTCAATAATATCTTACATATAGCGCACCTTTTACATATAGCGCACCATGCTGAATCATGCGCTTGTCTGCATGTTAAATATGTGGCTGACCCTCCTATATGTTGAAACTACCATCAGTAAAATGCAAAATCCAGCTTTTGGATTAAGCATTGCATTAGGCTTAGAGACACCCATGTTTTGGTAACCATGTCTGCCCTTTTTATATTGATCCGTCACCCTTATCATATATCTCTCTCAGAACTATGAAAAGCACATATGATGGAGGCCAAGCGAAAATAGCGGGACCATGAGATGGATGGGGAGTCCAAGCTGTTTTAGTAAAAAATGAGCTGCATTTTCTTATTTTGGTGCTGTTATCTTTTCCATAATTTTGCATTGAATGGCGCTGCAAGTCAAAAAGGGTGTGCTTAAATAAGCGGCTCACATTGGCACACTAGGTTTCTTCCAATAGGCTAGCCTGTGTCAGTGCCTGTTTATGTACCTATTGGCCCTTATCCTTGATTGAAATAAGAACAATACCCAAGATTGAGCTTCTTGGGTGTTGTTCCTCTCTGGCAGAGCATCCCAAATCTGGATGCCCTTGTTTGTATCCCCCAGGAAGGCCTGTAAACTCACCATTTCCCAGTCCCATGGTACATGTGTAGACCGTTTAGCCAATTATCAGTGCTCATTCAGATTTCCATTGTGGCATTTGAAATCTGAATGGAACGAGCACTGACGGTCACATCACTACTCCAACATCTAGCTGCGCACATGCATGTAACAGTCATTCAGAAAGGCCAGGTGTGCACCTTGCTAGGTATGCTAGGGATGCGGCGCAGGCTCATGGAGAGGTGAGTGGACTGTGCAATCCTTGGGTATTTACACAGTAGGGCATCCACTTTCGGGGTGACTCATAAAGAGGTAGACCAACCCCACCAAAGCTCTTATAGATTCATGAGAGTAGTTGTGGTGGGTCCTCCCAAAGTTTGGGTTCGCCAAGTTTGGACTGTAAATAAGCAATTGGGTTTGGGGACCTTAACCTGGTTCCCATTGAAATAAATGGGGACCCAAACTTTGGGGGTGGCTGTGGTGGGAGCGGTGGTGGTGCAGAGTGTGCTGTGGAAGCACTTCTGTAACTTACCTGAGCTCCGATCCTCTTCTTTCAGCGGCAGACGCTGAACTCGAACTTCTAGCTGAAGTCCGTTTCAGGTTTGGGAACTCGAACTTGCAAAGTTTAGTACGAATCTGAACTATGCACTTTGCATACGCCCATCTCTAATAATGAGCACTACTCTATTCTACTACTCTTTCTTGGCACTGCCTGCCATATTTATTACATTTTGGCGCTGGTTGACGAAGAATCACTAAAAACGTAATAAGTCAATTTTCATGGGCCTGTCAATTGTTCAAATTTGCTTAGATAGAAATTGTCAGTGATTGCCTTCAGTAACAGCAAAGACCAAATAGGGTGAAGTATACTGAAAAAGTCCAACACAAATCGCTTAACTCAGCATGGAAAAGATTGCAGCAAACATGGTAACATAATTCATTCCATCCAGGGTTAAGCTTAACACAAAAGGTTGTTCTCACCAGTTTACGGCAAGCAAATCCACAGTATAGAAAATCCAGTCTCAGGGGGTATACAGTCCCTTATACAAAGGCTTTGTATCATTACATGACATCTCCAGACTGCTTGGCAATACAGCCCTTTTCCAACCCAGTGATGAGGTCATCTTAACAACCTGTGTGAGCTAAGATGGAAATGGAAAAGCTCCCACTACCAACCTTGACTGCTGTTCCATGAAAATCTAGACCTAGGTAAACTACAATAATAATAAACTGAAGCAGAACAGCCTCCAGGATTCCCTTTTACCTCCCTTTTACGTCACCCAGCCCAACATCCTGGGTGAGATATACACATCCACGACTTTTCAGACTGCATGTCTACAATATCAATAGATAAAGTCTATTGCCTACTCATACTGCACCATTTACCCTGTCCTAAACCTTCCTTCCAAACACGTTGTGTGTGTTGTGTTAATGAGACAAGGAAAAGGAAAATTTAGTCCCCGTGTCAGCAGCTCCAGCTCGTAAGTTTTATATGGCCACCTTAGAAACCAGTAGCTCTGCCAAACCCGGTGTTAAAGCGGCAGAAATAAATAAACGGTTTTAAAGCATCCGAAAGACAGCGGCTGCAGTAAAGATGTCAGCCTGTTTACACAGGCAGGCTTTGCGTAAAAATTATTGGTCCTTGTAAATCCGGCCATTTATCCTCAGCAGCCTGCCACTGCCTGATAGGTTCATGATGAGGGCTATTATTCTAATGTAATAGCACAGCTGTCTTTAATTGGCTGGTGCTGTCCCAGCCTAGACATCCTATTGGCTGGAATCCCATGTGCCAGAGATACATTGTTCCTCATTGGCTGTGATGTGATTTAAGGAAATCTCCCTACTCTAGAGGTCAAATAACATTAGAAGTTGTTTTCAGGTGGTTAAAATGTAGTTAGTGGTGTTCCTGGCATCGAAGGACACTTTGCTTGTGGCATCACGCTAACATGTTACAGTATAAAAGAAAAGATAATGCTGGTTGGTCATGGCCGTAAATTATTTGCTCACAGGTTTATGTTCTTCCAGTTGTTTCTTGTTACTGTGCTAAACAATGTTTTAACATGTGATTGTTTTATTGGCCAAGTAAGCACAACCCTGATAGATTGTCTGAATTGTCAGATCACTTTTCAGTCGTTATTGGTGAAATAAAAAAAAAATCAGGTTACTAAACAAACTATTGCTAACATATGATCAAATCGTTTGATGAGAACAACTTTCTCAATTTACTCATGCAAACATTTAAGTAAATAAAAATGGGCCACAGTTGTACCATTAATATGTATGCCTTTTAAGTTTAATTTATTTTAAAAATGGTCAAATATCCAACAAACATATTAGATGGATAGAAGTAGGGTTAATGAGCAATGATTACCCTTTAAATAGGACCAAGGTCTGGTATGCCTGGCCCTAGAGTCTTAATGTCAAAAGTCTCTAGGGCTGGTCACTTCCACGTCCTAACCTGATGGCTCGATCAGAGCATCCCAGCTCTGTGTCTCCTGTCCATTCGGCACACTTGAATATGTCTGCTGGTGTGAGTTTTACAAACTCAAGGAACTGGGTGAACACCAGAACAGATCATGGACAGTGGGGAATATGGTCACTCTTATAGCGGTGGTACTGGAGCTTTGGTGTTGTAGAGGCAGATACTGTGACAGGTGTGACTATGTCCACACACACAGACTTGATGCTGAGGCTAAAGGCAATGCAGGGGCAGGAAAGGGCTGGGGTGGATTGGCTGAGGGAGAGTGGTGGGGTACAGGGAAAGGGGTTGGGGGGGATTCCAAAGGCAAGGAGTGAAGGTGTTAATAGTAGCAGTGCACCAATTCTTATAACCTTCACATGGCACATGCAGCCCAACTCTAGCTCTACCTTTCATCTCCACCCCATCCTTTAGACTGTATGCTCACAAGGGCAGGGCTCTCCTTCCTATTGTCTCCTGTGCTCACAACACCTGCTTTAAACCATCATGGCATCTAAGTTTGTATTGTTCCCTGTACTATATGTTTTACCTTGTCTGCAATCATACCTACGGAAGATGATGGCTCTATATAAATGAACAATAAAAATAATAATAATAAAAATGATAATAACAGGATACATTAAATCCCATCACAGGCTCCAGGTGAAGTGCTACAGCCAGGTTAATGAATTGCATTGCTTGTGCACACACAAGTCGAGCAGTAGCAATGTCTGCACAAACTCTTTTAGTCTTAGTAATGTTAGGGACAGGGTATTAATTGGACGGCCTTGTCATGGCTACCTCGCTTTTACATTTATTGCAATCTATGTTAACTAACAGTCCAAGTTTGTAACAAGTGATAGCTAGCTTTTTCAATAGTATGAGTGCAGAGGGTTACATTTCTTTTTTGTCTATGGAGTTTGGTCTTACCCCCCTAGCACCTCCTTGACTGCTATATATTGACTGGATGAGCACACCTTACCTTCCTTTTTGAAGTGCCACAGCCAGACCAATGAGCTCTAAAGCACTGCAGCCCACCAGGAATTTTTCTAGTTCTCCTTATGGCCAGTAGACCCCTGACTGGCACCCATCCAATCTGTTCTGAACTCTGCTTCTCTCCTCATGCACCTTTCCATTCACTTTTCCAATGCAACTTTAACCTACAAAGCTCTCTGCAGCCTGGCTATTGCCTACATTTCATTTTTATACAACCACAGTAAATGCTTTCTGGCAGATATGTACCAAAATATATCACTAGGAATAAGTACCTAATAAAGGGTCATCAAGGCCCTCCACAATTTATGGACAGAATTGTTTTAATCTGTTCCAGCACTTAGAGATGTGTTTTATCCTGTGGCCTAAACTAAAATAATACTACCCTCAAATTCCATTTTATTGACCATTAAAGGCAGCTACTGGGCAACCTATGGCCATAAAACTGGATGTCCCATGGGCCGACAAAGTGAAAGCGCTGCTACACTCTTAAGTGAGCGGCGCACTCCTGCTGTCTCTGTAAGTGCTGGTCCATTGAAAGAACATGCACCAGGCCCGCCTGCCCATCCCAACAGGGCATGCACAGATATCACTTACAGAGGCAGTGGGATGGCATGCCGCTCTCGAGGGAGCGTAACAGCGATTCCATTTTGCTGGCCCTCGGGACATCCAGTTTTGCGGCCACGGGTTTCCCAGTAGCCGAAATTAGGGTAAAAAATTTACTTTTCTAAAAAAAAAAGGTTAGACAATATTTTTGGGCAGCAATCTGGATAACACGGATGCAATCAATCAAAGTAACATTTTCTGTAAATGACAGAGAATTACACATAAAACCCATCCTTTCACACTCCTTTGGGTAGCAGCCCATACAACTACCAGCACCTAATAGGTTACAGTGGGCATCCTGCCCATCTGGAGAAATCTATTTGCTGCCAGTGTCATGTGGGTCACTGCAGAGTAGAGGAAGTACAGAGGAGAAGACATATTTTATAAAGATTGCACTTCTTGCTCCTTCATGTATTAAGAATGTCATTGTGTCCTGTCCTCTAAATAATTAGTAAACTGCAATGTGAGAGATAAAAAGTGAGCACAATTTTTTTTTGTTTCAATACCTGGACACCCTTTAGGTGACAAACTTCACATTACCGTATTTTTTTTTTTTGGACATTCATCTCTTAAACTACATCTCTTTTGCTGCACAGCCACCCCATTATTCCTTTAGTTTTGTTCTGGTCTAACTGTGCTCCTGTTATATTATCTTTACAGACCACAATGGAAGGAAAATGAATCAAAAAATGATATTGCAGCTTGCTAAGCCCTGTCTCACATACAGCCCATTCATTCATCCTTTACCTTTCACAACACTATGTTGATCAATCACTTTCCTCCTAAGGATGGTAAAAATTGCCAGGGGGCCAAAAAGGATTCGGAGAGAGAGAAGTTCTAAAATGTAATTACAGTATTTTCAATTTCAGCCACATTTGTTATTACCTATTTAGCTAGACAGATAAGAAATACAGGTAAAGTTCTCATAACTCAAACTACCAAAAGTTTCTTACTACAGAGGCAGGAAAGACCCTAATACAGAGGTAGAGCTAGGATTTTTTTTGGCACCGGGGCAAAGATTCGAAATGGCACCTCTCCATCTGTGCTCAGGCACCTTTGCCGCCCCCTGACCTGCTGCACCCGGGGCACGTGCCCCCCTGCCCTCCCCTAGCTACGCCCCTGCCCTAATATCACCCAGAGTACCAACACTATCCTTCATGCTCTGTATTTGCTTTATATGCAGTGTATCCACCATCCAACAGTTGGCAGTAAGACCAAAGAATCAGCGCTCTGACCCTTATCGCTTGTTATCGACCTTGCTCAAATCAGTGGGATTTTAAGTGAACCTATCACCAAGATTTTCACAATCCTGTTTAGGTAGTTGTTCCAGTATCTCAACCCCGCTGTGTGAAACTTCCCAGATTGCCAACGGGACTTATATTTCTATGGTGCATGCATGGGTTCTCATTCAATCAGAGCTTTATGCTGGGCATACTAATGCAAGCATAAAAAACGTTGCTTTAAACACAGCGCCAACAAAAAGAGCGGGAGCTACCGCATCATCAGTCTCCCTGTAGTGTGCGGCACACTCCCACCCCCAGCCTAACTGAATGGCTGGGGGCGGGAGCACATTTCATCTACAGAGATGCTGGAGAAGTGGCCTAAGTAAGCAGCATTTCCTCTTAAAGCCTCTAGAGACATCTTACTGGTGATAGGTTTACTTTAAGCCTTGACCGCATTTCATTTTTGTATGCTTTCAGTGCAGATATGCAGCTAAAGTGAAATATTGCTGTCACCCCAATCCCACCATTTTGTTCCCAGAAGCGACCTTTTCTAAAGCATGTGCCCACTTCAAAAGCCCACTTGTGAAGGTATGATATATTTTGTCCCCAAAGAAAGTGTAAAAAATCTTATACAGTCACTGAATATAGGATGATCCCTTTTGTTTGACGCAGCATGGTCGGAACCCCCCCCCCCCCCCCCTTTTGTTCTTTGAAGACGATTTTCTGTAGAATCAGGTGTGCATTTATATGCAAATTAAGCTGGCTACCTGTGATAGATTAATCGGGCCCAGAGTATTTGTGAGTTTTGCCTGGGCCAATCAGAAATGACCTGCGGATTTCAAAATGGAACAAAGGGTCCGCTGATAACAACAGTAGACTGGAGAGAGAGAAGGATTCTTTTGGAGGGCAGATGGAGAAAAGACATGCTGGCAAGACTGACTGATGGCGGACAAACGGACGATGATGAGATTGTCTTGGGGTAGAGGGACCTGCATTGTGAAGCCAAATACAACAGCTATTTTTTTGGAGATTGGACGTGGCCTGTTGATATCTGCTTGGAACCAATTAAAACAGATGAGTAATCCGTTTAAATATATATGCTTTTGCCCTGTTGGGCTTTCTATGTTTTTTAACACGAATTGTAGTATTTTTGTTTTGTACATTTTTGCAAGGTATATAAAATAACTTGCATCACTTTCCTTGGAGATACTGAAAAATTAACTTATTAGACAAACAAGGCTAATTTTTAGACATATACATGTATTTGAGCTCTTAAGTTTACTTATATATATTTGAGGGCTGCAAATATACTTAAATTTTAGATAAATTACGCCCAAGCAAGAGCCCACTTCCAAAGCTTACCTCAGTGGCAGTTATCATTCATGCAGCTGAAATGAACACACAAGGAATCCCCTCACCTAAACTGCTCAACTGAGTTGTGCCGACACATTAGTCTCAGAAGCCGGCTTGGGCAGCGCCCAGCCTCCACCTCCCACCTCTGCTTGTGTACGTGCACATGCACAATTCTTTTATGCCTTCTGGCAGCACTGAAGGCAACATGGCCGCCGGAGGAGAACTTCAAAGGCTTACCTTAGTGGCAGTTACCACCCATGCAGCTGAAATGAACACACAAGGAATCCCATCATCTAAACTGCTCCACCCCGTGTCAAAAAGGTTCACTCACCTGCTCCTTAGTTCAGCAGCGTCCTCGGGCGGTGAGCTGAGTTGACCGTCACCCAGCCGACATGTCAATCTCAGATGCCGGCTTGGGCAGTGCCCCGCCTCCATTTCCCACATCCCCAGCATTTCTACTTGTGTGCGCACACTTGCACAAGTCTTTTATGCCCTCCACCAGCCGACTGTCTGCAGAATTTGAATAGGTCAATGAGCACTAAGCTTTATATTGGACTATTAATCGTGTTCTGGTGAGCTAATCAGCCCACTGGCCAACCAATCCCCATACCTCCCCCAATAAATATGCCCCAGCCCCTGTCAGTAGTGCCTGTGATAGCCATAGATGTGGGAGAATGGTCTCATATTGAAGGAGCTAACCCATGCGTGCAAGGCAATTTCCTGATTACTGTACATGAGGAGGTTATTATTATCCCTGTGAACAGCATTGCGTGTGAGTGGCGGTCCACTTTAATGATGGGTTACAGATCTTGCCTAGCAGAGATGGTTTATACATACTGGTCAGTGGTGGAGGCACAAATGTTGGCACCAACAACCACTTTCATCCTCAAATGTGAAACATTATTTGCATTTTATAGAAGTAGAGCATTGTGATTAATCATTTTCCTGCTCCCTTAATGTCCTCTTCAGTAAAGGACCATACTTTTGCATAATTACAAAAAACATACACTTTATCTGTATCTGTCACCTAGTGTTCTATTTTGGCAAATATGAAATTCCCGCACCTCTATCTGACATTTACATTACTGAACCAGATTCATTAAACAACTCATAATCCATTTCTGCACTTGGCCATAACATGGCATAATATTAACATGTAACTGTTAAATCATGTAACAAGGTACAGCATGTAATGAGGATGAGCAGCTGTAGATGGCATGGGCAGGACAACAGGAGCTTGAATCACCATTCTATGATGTACTATGAAGAAAGACCAGCTTCTGTTGTTATAGGTATTGGCAAAATTGTGGTACTCAGAATGAATACGCATATGATAAACTCCCAAACTCTGTGCAGTAGCTTCAGCTTTCTGCACTAAAAGCTTAGAAACTTTGGCATCAAGAGAGGTATGCAGCTAGCTTATACTACATGCTTGGCAACAAAGGGCTATATAACTTAAACATCCTAGCAACACGTTCCTGGGGGCTTCAACAGATTTAAAGCTCTGAGACCTACAGCCTAAATATTATTTCAAGCCTGCGCACTTGGCATATATTACATAGTTTCTGTGGACTACATTAAGTTAATCTTAGCCCTGAATCCTCTCAGAGTCCAGGACCACAAGATAAGTGAAGAGACAATGGAAAGTAATCCCCCAATTAGCCTTGGTTACATGGATGGTTTCTGCCAGATTGCCAGCCATTTGAGTTCCTCCAGGGTGGCTTTTTCGTATCAGATGGCACCATTTCCTAGCAAAGCCAGTCAGAAAAGAAAGCTGAAAATATATATAGAGAGAACAGGTCCATTTTACCTCTGAACAGCTTACAGGCTTTGAAATGCCATCACAAAGTTATCAGCATTTCAAAGGTTTGGAAGATTTGGGAACTAATTAATGTTGTATCCTATTCTCTTTATGTAAAAAAAAATAAATAAATAATATACAGCGAGCCAAAGATAGGTTTTAGAAATAGTTAACCTTAGGATAACACATTTTAGGGTAAGAGTAATGATTTAGGATAGTCCTAGATCCTAGAGTTGGTTGTGTGATTATTGTGTTGATTTGACTATGGATTAGGTGCAGAAATGAAAATTGTCCTTGAGGTTGGTATATTGGGTGATTTAACAGTTACGAATAGATTGAGTGACAACACAGTAAAGTTCATTCAACAAATTTCACTTAGTAATAGACCTTTAGTAAGTTTATGCTTCAAAACTGTTCGCTGACTACTGGGGTATCATTTCTTCAAGGAGTTCTGTATTAAGGGGGATATGAAATCACTGAACATTGCATTGCCGCATGCCTCCTATGTGTAGCTGTTTTCTATCCCTTGTCAGAAAGAGGTAAGATTAGTTTAGTGTCTCTGTGAACCAGGTTCCTTGCTGATACAGAGCTACATGGTAGGGTTTAGGCCCACGTAAAATTAAAATCATGAAAAATAAATTTTATATTAGATTTAAAGTGGACCAAAACCCACATTTTTAACTAGCATCCCCTGCATTGCTTCCCCAATGAGGAACACCTTTTGCCAATTTGTAGTACTCCTGCTTCACTCTAATCCCAGATAATGTCGCCTGTTTTAGCTGTAAAGCTCCACCTCCTCCATTCATTGCCATTGTTGTGTGTGGCAATGATGTCATAGCCACACCTTTGTAATGGCTGATCACCTGCCATCTTACAGACAGAAACAGCAAATAAAAACTGTTCCAGGACAAAACGAAAAATGAAAATACACCCTAATAGGGGAGAATTGGCAGGGGCTTTGGCCAAATGTATTTCACAAGTTCACAAGGATTTGGTCCGCTATAAGTTAAGTTAATGTCCAAAGAACTGTAAAGGGATTGTCTGTCAAAAAGCTGATTGGTTAAGTGAGATGAAAACTTCAACCTAGGACAGGAGGCTCATAGCTGTACTTATAGGGAATCTGAAAAATATTACACAAATCTGTCATGTGGCTGACCTGCACACAGCTTAGGGGTAACTGACCCCTCTGTCGAAGAGCAGTGGTGTACTCACCGCATGACGGACATTGTGCAATTCCAGTGGACTAATTGCAGGCAGTTTAAAAAAAATTGACCAAAAAACATATATTAACAGTTAAAGCCACATTCCCTCTTCATTTAATTGACACTGTAACAGATGCATCAACAATAGCAGAATGACTCAGTAGGGACCTCATAATGGTTTGCCATTGATTGAACCATATGAAACACCGCTTGGAGCACAAGAGCTTATGAAAGGTCAATTGGTCCACCACTCATCCATCTCCATTTCAGCACTCAATGTAGGATCCCCACAATGGTCAGTTCATATCGCGGGCCTGACGTGACATTTCCCATATGCCAATGATGTGTACTTAAACTATCCATTTAAAAAATACTTGGTAGGATAAAGCAATAAACATCAAATGCTTTTGTGTCCCATGTGGGATTTAAACAGTTTGTGTAAGAGTGCAGCAACAGTTTGCTAAACCATTGCAGTTACATGGAGCTCTTGCTCTCTTGCTGCATTGGTGTACAGTAATATTGTTTACTGCGGATCAAAGTGTGAAGCTCATGGGTCACCTGCATAATTCTCTTTTCCTGGTACTCCAACACGGTTATCGCTGAGGCACCAACCCTGACACCCTTACAACTAATGCTGCTTATGCCAAGAACAATATGATCTTGATGGCCTTTATTGGAGCAGTTTGCGTAGTCTAGCGACCCTCACCCAACTTTGAAAATGTTACTATTCCTTCTGGTGTCTTGACAACCTTGATTACCTCTACAGAATACTTACTTGTGGCATTTATTCCTCTAAAGCTCCCTATTAAAATGATCTAGACTTATCACCATTAATACAGACTTCACTAGGAGGTTGAAAGTCCTATACTGGCCCAACAATGCAAGCTTTTCTGCCAGCAATGCAGTCATCCGAAGATGCCCCTCTGCTGCACTCTGTCTGGCACATCCTATTGGAGGAGTAGCTTGTCTGAAGTGCTTTACTTCCCCACGCTTTCACCCCCAGTTGCCTTACGTACCACCAGTACCGCTGGTTGGGAACCCCTGAACTACTACTAAGGATTCCCTGCTAGCCATAACCCCGGTCACATTACTAAATTTTTAATGCATGATCACACTTTGCCCCACAAGTAGACCAAAACCCACGGCGATCAATAAGACTCCCGGGCAGATCAATTCCCTCCCACTGGGGCATCCAAAATCGGGATGCCATGCTGTGTGAAACCCCCCAGGTAGCCCCATACACTTACCTTCTTTCCTGGGTCAACGGCGCATGTGCCAGCCGCGGCCGTACCCCCGCTGTCCCTCTAGCAGGGCGTGTGGATGGCCGGCGCAGGCACGCTACCTGTTAGAGGGTAGCAGGGGATGCAGCTGTCAGCGAGCTTGAAGCCACTCGTCTTAGACCACATGACTTCAGCAGCTCTGAGTGCGCTGATTGGAAGAGCATTTGCACACGTGCCGTAGGACAGAAAAGAGGTGAGTTGGTTTCTTCGACCTGGGGGGTTTCACACAGCGGGGCACCCCCAATCGGGGTCAAAATCCTGGGTTTTGGTCCACTTTAAGATTTGTCTTATTATTCTCTAAATACACAATATGCAAATCTAAATGTCACACCCTAACCTGTCTGTATTAGAATGCTGACAAAGAGCCTTAACAGTCCTGTAGGTGTTTAAAAAAATACAATGTGGTCTGCAGAGAGGTAGAACAGGGACCTGTGTTTCTTGATGGAGCATCGCAGGAGATCCGCCAATTGAATGTTCTATTTTTTTTTAGTACGTCTGCTAGATGTATTTATGCTGTGTGAGCCGTGTATGCAGCCCCTGCGTGGAGCTGTGACAGCCTGCTGAGAGGCTCCTGCATTAGGTAACCCACTTCCCTGGAATACTGGAGGGATTGAGAGATTAACACGTATTTGGGAGCAGCTGTAAAGAATGTAAATTGCCAATTTAGGCTGGAGGAGTTTCTGTGGGAGTGGAGGCCACGGGAGGAAATGTTGACTTTGGATCGAGGCAAAAGAGCCCACGAGTGACAAAGGGCTTCATTCACTTCCTAATATTTATGAGGTTTGTTCTGCCCCATACGCTGGTACTGCTGCGCGCTGCTCAGTATGTGTTTCATGTAATTATTGTCACACTGCCCTTCTATTTGTTCAGACCGTATAATAAAGGGGACACTAGTCCGCTTTATTATACAGTCATCCCTTTATTTTTTTGCAAAAGGCCTACTGACACCTTTGTCCTAATTAGAGATGAGCGAACTTTTGAAAAATTCGATTCGACTGATTCGCCGAATTTTCCGACAAAAATCGTTTCGACCCGAATAAATTCGCGACGAATCGCTATTAAAAACGGCTATTTCTGAGCCTCCTAGAGCCTCAATAGGGTTGTAAACCATTCAGCCTTGCTGTAACACGCACAGGATGCGTGCTGGGTTAGTTAAATAATACTTTGAAGAAATATCACATGCAGATCAGAGGCATCGCTAATAGAATCGCAGAGCGGCACAATTGCAGAGAGTTGAAGTGGCATCACTATGAGGGGCAGAAGGAGCCCAAATATACACTGGAGTTGGCCTCAGGAGCCCAAAAATTGGATGAATCACACCCTGGAGTTGGCAGAAGTTGGCAGCAGCAGCAGCAGGAGCCCAAATATACACTGGAGTTGGCTTCAGGAGCCCAAAAATTGGATGAATCACACCCTGGAGTTGGCAGGAGTTGGCAGCAGCAGCAGCAGGAGCCCAAATATACACTGGAGTTGGCTTCAGGAGCCCAAAAATTGGATGAATCACACCCTGGAGTTGGCAGGAGTTGACAGCAGCAGCAGCAGGAGCCCAAATATACACTGGAGTTGGCTTCAGGAGCCCAAAAATTGGATGAATCACACCCTGGAGTTGGCAGGAGTTGACAGTAGCAGCAGCAGGAGCCCAAATATACACTGGAGTTGGCCTCAGGAGCCCAAAAATTGGATGAATCACACCCTGGAGTTGGCAGGAGTTGACAGCAGCAGCAGCAGGAGCCCAAATATACACTGGAGTTGGCCTCAGGAGCCCAAAAATTGGATGAATCACACCCTGGAGTTGGCAGGAGTTGACAGTAGCAGCAGCAGGAGCCCAAATATACACTGGAGTTGGCTTCAGGAGCCCAAAAATTGGATGAATCACACCCTGGAGTTGGCAGCAGCAGCAGCAGGAGCCCAAATATACACTGGAGTTGGCTTCAGGAGCCCAAAAATTGGATGAATCACACCCTGGAGTTGGCAGCAGCAGCAGCAGGAGCCCAAATATACACTGGAGTTGGCCTCAGGAGCCCAAAAATTGGATGAATCACACCCTGGAGTTGGCAGGAGTTGACAGTAGCAGCAGCAGGAGCCCAAATATACACTGGAGTTGGCCTCAGGAGCCCAAAAATTGGATGAATCACACCCTGGAGTTGGCAGGAGTTGACAGTAGCAGCAGCAGGAGCCCAAATATACACTGGAGTTGGCCTCAGGAGCCCAAAAATTGGATGAATCACACCCTGGAGTTGGCAGGAGTTGACAGTAGCAGCAGCAGGAGCCCAAATATACACTGGAGTTGGCCTCAGGAGCCCAAAAATTGGATGAATCACACCCTGGAGTTGGCAGCAGCAGCAGCAGGAGCCCAAATATACACTGGAGTTGGCTTCAGGAGCCCAAAAATTGGATGAATCACACCCTGGAGTTGGCAGCAGCAGCAGCAGGAGCCCAAATATACACTGGAGTTGGCCTCAGGAGCCCAAAAATTGGATGAATCACACCCTGGAGTTGGCAGGAGTTGACAGTAGCAGCAGCAGGAGCCCAAATATACACTGGAGTTGGCCTCAGGAGCCCAAAAATTGGATGAATCACACCCTGGAGTTGGCAGGAGTTGACAGTAGCAGCAGCAGGAGCCCAAATATACACTGGAGTTGGCTTCAGGAGCCCAAAAATTGGATGAATCACACCCTGGAGTTGGCAGGAGTTGACAGTAGCAGCAGCAGGAGCCCAAATATACACTGGAGTTGGCCTCAGGAGCCCAAAAATTGGATGAATCACACCCTGGAGTTGGCAGGAGTTGACAGTAGCAGCAGCAGGAGCCCAAATATACACTGGAGTTGGCCTCAGGAGCCCAAAAATTGGATGAATCACACCCTGGAGTTGGCAGGAGTTGACAGTAGCAGCAGCAGGAGCCCAAATATACACTGGAGTTGGCCTCAGGAGCCCAAAAATTGGATGAATCACACCCTGGAGTTGGCAGGAGTTGACAGTAGCAGCAGCAGGAGCCCAAATATACACTGGAGTTGGCCTCAGGAGCCCAAAAATTGGATGAATCACACCCTGGAGTTGGCAGCAGCAGCAGCAGGAGCCCAAATATACACTGGAGTTGGCTTCAGGAGCCCAAAAATTGGATGAATCACACCCTGGAGTTGGCAGAAGTTGGCAGCAGCAGCAGCAGGAGCCCAAATATACACTGGAGTTGGCTTCAGGAGCCCAAAAATTGGATGAATCACACCCTGGAGTTGGCAGGAGTTGACAGTAGCAGCAGCAGGAGCCCAAATATACACTGGAGTTGGCTTCAGGAGCCCAAAAATTGGATGAATCACACCCTGGAGTTGGCAGAAGTTGGCAGCAGCAGCAGCAGGAGCCCAAATATACACTGGAGTTGGCTTCAGGAGCCCAAAAATTGGATGAATCACACCCTGGAGTTGGCAGAAGTTGGCAGCAGCAGCAGCAGGAGCCCAAATATACACTGGAGTTGGCTTCAGGAGCCCAAAAATTGGATGAATCACACCCTGGAGTTGGCAGAAGTTGGCAGCAGCAGCAGCAGGAGCCCAAATATACACTGGAGTTGGCTTCAGGAGCCCAAAAATTGGATGAATCACACCCTGGAGTTGGCAGGAGTTGACAGCAGCAGCAGCAGGAGCCCAAATATACACTGGAGTTGGCTTCAGGAGCCCAAAAATTGGATGAATCACACCCTGGAGTTGGCAGAAGTTGGCAGCAGCAGCAGCAGGAGCCCAAATATACACTGGAGTTGGCTTCAGGAGCCCAAAAATTGGATGAATCACACCCTGGAGTTGGCAGGAGTTGGCAGCAGCAGCAGCAGGAGCCCAAATATACACTGGAGTTGGCTTCAGGAGCCCAAAAATTGGATGAATCACACCCTGGAGTTGGCAGGAGTTGACAGCAGCAGCAGCAGGAGCCCAAATATACACTGGAGTTGGCTTCAGGAGCCCAAAAATTGGATGAATCACACCCTGGAGTTGGCAGGAGTTGACAGCAGCAGCAGCAGGAGCCCAAATATACACTGGAGTTGGCTTCAGGAGCCCAAAAATTGGATGAATCACACCCTGGAGTTGGCAGAAGTTGGCAGCAGCAGCAGCAGGAGCCCAAATATACACTGGAGTTGGCTTCAGGAGCCCAAAAATTGGATGAATCACACCCTGGAGTTGGCAGGAGTTGACAGCAGCAGCAGCAGGAGCCCAAATATACACTGGAGTTGGCTTCAGGAGCCCAAAAATTGGATGAATCACACCCTGGAGTTGGCAGAAGTTGGCAGCAGCAGCAGCAGGAGCCCAAATATACACTGGAGTTGGCTTCAGGAGCCCAAAAATTGGATGAATCACACCCTGGAGTTGGCAGGAGTTGACAGCAGCAGCAGCAGGAGCCCAAATATACACTGGAGTTGGCTTCAGGAGCCCAAAAATTGGATGAATCACACCCTGGAGTTGGCAGGAGTTGACAGCAGCAGCAGCAGGAGCCCAAATATACACTGGAGTTGGCTTCAGGAGCCCAAAAATTGGATGAATCACACCCTGGAGTTGGCAGGAGTTGACAGCAGCAGCAGCAGGAGCCCAAATATACACTGGAGTTGGCTTCAGGAGCCCAAAAATTGGATGAATCACACCCTGGAGTTGGCAGAAGTTGGCAGCAGCAGCAGCAGGAGCCCAAATATACACTGGAGTTGGCTTCAGGAGCCCAAAAATTGGATGAATCACACCCTGGAGTTGGCAGGAGTTGACAGCAGCAGCAGCAGGAGCCCAAATATACACTGGAGTTGGCTTCAGGAGCCCAAAAATTGGATGAATCACACCCTGGAGTTGGCAGAAGTTGGCAGCAGCAGGAGCCCAAATATACACTGGAGTTGGCTTCAGGAGCCCAAAAATTGGATGAATCACACCCTGGAGTTGGCAGGAGTTGACAGTAGCAGCAGCAGGAGCCCAAAAAATGGCCTAAAGACATAAATATGTTTTGCACCATTTGGAAAGTGTAAAACGTGGCACCATGCTGAATCTAGTCGCATGCATCAGGCATTGGTGGGTGGAAATCCTGGCTGATCCATCCCTGATTCATTTTGACAAAGGTGAGTCTCTCCACATTTTTAGTTGACAGACGAGTTCTCCTCGCCGTAACTATGGCCCCCGCCGCACTAAACACCCGCTCAGATGGCACGCTACTTGCCGGGCAGGACAGCTTTTCCAGGGCAAACTCTGCTAGTTGCGGCCACAAATCAAGTTTGGCTGCCCAGAAGTCCAGCGGATCCTCAAGGTGTGTTGGCATGGTCATGTCAAAGTATGACATGACCTGCTGGTTCAGGTCCTGCTCCAGGTCTTCCTGCTGCTCATGAGTAGCCTCACTATGCGGGTGTAGAAAGCTACTCATTAGCGACTGAAGACTGAGGCTGCTGCTGCTGATGGAGCTTCTGCTGCTGCTGCTGCCAACCCCCCCAGCGGCCATGGCAGTGGAAGGTGAGCGCAGAGGTCCCCTCGAGTCAGACCTGCGAGAGTATGGACCATGGCGCAGATAGGCATCGGCCAACTGCCTACGTAGAATGTCTTTGTAGTAGTTGAGTTTGTCCTCCCTCTCGGTGGGTTTAAAAAATGCCCCCATTTTGTGCCGGAAGCGAGGGTCCAATAAGGTGGACAGCCAGAAGTCATCCCGCCGACAGATGGAAACAATTCTGGGGTCACTACGCAAGCATGTGAGCATGCTTCGTGCCATTTGCGCAAGTGACTCGGATGGACTACCTGTCTCCATCTCCACTGCATACTGCCACGGTGTGCCCGGGTCCTCTGTCTCTCCTTCCTCAAAAACCTCTAGCTCCTCTGGCTGCTCCTGCTCCTCCTCTCCTGTCCGCTGACTAGATAAACCAGCCATTTCGCCAAGCCTAAACTGTGTTTCGCTGGGCAACTCCTCCTCCTCCTCTTCCTCCTCCTCCTCCTCCAGTTCAGCTCCAAGGGGGTTCATGTGGCCGTAAGATGTAAACGCCATGTCTCCAGTGCCCTGACCAGCCATGGTTTCCAACATGTGCTGCAGTACATGAAGCAGTGGAATCACGTCGTTCATCCCGTAATCCTGCCGACTGACAAATAAAGTGGCTTCCTCAAAGGGCCTGAGCAAACGGCAGGTGTCACGTATGAGCTGCCACTGGTTGACATTGAAGTTACACAGGGGAGTCCCCCTATCTGCTTGGATCATCAGGAAATCCGTGATGGCTTTTCTCTGTTCATATAATCGGTCCAACATGTGAAGGGTGGAATTCCAACGGGTGGAAACATCGCAAATCAGACTATGTTGGGGGATACCATTCTGACGCTGTAGCTCAAGAAGGGTGTGTTTGGCAGTGTAGGAGTGGCTGAAGTGCATGCAAAGTTTCCGTGAAGTTGTTAGGATGTCCTGCAGATGGGGGGAACACTTCAGAAACCGCTTGACAACCAGATTGAAGACGTGAGCCATGCAGGGGGCATGGGTCAGGCTTCCTTGGCGCAGCGCAGACAAAATGTTCTTCCCATTGTCGGTAACCATGATTCCCATTTTAAGTTTTCTCGGAGTAAGCCATGTTTGGATTTCCTGATGAATACATTTAAGCAGTTCCTCCCCTGTGTGACTCCGTTCGCCAAGACAAACCATGTGAAGCACTGCGTGACACCTCCGTGCCCTGCACACATGGTAGACTGGAGGGGCACTGAGACTTGAGCCTACAGTGGAGGGTGAGGAGATGGCGGAGGATGAGGAGGCCGAGTCGCACGGTGTCACAGGCCCAATGGGCAGAGAGCGCGGAGGCCGAAGTGGCGTGACCTGTCCAAGTTGCTGCTGCAAAGGGACCACATTCACCCAGTGGGCCGTAAACGACATGTACTGCCCCTGACCGTAGTTACAGCTCCAGATGTCGGCGCTGCCATGTATTTTGCTACACACCGACAGGCTCAAGGACTGGCCCACCTTCTGTTCAACAAAAGTGTGCAGCGCTGGTACTGCCTTCTTGGCAAAGAAATGACGGCTTGGGACTCTCCACCTCGGCTCGGCACAAGCCATCAGTTCTCTGAAAGGTGCAGATTCCACCACCTGAAAAGGGAGCGACTGCAGCACCAGCAACTTGGACAGGAGCACATTCAGCTTCTGCGCCGTAGGATGAGTGGGCGCATACTGCTGTCTCTTGGACATGGCTTCGCTGATGGATTGCTGGCGGGATGCATGACTTGGAGGAGGAGGAGCAGGAGCGACAGAGGATGGGTATGACGCACAGCTGCCTTCGGCTGAGGTGCTGGAGCCTTGGCTGGCAGAAATTGGGAGCTCACTTGGTGAGGAAGCAGACTGGACCACCCCTTGGGAGCCTCGGTTCTCCCAGGTCGTTTTATGGTGACGCATCATATGTTGACGCAGGGCCGTGGTGCCAACATTTGGACCCTGGCCACGCTTCACCTTTTGCCTACATATCTTGCATGTGGCCATGTTACCCTCCTGCGGATGCCTCAGGAAAAACTGCCACACTGCCGAGTAGCTACTTTTCCCACCCCCTGGCCTCACTGATTCACTGCTGCTGTTGCCAACTCCAGGAACCCCTGCTCCACTACCTCCCGATAAGGTAGACTGCCGCACAGCAGGTGCTCTACCCCGGCCCCGGCCCCGGCCGGCTCCAGCCTTTGGAATTGTGCCCCCATGCTGACTGCTACCACCTTGCTGCCTCAGCTGCTGACTCCGGGGCAACCTGCACCCCTCTTCTCCTGATGATGACGATGAAGCCCCTTCATCACCCGGCTCCCAAGTGCGATCGGCTTCATCGTCATCATCATCATCATCACCGGGTTGTGGCTGTACGTCACTGATGTTCGTGGATTCGTCAACAGTGTCTGGCGCAGGAGCTGGAACGCTCGCAGCACCCACGACACTGTCCACATCACTATTTGTCTGCCTAGCTAAAGAAGCCACCTCCATTTCTTGGCTGGGCAGTAGCTGCTGACTGTCCTCTATCTGATGGTCCTCCTCACTAAAGAGTGGAGCTGAACCCAAAGCATAGGATACGTCGCTGGGGGAGGGAACGGCGTAGGCCAGAGGCAATGGGAGGACAGGGACTGCTCTCGGGGCATGCCAACTCAGGGTTGTGTCAGAGGAACCTACCGACCCTAGACTGGGGGTCTCAGACGTAAGTTGTGATGATGTTGTTGATGAGCGCGTCAACCAATCTACCACGGCAGATGCGTTACTGGTGGAGACCCGACCGCTAGCAGATACTGGCAGATTAGGTCTCTCAGCGTGACTCCTGCTGCTACTGGCCCCCAGTCTGATGCGAGCTCTGCCTGCGGAATCTTGGCCTCTGCCACTCCTCTTTTCACTTCCAGGCACTTGTCTGCCCGACATAGTCTAACTGGCGTGGTAGTAGGTGATATTTAAAAAAACCCCGGGCAGCGGTGGGTCTATATGAAACAGAATATAATGCACACCAAAAGTGAGCAGTAACACTCAGCCTCCAACAGGCCTGCTTAGTGTAAATAAGAGAGCTGCTTAGTGTAAATAAAGAGGGGTATGCTATGTTACAGAATGGGATGCCTCAACAGAAGTGCACCTGGCAGGCAGCAGTAAGCCTATGCCCAGCAAAAGTGTCTTATAATATAAATATAATAAGAGCAAATGGTTATATGGTCTTAAACAGAGGCTGCTTTAGTCACAGAATGGGATGCCCCGGGCAGGAATCGAGCTGGCAGGGTCCAGTAGTGCTTTGGCCAGCAAAAGTGTCTTTATCAGGCCTAATTTCAAATATGATAAGAGCAAATGCTTATATGGTCTTAAACAGAGGCTGCTTTAGTCACAGAATGGGATGCCCCGGGCAGGAATCGAGCTGGCAGGGTACAGTAGTGCTTTGGCCAGCAAAAGTGTCTTTATCAGGCCTAATTTCAAATATGATTAGAGCAAATGCTTATATGGTCTTAAACAGAGGCTGCTTTAGTCACAGAATGGGATGCCCCGGGCAGGAATCGAGCTGCCAGGGTACAGTAGTGCTTTGGCCAGCAAAAGTGTCTTTATCAGGCCTAATTTCAAATATGATTAGAGCAAATGCTTATATGGTCTTAAACAGAGGCTGCTTTAGTCACAGAATGGGATGCCCCGGGCAGGAATCGAGCTGCCAGGGTACAGTAGTGCTTTGGCCAGCAAAAGTGTCTTTATCAGGCCTAATTTCAAATATGATTAGAGCAAATGCTTATATGGTCTTAAACAGAGGCTGCTTTAGTCACAGAATGGGATGCCCCGGGCAGGAATCGAGCTGCCAGGGTCCAGTAGTGCTTTGGCCAGCAAAAGTGTCTTTATCAGGCCTAATTTCAAATATGATTAGAGCAAATGCTTATATGGTCTTAAACAGAGGCTGCTTTAGTCACAGAATGGGATGCCCCGGGCAGGAATCGAGCTGCCAGGGTACAGTAGTGCTTTGGCCAGCAAAAGTGTCTTTATCAGGCCTAATTTCAAATATGATTAGAGCAAATGCTTATATGGTCTTAAACAGAGGCTGCTTTAGTCACAGAATGGGATGCCCCGGGCAGGAATCGAGCTGCCAGGGTACAGTAGTGCTTTGGCCAGCAAAAGTGTCTTTATCAGGCCTAATTTCAAATATGATTAGAGCAAATGCTTATATGGTCTTAAACAGAGGCTGCTTTAGTCACAGAATGGGATGCCCCGGGCAGGAATCGAGCTGCCAGGGTACAGTAGTGCTTTGGCCAGCAAAAGTGTCTTTATCAGGCCTAATTTCAAATATGATTAGAGCAAATGCTTATATGGTCTTAAACAGAGGCTGCTTTAGTCACAGAATGGGATGCCCCGGGCAGGAATCGAGCTGCCAGGGTACAGTAGTGCTTTGGCCAGCAAAAGTGTCTTTATCAGGCCTAATTTCAAATATGATTAGAGCAAATGCTTATATGGTCTTAAACAGAGGCTGCTTTAGTCACAGAATGGGATGCCCCGGGCAGGAATCGAGCTGCCAGGGTACAGTAGTGCTTTGGCCAGCAAAAGTGTCTTTATCAGGCCTAATTTCAAATATGATTAGAGCAAATGCTTATATGGTCTTAAACAGAGGCTGCTTTAGTCACAGAATGGGATGCCCCGGGCAGGAATCGAGCTGCCAGGGTACAGTAGTGCTTTGGCCAGCAAAAGTGTCTTTATCAGGCCTAATTTCAAATATGATTAGAGCAAATGCTTATATGGTCTTAAACAGAGGCTGCTTTAGTCACAGAATGGGATGCCCCGGGCAGGAATCGAGCTGCCAGGGTACAGTAGTGCTTTGGCCAGCAAAAGTGTCTTTATCAGGCCTAATTTCAAATATGATTAGAGCAAATGCTTATATGGTCTTAAACAGAGGCTGCTTTAGTCACAGAATGGGATGCCCCGGGCAGGAATCGAGCTGCCAGGGTACAGTAGTGCTTTGGCCAGCAAAAGTGTCTTTATCAGGCCTAATTTCAAATATGATTAGAGCAAATGCTTATATGGTCTTAAACAGAGGCTGCTTTAGTCACAGAATGGGATGCCCCGGGCAGGAATCGAGCTGCCAGGGTACAGTAGTGCTTTGGCCAGCAAAAGTGTCTTTATCAGGCCTAATTTCAAATATGATTAGAGCAAATGCTTATATGGTCTTAAACAGAGGCTGCTTTAGTCACAGAATGGGATGCCCCGGGCAGGAATCGAGCTGCCAGGGTACAGTAGTGCTTTGGCCAGCAAAAGTGTCTTTATCAGGCCTAATTTCAAATATGATTAGAGCAAATGCTTATATGGTCTTAAACAGAGGCTGCTTTAGTCACAGAATGGGATGCCCCGGGCAGGAAACGAGCTGCCAGGGTACAGTAGTGCTTTGGCCAGCAAAAGTGTCTTTATCAGGCCTAATTTCAAATATGATTAGAGCAAATGCTTATATGGTCTTAAACAGAGGCTGCTTTAGTCACAGAATGGGATGCCCCGGGCAGGAATCGAGCTGCCAGGGTACAGTAGTGCTTTGGCCAGCAAAAGTGTCTTTATCAGGCCTAATTTCAAATATGATTAGAGCAAATGCTTATATGGTCTTAAACAGAGGCTGCTTTAGTCACAGAATGGGATGCCCCGGGCAGGAATCGAGCTGCCAGGGTACAGTAGTGCTTTGGCCAGCAAAAGTGTCTTTATCAGGCCTAATTTCAAATATGATTAGAGCAAATGCTTATATGGTCTTAAACAGAGGCTGCTTTAGTCACAGAATGGGATGCCCCGGGCAGGAATCGAGCTGCCAGGGTACAGTAGTGCTTTGGCCAGCAAAAGTGTCTTTATCAGGCCTAATTTCAAATATGATTAGAGCAAATGCTTATATGGTCTTAAACAGAGGCTGCTTTAGTCACAGAATGGGATGCCCCGGGCAGGAATCGAGCTGCCAGGGTACAGTAGTGCTTTGGCCAGCAAAAGTGTCTTTATCAGGCCTAATTTCAAATATGATTAGAGCAAATGCTTATATGGTCTTAAACAGAGGCTGCTTTAGTCACAGAATGGGATGCCCCGGGCAGGAATCGAGCTGCCAGGGTACAGTAGTGCTTTGGCCAGCAAAAGTGTCTTTATCAGGCCTAATTTCAAATATGATTAGAGCAAATGCTTATATGGTCTTAAACAGAGGCTGCTTTAGTCACAGAATGGGATGCCCCGGGCAGGAATCGAGCTGCCAGGGTACAGTAGTGCTTTGGCCAGCAAAAGTGTCTTTATCAGGCCTAATTTCAAATATGATTAGAGCAAATGCTTATATGGTCTTAAACAGAGGCTGCTTTAGTCACAGAATGGGATGCCCCGGGCAGGAATCGAGCTGCCAGGGTACAGTAGTGCTTTGGCCAGCAAAAGTGTCTTTATCAGGCCTAATTTCAAATATGATTAGAGCAAATGCTTATATGGTCTTAAACAGAGGCTGCTTTAGTCACAGAATGGGATGCCCCGGGCAGGAATCGAGCTGCCAGGGTACAGTAGTGCTTTGGCCAGCAAAAGTGTCTTTATCAGGCCTAATTTCAAATATGATTAGAGCAAATGCTTATATGGTCTTAAACAGAGGCTGCTTTAGTCACAGAATGGGATGCCCCGGGCAGGAATCGAGCTGCCAGGGTACAGTAGTGCTTTGGCCAGCAAAAGTGTCTTTATCAGGCCTAATTTCAAATATGATTAGAGCAAATGCTTATATGGTCTTAAACAGAGGCTGCTTTAGTCACAGAATGGGATGCCCCGGGCAGGAATCGAGCTGCCAGGGTACAGTAGTGCTTTGGCCAGCAAAAGTGTCTTTATCAGGCCTAATTTCAAATATGATTAGAGCAAATGCTTATATGGTCTTAAACAGAGGCTGCTTTAGTCACAGAATGGGATGCCCCGGGCAGGAATCGAGCTGCCAGGGTACAGTAGTGCTTTGGCCAGCAAAAGTGTCTTTATCAGGCCTAATTTCAAATATGATTAGAGCAAATGCTTATATGGTCTTAAACAGAGGCTGCTTTAGTCACAGAATGGGATGCCCCGGGCAGGAATCGAGCTGCCAGGGTACAGTAGTGCTTTGGCCAGCAAAAGTGTCTTTATCAGGCCTAATTTCAAATATGATTAGAGCAAATGCTTATATGGTCTTAAACAGAGGCTGCTTTAGTCACAGAATGGGATGCCCCGGGCAGGAATCGAGCTGCCAGGGTACAGTAGTGCTTTGGCCAGCAAAAGTGTCTTTATCAGGCCTAATTTCAAATATGATTAGAGCAAATGCTTATATGGTCTTAAACAGAGGCTGCTTTAGTCACAGAATGGGATGCCCCGGGCAGGAATCGAGCTGCCAGGGTACAGTAGTGCTTTGGCCAGCAAAAGTGTCTTTATCAGGCCTAATTTCAAATATGATTAGAGCAAATGCTTATATGGTCTTAAACAGAGGCTGCTTTAGTCACAGAATGGGATGCCCCAGGCAGGAATCGAGCTGCCAGGGTACAGTAGTGCTTTGGCCAGCAAAAGTGTCTTTATCAGGCCTAATTTCAAATATGATTAGAGCAAATGCTTATATGGTCTTAAACAGAGGCTGCTTTAGTCACAGAATGGGATGCCCCGGGCAGGAATCGAGCTGCCAGGGTACAGTAGTGCTTTGGCCAGCAAAAGTGTCTTTATCAGGCCTAATTTCAAATATGATTAGAGCAAATGCTTATATGGTCTTAAACAGAGGCTGCTTTAGTCACAGAATGGGATGCCCCGGGCAGGAATCGAGCTGCCAGGGTACAGTAGTGCTTTGGCCAGCAAAAGTGTCTTTATCAGGCCTAATTTCAAATATGATTAGAGCAAATGCTTATATGGTCTTAAACAGAGGCTGCTTTAGTCACAGAATGGGATGCCCCGGGCAGGAATCGAGCTGCCAGGGTACAGTAGTGCTTTGGCCAGCAAAAGTGTCTTTATCAGGCCTAATTTCAAATATGATTAGAGCAAATGCTTATATGGTCTTAAACAGAGGCTGCTTTAGTCACAGAATGGGATGCCCCGGGCAGGAATCGAGCTGCCAGGGTACAGTAGTGCTTTGGCCAGCAAAAGTGTCTTTATCAGGCCTAATTTCAAATATGATTAGAGCAAATGCTTATATGGTCTTAAACAGAGGCTGCTTTAGTCACAGAATGGGATGCCCCGGGCAGGAATCGAGCTGCCAGGGTACAGTAGTGCTTTGGCCAGCAAAAGTGTCTTTATCAGGCCTAATTTCAAATATGATTAGAGCAAATGCTTATATGGTCTTAAACAGAGGCTGCTTTAGTCACAGAATGGGATGCCTCACAGCAGACTTAAGATCAGTTCAGTATATATGCACAGTTAGTATAAGCAGCCTGAAAACGCTAACAAAGCCTGTCAGGCTGGATGAAAAAAAAAAAAAACTGACAGCCTCCGATTTTCCCTTCCTTTCCCTGTTTTTTGCTGACTTTCTGTCTGTCTCCTGTCTGTCTCCTGCCTGTCTCCAGCCTGTCCCTGTCTGTCCCTGCCTGTCTCCAGCCTGTCCCTGTCTGTCCCTCAGCTACACAGCGTTCTGTCTCTCACGAATGCAATAGAGAAATGAGGAAAAGCAAGATGGCCGCCGTTAAATACCGCTGTGTGACGTCACCGGGCTTGCTGGCTGCTGATAGGCTGCATGTGACTGCCCCAGCTTGCACTGGCGCGGGATACATGTCCAGACATGTCCCGCCCGCCATCTTAGAATGCCTGTAATGTAAATGAATGGATGTTAAAGGAAAACTTCGAGTGATCGAATCGCGGGGAAATTCGGATTCGATCCGAATCGAATTTTTCCTGAAATTCGGATCGAATCCGGGTTCGTCCGGATCGATTCGCTCATCCCTAGTCCTAATTCATTAAAAATAATTTATTTTGCGCACATTTACAGAGCAAAAAGTGGGCTTTTTTATTTTCAAACATTCTTGTTGTGTTGTGTTTGTTTGTGCACTTTATATGCATATATATAAGTGAAAAGAATAATGTTATTTAATTTTTTGACACCGCATTTTCACCTCCATTCATTTTCTTTTCGTGCAGGCTATAAAGATAGATAAGGCAAGACTAAAAAACATTTTTTGTTAATAAAACAAAACAATATCATTATGGGATATGTGTCTAGGGTGGCAGCTAGTGTCACTTTATAACTGCTAGGACAGCATTAAGAAGGAGTAAAACACCCTGTGGTTTATAATAAATAAGAGTATTAGGGCCTGTTCACACCAAGGCGATTGGGGGGTGATCACTCTTTCAATTGCCTTTTAAACACTGCCTGTGTTTAGCTATGGGCACATCGCTGAGCAGTCGCAGTGGCCTCTAGAAAGCCTTGTCTGCAGTGTTTTGGAGGCAGCTGTGATAGTGATTCCACTCTATAGCGCTTTCCAAGGGCTGAACACCAGTGATTGACCTCTGGGCTCCTTTGCTTTTTTTTTTTCATTGATGGGAACTTTTTATTAACCTGTTTAGTTTGGTTGGTCTACGTTTAAATTGGGTTAAAGTGGACCAACACCCAGGATTTTGACTATTCTGGGTTTTGGTCCACTTCGGCGGGGCACCCCGATCGGGGGTGCCCCGCTTTGTGAAACCCCCCAGAAAGCCCCAAAAACTCACCTCTCCCCGCTCCCACATGACCGCTGCTGCCAATCCCCGCCGACGGACAAGCGGGAGGCAGCGACGGACAAGAGAGCGCGCCCGCCGCCGCCTCCCGCGCGTCACTCTTACAGGGCGCGTGCCCGCGCCGGGCATTCACAAACGGGCGGGCGCCGCTGGATCGAGGAGCAGGTAGGGATTTAGGGGTTTCCGATTGGGGTGCCCCGCAGTCAGGGAGCTGATCGGTCTGGGAATCTTATAGATTCCCGGGCCGATCACAGGAGGGTGTTGGTCCACTTTAAGTTCCCCTGCAGCGTAGGGCTAATACTTAACCTTAACAAAAAGCTGTTGGAAAAATCTGTTTTGGACAGGTCTGAGAGGAAGCCTAACACATGTGTTTATATCTACATGTGAGACATGTGTGTGGTTTGATACAGGTTTGTAGCTAGACCACAGGTTACCCCAAAATGACTCAATATATCCCCCCCCCCCACCTAAGTACATTACCATTTTAATGTTTTCCGGCCACTTTGTGGGTCATGCTAATTATTTGGGGAATCCAGTGTGACTTGCAGTGTGCAACCTGCATCCCTGTGAGCTTTTTAGTGTTTAGACACAAAGTACAAAAATTAATTTTTTCTACCCTTTTCCCCCCAAAATTACCTGTGCTCGTGATGGGGCATTTTTACAGGTGAGGTACATGAATTTTCAAATGAGGTAAGGATGTTTGTTTTTATGTTTGGACAACAGAACGAATGGGCTATGTAGAAGAAATTGTTGAATTCCTTAGCAAAGCCCATAGGGTGCTGTTATCTACAGTATACTTAAGTCATAGGATAAATGATTACATCATCTGTAAAAAATGCCTCATCACAGGTATAGATATTTTTTTTTGGGGGGGGGGGGGTTAGAAAAAACAGCCATAGTTAACAGAAACTGCATGTTTGCTTCCTCTACTCTGTGAACCCAGCAACCTGATGATCTGCTGGTGGTAGCACACACAGAACCGGGGAGTTGGGATACCACTTCTATTAAGAATTCTCTGCTGTCTGTGGCTTTCAGCTGGTGTTGTAACCCAGAACTAGTTAAGTATGTAGCCTAGTCCCACTGAGGGGTATTTAAAAGTGGGATGTCCTAGGAGCCAAAAGAACTTTCAGACTTTTGGTTTTTAAGTATAAAAAACTGCATCTCCTTTTGAAGAAAAACAGCACTGAACTACAATTAGGATACAACCGTACAACTAGTCAAGTTGATAAGCAGTTGTACATGGCAGTGTTAGGGTGAATGAAGTTTGAGTCTTCATATTATGAAGCATCTAGGTGTATGTTCCATGTAGAAAATTCAGCAACAAAAATGTTTGGGGTTAGTGGCAGTCATAATATTTGAAATCCAACAGTCAATGGTTTGCTATATTAAATTGTGTGTCAGATTGAATAATTGACCTATTAAAACACCAATCAGTAGCTGACATTAGTTCTGTACGCCAAAGGCAAGGGTTTAGTCTAACAATCCATTTCAAGATAGTGTCTTTTTTACATTTCTTTTACTGTATCGGGGGGGGGGGGGGGAGTCAGGCATGTAGATTCTACGTGTTGGCACTTAAAAGGAGTGGAAGCAATCACATAGAAAATATGCGCTTGGCACAAAAAGGGTTAATGTGGACCAAAGCCCACTGAGATTGGCCCAGGAATCTTATAGATCGATTGATTCTCTCCCCCACTGTGTGAAACCCCCCAGGTCGCCCATAAGCTCAACTTTTTTCCGATCCAATGGCGCATGCATGAGCAGCGGCTGCAACCCTGCTATCCCTCTAGCAGGGCGCGTGCCCACACCAGGAATTTGTGAATGGTCGGCGTGGGAATGCTCCCTGTTAGAGAGTAGCAGGGGATACTGCCGCCAGCGCACTCCGATCTGCTCATCTTAGACAAGCTCCTGGACGAAGGGGCTCAAGTGGATCCGAGCATGCTGATGGCAGCACATGCGCCGTTGGACTGGGAAGAGGTGAGTTTGTTTGGGTGACCTGAGGGGTTTCACACAGCTGGGCATGGACTAAAACCCAGGATATTAAAAATCCTGGGTTTTGTTCCACTTTAAAGACATCTAAAAGCCCTCTATTAAAGGTAGAGAATGTTTTTCTAAAACAGAAAGTATTTGCATGGGGCATAGAAAGCAAGCATAAAGATATTTCTCCCAGAATCCTTTGCAGTGGGAAAGTCCATGCAAATTATCCCTTTATATCTATTAAAGTTATATCCAAAGCGCCCTGATCCTCCAGGTTGTGCAATGCTCTGGAACAGCATAGAAGAAAATATGTCACCATCCACTTCTACCTGTGTACGTGTGTTTCGGGCTTCTGATCCTTGTCAGCACAGGGCTGGAGTTGGATGGTGTCATGGGAGGCTTGGAGTGCAAGAACATCACCATAAGCCTGGTTAGGGAGAGACACATGTTAGGCAGTTTAGGTGGTTTAAAGGGATCTAGAAGCCCATAATTAAAGGTACAAGTCTGAAAATGCTTTCCTATAACATAAAGTATTGGCATGGTACATACAACCAAGGATAATGGAATTTCCCAGAATAAGGAGAGTGGCAAATGACTAGAGACACTCAGCCCAGGGCCAAAAATCATGTGTGATGTTTCTTGTTACAAACACAATGCAGGGAAGAAGATAAAACTATTGTCCAGGCAAGTACATAGACCATATATAATCACCTAGCCCCAAGTCTTCTAATGTCCCCTGCTTCTTTTCTTTCCAAAAGCAGCATTTATTTTGAAGTCTTTCATTAATTTTTAAAACTTCCAGATAGTGTGTGTGGCCACTCCCCAGTACAATAGCAGGCAGAGTGTTTATATCAGCATACTTCAACACCTAATCACAATGCTGCAATACACAGACAGCCACAGGGGCAGAGTTATAGACCATCATTTGAGCCCTATGACTGGTGGTCTCCTGCTAGGGGAATCAGGAGAAGCGACAGAATTCTAGGTGCTACGAGGTTACAGGAGGGGAGAGGGCAGATGTGTTGGGGTAAGCTGTTCATTCATGTTTTTTACATGTTGCTTGGACAGTTCTTTAAAGCAATACTGTAAACATTTTATTGCCCCGTTTTTATTATATTTCCACTCTATTTTCACTATGAAGAAGCCATCTTCTTCTCCATTGTAAACCATCCTCTCTCTTTCTTACTGAGAGAGAACTGTAGAGAATGTGACCATTGACTAGATGCTAGAGAATCTATAAAATTTTTGGGGGCATGGTTGCATTTTTGGACTCTCTGGAGCTGCTCTCTGTAGCTATGATAGCCCGAAATCAGGACCTTGGCATTTGTTTTCAAGTAAAGGATAGGAAAAATGAGTTATTGCCCTGTAGTGTTATCTTTATATTCTTTTTTGCTGTTCCACTGTCCAGGCTGTTCTTTTGTATGATATCCGGAAGAAAAAGCTTTCAACCTATTTGGATTAGACAAAGCAGAAAAATGTCCCAGGGTAATATTGTTGTGATGAATACAGATAAATACTGCTTTATTCCCTGGATACAATGGTAAAACCGGACCTCCGCAGAGAATTAAGCTTTGGGATTGGGAAAAATAACCCCACACAGGTATGTTTTCACTATTCCCAGGTGACCAATTAGGCTCACAGCATTTAAACTTGGCGATAGATAGCAGGAAAGGGGCTTTGCCTGTGGAAGAAGACTTGTTCTACAGGCGTTCTAACCCCACACAAATATATGTTTGCAAACAAAAGAAAACCTAAAATAAAGATTACCCTGAAAAGTAAGGCACGACACATGATCCTTCTTCAAAAGCCACTTGATGCCAGGTCACCTTTGGTCCTTCTGGCAATAAAGGGGTTACACATTTTCCAGGTCTCTTTGGGGAATACAGAAAAAGCCCTCAAGAAAACAGAACACGATTATTTGAGGCTGCTTAATTGGGAGAGAGATAATTGGGGTAGACCTCGCAAGCAAAAAAACACAAAGCATTTCGCTCTGAACAGAAAGTGAAGCTAATAATTACTCAGACAAAGGAGCAGCTCAGGAGGGCAGAAAAAGCTTGAAAAAGGGGATTTTAAAAGGGGAAGAATTGGAGTTTGTGGGAAGATAGTTAACCCATTTTTTCAAAGCTTGAAAGAAAAAGAAAATTAATCTGAAAATGCTTACAATACTCGCGTTTTCCCTAAAGCACAGAGTCCAGGAATGTTGTATATGTTAATATCTAGTCGTAAACGCTAATAATTCTTAGGGCATTTATAAAAAAGATCAACATGATGTGCAGGTCTGTTGATTTTTTTTAGACAGCTTCTAGCCTTTTCATATGTATATAGTAACAAATACACAATATAGAGTTTCTCTATACTGCCTGTTGTATACTTTCCAAACTATTGGCATTATCTTAATTAGCTGGTTATGGAAATAACTAATTTAATTCACATTCCCATAATACAACCTCTGCTTTACCCTTGATCAACTCTAGACTTGAGGCTTTTGGATTGAATTTTAAAAAAAAATGTCTGAGGTTAGGATACAGGCAAAATTTTGTCTTTTTGAATTTTTTGGATTTTGTTTTCGTTCTTATGCCCCGAAGATTGATTTGTGGACCACATCACCGGGGCAGGGATGGAAACCAAGATGAGAAAGTGATTTTCCTCACTAAGTTACAAAAACATACATTGAATGCTGCACCACCCTCTCACTCAACCTATCGCACTTTTTGTGTGCCCTATAGTATTCACCCTGAGTACCCCAAAAAGTAATTTGCACCACCCAAAAATATGATGTAAAAATAGACAATGGTAAAAACAAGACACCAACAGCACTGCTGTGTGACTTTGTATACTGATGGTTCAAGAGATATTATCAATGCAGGGGACACTGGAGGTGTAACATATAATACAATACACAACTGGCTAGGTTAAGGTCCCATTCTTCTCTTCTCATCTCACCACAGGATTTGACCAGGAGAAAGCTAGGAATGTTGCATCATATTTTTGGGTGGTGTAGACAAATTTTTGAGCCTTTTTGTGTTCTCTTTTAGCCCAGTAGTGCCACATTAAGTTTTTATCTTTCCTATAGTGTTCAGGGAGGGATCGCAAAGGTTCTAATTCAATCCTTTTTCTGTAAAACTGCAAGTTTGTATATGCCTTGAGATTTTCTACCCTTTTACAAATAGCCATCCAGAACTCTAAAAATCCAGGGGCTAATCGCCATTAGCCACCCAGACATTAATTTAACATCCAAGACCATTATTTGGACTATCAACAAATATAAGTTACCCAGAAATCCTCCCACACCTTAAACCCTGCATTAGTTGGGACTAAGATAATCTTACAACCATCTGCTAGCCACATCTCTTCACACATGGATCTAAGAGTGTCATGCTAAATGTATGATGAAACCAGTGTGACTTGCAATGTGCATTGCAGTGTGGATTGCAACTTGTATCTCGGTGAACTGTTTCGCTTTTAAACACCAAAAAGTGCAATAAGATTGTTTTTTCTACCTTTTTCCCCCAAAATGACCTGTACCTGTGATGGGGCATTTTTACAGGCTAGGCACGTCATTTTTTTTTTTTTTCCAATTTTTTTCATTTTTCCAATGAGGTCCAGGTATTTACGTTTGGAAACAACAGAACCCTGGGCTATGCAGAAAAAAATGGTGTAATCTTTAGCAAAGCCCATAGGGTACTGTTATCTCCAAACTTGCCATCATGTGCCATCATATGTACAGAGGATTGCACGCAGGTTGCAATCTGCACCACAATTCACACTGGCTTCACCAAATATTTAGCATGCCCCCCCTTGCCTACCCCAGCAGTACTGTTACCTGTACTGGCCAGATAGTGGTGCTGCTGCTGTGCTTTAGGCTTATATCTAACAACATAATCCAAGCTAATCTTCTTCTGAAATGACATAATGATTATGGCCAGAACAATGCTGTAAAGGAAGAGGTAGAATGCTTTAGCCTTAAAATGCTTTGGCCTAAAAATTGAACATGCTATATGCTATTTAAAAGTAGAACAACTGGCCACTACGTAGCATGAATTCACTTTGCAAGATATTGTCTATCTAGTCTATTAATAGGTCCACTGCTTAAGACAATGATCTTGATTTTTGCCGAGCTCAATGAATTGACTTGATTGGATTGCAATATTTGCTCCTTGCACACTATCCAGAGGTACTAATTTCATAGCAAATGGGTAAAGATGACAGGCATCACTGTATCTCAGATTTAAAGAAGATGGAAATGAGCTTTGTAAATAACGTACTATATTACCCATATGGCGAACGGTTTTAGAAGGCTTCCATTGTGTTTTGTTTCAATTATATGGTGCTAAACAGCTGCAGCTGTTGATGTAGCAATGCGGTGTTACCAGTAATGAAGTGACATGATAACAGAGTTTATGATTCCCTGAATTTATTGAGACTGCCAAAATGTGTGTAGTCATGTGATGAAGATTTTGCACTTGTTTATGAATATGATGGAATGGGTAATGAAGGCTGAAGGAGAAAGGAAAGGCTCCTGAAAGAGATAGCAGCAACTTGTTGTTAGTACCATGATGTACAGCAATAGCTAAAGTATGTCAGAAGAAGTTTGCTAAAGAGGGCTATCGTCAAATCATAACTCTTTATTAGGGATGAGCGAATCGATCCGGACGAACCCGGATTCGATCCGAATTTCAGGAAAAATTCGATTCGGATCGAATCCGAATTTCCCCGCGATTCGATCACTCGAAGTTTTCCTTTAACATCCATTCATTTACATTACAGGCATTCTAAGATGGCGGGCGGGACATGTCTGGACATGTATCCCGCGCCAGTGCAAGCTGGGGCAGTCACATGCAGCCTATCAGCAGCCAGCAAGCCCGGTGACGTCACACAGCGGTATTTAACGGCGGCCATCTTGCTTTTCCTCATTTCTCTATTGCATTCGTGACAGACAGACAGAACGCTGTGTAGCTGAGGCAGTTAGACAGGCTGGAGACAGGCTGGAGACAGGGACAGACAGGGACAGACAGGGACAGGCTGGAGACAGGCAGGAGACAGGCAGGAGACAGACAGGAGACAGACAGAAAGCCAGGGAAAGGTAGGAAAAACGGAGCTGGCTGACAGGGAGATTTTTTTTTTTTCATCCAGCCTTTGTTAGCGTTTTCAGGCTGCTTATAGTAACTAACTGTGCATATATACTGAACTGATCTTAAGTCTGCTGTGAGGCATCCCATTCTGTGACTAAAGCAGCCTCTGTTTAAGACCATATAAGCATTTGCTCTAATCATATTTGAAATTAGGCCTGATAAAGACACTTTTGCTGGCCAAAGCACTACTGTACCCTGGCAGCTCGATTCCTGCCCGGGGCATCCCATTCTGTGACTAAAGCAGCCTCTGTTTAAGACCATATAAGCATTTGCTCTAATCATATTTGAAATTAGGCCTGATAAAGACACTTTTGCTGGCCAAAGCACTACTGTACCCTGGCAGCTCGATTCCTGCCCGGGGCATCCCATTCTGTGACTAAAGCAGCCTCTGTTTAAGACCATATAAGCATTTGCTCTAATCATATTTGAAATTAGGCCTGATAAAGACACTTTTGCTGGCCAAAGCACTACTGTACCCTGGCAGCTCGATTCCTGCCCGGGGCATCCCATTCTGTGACTAAAGCAGCCTCTGTTTAAGACCATATAAGCATTTGCTCTAATCATATTTGAAATTAGGCCTGATAAAGACACTTTTGCTGGCCAAAGCACTACTGTACCCTGGCAGCTCGATTCCTGCCCGGGGCATCCCATTCTGTGACTAAAGCAGCCTCTGTTTAAGACCATATAAGCATTTGCTCTAATCATATTTGAAATTAGGCCTGATAAAGACACTTTTGCTGGCCAAAGCACTACTGTACCCTGGCAGCTCGATTCCTGCCCGGGGCATCCCATTCTGTGACTAAAGCAGCCTCTGTTTAAGACCATATAAGCATTTGCTCTAATCATATTTGAAATTAGGCCTGATAAAGACACTTTTGCTGGCCAAAGCACTACTGTACCCTGGCAGCTCGATTCCTGCCCGGGGCATCCCATTCTGTGACTAAAGCAGCCTCTGTTTAAGACCATATAAGCATTTGCTCTAATCATATTTGAAATTAGGCCTGATAAAGACACTTTTGCTGGCCAAAGCACTACTGTACCCTGGCAGCTCGATTCCTGCCCGGGGCATCCCATTCTGTTACTAAAGCAGCCTCTGTTTAAGACCATATAAGCATTTGCTCTAATCATATTTGAAATTAGGCCTGATAAAGACACTTTTGCTGGCCAAAGCACTACTGTACCCTGGCAGCTCGATTCCTGCCCGGGGCATCCCATTCTGTGACTAAAGCAGCCTCTGTTTAAGACCATATAAGCATTTGCTCTAATCATATTTGAAATTAGGCCTGATAAAGACACTTTTGCTGGCCAAAGCACTACTGTACCCTGGCAGCTCGATTCCTGCCCGGGGCATCCCATTCTGTGACTAAAGCAGCCTCTGTTTAAGACCATATAAGCATTTGCTCTAATCATATTTGAAATTAGGCCTGATAAAGACACTTTTGCTGGCCAAAGCACTACTGTACCCTGGCAGCTCGATTCCTGCCCGGGGCATCCCATTCTGTGACTAAAGCAGCCTCTGTTTAAGACCATATAAGCATTTGCTCTAATCATATTTGAAATTAGGCCTGATAAAGACACTTTTGCTGGCCAAAGCACTACTGGACCCTGGCAGCTCGATTCCTGCCCGGGGCATCCCATTCTGTGACTAAAGCAGCCTCTGTTTAAGACCATATAAGCATTTGCTCTAATCATATTTGAAATTAGGCCTGATAAAGACACTTTTGCTGGCCAAAGCACTACTGTACCCTGGCAGCTCGATTCCTGCCCGGGGCATCCCATTCTGTGACTAAAGCAGCCTCTGTTTAAGACCATATAAGCATTTGCTCTAATCATATTTGAAATTAGGCCTGATAAAGACACTTTTGCTGGCCAAAGCACTACTGTACCCTGGCAGCTCGATTCCTGCCCGGGGCATCCCATTCTGTGACTAAAGCAGCCTCTGTTTAAGACCATATAAGCATTTGCTCTAATCATATTTGAAATTAGGCCTGATAAAGACACTTTTGCTGGCCAAAGCACTACTGTACCCTGGCAGCTCGATTCCTGCCCGGGGCATCCCATTCTGTGACTAAAGCAGCCTCTGTTTAAGACCATATAAGCATTTGCTCTAATCATATTTGAAATTAGGCCTGATAAAGACACTTTTGCTGGCCAAAGCACTACTGTACCCTGGCAGCTCGATTCCTGCCCGGGGCATCCCATTCTGTGACTAAAGCAGCCTCTGTTTAAGACCATATAAGCATTTGCTCTAATCATATTTGAAATTAGGCCTGATAAAGACACTTTTGCTGGCCAAAGCACTACTGTACCCTGGCAGCTCGATTCCTGCCCGGGGCATCCCATTCTGTGACTAAAGCAGCCTCTGTTTAAGACCATATAAGCATTTGCTCTAATCATATTTGAAATTAGGCCTGATAAAGACACTTTTGCTGGCCAAAGCACTACTGTACCCTGGCAGCTCGATTCCTGCCCGGGGCATCCCATTCTGTGACTAAAGCAGCCTCTGTTTAAGACCATATAAGCATTTGCTCTAATCATATTTGAAATTAGGCCTGATAAAGACACTTTTGCTGGCCAAAGCACTACTGTACCCTGGCAGCTCGATTCCTGCCCGGAGCATCCCATTCTGTGACTAAAGCAGCCTCTGTTTAAGACCATATAAGCATTTGCTCTAATCATATTTGAAATTAGGCCTGATAAAGACACTTTTGCTGGCCAAAGCACTACTGTACCCTGGCAGCTCGATTCCTGCCCGGGGCATCCCATTCTGTGACTAAAGCAGCCTCTGTTTAAGACCATATAAGCATTTGCTCTAATCATATTTGAAATTAGGCCTGATAAAGACACTTTTGCTGGCCAAAGCACTACTGTACCCTGGCAGCTCGATTCCTGCCCGGGGCATCCCATTCTGTGACTAAAGCAGCCTCTGTTTAAGACCATATAAGCATTTGCTCTAATCATATTTGAAATTAGGCCTGATAAAGACACTTTTGCTGGCCAAAGCACTACTGTACCCTGGCAGCTCGATTCCTGCCCGGGGCATCCCATTCTGTGACTAAAGCAGCCTCTGTTTAAGACCATATAAGCATTTGCTCTAATCATATTTGAAATTAGGCCTGATAAAGACACTTTTGCTGGCCAAAGCACTACTGTACCCTGGCAGCTCGATTCCTGCCCGGGGCATCCCATTCTGTGACTAAAGCAGCCTCTGTTTAAGACCATATAAGCATTTGCTCTAATCATATTTGAAATTAGGCCTGATAAAGACACTTTTGCTGGCCAAAGCACTACTGGACCCTGGCAGCTCGATTCCTGCCCGGGGCATCCCATTCTGTGACTAAAGCAGCCTCTGTTTAAGACCATATAAGCATTTGCTCTAATCATATTTGAAATTAGGCCTGATAAAGACACTTTTGCTGGCCAAAGCACTACTGGACCCTGGCAGCTCGATTCCTGCCCGGGGCATCCCATTCTGTGACTAAAGCAGCCTCTGTTTAAGACCATATAAGCATTTGCTCTAATCATATTTGAAATTAGGCCTGATAAAGACACTTTTGCTGGCCAAAGCACTACTGTACCCTGGCAGCTCGATTCCTGCCCGGGGCATCCCATTCTGTGACTAAAGCAGCCTCTGTTTAAGACCATATAAGCATTTGCTCTAATCATATTTGAAATTAGGCCTGATAAAGACACTTTTGCTGGCCAAAGCACTACTGGACCCTGGCAGCTCGATTCCTGCCCGGGGCATCCCATTCTGTGACTAAAGCAGCCTCTGTTTAAGACCATATAAGCATTTGCTCTAATCATATTTGAAATTAGGCCTGATAAAGACACTTTTGCTGGCCAAAGCACTACTGGACCCTGGCAGCTCGATTCCTGCCCGGGGCATCCCATTCTGTGACTAAAGCAGCCTCTGTTTAAGACCATATAAGCATTTGCTCTAATCATATTTGAAATTAGGCCTGATAAAGACACTTTTGCTGGCCAAAGCACTACTGGACCCTGGCAGCTCGATTCCTGCCCGGGGCATCCCATTCTGTGACTCAAGCAGCCTCTGTTTAAGACCATATAAGCATTTGCTCTAATCATATTTGAAATTAGGCCTGATAAAGACACTTTTGCTGGCCAAAGCACTACTGGACCCTGCCAGCTCGATTCCTGCCCGGGGCATCCCATTCTGTGACTAAAGCAGCCTCTGTTTAAGACCATATAACCATTTGCTCTTATTATATTTATATTATAAGACACTTTTGCTGGGCATAGGCTTACTGCTGCCTGCCAGGTGCACTTCTGTTGAGGCATCCCATTCTGTAACATAGCATACCCCTCTTTATTTACACTAAGCAGCTCTCTTATTTACACTAAGCAGGCCTGTTGGAGGCTGAGTGTTACTGCTCACTTTTGGTGTGCATTATATTCTGTTTCATATAGACCCACCGCTGCCCGGGGTTTTTTTAAATATCACCTACTACCACGCCAGTTAGACTATGTCGGGCAGACAAGTGCCTGGAAGCGAAAAGAGGAGTGGCAGAGGCCAAGATTCCGCAGGCAGAGCTCGCATCAGACTGGGGGCCAGTAGCAGCAGGAGTCACGCTGAGAGACCTAATCTGCCAGTATCTGCTAGCGGTCGGGTCTCCACCAGTAACGCATCTGCCGTGGTAGATTGGTTGACGCGCTCATCAACAACATCATCACAACTTACGTCTGAGACCCCCAGTCTAGGGTCGGTAGGTTCCTCTGACACAACCCTGAGTTGGCATGCCCCGAGAGCAGTCCCTGTCCTCCCATTGCCTCTGGCCTACGCCGTTCCCTCCCCCAGCGACGTATCCTATGCTTTGGGTTCAGCTCCACTCTTTAGTGAGGAGGACCATCAGATAGAGGACAGTCAGCAGCTACTGCCCAGCCAAGAAATGGAGGTGGCTTCTTTAGCTAGGCAGACAAATAGTGATGTGGACAGTGTCGTGGGTGCTGCGAGCGTTCCAGCTCCTGCGCCAGACACTGTTGACGAATCCACGAACATCAGTGACGTACAGCCACAACCCGGTGATGATGATGATGATGACGATGAAGCCGATCGCACTTGGGAGCCGGGTGATGAAGGGGCTTCATCGTCATCATCAGGAGAAGAGGGGTGCAGGTTGCCCCGGAGTCAGCAGCTGAGGCAGCAAGGTGGTAGCAGTCAGCATGGGGGCACAATTCCAAAGGCTGGAGCCGGCCGGGGCCGGGGCCGGGGTAGAGCACCTGCTGTGCGGCAGTCTACCTTATCGGGAGGTAGTGGAGCAGGGGTTCCTGGAGTTGGCAACAGCAGCAGTGAATCAGTGAGGCCAGGGGGTGGGAAAAGTAGCTACTCGGCAGTGTGGCAGTTTTTCCTGAGGCATCCGCAGGAGGGTAACATGGCCACATGCAAGATATGTAGGCAAAAGGTGAAGCGTGGCCAGGGTCCAAATGTTGGCACCACGGCCCTGCGTCAACATATGATGCGTCACCATAAAACGACCTGGGAGAACCGAGGCTCCCAAGGGGTGGTCCAGTCTGCTTCCTCACCAAGTGAGCTCCCAATTTCTGCCAGCCAAGGCTCCAGCACCTCAGCCGAAGGCAGCTGTGCGTCATACCCATCCTCTGTCGCTCCTGCTCCTCCTCCTCCTCCTCCAAGTCATGCATCCCGCCAGCAATCCATCAGCGAAGCCATGTCCAAGAGACAGCAGTATGCGCCCACTCATCCTACGGCGCAGAAGCTGAATGTGCTCCTGTCCAAGTTGCTGGTGCTGCAGTCGCTCCCTTTTCAGGTGGTGGAATCTGCACCTTTCAGAGAACTGATGGCTTGTGCCGAGCCGAGGTGGAGAGTCCCAAGCCGTCATTTCTTTGCCAAGAAGGCAGTACCAGCGCTGCACACTTTTGTTGAACAGAAGGTGGGCCAGTCCTTGAGCCTGTCGGTGTGTAGCAAAATACATGGCAGCGCCGACATCTGGAGCTGTAACTACGGTCAGGGGCAGTACATGTCGTTTACGGCCCACTGGGTGAATGTGGTCCCTTTGCAGCAGCAACTTGGACAGGTCACGCCGCTTCGGCCTCCGCGCTCTCTGCCCATTGGGCCTGTGACACCGTGCGACTCGGCCTCCTCATCCTCCGCCATCTCCTCACCCTCCACTGTAGGCTCAAGTCTCAGTGCCCCTCCAGTCTACCATGTGTGCAGGGCACGGAGGTGTCACGCAGTGCTTCACATGGTTTGTCTTGGCGAACGGAGTCACACAGGGGAGGAACTGCTTAAATGTATTCATCAGGAAATCCAAACATGGCTTACTCCGAGAAAACTTAAAATGGGAATCATGGTTACCGACAATGGGAAGAACATTTTGTCTGCGCTGCGCCAAGGAAGCCTGACCCATGCCCCCTGCATGGCTCACGTCTTCAATCTGGTTGTCAAGCGGTTTCTGAAGTGTTCCCCCCATCTGCAGGACATCCTAACAACTTCACGGAAACTTTGCATGCACTTCAGCCACTCCTACACTGCCAAACACACCCTTCTTGAGCTACAGCGTCAGAATGGTATCCCCCAACATAGTCTGATTTGCGATGTTTCCACCCGTTGGAATTCCACCCTTCACATGTTGGACCGATTATATGAACAGAGAAAAGCCATCACGGATTTCCTGATGATCCAAGCAGATAGGGGGACTCCCCTGTGTAACTTCAATGTCAACCAGTGGCAGCTCATACGTGACACCTGCCGTTTGCTCAGGCCCTTTGAGGAAGCCACTTTATTTGTCAGTCGGCAGGATTACGGGATGAACGACGTGATTCCACTGCTTCATGTACTGCAGCACATGTTGGAAACCATGGCTGGTCAGGGCACTGGAGACATGGCGTTTACATCTTACGGCCACATGAACCCCCTTGGAGCTGAACTGGAGGAGGAGGAGGAGGAAGAGGAGGAGGAGGAGTTGCCCAGCGAAACACAGTTTAGGCTTGGCGAAATGGCTGGTTTATCTAGTCAGCGGACAGGAGAGGAGGAGCAGGAGCAGCCAGAGGAGCTAGAGGTTTTTGAGGAAGGAGAGACAGAGGACCCGGGCACACCGTGGCAGTATGCAGTGGAGATGGAGACAGGTAGTCCATCCGAGTCACTTGCGCAAATGGCACGAAGCATGCTCACATGCTTGCGTAGTGACCCCAGAATTGTTTCCATCTGTCGGCGGGATGACTTCTGGCTGTCCACCTTATTGGACCCTCGCTTCCGGCACAAAATGGGGGCATTTTTTAAACCCACCGAGAGGGAGGACAAACTCAACTACTACAAAGACATTCTACGTAGGCAGTTGGCCGATGCCTATCTGCGCCATGGTCCATACTCTCGCAGGTCTGACTCGAGGGGACCTCTGCGCTCACCTTCCACTGCCATGGCCGCTGGGGGGGTTGGCAGCAGCAGCAGCAGAAGCTCCATCAGCAGCAGCAGCCTCAGTCTTCAGTCGCTAATGAGTAGCTTTCTACACCCGCATAGTGAGGCTACTCATGAGCAGCAGGAAGACCTGGAGCAGGACCTGAACCAGCAGGTCATGTCATACTTTGACATGACCATGCCAACACACCTTGAGGATCCGCTGGACTTCTGGGCAGCCAAACTTGATTTGTGGCCGCAACTAGCAGAGTTTGCCCTGGAAAAGCTGTCCTGCCCGGCAAGTAGCGTGCCATCTGAGCGGGTGTTTAGTGCGGCGGGGGCCATAGTTACGGCGAGGAGAACTCGTCTGTCAACTAAAAATGTGGAGAGACTCACCTTTGTCAAAATGAATCAGGGATGGATCAGCCAGGATTTCCACCCACCAATGCCTGATGCATGCGACTAGATTCAGCATGGTGCCACGTTTTACACTTTCCAAATGGTGCAAAACATATTTATGTCTTTAGGCCATTTTTTGGGCTCCTGCTGCTGCTACTGTCAACTCCTGCCAACTCCAGGGTGTGATTCATCCAATTTTTGGGCTCCTGAAGCCAACTCCAGTGTATATTTGGGCTCCTGCTGCTGCTGCTGCCAACTTCTGCCAACTCCAGGGTGTGATTCATCCAATTTTTGGGCTCCTGAAGCCAACTCCAGTGTATATTTGGGCTCCTGCTGCTGCTGCTGTCAACTCCTGCCAACTCCAGGGTGTGATTCATCCAATTTTTGGGCTCCTGAAGCCAACTCCAGTGTATATTTGGGCTCCTGCTGCTGCTGCTGCCAACTTCTGCCAACTCCAGGGTGTGATTCATCCAATTTTTGGGCTCCTGAAGCCAACTCCAGTGTATATTTGGGCTCCTGCTGCTGCTGCTGCCAACTTCTGCCAACTCCAGGGTGTGATTCATCCAATTTTTGGGCTCCTGAAGCCAACTCCAGTGTATATTTGGGCTCCTGCTGCTGCTGCTGCCAACTTCTGCCAACTCCAGGGTGTGATTCATCCAATTTTTGGGCTCCTGAAGCCAACTCCAGTGTATATTTGGGCTCCTGCTGCTGCTGCTGCCAACTTCTGCCAACTCCAGGGTGTGATTCATCCAATTTTTGGGCTCCTGAAGCCAACTCCAGTGTATATTTGGGCTCCTGCTGCTGCTGCTGTCAACTCCTGCCAACTCCAGGGTGTGATTCATCCAATCTTTGGGCTCCTGAAGCCAACTCCAGTGTATATTTGGGCTCCTGCTGCTGCTGCTGCCAACTTCTGCCAACTCCAGGGTGTGATTCATCCAATTTTTGGGCTCCTGAAGCCAACTCCAGTGTATATTTGGGCTCCTGCTGCTGCTGCTGCCAACTTCTGCCAACTCCAGGGTGTGATTCATCCAATTTTTGGGCTCCTGAAGCCAACTCCAGTGTATATTTGGGCTCCTGCTGCTGCTACTGTCAACTCCTGCCAACTCCAGGGTGTGATTCATCCAATTTTTGGGCTCCTGAAGCCAACTCCAGTGTTAATTTGGGCTCCTGCTGCTGCTGCTGCCAACTTCTGCCAACTCCAGGGTGTGATTCATCCAATTTTGGGGCTCCTGAAGCCAACTCCAGTGTATATTTGGGCTCCTGCTGCTGCTGCTGTCAACTCCTGCCAACTCCAGGGTGTGATTCATCCAATTTTTGGGCTCCTGAAGCCAACTCCAGTGTATATTTGGGCTCCTGCTGCTGCTGCTGCCAACTCCAGGGTGTGATTCATCCAATTTTTGGGCTCCTGAGGCCAACTCCAGTGTATATTTGGGCTCCTGCTGCTGCTACTGTCAACTCCTGCCAACTCCAGGGTGTGATTCATCCAATTTTTGGGCTCCTGAGGCCAACTCCAGTGTATATTTGGGCTCCTGCTGCTGCTACTGTCAACTCCTGCCAACTCCAGGGTGTGATTCATCCAATTTTTGGGCTCCTGAGGCCAACTCCAGTGTATATTTGGGCTCCTGCTGCTGCTACTGTCAACTCCTGCCAACTCCAGGGTGTGATTCATCCAATTTTTGGGCTCCTGAAGCCAACTCCAGTGTATATTTGGGCTCCTGCTGCTGCTACTGTCAACTCCTGCCAACTCCAGGGTGTGATTCATCCAATTTTTGGGCTCCTGAGGCCAACTCCAGTGTATATTTGGGCTCCTGCTGCTGCTACTGTCAACTCCTGCCAACTCCAGGGTGTGATTCATCCAATTTTTGGGCTCCTGAGGCCAACTCCAGTGTATATTTGGGCTCCTGCTGCTGCTGCTGCCAACTCCAGGGTGTGATTCATCCAATTTTTGGGCTCCTGAAGCCAACTCCAGTGTATATTTGGGCTCCTGCTGCTGCCAACTCCAGGGTGTGATTCATCCAATTTTTGGGCTCCTGAGGCCAACTCCAGTGTATATTTGGGCTCCTGCTGCTGCTACTGTCAACTCCTGCCAACTCCAGGGTGTGATTCATCCAATTTTTGGGCTCCTGAGGCCAACTCCAGTGTATATTTGGGCTCCTGCTGCTGCTACTGTCAACTCCTGCCAACTCCAGGGTGTGATTCATCCAATTTTTGGGCTCCTGAGGCCAACTCCAGTGTATATTTGGGCTCCTGCTGCTGCTACTGTCAACTCCTGCCAACTCCAGGGTGTGATTCATCCAATTTTTGGGCTCCTGAGGCCAACTCCAGTGTATATTTGGGCTCCTGCTGCTGCTGCTGCCAACTCCAGGGTGTGATTCATCCAATTTTTGGGCTCCTGAAGCCAACTCCAGTGTATATTTGGGCTCCTGCTGCTGCTGCTGCCAACTCCAGGGTGTGATTCATCCAATTTTTGGGCTCCTGAAGCCAACTCCAGTGTATATTTGGGCTCCTGCTGCTGCTACTGTCAACTCCTGCCAACTCCAGGGTGTGATTCATCCAATTTTTGGGCTCCTGAGGCCAACTCCAGTGTATATTTGGGCTCCTGCTGCTGCTACTGTCAACTCCTGCCAACTCCAGGGTGTGATTCATCCAATTTTTGGGCTCCTGAGGCCAACTCCAGTGTATATTTGGGCTCCTGCTGCTGCTACTGTCAACTCCTGCCAACTCCAGGGTGTGATTCATCCAATTTTTGGGCTCCTGAGGCCAACTCCAGTGTATATTTGGGCTCCTGCTGCTGCTGCTGTCAACTCCTGCCAACTCCAGGGTGTGATTCATCCAATTTTTGGGCTCCTGAGGCCAACTCCAGTGTATATTTGGGCTCCTGCTGCTGCTACTGTCAACTCCTGCCAACTCCAGGGTGTGATTCATCCAATTTTTGGGCTCCTGAAGCCAACTCCAGTGTATATTTGGGCTCCTGCTGCTGCTGCTGTCAACTCCTGCCAACTCCAGGGTGTGATTCATCCAATTTTTGGGCTCCTGAAGCCAACTCCAGTGTATATTTGGGCTCCTGCTGCTGCTGCTGCCAACTCCTGCCAACTCCAGGGTGTGATTCATCCAATTTTTGGGCTCCTGAAGCCAACTCCAGTGTATATTTGGGCTCCTGCTGCTGCTGCTGCCAACTTCTGCCAACTCCAGGGTGTGATTCATCCAATTTTTGGGCTCCTGAGGCCAACTCCAGTGTATATTTGGGCTCCTTCTGCCCCTCATAGTGATGCCACTTCAACTCTCTGCAATTGTGCCGCTCTGCGATTCTATTAGCGATGCCTCTGATCTGCATGTGATATTTCTTCAAAGTATTATTTAACTAACCCAGCACGCATCCTGTGCGTGTTACAGCAAGGCTGAATGGTTTACAACCCTATTGAGGCTCTAGGAGGCTCAGAAATAGCCGTTTTTAATAGCGATTCGTCGCGAATTTATTCGGGTCGAAACGATTTTTGTCGGAAAATTCGGCGAATCAGTCGAATCGAATTTTTCAAAAGTTCGCTCATCTCTACTCTTTATATCACACATTATTTAACCCTCCTAGTACCAGCTAGTAGTTGCCTCTACCACCATTAAGTGGCAGCTACGTGAGACTCACGTAGCTGATTTTAAACCCCCACCCCAAAAAAAAAGAATAAAAGTTAAAAACTCAACTGACTCTTCGTTGGATTGGGATGGGTTTCCCGGCCCCCTCCCCCCACCGGGGCTCTTCTTGCTTCAGGAGAGCGTCCGAGATAGAGCCCCCCCCACCCCCCGCTTCGGACACAGTTAACGGTAAAAAAAACATGTAACGTTTAATCACCTGCGGCCGCAATCCCTCCCGCCGGGTCTCCTCTTCATCGGTGGGCCTCCGATAGCTGCCCCGGCTCTTCCGCGGTGAGGAGATTTTATTGACAAACTTACATTTTGTATTTCAAAAAACACTACAAATTGTAAAAAACTATATATTTTTCATTTTTTGCACATATTTCACCCAAAAGTGTTGAGAATACACTAAAAAAATGCCAAACAAGACAGCCTGGTTGCCTGAAGGTTAAGCATTTTCAGGATATAATAGAGTTGGATGGTAATAGAGTTGTAGGGGGTCAGAATATAGGACGAGCTAATAGTGGGAGAGAGGTGAGAGTAGGGGTAGGGGGTGAAGTAAAAAAAAGGAAGGGGAAATCAAGAGTTTTTATTGCAAGTTAGGATAAATAAATAAGGACAAATAAAAGGAAATAAAGAAAGGAAAAGAAAAAAGGCTGAATAAAGGTCTGAGGGGAGGAGGGTTCATGCCTCTGGTATGTTGGCGCCAAATGTGTAGGCGAAGGTGGTTTTTTATCGGCCGACATCAACTCGTCTGATATCAACTCCTCGATTCTCATAGATAATAGAATCCATTTTTGTAAACCATTCCGAAAATGTTGGAGGGGTAGAGGATTTTAAGTGTCCTTTTTAATACATATCCATAGTGATTAATGATGGTCAACGTAACTAGACTTGTAGAGTTCACCAATCACATTTCTTCAACCAGGTAGAGGCAAAGGATCAGAGAGTGGCAACATCCAGCCATTGTTGGATATGGGATTTTAGAATAAATAATATACACAATAAGTATCAGTCATTATGAGGCCAGCTTTGCCAGGGAGGAGGGGGTCCTGTTTACAATAGGAGACAAACTTCACTGGAATTCTCAGGTATTTCGTGTCCCCATAATACAGGACTCCATGCCTGATTTTGGCGTAATGAGGACCCTTACTTGTAGATGGATTCAAAATTGGGATGACCTAAGGGTGTTCGCTAAAAGGGACCTAAAGTCATTTTACTATACTGTAGGTTCACTTAAATATTTATCAATTAGTTCTATTTCAGTATATTTTATTTTTACATAGGTGTCATTTCTGAGGTGTCATTTTAGAGGGCAATTTAAGTATGACTGTGAAATATCTTTTCACAGCAAATAATGTGTGTGTATAATATTGAGCTGCAAAAGAAGGAGATTAAGACAAGGGATAGTGATGGTGACAATACTTAATAAGAAACAATATTGAGTACACTGGGGGGTGCTAAAGATTTAAGATAAGATGCCACGAACCATGTACAAAAGTCCAATATATTATCTTTGACTTTATGTGAAATGTTATCTTTGGACATTCTTGAATATGAGGAGTCCTCCGCAGAAAAGGAAACCGAAGAACAAAAGTTTCCCAACTGTGAATTGCGTTTATGCCAGAGTAAATTTAGGAGGGGAAGTTGTGAGTTTTAAATGGCTCAAGATTGTATTTTTTGTGCAAGCCGTGTCTTTGTCTAGTCATTTGTAGTATGGCCTAAATAGACACTCCGCAGATAGCAATATGCAGCAAAAGCCTCTCTTAGTTTTCTCTGGAAGCAATGTCTCTCTATATAGCAGTAAATGTCAGGAGGTCTAATTGCATCCAGCTATCAGAACTTTGCAATTGCCAATGATCTGCATGCATTTAAAATAAATCAAGCCGTTTTTATTTGGTTACCAAAGAGGGCCAGATCGATCTAAAATACATTATGCGTTTCTCATATTCAGCTCGGATCCTCTAACAGTAGGCTGAGGTGTAGACTCCCTGAGGTGTCCACAATGAAAAGGAAAGAGAGACTCTTTAGTAAGTAAATAGTTGAATATCAGCATAATACAAGCAAAGCAGCAAAGAACACAAAGAGATATTAAAAATGCATTAAAACATATGTCTCTTCTTAGGTCAATTAAACTTCTGTCTTCATGTCTGATGAGTTTGTCTGTCTACTGAAAAAACATATGACGCATCGTTTTAGGGATACTCGCCTGTCTGGTTTTCTTTCTACCTCTTTTGAGCTCCTGTTGCCTGCAGGGCTTATGACACATATATTTGAATTGTGTGACAGATACACATTCAAGAATTTTTAAATAGGGAAATTTCAGGTCATCCACACAAGATACCTGCAGCTTAGACAGCAGATGTCTTATATGACTTTATACATTGTTTTTTTTTTCTTTTTTGGCACAGAGGCTTTAGCGCGTGATCATTTAAATTGCTTATGCATTAAGCCCTATGTTTGTTACAGTACATTTTTAGTACATGACTCATAAAAAAAGATGTTATATTAACTAATACCAAAAGCCTAAAACCAATAATTCATTCTAACCCAAAATGTACAGAGGACTTAACTGTAACACCAGTTCCCAGCCCGATTCATAAAATTAAACTGGACCCCTGATATGCCACTGTCCCCTGGTACTAAAGCACGATGGGGGGATGGGGTTTACAATGAAAAGACTCCTTATCTCGCCCCAAAATCCAGCAAAGTTCCTGGTGCTCCTGTGGTGGCCGCACACTCCGAGTGACTTCCCCTTCTCTGTGCACATGCCCATATGGCTATTCAAGTAAATGGGTGGGAGGAGCCTTGCGTAGAGTGGGGGAAGCAGCTCTGGTGGCGGGTGCCAAAGTGCAGGATCCGGGGTGAGTTTTTTATTGTAACCCTCCACCCTGCTTTAGCCCCAGCAGAGGGTGGCGGGTTACAAGTTGACTGGACTTTCACTTCAGTGAATGAGAAATTGACTCTCTACAAAGAGAATATTGCAGCCTAAGGGATTGGCCAGCCAATAACAGGGCTACACACCTTTCGGCCACCACAGTTTCACCATGGGAAACTGCAGGAAAACTAATCGAGTTGGAGCAGTGAGCATATCGGGTCTATGCCTCACAGCATGCCTACTTCATTCATTGCAATGGAGGGGGCTGTACTGAGGTGGGGTTATGCGGGACACCCTCTCCATTGCAATGAATGGAGTGGGCATGCAAGTTCCATCTAGGACTGGAGTGGACTGGCAGGGCGCTCAATCTCCAATCTCGGTAAGTTGTAGTCCAACAGGTCCTGTCGGTGGAGTTGCACTGGACAAAAGGTGAATATCACTGTTACAGTGTATTGTTTTTGGCTGCACAATCCCTTAAATCAATTAAATACAGTGATTGAATCTGCCTTGTTGGAGGGCATGCCATAGGAGTACAGCAGTGCACCCACACTTCTCTTGACTACCAAGGCCATTATGAGCGGTTTTGGCCATGTCCTGCTCCCGATTGTCAGGTGGATCAAGAGTAGCACAGGGATATCTACCCTAGAGGAAAAACTTGTGACAGCACAGAAGTGGCCAGTGATCATTAGAGCATTTTCAGTGAGCATTTTACTCATTTGTGTTGATAACACACTTATTACCACACTTTCCTAAAAAAGGGGGTGTCAGTATTAAAGACAATTTACAGTTAAAAAAAAGCAATACTCACATTTTTTCCTACGCAAACCACTGCCCCTAGTCTGGGGCTGCAGCTTTCACTGGATGCATGTCACTCACCATCCGCCCAATCACACATCTCTTCCTTGTTTTCCTACAGAGAGATGCCCCCCCTTTGAGCTGGCGTGTCCCCTCCATTCACTGCAATTAAAGGAGCATGTGAAGACCTAACACGTCCCTTTCCATTGCAGTGAATGGAGTGGGGGCGTGCCAGCTCACAGTGACTGATGGAGGGGGGCTCCCCTTGGAGAACAAGGCAGAGACACACAATTGGGCAGGCAGTGAGGGACGGGGATTCGGTGATCAGGTAAGAGCTTCAACCGCGGACTAGGAGTGATGATCTATGTGGAAAAAAAAGGTGAGTATTGCTTTTTTTTGCTTATAAAATGTTTTTATGTGTAAAGTATCTCAGATCCTTTTCAATTAGATGGTATTCTTTCTGTTTGTTTTGTAACCTGACGGAATTTATGGTGACAACAAGAAACATAGTCCAGTAAGGTAAGTGAGTATGCACAAAATCTAGGTGGGACTTGCCACTTGCCTGGTACTCCTCACATTAATGTTTAAAGTACATGTTCTCTAACCTATTTAAGAACTATGACGTTTGTGTACTTTCAACAAAGCAAAAGTTTTTACGTTTTAGCGTGTCCCAGTTTTTGAAGTTTCTTCCGTGTGAACATAAACTCAGATGTGACCGATGCACTTTAAATTACATTATGATAAATATTTTACAGGAAACCATGAAATATTTTAGGTTTAGCTCATTGTATATCAATGAGCAAAGTGATATGTAATACCAGACATTTTCCAGTCTAGTAGGCAAGAGTTTTAATTTGAAGATTTGACAAAATGTCATAATCTAATTTAATGTACCAAGAAATAGAGCCTTATAAATTGGGCTTGCACCTTAATAAATATGATGCAAAATCCCATGATTGTTTTTTTCTGAGCCACACCCATCAGTCCGGGTAATTTCTAATAATGTGCAGGCATCTAAAGTGAAGCTGCTTTGGCTCCAGGTGCCACTTCAGTTGCTAGATGACCAATGACTTAGGATGCCCAAGTTTTCTAGCTCTCAGTTCCCCTATGTGTTTCCTCAGCAATGCACACTCTCTGGCATCTTCCCCCACTATGTATATAGTTTGGCTTGGTGACCCTGTCACTATGTCAACTTAAGGAACAAATACCTTTGATTTGATTAAATTTAAGTGTTTATATACATTTAGATTGTTTTAGATGTTATATTTGAGCAATTTTTACCAGTTTTTATGTGGACAATTTTTTCTTACATTTACATTCCGTGATACAAGTCTTTTAGAGTCTATCACAAAAATGTCAGTGTGTGTAGTGGACCCCATCATGTCACTAATTTGTGATTAAATTGTACTCTTCTTCTGCCACAAAACCAAAGAACACAATATAAGGGGTGACTATCTACAGCAGATCAAAATAACACCTTGGGGACCAACGATTATTCCTATAGGCAGGAACTTAGACATACTTAAAAATTAGCTGGGTTATTATCAACCCTAAAGCAGCCATAACACCAAGGTGTTATGGGCTACTCAGGCATTGAGAAGAATAAAGGAAGCGAATTTCATGGAGCATCCACCTAGGAGTTGGGGGGTTGCTGGGAGGAGATGAGGAAATACAGGGAGCACCCAGCTGGTGTGGATGTGGAGAGGAAGGCTATGATGTTGAGGGGACAGAGTTATTTGTAGGGGCAGGTGAGTAGTAGCCTTTATCCCAGCGATTGTATTTTCCACAGATAGGTCAGGGCCACTGATAGTGTTGGCCACCATATGCCCCTCATCACACTATAGTGAGCTCAGGTATAGGGAGTAGGAACTGCCTGATGCTAGGGAAGAGGCACAGCATGGCACATACTGGTATGGGAGAGCAGCAGCACCATAGAATGGCAGAGGACGGGGCAGATTTTTTTTTCCTGCACGGAAAGCTATATCACCTAGAAACAGGGGAAGTCATGGTCTAGAGTGGGTGTGTCAAACACATTATAAAGGCGGGCCAAAAAGGTCCCCAAAAACATTATGCAAAACAAAATGCAAACCATCACAAAATGTATGTTTCTCAGGACAGGTGCAGACACAGAATTATTTTGCCCAGGACAGATGCAGACACAGAATTATTTTGCCCAGGACAGATGCAGACATGGAATTATTTTGCCCAGGACAGATGCAAACATGGAATTGTTTTGCCCAGGACAGATGGAGACACGGAATTATTTTGCCCAGGTCAGATGCAGACACAGAATTATTTTGCTCAGGACAGATGCAGACATGGAATTATTTTGCCCAGGACAGATGCAGACACAGAATTATTTTGCCCAGGACAAATGCAGACATGGAATTATTTTGCCCAGGACAAATGCAGACATGGAATTATTTTTCCCAGGACAGATGCAGACACAGAATTATTTTGCCCAGGACAAATGCAGACATGGAATTATTTTGCCCAGGACAGATGCAGACACAGAATTATTTTGCCCAGGACAGATGTAGACATGGAATTATTTTGCCCAGGACAGATGCAGACAGAATTATTTTGCCCAGGACAGATGCAGACACAGAATTATTTTGCCCAGGACAGATGCAGACACAGAATTATTTTGCCCAGGACAGATGTAGACATGGAATTATCTTGCCCAGGACAGATGCAGACACAGAATTATTTTGCCCAGGACAAATGCAGACATGGAATTATTTTGCCCAGGACAGATGCAGACACAGAATTATTTTGCCCAGGACAGATGCAGACATGGAATTATTTTGCCCAGGACAGATGGAGACACATAATTATTTTGCCCAGGACAGATGCAGACACATAATTATTTTGCCCAGGACAGATGCAGACACATAATTATTTTGCCCAGGACAGATGCAGACATGGAATTATTTTGCCCAGGACAGATGCAGACACAGAATTATTTTGCCCAGGACAGATGTAGACATGGAATTATCTTGCCCAGGACAGATGCAGAAACAGAATTATTTTGCCCAGGACAAATGCAGACATGGAATTATTTTGCCCAGGACAGATGCAGACACAGAATTATTTTGCCCAGGACAGATGCAGACATGGAATTATTTTGCCCAGGACAGATGCAGACACATAATTATTTTGCCCAGGACAGATGCAGACACATAATTATTTTGCATAGGACAGATGCAGACACAAAATTATTTTGCCCAGGACAGATGCAGACATGGAATTATTTTGATGAAATGACGTGAAAAAAATGGATGCTTTCTTCCACCCAAACTGGCAATAGCTAGCAATAACCCCTGCAGCAGCTTCAGAACTCTCTGTTGTACCAGTAAGTTGGGGAGTTAGGAGGGCTCCCCTTGTGGTGAGAACTAGCTGCACAGAGACACAGAACAGTTGTAGACACTACCCTCCCCTCCCCAGGACATTAAAAATACAGCACCAGCTGCTTTTATAGGCACCGGGTCTGGGGGGACAGGAGACAGTACTGCACTCCGCAGTGGAGTGCAGGGTACCGCTGCATAACTTGGCAGCACCACACACAGGAGCAAAGATGTGCTGCTGTGTTAGCAACCTTGTAGTGACAGGGATGACTAAAAGGGGTGCTGCCACCATCTGGCAACTGTCAGAGGGCTGCATAAAAAAGCTTGGAGGGCAACATCTGACCCCCGGCAGTGGCCCTCCAAGCTTGTGTGTAGTCACTAATATAGTGTTTATTCACTGGTGTGGTTCACGAGGGGAAAATGCTGAGGTAAAATTCTATGTTTGCATAATCACACAATGGCCACTATTAGCAGAACTATTACTAAACTATCCTGGGTAGGGAGGGGGCTGCGGGAGGCACCGAATGCGTACACGTGAGAGGGTAGGAAAGTCCTGCAGGGGGTGAGAGGGGGAAATAGGAAGGGGGGAAGCTAGCAGGAATATAGAGAGGACCCCAAGGTAATCCCCAGTCCCAGTCCATAGTGCTCAGCAGCATGCCTTGCATGCCTTTAGAAAAAAATCACAATGCAAATTCACACTTAAAGGGATTGTCCAGGCAACTGCATAGACCATATACTCAATCAAAGCAGAGATAACTAATTTTAAAGTTTTCATTCATTTTTGAAATTTCTAGCCAGATGGCATGGGCGCTCTCCTGTACAATAGCAGTATTGAGCGTCTGATGCTATATGAAAAAGTCTGTTTCTCAACACATATACACCAGCACCAGAGCGAAAACATATGGAATGACATTGTTTTACCACTGTAACAATGACACTGCAATGGCAGACCTGCACATACAATTCTGCATGAATAAGTCAAAATATAACAATAGGAGTGTTTGGTTGCTGGGCGGGAGAGGCCACACACTGATTTGATCCTAAAATTGAGCCACCAGCTAGTAATACATATGATTAGGGACGAACCCGGATTCGATCCGAATTTCATGAAAAATTCGATTCGGATCGAATCCGAATTTCCCCGTGCTCGAAGTTTTCCTTTAACATCCATTCATTTACATTACAGGCATTCTAAGATAGCGGACGGGACATGTCCAGACATCTACCCCGCACCAGTGCATGCTGGGGCAGTCACATGCAGCCTATCAGCAGCCAGCAATACCGGTGACATCACAGCGCTATTTAAGGCGGCGGACATCTTGCTTTTCCTCATTTCTCTATTGCATTCGTGAGAGACAGGACGCTGCTGTAGTCAGGGAGAGACAGTTAGAGAGACAGGGACAGACAGGGACAGGCAGGAGACAGGCAGGAGACAGGCAGGAAGTCAGCGAGAAGCAGGGAAAGTTAGGAAAAATCGGAGGCAGTCACAGGGAGATTTTTTTTTTCATCCAGCCTGAGTGTTACTGGCTGGCTGACTGGCTTTGTTAGCGTTTTCAGGCTGCTTATACACTTACTGTGCATATATACTGAACTGATCTCAAGTCTGCTGTGGGAACATTACCATTTTGTAAGATCTCATTTGCCTCTGTATTTACTGTAAGCTGCACAGTTATTTTAAGTAATTTGGCCTGTATGAGCCTGCTTACACACTGCTGCTGTGTACATATATACTGATCTCAAGTCTGCTTGGGGCATCCCATTCTGTAACATACCATTAGCCTCTGTATTTACTCTAAGCTGCACAGTTATTTCAAGTAATTTGGCCTGTATGAGCCTGCTTACACACTGCTGCTGTGTGCATATATACTGATCTCAAGTCTGCTTGGGGCATCCCATTCTGTAACATACCATTAGCCTCTGAATTTACTCTAAGCTGCACAGTTATTTCAAGTAATTTGGCCTGTATGAGCCTGCTTACACACTGCTGCTGTGCGCATATATACTGATCTCAAGTCTGCTTGGGGCATCCCATTCTGTAACATACCATTAGCCTCTGTATTTACTCTAAGCTGCACAGTTATTTCAAGTAATTTGGCCTGTATGAGCCTGCTTACACACTGCTGCTGTGCGCATATATACTGATCTCAAGTCTGCTTGGGGCATCCCATTCTGTAACATACCATTAGCCTCTGTATTTACTCTAAGCTGCACAGTCATTTCAAGTAATTTGGCCTGTATGAGCCTGCTTACACACTGCTGCTGTGTGCATATATACTGATCTCAAGTCTGCTTGGGGCATCCCATTCTGTAACATACCATTAGCCTCTGTATTTACTCTAAGCTGCACAGTCATTTCAAGTAATTTGGCCTGTATGAGCCTGCTTACACACTGCTGCTGTGTGCATATATACTGATCTCAAGTCTGCTTGGGGCATCCCATTCTGTAACATACCATTAGCCTCTGTATTTACTCTAAGCTGCACAGTTATTTCAAGTAATTTGGCCTGTATGAGCCTGCTTACACACTGCTGCTGTGCGCATATATACTGATCTCAAGTCTGCTTGGGGCATCCCATTCTGTAACATACCATTAGCCTCTGTATTTACTCTGAACTGCACAGTTATTTCAAGTAATTTGGCCTGTATGAGCCTGCTTACACACTGCTGCTGTGTGCATATATACTGATCTCAAGTCTGCTTGGGGCATCCCATTCTGTAACATACCATTAGCCTCTGTATTTACTCTAAGCTGCACAGTTATTTCAAGTAATTTGGCCTGTATGAGCCTGCTTACACACTGCTGCTGTGCGCATATATTACTGATCTCAAGTCTGCTTGGGGCATCCCATTCTGTAACATACCATTAGCCTCTGTATTTACTCTAAGCTGCACAGTTATTTCAAGTAATTTGGCCTGTATGAGCCTGCTTATCCACTGTTGCTGTGCATATATACTGTTATAAAGCCTGCTTGGGGGCATCCCATTCTGTAACATCACATTAGCCTCTGTATTTACTCTAAGCTGCACAGTTATTTAAAGTAATTTGGCCTGTTGGAGCCTGCTTAGACACTGTTGCTGTGCATATATACTGATCTCAGGTCTGCTGTGGGGGCATCCCATTTTTTTTTGACTGCTTTTAATAAAACAGGCCGCAGGGCACCGCAAAACTGCACATTGAACCCTATCTGTTTATACTAAATAAGGAAATACATAAAAATGTCAGGCAGACAAGTGCCAGGATGTTCAAAGAGGAGTGGCAGAGGCCAAGATTCAGCAGGCAGACCAAGATTCAGCAGGCAGAGGTCGCAGCAGACTAGGGGCAAGTGGCAGCAGGAGTCACGGTGAGAGACCTGGTCTGCCAGTATCTGCTAGCGGTCGTGTCTCCACCAGTAACGCATCTGCCGTGGTAGATTGGTTGACGCGCTCATCAACAACATCATCACAACTTACGTTTGAGACCCCCAGTCTAGGGTCGGTAGGTTCCTCTGACACAACCCTGAGTTGGCATGCCCCGAGAGCAGTCCCTGTCCTCCCATTGCCTCTGTCCTACGCTGTTCCCTCCCCCAGCGATGTATACTATGCTTTGGGTTCAGCTCCACTCTTTAGTGAGGAGGACGATCAAATAGAGGACAGTCAGCAGCTACTGCCCAGCCAAGAAATGGAGGTGGCTTCTTTAGCTAGGCAGACAAATAGTGATGTGGACAGTGTTGTGGGTGCTGCGAGCGTTCCAGCTCCTGCACCAGACACTGTTGACGAATCCACGAACATCAGTGACGTACAGCCACAACTCGGTGATAATGATGATGACGATGAAGCCGATCGCACTTGGGAGCCGGGTGATGAAGGGGCTTCATCGTCATCATCAGGAGAAGAGGGGCGCAGGTTGCTCCGGAGTCAGCAGCTCAGGCAGCAAGGTGTTAGCAGCATGGTTGGCAGGCAGCATGGGGGCACAATTGTAAAGCCTGGAGCCAAACGGGGCCAGGGCCGGGGTAGAGCACCTGCTGCGCGGCAGGCTACCTTATCGGGAGGTAGTGGGGCAGGGGTTCCTGGAGTTGGCGACAATAGCAGCGAATCAGTGAGGCCTGTTGGTGGGAAAAGTAGCTACTCAGCAGTGTGGCAGTTTTTCCTGAAGCATCCGCAGGAGGGTAACATGGCCACATGCAAGATATGTAGGCAGAAGGTGAAGCGTGGCCAGGGCCCAAATGTTGGCACCACGGCCCTGCGTCAACATATGCAGCATCACCATAAAGCGGCCTGGGAGAACCTAGGCTCCGGAGAGGTGGGCCAGACTGCTTCCTCACCGAGTGGCACACCGCTCCCAATTTCTGCCAGCCAAGGCTCCAGCACCTCAGCCGAAGGCAGCTGTGCGTCATACCCATCCTCTGTCGCTCCTGCTCCTCCTCCTCCAAGTCATGCATCCCGCCAGCAATCCATCAGCGAAGCCATGTCCAAGAGACAGCAGTATGCGCCCACTCATCCTACGGCGCAGAAGCTGAATGTGCTCCTGTCCAAGTTGCTGGTGCTGCAGTCGCTCCCTTTTCAGGTGGTGGACTCTGCACCTTTCAGAGAACTGATGGCTTGTGCCGAGTCGAGGTGGAGAGTCCCAAGCCGTCATTTCTTTGCCAAGAAGGCAGTACCAGCGCTGCACACTTTTGTTGAACGGAAGGTGGGCCAGTCCTTGAGCCTGTCGGTGTGTAGCAAAGTGCATGGCAACGCGGACGTCTGGAGCTGTAACTACGGTCAGGGACAGTACATGTCGTTTACGGCCCACTGGGTGAATGTGGTCCCTTTGCAGCAGCAACTTGGACAGGTCACGCCGCTTCGGCCTCCGCGTTCCCTGCCCGTTGGGCCTGTGACACTGTGCGACTCGGCCTCCTCATCCTCCACCATCTTCAATGTCAACCAGTGGCAGCTCATACGTGACACCTGCCGTTTGCTCAGGCCCTTTGAGGAAGCCACTTTATTTGTCAGTCGGCAGGATTACGGGATGAACGACGTGATTCCACTGCTTCATGTACTACAGCACATGTTGGAAACCATGGCTGGTCAGGGCACTGGAGACATGGCGTTTACATCTTACGGCCACATGAACCCCGTTGGAGCTGAACTGGAGGAGGAGGAGGAAGAGGAGGAGGAGTTGCCCAGCGAAACACAGTTTAGGCTTGGCGAAGTGGCTGGTTTATCTAGTCAGCGGACAGGAGAGGAGGAGCAGGAGCAGCCAGAGGAGCTAGAGGTTTTTGAGGAAGGCGAGACAGAGGACCCGGACACACCGTGGCAGTATGCAGTGGAGATGGAGACAGGTAGTCCATCCGAGTCACTTGCGCAAATGGCAGGAAGCATGCTCACGTGCTTGGTTATTGACCCCAGAATTGTTTCCATCTGTCGGCGGGATGACTTCTGGCTGTCCACCTTATTGGACCCTCGCTTCCGGCACAAAATGGGGGCATTTTTTAAACCCGCCGAAAGGGAGGACAAACTGAACTACTACAAAGACATTCTACGTAGGCAGTTGGCCGATGCCTATCTGCGCCATGGTCCATACTCTCGCAGGTCTGACTCGAGGGGACCTCTGCGCTCACCTTCCACTGCCATGGCCGCTGGGGGGGTTGGCAGGAGCAGCAGCAGCAGCTCCATCAGCAGCAGCAGCCTCAGTCTTCAGTCGCTAATGAGTAGCTTTCTACACCCGCATAGTGTGGCTACTCATGAGCAGCAGGAAGACCTGGAGCAGGACCTCAACCAGCAGGTCATGTCATACTTTGACATGACCATGACAACACACCTTGAGGATCCGCTGGACTTCTGGGCAGCCAAACTTGATTTGTGGCCGCAACTAGCAGAGTTTGCCCTGGAAAAGCTGTCCTGCCCGGCACGTAGTGTGCCATCTGAGCGGGTGTTTAGTGTGGCGGGGGCCATAGTTACGGCGAGGAGAACTCGTTTGTCAACTAAAAATGTGGAGAGACTCACCTTTGTCAAAATGAATCAGGGATGGATCAGCCAGGATTTCCACCCACCAATGCCTGATGCATGCAACTAGATTCAGCATGGTGCCACGTTTTACACTTTCCAAATGGTGCAAAACATATTTATGTCTTTAGGCCAATTTTTGGGCTCCTGCTGATGCCAACTTCAGGGTGTGATTCATCCAATTTTTGGGCTCCTGAAGCCAACCCCAGTGTCTCTTTAAAGTAATGTTTGGGCTCCTGCTGCTGCTGCTGCTGCCAACTCCAGGGTGTGATTCATCCAATTTTTGGGCTCCTGCTGCCAACTCCAGTGTCTCTTTAAAGTAATATTTGGGCTCCTGCTGCTGCTGCTGCCAACTCCAGGGTGTGATTCATCCAATTTTTGGGCTCCTGCAGCCAACCCCAGTGTCTCTTTAAAGTAATGTTTGGGCTCCTGCTGCTGCTGCCAACTCCAGGGTGTGATTCATCCAATTTTTGGGCTCCTGAAGAAAACTCCAGTGTCTCTTTAAAGTAATATTTGGGCTCCTGCTGCTGCTGCTGCCAACTCCAGGGTGTGATTCATCCAATTTTTGGGCTCCTGAAGCCAACCCCAGTGTCTCTTTAAAGTAATGTTTGGGCTCCTGCTGCTGCTGCTGCCAACTCCAGGGTGTGATTCATCCAATTTTTGGGCTCCTGAAGCCAACCCCATTGTCTCTTTAAAGTAATGTTTGGGCTCCTGCTGCTGCTGCTGCCAACTCCAGGGTATGATTCATCCAATTTTGGGCTCCTGCTGCCAAATCCAGTGTCTCTTTAAAGTAATGTTTGGGCTCCTGCTGCTGCTGCTGCTGCTGCTGCCAACTCCGGGGTGTGATTCACCCAATTTTGGGATCCTGCTGCCAAATCCAGTGTCTCTTTAAAGTAATATTTGGGCTCCTGCTGCTGCAGCTTGCAACTCCAGGGTGTGATTCATCCAAACTTTGGGCTCCTGCAGCCAACTCCAGTGTCTCTTTCAAGCTATGTTTGGGCTCCTGCTGCTGCTGCTGCTGCTGCTGCTGCTGCCGCTACTGCTTGAAAATCCAGGGTGTGTCAGTCAATTTTTTGGCTCCTGCTGCTGCCAACTCCAGTGTCTCTTTCAGCCAATGTTTGGGCTCCTGCTGCTGCTTGCAACTCCAGGGTGTGGTTCATCCAATTTTTGGGCTCCTGCTGCTGCTAACTCCAGTGTCTCTTTAAAGCAATGTTTGGGCTCCTGCCCCTCATAGTGATGCCACTTCAACTCTCTGCAATTGTGCCGCTCTGCGATTCTATTAGCGATGCCTCTGATCTGTATGTGATATTTATTTACAGTATTATTTAACTAACCCAGCACGCATCCTATGCGTGTTACAGCAAGGCAGAATGGTTTACAACCCTATTGAGGCTCTAGGAGGCTCAGAAATAGCCGTTTTTAATAGCGATTCGTCGCGAATAAATTCGGGTCGAAGCGATTTTTGACGGAAAATTCGGCGAATCAGTCAAATCGAATTTTTCAAAAGTTCGCTCATCTCTACATGTGATCCTACATGACACTATTAGAGGTGCTCACCAGATTGATTTTCATAAATATGGTTTTCACATACTGCGCCTGGCGTTCACCTGACACTATGGGGGTTATTCACGAAGAGATGCCAGGTAGTGCCTTGTAACAGCAGGCAGCGTCTGGTGAACGCCGGGCACTGTAAGCAATACCACATTTATGAAAGCGAATCTGGTGAGCGACTCTAACAGTGCCATGTAGCGTCACAAGTATTATTACAGGCGGCTCAGCCTCCAGAGCGCCAGGTATTACCTTTTTTCTCAGTGTCGCTCTCCCATACATTTCAATGGGCTTTCATTTGCGTGTGTTTAAACAGTGTGTTTGACATTTTTAATTTTGTTTTTTTTTTTTGCTCAAATCATTGTGTGACCTCTCCTGGCTGCAAACAAACACTTTTAGAAACTTTTTTGACTTTTTATATTTTTATGCAGAATTGTCATTACAGGTCTGGCACTAAAGTGTTAATGTCCCAGTTTTAAAACAATGAAATTCCATGTGTTTTTGCTTTGTTACAGGTGGATATGTTTTCAAAAACAGACTTTACACACACAGCGTCTGGCGCTCTATGCTATAGCAACCAGATTTAGAGCGCCAACGCTCTTGAGAAGTATGGTGTGGAGCGCTGAGAGTCGATCTCACTGTGCTGGCGCTACCTCTCACTCCCTGCAGTGCTGTATTGGTGTTAAAACACCCAACATACATCACATTCATCAATGCCGGCCAGGTTACTACAGTGACTGAGGTGCTCTGTTACAGCACCCGATACCCGCTTACAGCGGTTGCTCTAAGCGCCGCTATACAGACACTCATCTGCCGATACCTGGCGTTAGTAGTGAATCAGCCTCTTCATGGTACTAAGTGGCATTAACGTTTCTAAATAACCCACAAAATTATTTTGCCACTATTAACATTATTTATTATCATCTTTATTACTACCCTTGTTATTAGCATCATTATTGATGTTCATACATTTGGTTTCAAATATTCCTACGCCTCAAAGTAGCTGTTTTCTATCTTAGGCAATATTGCCAGATTCCAGGTCATTTCTACATCCACAGAATTATACATGTGCCTAGTCCAGTAGCTCTACTGTAGCTCCTCCACATTTGGCTGTGGGGTCTGTTTCCTATCAGCATCACCTCCACGCAGGCCAGGCAATGCCTTTTATCAGCAGCTCTCTGATACAGGATGAAGATTGAAGTCAGATGCCAGAGATTGACACCCAGAGTGTTCTTATTGAGGTAAAATCCTCTCCATAAAAAGTACCACTCTGCCTGAATATTGAAACCTAATCTATAGCTGCTCTGTGCCCGGGTGTGCAAACCATCACTCTCACCCTGGCAGCAGTACAGAAGGAGAGCTGCACTGCCTTATCTTCTACTTCATGCTCAAGATCAAGGATACAATTTTACAACAGTATTTTATTAATTAAAGATTGATCAGAAATGCCCCTGCTTAGCTAAATCGTCTGTGCCCTGGATCAAAACTTCAGTCTAGCCAAATACCCATAGGGCCGAACCTGCAATACATCTGCAAGTCTATTGTTATACATTAACCCTTTAAATGCCAAGCACGTAGTTTCTACGTGGTTGCCTCTCCTACCGTTAAGTGCCAAGCACGTAGAAACTACGTGCCTGGCATTTCCCACAAACAGTTAAAAAATAGAAAAAAAAAATCACTTACCTCCGGTATCCTTGTGAAGCCTGGGGTCCCCTCTTCCTTGGGGGGGCATCCGATCGCCCCCCCGTCGTCCTCCGTCTTCAGGGGGGGGCCCGAAACCAGCCGCCCCCCCCCCCGTTTCCAGCGCTGATCGCCGATCGCCGCTGTAAAAAAAAAAATAAAACTGTCATTTACTCACCTCCGCGCCCGAGCCTTCTGTCCGGGTCTCCTCTTCACCAGGGGGGGGTCCGATCCCCCCCCTGGGCTGCGCAGTCTTCAGGTGAGGACCCTCTTCCGGGTCCTCACCTCTTGTAATGGCGGCGCTGGCCTCCGCCGCTGAGCTCCGCCCATTGTGGGAGGAGCGGGATGACGTCATCCCGCTCCTCCTATACCCCCTCCGAGCTCCGGCATCTGTCAGATGCCGGTGGTGATCGGAGCAGGGCGGATGTCAGGTGAGGAGGCTCCGATCGGAGCCCCCTCACCTGTCACCCGCCCTGCGCCGATCACCACCGGCATCTGTCAGTGACAGCGGCGCGGGACAGCGGCGAGGGACGTCGGATCGGAGGTGAGTATGGTGTAAAAAAAAGAAAAATAAAGATTTTTTTTTCTCTGTGTCTGTGTCATTTTTTAATATTAACCCCTTGTGAACTGGTAAGGGGTCCATGACCCCTATACCAGTTCACAAGGCTGGGGAGATGGCAAGCCACCTGCGCTAGCGGGTGGCTTGCCATTAACCCCTGGCACCCCCATTACCTGCCTCCCCAAAGGCCAGGGGGGGGCAGAAGAGCCCGGGCCCACATGGGCTATGTGGGCTCGTAGGCTGCAGGGTGGGGGGGCCACATAAGCTGGCCCCCCCACTCTGTGCCTACAAGCCCCCATAGCTGGTCCCGGGCTGGTTACTGTGGGTAAGGGGGACCCCACGTCAATTTTTTTTTTGATTTTTAAGGGTTTTTAACCCTTAAAAATCAAAAAAAAAATGGGGTCCCCCCCCCTGGGAGGGGGGACCCTATGTCATTTTTTTTTTTGATTAACCCTTTGTGTTCTGTCATCCAGCAGCTATAAAAGGCTTCTAGCAAGTGAGCAGAAGCCAGTGATCGCCGAGGGACAGAGGGCTCCAGGATGGATGGGAGGTGAGTACAGTGTAAAAAAAAAAAAATAAAAAAAAAATAATAAAATATTTTTTCTATGCTTGTGTCTGTGTCATTATTTACATTTAACCCCTTGTGAACTGGTAAGGGGTCCATGACCCCTATACCAGTTCACAAGGCTGGGGGGATGGCAAGCCACCTGCGCTAGCGGGTGGCTTGCCATTAACCCCTGGCACCCCCATTACCTGCCTCCCCAAAGGCCAGGGGGGGGCAGAAGAGCCCGGGCCCACATGGGCTATGTGGGCTCGTAGGCTGCAGGGTGGGGGGGCCACAAAAGCTGGCCCCCCCACTCTGTGCCTACAAGCCCCCATAGCTGGACCCGGGCTGGTTACTGTGGGTAAGGGGGACCCCACGTCAATTTTTTTTTTGATTTTTAAGGGTTTTTAACCCTTAAAAATCAAAAAAAAAATGGGGTCTCCCTCCCCTGGGAGGGGGGACCCTATGTCATTTTTTTTCTCGATTTAACCCTTTGTAGTGTGGATGGTAGTTGTATTTTTTTTGTGAATGTTATTAAATACTTGTTTCAGTTAGGGGGGTCTCCTGGGCAGGAACAGGGGGCTACCGATAAATATGTGGTACCGTTCTAATCGGTAGAAATGGGGCTTTCACATGCAATATGATTTTCCTTAATAAAATACATTTTTTATTTAAAATAAAGGAGTCAATTTTTTTAAAACATTTTTTATTTATTTATTTATTATTTTTACTTAATAATATTGTAAAAAAAAAAAAAAATTTACAAACAAGACATTTCATGTTAAAGCCTAAACTCTGCTGCAAAAAAATATATATATAATTTTCCTGAAAGTTCCAGCAAAAATGGCGCAAAACATGACGCAAAATGGGGAAAAATGGCCTGTCAACAGAGGGTGACAAAATCTCAAGTAGGCTGGCAATTAAAAGGGTTAATAGTACCTATGCATGTTGGGTATTGTTCTGTTCGGGGGACCTTGCGCTTTCAGACTTAGCTTGTTTTTTCTGGTTTGCATATTTATATTTTAGGAAAAGGTGTTTTTTATTCAGCTTTTTTATAAATTTTTTAAGGAAACCCTGCGCAAACAAAGAATTCTTTGAGGGATTACTTCCAGAAAGATGAGCCCACTACAACAAGCTGGGTACCCTTAGAAAGCTTAACGTGTGTACTTTCAGGGAATATATGGTTTATCGGGGATATTCCAAATGTCAAGGGTTGTTTTGGTTGAAAAATCGCAAGGTGCGCACTTTGTCTGCAGAGCTGAAATTTTCAAGTAAAATTACCGTTACGCACATGCTTTACTTTGGGGTGTTTGGCAACTCTTCCCTTGACAGAACCTATGCATGTTGGGTATTGTTCTGTTCGGGGGATGTTGCGTTTCCAGATTAAACTTGTTTTTTCTTGTTTGTATATAGTTTTTTTAGGAAAATGTGGCTTTGATTCTGCTTTTTTATCCTTTTTTTAGGGAAACTCTTTGCAACCAAAGAATCCATTGAGGGATTACTTCCAGAAAACTATGGGCACATCAACAAGCCTGGTACGCCTAGAAATCCTGAGGTGTGTACTTCCAGAGAATATATAGTTTGTTGGGGGTATTTCAAATGTAAAGGGTTGTTTTTCTGGAAAAACTGCAAGGTGCGCATATTGCGTAGCACAGTTGTATTTTATCTGAAAATCCCCTAAAGCGTTGTTTCAGTTTGGGGGAGTCTCCTGGGCAGGAAAGGGTGTCTACCTATACATATGTGGTACCACTGTAACCGGGAGAAATTGGGATTTCACACGCAATAAGATTTAATTGACAAACTTACATTTTTTATTACAAAAAAACTACAATATGTAAAAAATTTTTTTTTTTTTTTTTTTTTTTGCACATATTTAACCAAAAATATTGAGAATACACCTAAAAAATGACAAACAAGACATTTCATGTTAAAGCCCAGACTCTGCTGAAAAAAACAATATATCATTTTCCTGGGAAATCCCTGGAAATCCCTTCAAAAATCACATTTGAACATGGGGAGCGCAAAATAGTGCAAAATGGTCTGGCAACAGAGTGTGACAAAAACTCCAGGTAGGCTGGCACTTAAAGGGTTAAAGAATAATCAAGGATTATGGCTCGATTCAATAAGAGTTGAAAAAAATTCTCATGGTAGCAAAAAATTAAATTCAAAAGCCTGAGAATGTCACTGTTACTGAATCACCAGGTAAAAAGACAATGGAAGTCAATGGCAGCTTTTACTACAGTGTAGAAAGGAGTAAACAGTTCTCTACTTTGCTTAGCAGTAAAAAAGTGCCATTGACTTTCTTTGTTTTCCTAGTGATGATTCAGCAACAGTGACATTCTCAGGCTTTTTTCTCATGAATTGAATCTTTTACTACCATGAGAATTTACTCTTATTGAATCGAGGCCCAAGTCTTTACTATTTCTTTTGTAAAATGGAACCTGCTTTACCTGTCAGTGATAATTTACTTACTGCAAAGGCAACTGCAATGATACTGGTCAATGACTTGGGCATAAATTCTGTTGATTTCCGACTATGCCGACTGCAAAGTATCTTGGGAGAAATTCTATTCTATCATTTGTGATATGCTGCATGAAAATACTTTCTGTTTTAAATAAGCTCTCCCTTCAAAAGTCTTAAAGGAGCCACAGCACTCAACCCTGTTAGCATGCAGACCAGCCTACAATCTGTCTCTAAACTTGGTTAAAAACAGAGGTCACACACATCTACAGAAGTATGCTTAAGCTGCACCACCAGTGCCAAGGTGCCCCCGTGAGGTGCAGTCCTAACTCTAATCTCTGAGAGCCCCATTTGGGACATACAATGCAATAGATACATTGGGAGCAGGCTTACCTGAGGTTGCTCTCCCTGCCTTGGGTTTTATAGGTTTTTGGTCTCTTTAATCCCTTTATACCACCTTGGACTCCCCCTAACCTGGCTTATGATGATGTTTTTGCAGTCTCTAAACATCAGCCCCTCATACAGCTACATCTACACTCTAGCCTTGTACTGATGAGAGTGCAATGGCTCAAAACACATTTCCATAAGGGGAGTAGATAGGCTGTGAAAAATGTAGCTATACCAAAGCATTGCACATCCTAGTGGGTTTGAGCAAAGTCTAGAGGTCAAAAGAGATTTATGTGCATGGCTCCACCTACCGCAGAGTTTCTTGGGAGAAATTCTGTTATGCTTTGTGATATGCAGCATGTAAATACCTTTTATTTTAAAGTGGAACAAAACTCATGCCCCAACGACCCTGAAAACGATTCCAGGGGTGCTGGTTTCCCTCCCCCTCGTGTATCCAGAATCAGGATGCTCCACTGTGTGAAACCCCCCAGAAACTCATCTTCTTTCCCGGTCCAACGGCGCATGCAAGAGCTGCCCCACTATCCCTTTAGCAGAGTGCATGCCCATGTCAGGTATTTGTGAATTGGTAGGGTAGTGGGGGATGAGCCCACCAGTGCACTCTGATCTGCTCGCCTTAGACAAGCTATTAGGTGAAGTGGCGGAAGAAGATCCTAGCATGCTGATTTGATGAGAAGGCTGCGTATGCGCCGTGGGACCAGGGAATGGTGAGTGAGATCAGGCGACCTGGAGGGTTTCACACAGCGAGGCATCCCCCATCGGCATTCCCCCAGTGGTAAGGACCCAAACCCAGGATAGTCAAAATCCTTGGTTTCGGTCCACTTTAAGAAAGCACTTTCTTCTATGACACGTAGATCTGTGCTGCCAGCATAATAACACCTTACGTTAGTGATTTTAGGAAAGGAGGACATAAATGGCTCTACCACACTAAGATCCACAGAAGGGTTTAAGATTTTGTCCACTCTACCTCTTACAGATTTTCTCTCTTTATATATATATATATATATATATATATATATATATTGTTTTTTGAAGGGATAAAGTGTTCCATGTTACCCACTGAGCGCAGTAAAAAGTGGATAAATTAGCCGCTACCTTTGATCACTGAGAATATTTAAGAAGTTCTCTCTGTCAGACATGATGTACATCATATCTAGTGAAGAGAACTAATTATATTCGAAAGCTCATCTTAAAGTGGATGTCCAGTCTTACCCTAGGTAACTGCTGCCCTGCCACCCTCCCCAGGCAACATGGCAGGGCACGAGGGGGTGTGACCACAACAGGGGCCCCATCATTGTTGCTACTCCACCCTATTTATCATATTTGTGTTCACCTGGCATCATTCAGTTAAAGAAAGAAGCATTTGTCTCTGCTGTTTCAGACTTTAGTTGCCTAGCTTTTTTGTAACCCCCCCCATCCTATCTCAGCGACAGAGGAGGGGGCAAGCCGGGGGGGACTTAAAGACTAGACTTCTGCTTTAAATATACTGTTGACCTTAAAATGTATCAGCTCATTTCTTCACTTTCTAATAATTATTATTGACAACAATGCATGACAATAACAACAGTAACAGACCCCTTGGGCCACACCGCTCTCATTTCCAGGCCAGTTCACAATGGTTAATGTTGAGGGTGAATTAATTAAAATGACTAAAAATGGGATGCTGTGCAGTGCTGGAGGCGGATACATTCACAGATACTCTGCTGTGTTATATGATGGGAAAGAAGCCACGTTTATTAACAATTTTATCAGCATTTTAGAAAGTATATTAAAGGAGCCCTATCATGAAAAATGGCCCAATTATAAAACTCCTTATAAATATGCTGAATGGTGGAAGAAGGAGTCACTTATAGCACCAAGAAATATCCAGCCAGACTTGTTTCTTTTATTTTAATTGAAGGAAGAGGAAATCAGGAGTGACAGGTTCTGTCACCCAGGATAGACTAAACTTGGCACCCCCGGTTGAGAGAATAAACCATAAGCTTGGTGGGAGTTTTATTCAGTTTGGGAGTATAAATGACCCCTCCTCTCATTAGCCAATGTGTTTATATGGATTTTTAATGTTACACAATTTTGAGATAATGCTCCTTTAAATACAGTTTTTTTTAGAATTGGGGTCACACAGCTATTCTTTTTTTATCAATTACCACTCTCCATTTTCTGATCTGACTTAGTACCACCTAAGTTGTATGTATAGGTTGACAGTCACTTAAAACTGTGTTTAAAATGCAGCCAGGTAAAAACTGCAAATGAGGCTTGGATAAAGTTTGATCAGTAGATCCTGTTGGGGTAGAGATCAGTCCTTCACTGTGTACTACCTGATCGGATCTGAGTACATCCAGTGATTCACATTTTGAAACGCAGTTCTTAATTGTGAAAATGGCAGTTAGTGCCCAAAAAAATCTCTTTGACAATATGCTAAAGCCCATATATTGCAAGCTGGGCCAGCTAGAGGCATGCCAGTCCTGCAGCTCTAATAATGTTAGGGGGATGCTTTGTGACAGTGGCACATTACTGTCTAGATAACATTCTTCCTTTATGGTCCTGTGCTAGGGGGTCTTGTTGGTATCTGATGAAAGGGTCAAGGCATATATCTGCTGCAGACCTTTATGCCTATAGCCAGGGCCGGATTAAGCGTGGTAGAGGCCCCTGGGCACAAAATCTGGTGGAGGCCCTAGATACAGTATTTTTTTTCCATGTAACTGATTGCTGGTTGTCTGGCACTCGCCTACTAATAACATCAGATCGAGTCCCTTGTGCCACCCTTGTGTGGGTGCATGCTGCTAGGGAATTCCTGCTTTGCCATTCTTGGCAGGCGGGGGGGTGTAGTTGCCCAGCTGGTCCAGCAAAAATCAGACCCCAGCATTGAGCTGCCAGCTGCTGTGCTTGGTGGCTTATGTGCAGTGAACAGCCACTGATTAACAGTTCTGCACCCACCCATTCCTGTAGTGTTGCTGACGGCGGCTTTGCTGCTCTAGACTCTCTGTTTTGTCCTGTGGTGGCTTTGGCTGCAGGTTTGCAAAAACAAAAAAAAGCCTTGCCCAGGCGTGGGAGGGCCCCCACTGCTGCAGCATTGTTGCTGGCCCTGCGTCCCGTCAGACCAAATACTGAAAAGCATCCTGGACCAGACCATAACCCAAAGGTTAGTGGAGGTCCCATTTGCAGGGCAAGTGGTGGAGGCCCCAGGATGCGAGCTCCTTGTGCCCCCCTCATAATCCGACCCTGTCTGTAGCTGGTGCAGTGAAACCGTAGCTGGTTTGTTGCACCAGTCCTGTGAGAAGAGCAGCAATGAAAAGTAGCAGAAAGATGGACTAGGTAGCATTTGTTGTTTCAGCTCCTATAGGCTGGTACACATGACAGATTTGTTACAGGGATTCAGATGTGTTGTATTTGTTGTTTTGTTGCCTCGTAAGTGGAGCTGACAGCACCAGGGGCCTCAAAGGTCTTTCACCCACTTTAGTTACCAGTAATTCTCTTTCTTTGTGTTACAGCCCCTTTAATTGCAATAGTTTTTTCAGGAGACTCCTTTTCCTCATGCTTCTGCTTCCTGTGGTTGGTTTTGTGGCACAGGCACAGTAAAGGTCCCACTGAAAGGCTCAGCAATGCGGGCAAGCAGGAAAATAGACCAGCCTCTTTTAGTCTACATTCACACCTGTCCGGATCTGCAGAAAAAGCCATGTCATGTATCCTCTATGGGCCCTTACACACCTCTCCGTTTCCATACAGTGCAGTTGGAACATAGCCAAAAAATCCTGCAAAACGCACCTGATCTGCAACTGAACAGTGTGAACGTAACTTGAGACAGTCGCTGCTGTTTGTAGGAAAGCTTCCAGAAGCTGGGCACAGATGACAGATTCCTAATAGTTCTGCTTAGCTTCCTCCTACAGAGGATTTACAGATGTATAAATTTGTCCCAGGGCATTGGATTGCCAGCGCTGATGTGGGAATTGGGGTAGCAGGGATGTGCCTTCACTAGAGATCAGTAATACATAGCAACTGCTTTACAGGGGACTAGAGGTAGGAATTTGGCCGTTTTCTGGCTTCATTTATTTTAATGCTGTAGAGAGCATCACAAATTACGCAGTTCAGCAATTCTAACTTCATTAAACAGTTTATGATCACTTTAGGTATCCCAGTAAGGTTTCAGTGAGAGCTGAGGAAAGTTACTGTGAGAAGATAATAAAGTAGGCCTCTGGGGCTTGGTTAGAACTATTTTTTTGGAGGCATAGTTGGAAATTGTAATAACATATTCTATATGCAGATTTAACTTTAAAATAAATGCACATATAGTATATAAGAAAAAAAAAAAAATATATATATATATATATATATATATATATACGGATAACCAGTGTGCACTTGATAAAGGCTTATGGAGGCAGCCAAAAACTTGTTTGTGTACAGTCAAGCAATAAATAAAGAATCTGCATTGAAGTGGCTATGTGCTGTGGTTTTCTTTATAGCTTTATCTCTGGAGACACTCTACATTGTGCTGGAGTAAGCCAAGGAACGTTATGTACTGCACTTAAATATTTCTCTCTTTATATATATATATATATATGTAGATTAGGGGTAACAGAGGTATATATATATATATATATATTTCATCCGCTTCACTAAGATGGGCTGCTTCTCAATCCTTGAGTACCACTAGAGACAAGCTTAAAGGTGCACTACCGCAAAATTGTGTAATATTAAAAATCCGGCTAAACAACTTGGCTAATGAGGGGAGGGGTCACTTATACACCCGAACTGAATAAAACTTCCCTTTTCTTCCATTAAAATGGAAAAAAAAAAAACAAGCCTGGCTGGATATTTCTTGATGTGGGGTGTATAAGTGACTCCTCCTCCCGCCATCCAGCATATTTATATGAATTTTTATTATTGGGCCATTTTTCGCGATAGTGCTCCTTTAACTCACCAGTGGCACTAGAAGCACCGGCTGTTAAATATTGCCTTATACCAGGGGGTATGTCATCTTCCCTGTGGTCGTACTTGAACGCGCATTCATTCAGAGGCCCCCCACAAAGTAACCACCATTTGACCGTGGTGAATATATAGCTGGTGGTAATGAGTAGGGCTGGAGGATATGGAAAGGTTGACATGGGATGATGAGATGGGCAGCAAATCGATGTGGAGTGGGGAGAAGATTGAGCGTTGTGGAGTCAACGACATGGGGCAATTAATCTGGCGTCTCCCTGTTCTACCCCTTCAAATTGACCACTGGATGCATTCCAAGAGTTCCTACCCCCCCCCCCCCCCATTGTCCCTAGAAAGTGCTTCTCTCTTGCCATACCTTTGTATGCTTTCTTTAACAAATCTTTCTGGATTCAGAAGAAACAGGTAACCAATGGAGGGATGGACAGAGGAGCGCTGCACTGGAGAAGAGAGAGAAGAAGTGAATGAGTTGGGCAGCAGAGTTCAGAATAGATGGGAGGGGGACAGTCTGCTGGTAAACCTCATAGGTGCCAGTATTACTCGTGGGGGTTTGTGTGTCAGGGCCATGGATAGTACACTACAGTGGACGGCCTCTTAAGGGACCAGAAAATGGAGATTTAATACTTCCTGAAAAATGTAGGTAACCTTTGCCATAAACAATACACTGAGGCTAAATATTCTGATTCTCTTGGGCCACCAGCTAAACATACATTCATTTTTTCATTATCATTAGAAATTCAAACATTTCAGTTCTTATGTGACTATATTTCTTGGGAGGTGAATGGGTAGTAACTCAAGGTAAAACGTGTAGATCTCAAGGCAGGTGCAACATGTATGTGATCACGTTGATTGTTTTCTTTTGATATATATATATAAATATATATATATAAAACTCTATTATTTTATGGAAGTAAGATGACTAATTTGGACTGGCACAATGCAGGTTTTGCCTGGATACTCGAAGAGCTATTCTAATGACGCAAATAAGATGGTGGAATCAAACTGAGGCTGTATGTAGGGAAGAAAACATTGATTTAGTATCTTGTTTTGTACAAAACCTTGTCCATAGATTTATCAAACTAATGAAAAAAAATGAATGGTTGCTGTTGCTGACGTTAAATTAAGGTATAATGAGAAAAGAGGTCAGGGCCTGAAATATTGTTGCGCGATCCTAGGAAACTTCATATAGTGGCTTTGATGTAGTTAAATAAAATCTCCAAATCCAACCAAAGCTATGTAGGATAAATATGAATTATTAATAACAAGCTAAATGAAAATTAATACAATTTTTAATGAGCCGTATAAAAGTGCTTGACCAGTGAATATTTACATTTATAAGTCTTGTCTAAAATCCTTTTAAATATGGTTGAGGGTCCAATGTTCTCTTGATAATTTACTGATGATCCTGGCTTGCATTTCACTAATGTCAAAAACCCCTGATGACCCCATGCATGCTTTTAAGCATATAATGAGAAAAATCTTATTTTAGGAGACAGCTATAATGTGTACAATGAATGTGCCCACATTCAGTTAATCTGCCACATGTTTTGCTTTTTAGAGGGAGCCTTCAGGAAACAGCAATGGGAAATGCCTATATCAGAACTAATTATTCCATGTAATTTTGATTTAGGAAAGGAAATATTATTGTGACCTGATTTGGGGCCCCAGAACCTTTTAAACATTAAACAATGTACATGTGCACACAAATATACACATATGCAATATATAAGCAGCAATCGACATGTTCTAAATTATTCTATTGATGACAAGAGAAGGGTGAACGAGATTAGCAACATAGCCCAAGCCTGTTATAGGCCAGAATTGTCTTTTTTTGTAGGCTTAACAATGTTCTCTTAGAAAGTGGTTTATATATATTTTTCTATTCTGAGAGGTAGTGCTATGTGGGATGAGGCATTGTTATACAAGAACACAACTTAAGTCAACTTTCCAAGGCTTTATTTTTTACTTTACTGCCTTCTTCAGTAGATCTAGTATTGTCCAATACACAACTTTAATAGTAAATCATTTGAAAAGTTGTCCACAAGCAATATCCCATCTTTATCCTAAAAGACCTAAAAAAGATACCTTCATCTTGGAGTACTGCTCTTTGAACTTTCTAAGTTGTAGGGAACCACTGTGTCCCTATTGTTTTGACTATTCCTTTGACTCAGGGGCCATTAATAATCCACATATCATCCATTCTTACCATTGCAGACAGGAAGGCATCACCATCCTGCTAAAACACTGTAGAATTCCCTGGGAGGCTTGCACTCAGGCAGGCTTTTGATCTGCTGACAAACATTTCAGGACACACTTGGCAGACACCTTCCTTGTGTCCAGATGATCATGAATTTTAGAAACCTATCTCCGGAAATGTTCAGAGCCCAGGTTATCTTCAACTTACTTTAACTTACATGTCTTCGATTTAATTCCAGAATCATGTAATTAAAATGTATTGTGTCTATGGTCTTTGTAATGGTCAACACTAGGTATCCCCGGAATGGTCTTCATCGTCAGTGTTGAGGAGCCCAATATTACAACTGGCAACCTCATTTTTCACTGTGCAATATAAAGGGCTGAAAGTCTGAATGTGACCATGAATGTCTTTGGTTAACATGTCTTTCAGAAACAGGCTGCAGGCTGCCATGTTGTTGCCCAACATAAGACTCCAACAAGAGATCATGCCAAAGTATAACTTTCTTCGGCATAGAGACAAGAACTATTCAGCATCCCCTAACTGTGAGAGAATAATAATATGGATGTGCAACTAAAAGAAGGTTTAACAATAAATTAACCCTGAAAATTCTTCTTTCTTTCATACTTTCATGAATACTTTTAATATTAGAAATAGGTTGGGCATGGTTTTGGGAAGGACTAGAAAAGGACAACTTTAAATGGTCATTATGTTGAGTATCAATGTGTTAGCACTGTGTTCCATTTTAAAAATGAAGGACACTTGTTTGTTTTAAATTCTCCACATAATCTCATCATTGTTGGCCTCACTTTCTACCATCTGATGATTGTGGCAAATTGTTGTCACTGTTTATGAGAACACTGGCTTATGTCACAACTGCATACCAGTGTTAGCATCTGTGCCGCACATGTGCTGTGTTCAGCTCTTTGAAAACTGTGCATCATCAGTTAAATGCAATAAGATTTAGTCTAACCCATCTCCATAGGATTGCAATATGTAGGTACATTTATTTTTAGAATGTATGAAAAAGATTGCAAAACATTAAGTTGAAAATAACCATACAACCAATACTTGTCAGCACATTATTTATACCTATATTACCACAATCTACGCAATGAAAATGGTTATATACTACTTTAGAGGGCCTTCCTCAACTCCCTTGCATGAACACTCAGAGTCATATTGCAGTGCTGCAGAGCAAATAGGTTTGTGCTCCAGCTTTTTTACATCCAGTCATGAGCAATTTGTGAGCTGGGTCTGCCTTTGCTTACTGTATTATATGCATGAGACTAGCCATGTTTTGTTCCCTAGATAGGCACTGGGTTCCTGGCTGCAGTACCCCTTGGCCACCTGCTGATGGTACTGCCCCATCTGGATCTATGGACTGAGTCAATTCAGTCTCACCAGCAGTTAACTCTGCTGACTTTGATCTGCTGAGTAATTGACTTCACATGAGGCCAATTAATGGTGTTTAAAGCAGAACAAAACTCACCTGGCCTGGCCACTGGCCTCCCCCAGGGCATTCCATATCAGCTGTGTGAACTCCCGCCCCCGATGCCCGTAAAAACTCAACTTTCCCCAGTCCAGCGGCACATGCATGCGCTCTCATCCAATTCGAGCCTTCTGCCATGACTACGCAATTCACCAAACGGCTCTGATTGTTGTGAATGGGAAGTACATGCTGCCACATCCACTGGATACCTGGCAGCGCATACACGGCCCCACCCCAGCCATTCAAAAAGGCTGGGGCAGGAGCGCACACACCGCCAGGGATGTGGGGGTTGTGGCAGCATACTAGTCAATGAGAGCCAATTGCCGAATGACATAGTCACGGCAGACGGCTCTTATTGGACAAGGGCCTGCATTTGCACCATTGGAACAAGGATGAAGTGAGTGAAAATGTCTTTCTGGAGGGTTTCACACAGCAGGACTCCCTGAGGGAATGGAACAAGCATTAGATCCCTTTCACCGATAGCTGTTTGTGTCGAATTGAATAGTAATAATACTCCATCATGTGACAAATGGGCAGAAAATGTAGCCCATTAAAATAAATAGGTCCTTTCACATCAGTGTGCTGCAGTTTGCAAAATGTTCTATGCAGCATTTTGCCTGTAGCATGCGATGGATGCCATAATGTGTTGCGATGAAGAGCCATACACAACGTCACCTCGCAATACCTCGCTCCTGATTCCCCTTCAGTCCTCTGCTCCAGCAAAGACCCAGTGTAAGAACCCCAAAACCCCAGCACTGCTGGGCCAGAGAAGGATACTGGTCCCAGCACCTGCTGCTGCCGCCATGCCGCCTGCAACTACTACTGTAACCCGGAGCCTTGTCTGAAGCTTTACTGCTCATATTGGCCTTTCGCCTTGACTATGTCAAATCTCTAGGTAGGCTGGCAGTTAAAGGGTCAAAGCTAAGTATATTTATTTAGATTTTACAAAAATACCTTTGGCCCATTTCCACAGAAAGATTTGCGAATGAAAAATAGCTAAAGTGAACGCAATCAGACAATAACTGAGCAGTGTAAATGCCCGCTGTAATCAAGCAATCAATGAGAGTTTGGCTACTTAGCATCGTATAGTTTTGGCTGACAAAAAATTTGTTGCATTACTGTCGGCATGTGTAAAACAGAAATGGAATGCAACAAATCTTCTGCGTTCCGAATGCTAGTCGTTCAACGAACTGTCGATTTAATCTGTTTTTGGAAATGGATCATTACCTTCCTTATTATACAGAAAAGTCCCACTTTCTTATACACACAGAACAGTGAACTTCAAAATTCTTGCAAAAACGTAAAAGAGCAGACCAGATGCAGTAATAAACAGATAAGTAAGTTATTTAAAATTGGGCACCCACTTAAAAATTGTGAGGCATGAAGAAGCTTCATTTGATCTAAGTCTTTTATCTGTATCCTGTCCAAGTGACAATTTACATTTAATTTAATCATATAAGTGGCCCTTTTGAAGGGGGGGGGGGGGGGGTCAAGACACAGAAGGGGATGTAGAAATGGGAATATAAATGTGTGCAAAAATTTCAAACCTTCAAATATGGTCTTATGTTTCAGCTGATTGCATATATGCAAGCTTTAAGATGTTTTAGGATGTTCGATTTTTTTTTATCTTTAAGATAAAGGGCATCTGCCTAGGTTGCATCCTGGACTTTGAAACAGCTAAACGGCATATATACATATTCAGGAAACTCATTGTTGGCAGCAGAGAACAGACATTTTATACACTCACATTGTATCACCATGTGTAATAAATGGGACCCTAATCTCTTCATTGTTCATTAGAACAAGTCATATATACAGATCACATCTTAGCATTCCCCAACTACAACACAACTATCTGTAACTACTTCATGCAAAAACTACAGAGTTTATCAGTTTTCTATGATGCCTATTGCCTCATTTGACAGGCCAATTTACTTTTCATGATAGTCCCATGACAGTCAAAAGCCACAACTGATTGGTTGTTTAAACCAGTAAATGCTGAATGGCCTATTCTATATTGTTTTAAAATTCTTCTACCTATCAAGGTCAACAGACACCTGCCACTTTAAAACTTTAAACTCTTTAATATTGGGACATTAACCCATGAAATATTTTTAGCTCCAGAGCTCTGGACTCCGAAAGTTCTTCCCTGGTGACAGGATCCTTGTAGACCCCCAAAGGCTGTTAACCACAAGGATGTTGTTACAAGTAAACCATTCAGTTACAGGAGTATGCAGGTCCCCTGCTCACAGAGGAACACTATAGCTATAGTCATGAAAGTTGGTGAAAACCCTAGGCCTTTTACTAGCTCAGAAAGGAAAACAAAGATGGGAACTCGCAAACTTCAATTCCAAAGCATGTCTGGACAAAAAGGACATCATTCCTGAATTGCCAGGATCTATACTGCATCAGGAAAGACTAGACCTTTTTTGGCTTTAATAAACTTAACTTACTTGTTGGCACACCTTGCATTACACCCTTTGTGTTTTGTGTGATAAAACTACTTACTTTTTATCATCCATTGCATCATACTTATTTGGGGATTTGATAAAACTAGTTACTTGTTGGCGCACTTTGCATTAGACCTTTTTGTGGCTTTGTTAAAATGAGTTACTTGTTGGCACACCTTGCATAACACTTACTGGGTGTTTGATAGACTTCCTCAACTTACTCAACTCTGCCCACCTGAATTGCACCTTCTGGAACAAGCAGCATATACACTGTGTCCAACAATGAAGAAAGCAGGAAATAAGAGACTGGGACTTGGCCGTGGTGCTACTGCTGCAGCTGGTGGTGATGGAGCTGGTGCTGCACGGAGAGGATGTGTCTCATCTGTGGCTGTTACACCTTCCTCCAGCCACAAGTCATGGAGTCACTAATGCTCTATAATGACACTCCTAGTTGGGATAGCGTGGGCCATCCACCTGCCACTGCCTCAGCTGCAGACCTAGTGTTCCCAGATGCCCAACAACTTGTGTTGGAGGATGAGGACATGGCCAGCTGACTAAGTGAGGGAAAAGTCTTAATAATCTCTGCACCACAGCCAAGATCAGGTACCTGCAATCCAAACACAAGCTGCTGTGGTAAAAACACCTAAAACATGCAAACACCGAGGCTTCCTCTGCTGCCTTGGTTGACTCAGCCTCTACCACTGCCTCCCCAATGACAAGGTCACCTGTCTTCCCCCAAAGGAAGGATTTGAGACCAACACCACTAGCAGCAGCATCACCACCACCATCAAGCATGTCCACACCATCCCAGGGAAATGTTGCCTCCTCCTTTTAATCGGTTTCCTCCTGCAGTCAGCACAGCAATGGGGAAACGGCAGCATACGGGCAAAAGACCCAACACTGTGCAGGAGCTGGGGAGTGGCATCCAGGAGCAGACAGATGAGTGGCTGCTGCCGTTGCACCTGAAGCCCAGCAAGGTGGTGTGCAACAATGGGTGTAACCTTGTAGCAGCCTTGGGCAGAGCCAGGTTGATGCACATCCCTTGCATGGCGCATGTGCTCAACTTGGTGGTTCAGAGCTTCCTGGCCCATTATCCAGGATAATGCATAAGGTTCATGGCGTGTGCACCACCTTTGAAGTTCCCACCCTACTGCTGCTCACCTCTCTGCACTGAGGAATATCAGCCTTTCCCCAACCACGTGGAATTCAACTTTGTATATGTTGGAAATGGTATGTGAGCAGTAGGAATAGTGGAGTTACAGCTCCAAAATGCCCAGGTGAGTAGAAGGGCAGAACAACAGCACTTCACCACCAATGAGTGGGCGTCCCTCCATGAGAGACACCTGCACGGCGCTGCAGTGCTTCCAGTATTCCACCAATATGGTCAGCACTGATGACATCATCAGCCCTACCATCCCCATTCTTTGCCTGCTGTAAAAAAACCTTGAGGCCATGACAGAGGATGTGATGGTGCCACAGTAGGAAGCAGAGGAGGAGGAGAAAGGTCCATTTTCCCATGTGCCAGGGCAGTGCACACATGGCTTGCAGGGTGGGTTGCTGAGCCAACAGGGGCCAGGTACTCCACTGTCCAGCCAGCGGACAGTTCTGGAGGATTTAGAGGAAGAGGAGGACTTTCTCTGAAAGCAGGTGGCAACCAGTGCAGCTTACAGGCATCACTGTAACATGACTGAAGGGAGGAGCAGGAGGAGGAAACACCTGACACTGTCTCAGGGACAGTGTCTCCTTGACTCAGGGCAGCCTGGATCACATGAGCCACTACATGCTCCAGTGCCTGCAAAACACCTGCAGAGTCATGCTGGAATCAAGGAGGTGATGTTGTCCTTATTACGGGGATCCAGCAAGGTGGCCACCCAGTAATGGACACTGGTGACTATGAGGGCACTGGGGCCACTAGGGTGGCCACCTTGCTGGATCCCATAATAAGGACAACATTATCTCCTTGGTTCAAGCACTTGAGAAGGCTAGAAAGATGAAGAAGTACAAACACTTTGATGGATGCACAGTTGGTGAAGTTCCCAGCTGACCTTGAGGGCTCAGTGGTGGCACGAGGCCGAGGAGGAGGAGCAAGTTGTCAATGCAGCAGGAGCACATCATAGGGGAGGGTGAGCATGGCCACAATGTGGAACACATTATTCCATTGTCCACTACATCCACCATTGGATATGGCCCGTAGTCCCAGGAGGCAGACTTTGACTCGCATGGTGGATGATTACCTGTCCACGCATCTCCTGCCACTGAGTGAAGTGTCCTTCCCGTTCAATTTGTGGGTTGCTACACTGGACACCTGGCCAGTGTTCAGCACCGCAGGGGGTGTCATCACCAATAGGAGGATCCTCTTATCCACACCCGACATGGACATCCTTACATTCTTTAAGATTAACCAGGAGTGGATCCCCTGTGCCAGCACCTGAGTGGTGTTTGCTACCTCCTCCGACTCTTTCACCTATACCCCCACATCCTCCTCCTCCGTCTCTTCTGCCTAAACCGCCACATCCACCTACACCCCCCCCCCGACACCTGTGAAAAAATGTAATATTTTAACTAATCTATTTATGTATATATTTATGTCTTGATGTTATTATTTATTTATGTTTGTATATATGTATATATTTAGTCATTTATGTGTATATGTATTTATTGATGGTAATATTTACTTATTAATGTATATATTTAAAAATTGTTTGATGTATTTCTTTCTGTAGTTATTTTTTCTTTGGTTTTCTGTTATTGTTTTGAGTACTTTCTCAACCCCATATTGTGCAGGGCAATCTCCCCCTCTTGTTACCTCCCGATTTGACCTCTTACACCCATGAAAATATATATATATATATTTTTTTTTTTTCTTTTTTTTTTCTTTTATTTATTTATTTTTATTTCAGTTCTGTTATTGTTACTTTTTCTAGTCCATTTTGTGCAGGGCAATTGCCTCGGTATTACCTCCAAATTTGCACTTGAGACTGACACCTGTGAAAAAATTTATATTTTATTAGCGCTTCTGCCTAAACCGCCACATCCATCTACACCCCCCCCCCTCTGACACCTGTGAAAAAATGTAATATTTTAACTAATCTATTTATGTATATATTTAGTTATTTATGTGTATATGTATTTATTGATGGTAATATTTACTTATTAATGTATATATTTAGATATTGTTTGATGTATTTATTTCTGTAGTTATTTTTTCTTTGGTTTTCTGTTATTGTTTTGAGTACTTTCTCAACCCCATATTGTGCAGGGCAATCTCCCCCCCCCCCCCCCTTGTTACCTCCCGATTTGACCTCTTACACCCATGACCTCTTACACCCATGACCTCTTAAACCCATGAAAAAAATACATCTATCCTAAGATAAAGAGTACATACAGTATACACATAAGGGCAGACTAGAGGGACCGTATGGTCTCCTTCTGCCGTCAACCTTCTATGTTTCTATATATATATATATATATATATATATATATATATATATATATATATAATTTTTTTTTTTCTTTTATTTATTTATTTTTCTTTTTTTCTGTTATTGTTACTTTCCCTAGTCCATTTTGTGCAGGGCAATTGCCTCGGTATTACCTCCAAATTTGTACTTGAGACAAATCCCAGATGCTTTACCTGAGTTTTAAAACCACAAATTGCTTCACTTCCCACCTTTTGGGCCTGTTACCCATCATGCACAATGTGCTAGTTAGATCAGTTGTGGGAATTGCTAACAAAAATATGTTTTGCAAAAGACCTAGCGCCTGGGGGTCGGGAGTGGGGGTAATTAGGGGGTAAAGTCAAGATTAACCCTGGTTGAAGCAGCGCCAGATGAAACCTGCCACTGTGGGTCAAGATCCCATAGAGCACAATGGGCAGAACTGAAGTGTTTAATGCTTATAAATAGAGATGGGCATACCCAAACCACAAATTTGGGGTTTGTACTGAACAGCCAGGAGTCCATGTTCAATTTCGGTGTCCGGCCCAAACAAGGAAAAGCTGCTGAGCAGCTCATCAACCAGCTTCACCTAAGGTTGCTTTAACTCACCTGTGCCCAATCCTGGACTAAGTTTCCACAATGGGCTCAGAAGAAGAAACTGGTTCTGAATTTTCTCTGCTCTTTTCCAGTTAAACAATTCAACCCAATTAAACACTGTTCCAGTTAGAGTTGGGCCTTAATCATAGCTACTGGGTAAAATCGCCTTGTGGGTAACCTGTGCCTAATATTATTGGCCTGGCAGCTTGACAGCTGATGATTTTTCCATGGCAACTTTTACTCTACTGTTGAGGACATTGTCAGATGATAGAAAGCTTGGGCAAAGGTTTGATCATTTTTGGAATTTGGACAGTCTAACACTGATTTAAACTTCATGAACTATCAACACAGATAAAATGCAATACTAAACAAAATGGTAACTTTTAGTGGACAATTGCAAACTTTTTCCAAAAGTGCAGTAGAGCTTGTAGTCACATCTAAAGGCAATCATACCACTTTGCATTTACCTTGATGTGAGGAATGGCCACTGCAAACATTTACTGTACATTTCTAAAGCATAAGAAACTCTGTAGAGTGCATTTATATAAGTAAAGTCTGACATCTCAAATTGCAGTTTATATTTATGACCTTAATAATGCATCAAAATAGAAAAATACAGAAAATTGGCAAAAGCCCCTTCTATAAGCCCAGGGAAAAAAGCAACAAATAAGTACGGTGATAACAGCTGCTTTAAATAACAGTTTGCATTTGCTTTCTTAAAAGCAGGAATATGGTCTTAAAATGATATTACGATCCAGCTTTGTTCCCCCGGCATTATAGTTATTTCTTTCTCAGAAATCCCTGAAGTTGAATGGGCTGTTGATGATTTCCTCTCTTTGGCTTCAGTAGTTTCTGTTACAGACCATTTGACTTTATCCTAGGATCCTTGTGTTTTTTTATGTTTTCCGTAAATACTGACTGTTTGTCTTCTCTGTGCACACAACACAGATTTTCATAGACTCAGTCATTAACTGCTGGATCATCTAATTTCACCACTTCAGACACTATAATAAGAACGGGTGGGATTTCAAAAGTATCTATTTTGCATATAGAAAGTAAATCCATCTCCAAAATAGATGATCTTTCCCCTTAGCACAGTTTTCATTTACTTTGATGAACTCCCTCAAGTGGCATGTCCAAGGTCACTGTCTTGGATTCAAACCAGGCACACCCACTTCAAAGACATAGCTGTTGCAAGTGACGAGAAACTTAGTTCAGCATTATTCTCTGTTGGTGCAATCCTTCACTGTCTTATGTGGCCCATAAATCCATGATGTCTGCAACATTTACAAGGGTTTGTTTGTATTTACTGGTGTTGTTATGAAGCAACTGGATCATTAAAGATGCAGAAAGAGCGTTTGTTTTAGGCAGAATCACACAGGCTTAATTCAACGCTGCATGAGTTTAGTTTAAATGCAAACTCGTAACAACTCTCATGCAGAAAATATATGGGTTGTGAGTGATTCGAAGAACCACCCAAATATTTTTCACATGTGCAAGATGGTGCGAGTTGGCATGTCATTCATTTCCAACTTGTATTAGAGTTTATCATTTGGCTTTTGCATCAGCTCCACAAATGCCGGCGTGTTTTTTAATGAAAAAGTAAGTATATTTTATTTGCAATTAATTATTTTAATTCAGGGCGTGGGGGCTGCCCGCCTACTCCCTAGCCCTGCCATTTTAACAGCTCCTTTTGGTTTGGGCCTGGTGTTCTCCCAAGGATGCCTCTGGAAGAGCAATTGACCTATACTGAAGGCTAATGGGAGCATGGAGAAGTGAGCTAAGTTAAAAGACATATCCAGGGGATCTATAAACCAAAGCCTGCCTTCCGTTAGGCCAGTGATCAAAATTAAGTCATTACTCTAAAACATTTAACCAGAGTATCAGAAGACCAGGGCTTCATGTCACTAGTGCTGTCCTGGACTTCCAGGAGAGTAGAGATATAGAAGGGATGGTAAAAGATAAGAAAATATCAACCACACAGTCCCAAATATTAAGGCTAAATTAAGTATTCCCTGTCAGTTCTGGAAAGGACATGATGTCTAAAAAGTCATTAGGTGTGCGGCGCAGCCTCACAACCAATTCCTTAAGAAGGTCAAGGCCAAATGAATGCTGAATGATTTACTCTATCTGCACGCTTGTGCTTGTCTAGTGGCTCATGTAACTTCTAGCAGCCAATCGGTCTGCAGTGTGCAGCTGTGGGGTGCATGCCTGCTCCATGAATCTGATTGGTCACAGGAGGAGAACACTGCAATTGCTGCCATGGGGATCCCGAAAGGTTAAGTAATGAAAGTTTGTTTTCAAGCTTGCTCAGCCTTGGCAAAGAGTGGGATACCCCAAGTTGGAATACCCATTAAGGGGGTTGTGCTGTGTACCTAAAAGTTTTAATCTAGATTCCTAACCAGTGGTACAGTTCCACTGGTGATACCTGATATCATATACGGCCAGGTCACAGATTGAGCTTTACCCCAACCTGATCAGCTGCCATCTAAACATCACCCAAGCCTGATTTGCTTTATATGTTTTGTGTGTGTGGTTTCACACTATTTTAGGTGCACTGTGACAGCCCATACCACCCAGGTGACAACTGAGATATTTAGAAAATAGAAAGTGGAACTTGCTGAAGAAATGTTGGAAACACCTTCGGCCTGATTCAGAGGCTGCCTGTGAATACTTGTTTTTTTCGGAAACCGGGAAATTGTGAACACTCGTATCATTCACTGCCACTTTCCGATAACATTTATGATATCTGCAGCCAAAGTCTTGGAAGCTGAGTTTTTATCTGTTTTAGGACGTAAATGCCGTGGATCCCCTTGTTCTCTGTGTGCCGTGTCCTTCGGTGGCTTTCCGGTGTACGCCTTTTTCTGGTTTCACCAGCTATTTTAAGGTGCTTCCCGCTGCCCCCCATCAGTGTACCCATGGTAGTCTGCATGTCCTTGCACATACTTACTTTTGTCCCCCCCTGCTGGCATCTAGGGCATCCCATGTAGTCTGCATGTCCTTGCACATACTTACTTTTGTCCCCACTGCTGGCATCTAGGGCATCCCATGTAGTCTGCATGTCCTTGCACATACTTACTTTTGTCCCCCTTGCTGGCATCTAGGGCATCCCATGTAGTCTGCATGTCCTTGCACATACTTACTTTTGTCCCCCTTGCTGGCATCTAGGGCATCCCATGTAGTCTGCATGTCCTTGCACATACTTACCTTTGTACCGTCTGCTTCTACCCACTTACTTACTTACTGTTTGTTTGTTTTTGTTTCATTTGCTTCTGCTTTATGTCATTGCAAATAAAACATGCTTAAAACATTGTAGTGCTGTGGCTTAGCTGGTTAAAGCGCCTGTCTAGTAAACAGGAGATCCTAAGTTCAACTCTCAGCAGCACCAGGTTTAAGTACATTTTCATTTCTAGAATCTAAAGCTTCACCCATCCAATCCAGCATATAAAACATGCAATAACTTTAAAACTCTTGCTTTATTAAAACTTTTTTTTAATCGTTATTTATGTAAAAAATAATAAAAATAAATATTTTTTTTTATTTTTTCTGGGACCAACATGCAAAGAGAAAAAAATATACATTACAACTTGTTTGCCCACATGTGTGTCTGTAAAGCACATACATTTTTACATATTTAATCAAAACTTTTAGGGGGCCACCCTTCTCCTCAGCGCCAACCCTTCTTCAGAGTTTGTAAGGCAGGGTTTGGGGGTGGCCCTCCCCAACACCTACCAGAGGATGTTGGGCACCATGGACACCGATATGCGGCATGTGCCCACCAGTGGTAAGTCTTGTTAGCAAATTGTAGCTTGGCACAGGGGGAAGTAGGCCAACCAAACACTCCACCCACCAACCTGAGTTTACACATGCACATCTAACTTTGAGGGCTTGCCTTTGCAGCATATGTTGTGTGACATATTATATGTAACCCCAAACATGGGTGTGAGCAGACATAAATGTGGGGGCCCACGTCGATGTGGGGGCCCACGTCGATGTGGGGCCCAGTATGTAGCCCTAGTAGGGATTTTGAAGTGGTACATATACTGTTAAGAGAAAACTACCAGTGCATTTACCTTGACTCTGCAGCAACACCCCAGCTAGCAAAACCTCGTCCACAAGACCCGCCACCAGCAGCCACAGCTGGCCCGTCTGGTGTGCCTACCACTGAGACAGCATGAAGGCCAGGCTCACCCACCAGCCAGCCACCCAGGGAGCAGAGTCCATACAGTGATGAGGTAAATGAGTGAGCTTAATAGGCAAAGGGCAAGGGGCAGAGTGGTGGAGGAGGGTGAACCAAGGGTAAAGTTTGGTTCCCTGGATGCTGTATGGTAATAACTAATCCAAATGTTGACCTTTCTCCACACAGATGGCACCTCTCCTGGTTGAAATGAATGAGCTAGAGGAAGGGTACTCTGAACATCTGGAACCCCCAATATCATCTGGACACCTCCACCAGCTGCTGGCACCACTTACTACCACTCAGCTACAGCCCGTGTGCAGTGGTGGGCCCCATTATAAACCTCACGGTCATGTGTCTGGGGCCTTAAGAGGGGTGTCAGGAGCCAGGAAAGCAACGGGTAGCCAGAATCACCTAAAATACAAATGAAAACGGAAATTAAATTACTAGCAAATAACAAGACATCAAAACAGCCTAGATCAAATAGTAAGTATTACAATAGAGTAGGGCCAAACAAGCAAAAGGTAAGGCAGGATGCTCGGACTAAGCATTTGTAACTGCAACAGGGAGAAGGGAATATGCAAAGAGGGACATGAGCACAGTCGAGGTGATGGAGGACAGGAAGACCAATTGACAAGCACAATAAACTTGGACAAATTACAAAAAGGGGGCACATAACAAAAATGAAAAACACATTGCAACATAAACAATATACAGGCAGATCCACTCCAGCATTAAACAGACTTATCCACAAGCCAACCGCTAGTCAGCTCGCCACTCTCACGGAAAAAGTGAAAAACGAAGATCCGGCTCCATGACACATTGGACGCTAAGAGAGTGGCACAAAATGCGTTGCTGAAAAGAAGCCACAAATAAAAGACATTTGCAAATAACCTTTTGCCATACAGATATTTGTCTATTCAACAGTTTCTGTGGTTTGGAAATGGGGTTTTGAAGGTAACTAATACTGTACTGTTCCTGAAACCCATGATGCAGCCTTAAAGGGTAAATCCACTTTCAATAGCATTTTTAAAAGTTTCCATTATTGTGTACCAAAACGATGTTCTCAAGGTGTTGAACTTATCCGTAATTTTTAATGTTTGCAACAAAAAAGTAAACTGTTTTCCCTAGCAATAATGTGTTTACCTTAGCCACATGCACCAACTAGTGTGTTTAGTGTACATAGCAGACACTTCCTGACTCTGCCATGCTGATCATCTGAATGGTTGAGACAAAGATGATGCCCCTCCTGAGCACACAGTTGAACCCTTCCAGCTGTAATACAGCTTCTTCAGATGGGGAGTCAAAATCTTGTGGTCCAGTAGCTAAAGGGTTCTCACCTGGTGAGGCCATTACTGCTGCTTGATTAAGCCACAGATGCTGATAAACCCATCTGTTATAGTGGAAGGATTCTAGGACTTCAGTCAGTGGTTTTTACTCAAGGACAGGAAAGCTGATCCCACTTCAGCAACCCAGAGCCACAGACATGCTGATAAATAAATCACAGGTATGAGGGCACAACCCTAACACAAATGTGTATTTTACATTCCAAATGAGGAAAACAATAAAAGGCAGAACACCGAAAACCTGACAAGAAGAGAGAAGATTTTCATCTCTAAAGATAGAATTTTTGTCTTTAGAGAGGATTTTATATGAAGTAGCTTTTCACCATTTTTGTGTGTTGTCCATTTATATATTTATACAAGTTAATCATGTCCCCCTTTAGGTGTCTCTTTGCAATACTAAATTGATTTAATTCCCATTTTTCTCCTAAACTAAGATCCTCCATTCCACTTATTAGTTTGGTGGCTCTCCCCTGCACCCTTTCCTAAATCAGGGCATCCATTCTATGAACATTCTATGATTCTATGTAGTAGAAGATATACTTAAACAGGGCAGCCATTAGGGCACGAGAGCTAAGACTCCAGTATGGAGCCCAACGGGCCTAGCCATTAAAAGGGGGCCCCAGCCACGTGGCCATAAAAGCCACCCTGACCTGAGACCAGCAGACCACCACACTATTGCTGCTGGTGTTGATGATAAATGTCTACCACCATCCCCCAATCTTATCTGCCTTGGGGCCCAATTCAAACTAGGGACCAAGCCATTAGACATAGGTTAGAGATGGGGTTCTATAGAGGTTATATTCTGCCTGGGCCCTTTATAATCTATAATTGGATGGCTGGGCCCCTAGTCTGATTTTTAGTATCCTTTATGGGCTGAACAATAAGGTAAGCCTGGCTGCCTCAGGGACAGAGGCCCGGTTAAAACCAAACAATCATCACATATTGGTTATAGAGGGCCCAAGTCTCCATATGGCATATATTTAGTTTGGGCCCCTCATAACTTAATGTGATGGCTGGGCCCCTGGCCCCTAGAGTTTTGTGTTTCCTATATTGTCTTTTGAGATAAGCTTGGTTGCCTTGGGGACAAAGGCCCAGTTTAAACTAGGGGTCAAGCCATCACACATTGGTTATTAGGCCAGACATTTCTGCTGTAAGGGGCATGTAAATTCCAGATGGAGGCCCTGTACTCAAGCATTGTAAACCCAACCTGCTTTTTCTGAAATTATTTGCATAGTTCTGCCTTCTACTAAGAATCATGGGTTATTCCTGGTATTCTTGTTCTGTATGTGCCATGTAAAATCTTTCTGTTTTAAGAAACAGCTTTTTACCTAATAATGGATTAAAAAACAAATAAAACAAGCCTTGTGTGATAAATTATCAAGTCAAACCTCTATCTTTTACTGGCCTGTAGAATTGGTTGTTGTGGGTGACTGTTTAAACTAGCGCAGTGAGTATCCTTAGACTCTTTGCACCTGTTAGATTTACTCCAGGGGAAATCATGAGACTTGCTGAGAGGAAATGTTATACAAGAGGGAAATAGGATTAAAGGTCGAGTTTTCTTTACAATGACACAGGGTTGTTTTGGCTGCTAATTATATTTAAAAAACACGACCAGACTTTATTAACAAGTTTGATTGTTTTACCATTGGTTTTAATGACCCGTTGACCATGACATCAGCATTGGGTGAGCTAGGCAATCAGCACCTAGATAAGCTGTTGTTGTACAGGTCCGGCTGTGTGAGAGGACGCTGCTGCTTGCTGTCAGCAAGAGGACCTGCCCAAGCAGTATTAATCATCTAAGTCAAAGTCTATATCTTAGTGCCCCACAAATGTCTTCATCACAGGCTTTGATCATGTTTTGTTGAAAATGTGCATTCCTCCATGCTTCAGGCCCCTGCTATGACACCATCAAAGGGTGTCAGGGTCGGAGAGAAGCTGTAGGGATTTGGCCTGTCACTATGTATTGTATCAATAGGCTCAAAGAATGTGACAGTCTATGGATGGGAGTCAACAGCAGGGAGACATTAAGGAGGACATGTCGCCTATGTGGTCAAACAACCTGCCAGGCATGTGTGTCTAAATGCGGCTTGGTATGTATAATCCAATTTACAGTGCTAATGCTCATCCTTACTGTGCAGCAAATCAGAGACACTGTTCATTCTGTTTGTAAACCTCAGCTTTAAATCGTTATACATAACACACATTATTTTATTATATTTTTTTGAAGCCCGAGAAAGTCCACCAATACTTTGTCTTCTTATTCAGGTCATGTGTTATCCCCCCCCCCCCCCCTTTCATTTTGCAGTATCTGCTAGATTGGGGTAATTTATCTTCACTATTTGTAGTATTAACTTGTAGTCTTAATGGGTTTATGTATTCATGTGGGAGTATTTGTTTGCACTTAGCTTAATTTTCTTACTTTTCAACATATATATTATTGGCATTTATTCTTTAAAGGGCCAATCCAGCCAGATTGCCCTTTTTAAATGCCCCCTTCCTTAGTGCTGAAGCAGGTGGGGGTTACATAAAAATCAAACACTTACCTGGCCCGTAATCCAGCACCGACGGGCACCGCTTGCTTCAGCCGTCCATAGAGCACGGTCCCCATGTTATGTGTGCTTCTGCCCGTCCATTCAAGGGAATGGTTGGACAAAAGCACACTCATGTTGGCCTCTAAATGTCTGCTGGTGAAGCCCAGCAGACTGGAGGGAGCGGGAATGTTGGAGTGTTTCAAATCCTTGGCACTGATATGAGATCAAGGGGAGTATATGGGGAACCAGTGATCGGGATGCCCTTAGGGAAAACTCTAAAAGAGGGATAAATTCATTAATTTGTTCCACATTAAAAAACATTTCATGATTTCCGAATTTGGGTACACTATATTGTAAAGTCCCCTGAGGGCAGCAGCAAAAGCTTTGCCACACTCTGCAACCCCTGCAGTATCCCCACTCCCTGCCACCTTACACAGTGCCAACCACCCTACGAGGAAAACCGATTTTTGCCCTCTTTAAAGATTTTTTTTTTTCATTAGGCAGTTGTTATCATAGTGACTGGGTTTATATCAGGTGTAAATGTTAGGGCAATTGTTGTGGCACAACAATAGCCTCCATGTTTTGTTCTGTCTTGTGCTGTATGTTTTTTAAGTTTGAGAACAATGTATTGCATTTAGGGTAATTGTGTGCCACTTTTTTGGGGTCCTCCTTGTTTTGTGTATCTTTTACTAAGATGGTTTGACCCCTCAGCCGTAACTCATCTTTGGGTCATTCAGGTAGTACATGAGTGATCTATATTGTGTTATATTATATTTTAGATATAGTTTGGGAAGTTGCAAAATGCTTGGCACCAGGTAACTGTTAATAACTGTAAATAAGAGTAGTGTAAGCTTATCTAAAGTTTTCTTCAAATAAACATGGTGGTGACTTTTACCCAATTTCTGATAAATTTACATGATTTATGTTTTTATGTGCATTATTAAAGTGAGCTAAGACAGATATAGGACGGCACTAGCTGTAAGCATATGTAGCAGGTGTGCACACAAAGGGATAGGTGAACATACAATGAACACCCAAGCAACGGGGAGTTCCACACATTCCCCAACCTATCCCAAATGAAAGAAAGTGGCACTACCTTATATGTCCCCCAAAAAATAAAGTTTTATTAAGGATGAGTATACAAAACATGCACTGTACACTTTAAAAACAATCTAAAACACATAAAACATAGACAAACCTAAGGGGGGGGGGGCAAAAACGTGACTGCTGTTAATAAGCCACCTATTAATTAGAAAATGGTAATAGAATGATAAAAGGGTCTAAGCCAGCCCTAACCCTGATGGTGGAAAATCTGTGCCAACTATCTAAGAACATATAGAAAAATAATAATCCCTTTATATACATATACTGTATATATATATATACATGTGCATTTTTGGTCAAAAAAAGTGTTCATGTGCTAAAGTGCTATTCCAAGTAATAAGGACCAACCGGGCAGGGAGGAAGCAATAAGACACGACGGAGCCTCGCTAGGGGTGCTCACACATGCATCTGGGCTGCGCGACGCGCTTCTGCCCCCTTGGAACGCATATTGGCCCGCTGACGCACTTCCGGCCGGGGCGCGTCAGAGGAGACTGGCTCGCTGACGCACATCCTGCCGGAGTGCATTCAGATGCTGGATGTGCGGCTGGACATGGGGCGGTGGAGCGGAGAGGGTGAATATATAAAGGTTTTGGGACCATATGTGTGCCTATTCACCCTGAGGAAGTGACACTGTGACGTCACGCAGCCCGTCGGCGGCGAGCGGGGGGTCTGTACTGCTGGTTTCCACCATGATTATGGACATGTGAAATGTTTATTACCGTGTCTTATTGCTTCCTCCCTACCTGTTTGGTCCTTATTACTTGGAATAGCACTTTAGCACATGAGCTTTTTTTGACTAAAAATGCACATATATATGTATATAAACTGATTGTTTTTTTTCTATATGTTCTTAGATAGTTGGCACAGCATTTCCACCAGCAGGGTTAGGGCTGGCTTAGACCCTTTTATCATTCTATTACCATTTTCTCATTAATAGGTGGCTTATTAACAGCAGTCACGTTTTGTCCCCCCCTTAGGTTTGTCTATGTTTTATGTGTTTTAAAGTGTACAGTGTATGTTTTGTGGACTCGTCCTTAATAAAACTTTATATTTTTTTGGACATATAAGGTAGTGCCACTTTCTTTCATTTGGGATAGGTTGGGGAGTGTGTGGGACTCCCCGTTGCTTGGGTGTTATTAAAGTCAGTGTATAATTTAAAGGGGAAGTCCAAGCTTTTTCTACCCCCCACCCACCCAGCAACCCCTCCCTCCCCCACCCAGCAACCCCTCCCTCCCCAGCCTGATTTGGGTGTTAAAATAATAAAACAGCTAATCTGATCAGGGGAGGGAGAAGTGTGTGGAATGTTACAAAATGCTTGGACTTCCTCTTTAATGACGTTTAATGACATTTATATGAATCTATCACACTTGATTGTCTACTATCCTATAATGGCATAACGCCCACATTTTGTATGGAATCAGATTCATCAATACAGTGTTTGATGTTTTCCTAATGTCCACTAATGCTACTACCAGAAAAAAATACATAAGCTGACCTCAATTATTGACACACAGTGCATTGCATACAAGACCAGGTCTGCCTTACACATAATAACCGTAGGGCATCTTCTATAATGTAGACATTGCTAAGAAAATCACTATAAAGAATGGCCAGGTCATAATAGCAAGCATGCTCAGGAGGCAGGATGCAGGCCTAGATTTGAGCCCCGGGACTCTTATTAGCTGCTCAGGCCTTCCCGTGTTGTCTTTAGCTCTAAGTTTTAGTACAGAACCCTGTGGTGTTGAGTGACAAATTGCTCCGAGCCTTAGACTAAACATGTTTAAAAAATGGAAGTTCTGTGAATACTGAAAGCAGATCTATCACTCAAGTCTCTCCTGAATGGTATAGTAGAGCTATCTATCCATCAGGATAATACCCATGCAAGCCTCGCCTGACAGTAGCCTGCTTACTGAGGCCTGAGAGACAAATGAAGCTTAAAACATGTCCGCTTCCTTGTCCTTATGTCAATGAGGACTGGCAGGTTTATCCTAATTTATTAGTTTATGGATTTTTTTCTGTATGGATTTTCTCTATTAGGATAGCACTGTAACTGAAAAAGGCTGTCAAACTGAAAACCCTGAAAAAAGAAAACAACCCTAACATGCTCCATCACCTACTGCAAACATATGGGCTGGAGAAAGTCAACCCTGGATTTGGGGATTGGGCCAGCTGCTTCGGGTTATGTGGTCCTCGCAGAATGTTTCATGTTGTCTTTCATATTTGTGATTCCATTGGGAATATTTAGACTCACATGGGACTGATATTTTGACCATTGAAAGAGAGCAACATAAAATATAGCGTCCCTGTGCAAGTGAGTACCAGTCTATTGGCCTGTCCAAGTACATAGGCCACTTTTCTCGTTAGTCATGTACAAAGTCATGCCTGTATAGGAAAGGAGTCTGAGGTAACATTGACTGGTTAGTACTAGTGATGAGTGAATCGATTCTGACGAACCCGAATTCGTTACAAGTTTCATGAAATATTCGATTCGTTACGATTCTGAATATCGCCGCGATTCGATCGCTCAAATCACTTCCTTAAAACTCCATTTACTGCTATACAGCCCATCTAAAATGGTGGATCGACATGTCAGGACATGTCCCATGGGGCAAGGATTCCTGGGTAGGTGTCACATGCTACCTATCAGCAGACAGGCTTACCGATGATGTCACAGCCCCATATAAACGGCGGCCATCTTGCGGAAGATCATTCTGACACTGTATTGCGGCCAGAGCAGGTCAGGCAGGGAGAGAGCGAGGGACAGAAAGATAGATAGATAGATAGATAGATAGATAGATAGATAGATAGATAGATGAAACAGAAGAAGCGAGGGACAGATAGAGAAGGAGAGAGGCTGTGACAGTGACAGATAAAGACAGGGACAGTTTAAAGTGTTTGCTTTAGCTTCCAAGCCTATTTAGTGTTAATAACACACCTGCCTATTAAGCTTTTCCTTTACCTGGTGTCATTCTTTAAAAAGCATGCTAGCATTAATATTTCAAGACTACCTGTCTAATAACTGCTTGCATTTTGTAATCAACGTCACTTTTCCACAATCAAAGGAGACCACCTCTGTATGTGAGGAGGGGGCATCCCAAGCACTAGCATTAATATTTCAAGACTACCTGTGTACTAACTGGTTGCATTTTATAATCAACGTCACTTTTCCACAATCAAAGGAGCCCACCTCTGTATGTGAGGAGGGGCATCCCAAACACTAGCATTAATATTTCAAGACCACCTGTGTAATAACTGCTTGCATTTTATAATCAACGTTACTTTTCCACAATCAAAGGAGCCCACCTCTGTATGTGAGGAGGGGGCATCCCAAACACTAGCATTAATATTTCAAGACCACCTGTGTACTAATTGGTTTCCTTTTGTGAGCAAAGTCACTTTTCCACAATCAAAGGAGGCCACCTCTGTATGTGAAGAGGGGGCATCCCAAACACTACCATTAATATTTCAAGACTTCCTGTGTAATAACTGGTTGCATTTTATAATCAACGTCACTTTTCCACAATCAAAGGAGGCCACCTCTGTATGTGAAGAGGGGGCATCCCAAACACTACCATTAATATTTCAAGACTTCCTGTGTAATAACTGGTTGCATTTTATAATCAACGTCACTTTTCCACAATCAAAGGAGGCCACCTCTGTATGTGAGGAGGGGGGAATCCCAAACACTAGCATTAATATTTCAAGACTACCTGTGTAATAACTGCTTGCATTTTGTAAGAAAAGTCACTTTTCCCAATCAAAGGAGCAAACCTCTGTATGTGAGGAGGGGGCAACCCAAACACTAGCATTAATTTTTCAAGACTACCTGTCTAATAACTGCTTGCATTTTGTAAGCAAAGTCACTTTTCCCCAATAAAAGGAGGCCACCTCTGTATGTGAGGAGGGGGCATCCCAAACACTAGCATTAATATTTCAAGACTACCTGTGTAATAACTGGTTGCATTTTATAATCAACGTCACTTTTCCACAATCAAAGGAGCCCACCTCTGCATGTGAGGAGGGGGCATCCCAAACACTACCATTAATATTTCAAGACTACCTGTGTAATAACTGCTTGCATTTCATAATCATCATCACTTTCCACAATCAAAGGAGCCCACCTCTGTATTTGAAGAGGGGGCTTCCCAAACACTAGCATTAATATTTCAAGACTACCTGTCTACTAACTGGTTGCATTTTGAAAGCAAAGTCACTTTTCCACAATCAAAGGAGGCCACCTCTGTATTTGAGGATGGGGCATCCCAAACACTAGCATTAATATTTCAAGACTACCTGTCTAAAACCTGCTTGCATTTTATAATCAACGTCACTTTTCCACAATCAAAGGAGCCCACCTCTGTATGTGAGGAGGGGGCCTCCCAAACACTAGCATTAATATTTCAAGACTACATGTGTACTATCTGGTTGCATTTTGTAAGCAAACTCACTTTTCCACAATCAAAGGAGGCCACCTCTGTATGTGAGGAGGGGCATCCCAAACACTAGCATTAATATTTCAAGACTACCTGTGTACTAACTGGATGTATTTTGTAAGCAAAGTCACTTTTCCACAATCAAAGGAGGCCACCTCTGTATGTGAGGAGGGGGCATCCCAAACACTAGCATTAATATTTCAAGACTACCTGTGTAATAACTGCTTGCATCTTATAATCAACGTCACTTTTCCTCAATCAAAGAAGCCCACCTCTGTATGTGAGGAGGGGGCATCCCAAACACTAGCATTAATATTTCAAGACTACCTGTCTAATAACTGCTTGCATTTTATAATCATCATCACTTTTCCACAATCAAAGGAGCCCACCTCTGTATGTGAGGAGGGGGCATCCCAAACACTAGCATTAATATTTCAAGACTACCTGTGTAATATCTACTTGCATTTTATAATCAATGTCACTTTTCCACAATCAAAGGAGGCCACCTCTGTATGTGAGGAGGGGGCATCCCAAACACTAGCATTAATATTTCAAGACTACCTGTGTACTAACTGGTTGCATTTTGTAAGCAAAGTCACTTTTCCACAATCAAAGGAGGCCACCTCTGTATGTGAGGAGTGGGCATCCCAAACACTAGCATTAATATTTCAAGACTACCTGTCTATTAACTCCTTGCATTTTATAATCAACATCACTTTTCCACAATCAAAGGAGGCCACCTCTGTATGTGAGGAGGGAGCATCCCAAACACTAGCATTAATATTTCAAGACTACCTGTGTAATAACTGCTTGCATTTTATAATCAACGTCACTTTTCCACAATCAAAGGAGCCCACCTCTGTATGTGAGGAGGGGGCATCCCAAACATTAGCATAAATATTTCAAGACTACCTGTGTACTAACTGGTTGCATTTTGTAAGCAGTCACTTTTCCACAATCAAAGAGGCCACCTCTGTATGTGAGGAGGGGGCACCCCAGCACTAGCATTAATATTTCAAGACTACCTGTGTACTAACTCGTTGCATTTTGTAAGCAAAGTCACTTTTTCACAGTCAAAGGAGGCCACCTCTGTATGTGAGGAGGGGGCATCCCAAACACTAGCATAAATATTTCAAGACTACCTGTCTACTAACTGGTTGCATTTTGTAATCAAAGTCACTTTTTAAGCAAAATTAACTTTTTGCCGGGGGGGGCATCCCAAACACTAGCAATAATATTTCAAGACTACCTGTCTACTAACTGGTTGCATTATGTAATAAAAGTAACTTTTCCACTATCAAAGAAGCCAACCTGTGTATTTGAAGAGGGGGCATCCCAAACACTAGCATAAATATTTCAAGACTACCTGTCTACTAACTGGTTGCATTTTGTAATCAAAGTAAATTTTAAGCAAAATTTGCCTTTCGCTGGGGGGCATCCCAAATACTAGCATAAATATTTCAAGAGTTGCATTTAGTAAAGAAAGTCACGTTGTCAAATTGCCAGCAGCCATTGCCTTTAACCAGGAGGGCATCCCAAATATGCACACATTGGAGTTGGCAGCAGCAGCATTAGGAGCCCATATATTGCCTGAAAAACACACATATGAGCTGGCAGCAGCAGCATAGGGCGCCCATATATTGCCTGAAAGACACACCCTGGCGTTGGCAGCAGCATAAGGAGCTACCATGCATCAGCTACTACCATGGATCAGCCATTGGTGGCTGGAAATCCTGGCTGAACCATGCCTGATTCATCTTCACAAAGGTGAGTCTCTCCACATTTTTCGTGGACAGACGAGTTCTCCTTGGCATGACTATGGCCCCCGCCGCACTAAACACCCGCTCAGATGGCACACTAATCCCTGGGCAGGACAGCTTTCCCAGGGCAAACTCTGCCAGTTGCGGCCACAAGTCAAGTTTGGCTGCCCAGGTCCCCAAGGTGTGTTGGCATGGTCATGTTAAGGTATGACACTACCTGCTGGTTCAGGGCCTGCTCCAGGTCTTTCTGCTGCTCATGATTAGCCTCACTATGCGAGTGAAGAAAGCTACCCATTAGCGACTGAAGACTGCCGCTGATGGAGCTGCTGCTGCTGCTCCTGCCACCCCCCCCCCCCCCAGCAGCCATGGCAGTGGAAAGTGAGCGCAGAGGTCCCCCCGAGTCAGACCTGTGAGAGTATGTGTAAGGAACTTACCTCTGCCAGGGGGCGGCGGCGAGCGTCTGCTGGGCGATGCGGCGCCTCACTCTGGCAGCCTCCCTTGCCCCACTCTAGCTGTGCAGTCGAGTGCCCTGTAGTCTGTAAATTTCGCCACTAGGAGGCGCCGTGCTTCGAGTGGCAGGCAGTGCAGAGTCTTCCACACCTGATGGGAATCAGGGGCTGATCAGCTTTGCAGCCAAGACTGACCAGCCCCTGGATAGTGTGTCCAATCACTCACAGTGTTGTAAGTTGCACCAATCAGCACATACACTCCCCCCAGGGTGGCCATTGGTCGATTCTCCAATAAATATGGAGTCAGCCCAGCACTCAGTGCCCGTGATAGTTGCTTGTGATTAGGGTGTGATTCTGTTAGTTGTTATCTGATTCCGACCCGGCTTGATCGACCATTCCTGTCTGCTGCCTGTACCGACCTCTGCTTTGTCTGACCACGAACCTGCCTGCTCCTCTGGGTACCCTGCGATCTCTGACCTCCCGGCTTGACCCTTTGGCTACCCCTGACTACACACCTGTCTCATCCCTGTACTCTGATGCACCCTCCGGATTGACTACCTGTGAACGACCTTGGCTTCGGGATACCCTCGTGGTTCATCGGCCTTCACCATAAGCAGCCATCCTTTGTGCCTATTAAGACCTGAGGGCAACCGTGTCTGGTGAGGCATACCTAGCGTCCTGGCAAACGGGGGATTGACTATAGGCAGAAGCGGCGGTGGAGATTGGGGTTGCCTGCTTACAGAAGGCTGGTGTCCCGCTGGGCATCACAGTATGGACCATGGCGCAGATAGGCATCGGCCAACTGACCACGTAGAATGTCTCTGTAGTAGGTCAGTTTGTCCTCCCTCTCAGTGAGTGTAAAAAATTCCCCCATTTTGTGCCGGTAGCGAGGGTCCAATAAGGTGGAGAGCCAGAAGTCATCCCGCTGGCAAATGGAGACAATTCTGCGGTCACTAGGCAAGCACGTGAGCATGCACCGTGCCATTTGTGCAAGTGACTCGGAGGGACTACCTGTCTCCCTCTCCACTGCATACTGCCACGGTGTGTCTGGGTCCTCTGTCTCGCCTTCCTCACAACCCTCTAGCACCTCTAGCTTCTTCTCTCCTGTCAGACTAGATAAAATGGCCATTTTGTCAAACCTAAACTGTGCCCCCACAGGCTTTATGTGGCCGTAAAATGTAGGGGCCATGTCTCCAGTGCCCAGACTAGCCATGGTTTCCAACATGTGTTGTAGTACATGAAGCAGTGGAATCACATCATTCATCCCGTAGTCCTGGCCACTGACTAATAATTGGCTTCCTCAAAGTGCCTGAGCAAACGACAGGTGTCACGTATGAGCTGCCACTGGTTTACATTGAAGTTACACAGGGGAGTCCCCCTATCTGCTTGGATCATCAAGAAATCAGTGATGGCTTTTCTCTGTTTGTATAGTCGATTCAGCATATGGAGGGTGGAAACATCGCAAATCAGACTATGTTGGGGGATACCGTTCTGACGCTGTAGCTCAAGAAGGGTGTCCTTGGCGGTGTAGGAGTGGCTGAAGTGCATGCAAAGTTTCCTTCCCATTGTTAGGATGTCTTGCAGATGGGGGGAAGACTGCAGAAAATGCTTGACAACTAGGTTGAACACGTGTGGCATGCAGGGCGCATGGCTCAGGCTTCCTTGTCGCAGCGCAGACAAGATGTTCTTCTCATTGTCAGTCACCATGGTTCCCATTGGCAGTTTTGGTGGAGATTTATGATTTTTAGCAGTTCCTCCCATGTGTGACTCCTTGACTCAAGGCAAACCCTGTGAAGAACAGTGTGAAACCGCCATGTCCTGCACACATGGTAGACTGGAAGGGCACTGTAAAAAATAAAGAAATAAATAAAAATACCGAAAAAAACAAAATGCAAAAAAAAAAAAAAAATGAAAAAAAAATTGTAAAAAAATTAACAAAATATTAAAAAAAGACAATGGAAAAAATATATAAAAAAATAAAAAAAAAATCAAAAAGTATATATTTTTTAAAAATACAAAATATTAAAACATTTTTTTTATATGTTATTGGTATTATGTTATTGTTATTGTGTTATATGTTATTATATGTTATTATTATAAATGTGTTCAAATAAGAAAAACGTTAACAATTAATATGTAACTGACAATTAGGCACTTTTTTCTGTGACATCATTGCTAAGTGCAAGTGCACTGTCATAGGCACAATGGCCTAGGAGCGTGGTGCCACAGCGGAGGGACCTGTTGTGGTTGTGCAGGAACCACAATCACCCAGTGGGCCTTAACGGATATGTATTGTCCCTGACCGTAGTTACAGCTCCAGGACGTAGGCACTGTCGTGCACTTTGGTGCACACTGACAGGCTAAAGGACTGGCCCACCTTCTGTTCAACAAAATTGTACAGGGCTGGTACTGCCTTCTTCGCAAAGAAATGAGGAGGAGGAGCATCTGGAGCAACAGAGGATGGGTATGACACACAAGAGGTGGTGGAGCCTTGGCTGGCTGGAACAGGGAGCGGCGTGCCACTGGGTAATGCAGCAGGCTGGAGCGCCACTTTGGAACCAACTCTCCCAGGCCGCTTTATGGTGATGCTGCAAATGTTGACGCAGGGCTGTGGGTCCAACATTGGGACCCTGGCCCCACTTCACCTTCTGCCTACACATTTTCATATAGCCATGTTAACCTCCTGCGGATGCTTGATGAAAATCGCAGAGTAGCTGATTTTCCTACCAACAGTCCGCACTAATTCACTACTGCCGCCGCTGCCGCCGACTCCAGGGACCCTCTTCCACTATATCCTGGAAAGGTAGCCTGCCATGCAGCATGTGGTCTACCCCGAGCACATTTGCCTCCATACTTTCCCCTTCTGCCACCATGCTGACCGCTAAATCTGTCACTCTCCATCACTCCAAGCCTTTAAAAGTGCCCTCAAAACTCACTGATGTCCTCCTCATGTTCCTCAACAGTGTCCGCTTAAGAAGCCAAAATGCTTGCAACACCACCTCTCACGCCACTCTCCTCATTACTACTTGCCCGCCTAGTGGAAGAAGCGGCGAGTGTCTTCTCCACTTCTTGGCTGAGCAGTAGCTGCTAATTTTTCAGATTATCAGATCGTCCTCACTGAATAGCAGAGCTGAACCCAAAGCATAAGATATAACCGACATGTGACTGGGGGTGTCAGATGTCACTTGTGATGAAGTGGATGGTCGTGTTAACCAATCAATGATGGCAGATGGGTTGCTGGTCGAGACACGACCGCTAGCTGATACTGGTAGATCAGGCCTCTCACTGAGACTCCTGCTGCCACTCACCCCTAGTCTGCTGCAATCTCTGCTTGATGAATTTAGGCCTAATATGTTACTATGTTACTAACATGTTACTATGTTACTAATATGTTACTATGTTACTAATATGTTACTAATATGTTACTATGTTACTAATATGTTACTAATCTGTCACTCTCCATCACTCCAAGCCTTTAAATGTGCCCTCAAAACTCACTCATGTCCTCCTCAGGTTCCTCAACAGTGTCTGCTTAAGAAGCCAAAACGCTACCTCCCCTGCCACTCTCCTCATCACTACTTGCCCGCCTAGTGGAAGAAGCGGCAAGTGTCTCCTCCACTTCTTGGCTGGGCAGTAGCTGCTGCTGCAACCTCTGCTTGATGAATTTAGGCCTCTGCAACTTCTCTGTGCCCATCCTGGCACTTTTCTGCCTGACATACTTAGTGCGTATATGAGGGGAGGACAAACTACACTACACTTAAAACAGCATTTGTCGATAACAGCAGCAGGTGTGTAACTATCTATGGCCTTTATCTAAGTAGTAACTAGGCCCTGAACAAAGTGATGAAACTCTTAGATGTGCGTATGTGATGCTCTGATGAGGGCAATTCAATGTGCTCCAGTACGCTTGAAAAATTTTTTTTTGAGAGACTGGCCTGCATGGAAATGAATCGGGCATGGATCAGCCAATATTTCCACCCACCAATGCCTGATGAGTAGATTGATCATAGTGCCAGACCAACACTAAAGAAATATGGAAAGTGCAAAACAGATTTAAGACGCTGCTCTCCAGTTACAGACATTCCTCCGCATCAGATGACAAGTAATTATTGAGGCTTTATGTTAATCTTTATTTTTATTAATATTCCTCGGATAAGATATATGTGCCCAAAATCTGTATACGTTCTCTTCATGCTGCTGCCAATTCCAGGGTGTATCTTTCAGGCAATATATGGGCTCCTAATGCTGCTGCCAACTCCAGTGTCTCTTTCAGTCAATATATGGGCTCCTAATGCTGCTGCTGCCAACTCCAGGGTGTGTCTTTCAGGCAATATATGGGCTCCTAATGCTGCTGCTGCTGCTGCCAACTCCTGGGTGTGTCTTTCAGGCAATATATGGGCTCCTAATGCTGCTGCCAACTCCAGTGTCTCTTTCAGTCAATATATGGGCTCCCTATGCTGCTGCCAACTCCTGGGTGTGTCTTTCAGGCAATATATGAGCTCCCTATGCTTCTGCCAACTCCTGGGTGTGTCTTTCAGGCAATATATGAGCCCCCTATGCTGCTGGCAAGTCCAGAGTGTGTCTTTCAGGCAATATATGGGCTCCCTATGCTGCTGCCAACTCCTGGGTGTGCCTTTCAGGCAATATATGGGCACCTAATGCTGCTGCCAACTCCAATGTGTTTTTCAGGCAATATATGCGCTCCCTATGCTGCTGCCAACTCCAATGTGTTTTTCAGGCAATATATGGGTTCCCTATGCTGCTGCCAAGTCCAGATTGTGTCTTTCAGGCAATATATGGGCTCCTAATGCTGCTGCTGCTGCCAACTCCTGAGTGTGTCTTTCAGGCAATATATGGGCCCCCTATGCTGCTGCCAAGTCCAGAGTGTGTCTTTCAGGCAATATATAGGCTCCTAATGCTGCTGCCAACTCCTGGGTGTGTTTTTCAGGCAATATATGGGCTCCCTATGCTGCTGCCAAGTCCAGAGTGTGTCTTTCAGGCAATATATGGGCTCATCATGCTGCTGCCACCTCAAGGCTCTGTAATTGCGCCGCTCTGCGACAGCGAATCTAATAGCGACGCCTCTGATCTGCATGTCATACTTTTTTACAATAGTATTTCACTAACCCAGCATGCATCCTATTCATGTTACAGCCAAGCAAAACGTTCTGAAACTCTATGGGGGCTCTCGGACACCCAGAAATAGCCATTTTTAATAGCGAATAAATTCGGACTGAACCGGTTTTTCACGGAAAATTCGGCGAATCGGTCAAATCTAATTTTTCAAAAGTTTGCTCATCTCTAGTTAGTACAGAACCCTGGACTTATTCTCTTTCCACACCAAATACCAAATTCATATCATACAACATCATGAGTGACTGGCCTTGCTGATGCTCTTGTGGAAACAAGAAAAACATCCACCAAGAAATATTATACATTATCTCTCAACTTTGGTGGACCCTTTGGGAGCCGATATCTGCCTTGCATTATTCTTTTGGTTTTCATACTGGTAGCGGGGTGCAAGGGGCTGCAGCATAGATCAAGATCAGCTATTTACAGCTAGAGAGGCTGGAGCCAACACGGGGCTTCCTTCAGAATCACTTTGAACTGAGAATGCCAGGCTAATGATTAGCGAAACATCTTCAGGAAAATAAGTCCAGTTGCCTTGTTTGTTTTACTCTGAATAAAGAAACCTAGTCGGATGACTAGCCAAACAACTTAAAGAAAATAACTGCAAGTCCAGTTGCCTTGATTTATTTCAACATATATAACATGACCTGGATGAATGAGAACATCCACAGACATGCTTGATACCAGATTTGACCCTAACAATGTCACAAAAGATTGCCACTATGTTGCAGGGGGTTAGAAAGCATTATTATGTTATAAATTGCTTAAAGGGAAAGTACATTTTCAATTACATTTTGAAAGTGTATATTTTTTTGTGTCAAAATGATGTCCTCAAGGTCATGAGCTGATTTTTTATTATGTTAGCAAATGTGTGTTTTATGGAAGCAATATTTACTGCAATCTTTTTGCTATTAGCAACTGTACATCAAGTCTGCACAACGAGATCTACACAAGGATGCGCTACACAAAAAATATATGCTTTTAAAAATGTTCTGTTAAAGTTTTACCTTTACCTGATCCCCCACATCAAATGGTGGCTGGTCTGGCTAATCAACTATCAAAAGAATCATCTTATAATACAAAGATAATGCAATTAATCCTATTCGTTGGTATAAGGAAATGCTGCAGGACTCACTGTAAATGTAATCTGGTATTTCACACCTTTGAATGTGGTGGCCTGTACTGCCAGTGATAGGGGAATAGTATGGAGAGTGATATAGAGTGATATAGAAAGAGTGTATTGGTAAATAGAGGTTGCAGCGGTGAATTGGTAGAACACAGTGACATGATTGTACAAAACCACCCCTAGGTAAGCACAATAAATTTGGTAGTAGTTTTTATAAATTTATTAATTATATGCTTAGCCTTGATGGAAATTGAGATGGCTTGAATATTGGTAGCATGTGGGGATTGTTACATATAAATGTGGCAATGTGGTGGTAGGACATATGAGTGTAAATAATTATTCAAATGGACTTTGTGGAGACAGTGGGTATTCTGACTGAATCTTTACTGTGCTATTCAAAATAAAAAAGAAATGTACTGCTGCGACTCTAAACCAATTATCCCATACAAAATCTGGTGGGGGAATACAAGCACCAAAACCCAAATGCACCCCCTGAGGCATGTGGCCCTAAAACTTGGCTGCACAGAGGGTATTACATTTTTTTTATTAAATTAAAATAGAACATGTCAGGGATTGGCAGGTCACGTGATCTAACTAACGATCAGGGACCTCCGATCACACAGCCCCCTTTCCCAAAGCACCACCCGTTCACCCTTCTAGCGGGGCTACCAGGCCCAAAGCCAAAATAATAGAACAAGAAAAAATCTTTATAAAGTGTATGCAAACCAGATAAAGAGGAGAAAACTGGAGATGTGGCAGGATAGCAACAATAAGACAAACAAGTATGGGGGGGCAGGGTGCTCCCAAAACTCTACTCTACGCGCTCCGTGGGATGAACACTTTGCAGAGTGGTATGATAAAATATTGTGAACTGCAGGGCTATTAATGTATAATTACATCTCTGCAGGCAAGAGCGAATTAAGTGCAAGATATATACTATAACTGTACATCTACTTGAGTGGGGGTTAACACTTCAACTACTAGGCCTAGGAAAATGCCAGATGCACACCGGCTGGCTGCTTTCAGGCCTGAAATGGAAGAGGTTGTTACGCAGAGACCAGGCTTGCAGCACAAGCATCTGGCCGGGGACTGCATCTGTTCTTTTAGGAATAAAGCAGGTAAGCCCAAACCAATAGGAGCAAAAGAGCTATCACTGCACAAGGACAAGATGTTCTTGTTTTATACATTCCATTTGCCTTTCAAAGCACTACATGCACGTAATTTATTATTAATAGTGCCAAATACTGTATAAAAATATTCAAGGTTGTACAATCTTGATGTGTTTTTTCCAAGGAGACCGGACACTAGATAACATACAGCGTACAGTGTAAAGCAATGACTACTTTAAGATGATAGCATTTCTCACAAAAAAATAGTCTTTGGAGTTAGGCACTGCTGGATCATTTGTGTGCCCCCAGGGCTGCATTTCTGCACATGCCATATAGGCTATGGCTATTCTGGTATAGGTACTGGGATGGCATCTATCAGGGTGACAGGCTGGCCACCCTACCCTATGAACTTATATGAGGAGGTTTAGCAGCAGTAGTTCAACACACAATACAAAATTTCAAAAGCAGGGAAAGTCACCTCTCTACTATTTGTTAAATGGGGGGAACTCAGGTCTTCTTTCCCAGTCCCAGCCAGGAATAATAGCCAGAAGCCAGTGAAGGAGAATTTAATTGCTGCCTTCAGAAGACAGCAAAATTAAGAAAGAAGACCCCAGCGATGAAGAGAAAGACCCTGATGAGGACGGTGAAGACCTGCCGATACCCCAGCCCCAACTGGTGCACTCCCGTACCCCTGGAAGAGCAAGACCCATACTGAAGGGAATAAGGGCTGGTAAACTGTCAGGGTGAGATGTTAAATGAACTACTGTCATGCGAATAGAAACAAACTTCCATGGAAGGAAAAATTCACCCATAGCTTTTTGCTTGTGTTACCTTAATCATGTAATGAGAAATGGACCCTAACGATGCAAAACACTAAATGGCTTTTGGTTGGTGGAAAAAGGATTTAATGTTCAAGATTAACGGGAGAACCTACAAATACTAAGATGGACATGACATTGAACAGTGTGGCAGCTAACTACACTACCTACCTAAATATCACTATTTTCTTCTGATGTGTTTCATTGTTTTTTGCTTGCATTGTTTGGGAAAGCTTTATCTTCCTATACAGTTTGTGATTTCCAAGCAGATGGTTTGTGGGTCTATATATATAACTAGAAATACATTGCTCAAATACTTGCTTAACATTTATCATATTATTAAACGAATTTTAACATGTAGCATCCAACTAGTTTATCTGAGCTTTTCCATGTGGTCTCCTTACTAAAAGAACATAAAAAAGCAGCTCAAAAGATATTCTTGTATTTATGTATGACCACTAATAAATTCAAAGTTTAGCTGCATACAAAATCTTTCTTTAAGATGTAACAATCATAATGCAGGAATGTTCCCCACCGTTAACATTTTCCATAACCCAGCTGTTATCTGAGATGGACTAGCTGCACTGTCCTAAGTTCCAAGCTGCAGGCTATACATTTGTTGTCTGTTGTGTTCACAGTGCGATGCCCTAAGCATAGATTTCAGGACTTGCTAATGTTTTCCTCGGTTTTTGTGGTATAAATTGCAAATCATTTACTGTAAATTCTATTTTCCATGAATACTTTCAGATTTTTTTTTGTTGAATTCAGCCTTTAAATGTAACCACAGTACCATAACATGTTCATGCTTCAGTCAAGCCTTGTTCTCCCAGGACTGTAGCCATGCTTCTGAACTACTGTTAAACTTTTTCTAAAATAGTCATTGCATCATAAAATGTACATTCACCACATTTTTAAGACATTACTAATGTATGTATCAGAGCACAAATGTACCTTAAAGAAATGTTAAACCCTCCTGTTGCCAAAGTCTTGCTTTCACTGGTGACCATTGAGCTGTTGTGGTAATCAACAGGGTTTTTTTCTCATGACTGTTTATTCTGGATGTGTCAATTAGACTTTGTGGTTTGGTTTTGTGAAGGAAGGCCAGGGTTGATTTTGGTCTGAGTGTTTATACATTTGACAATACAAGTTTCATCTTAAGTGTTCTCCGGTGATGTCAAAGGTGTGTTGAGCAAGCACCCATCTGTTAGTATTCTTGCTAAGAGGCCTACTGTAATCTTGGAGACCCTGTTGCCACTAGTAACTTGGCATATATTGAGAATGCTTTTGGTTAACCTTCCTTCACACCTGTGAGATTTCTAGGGAAACTAGATTAGACTCTTTAAGAATAAGCAACACATGTTGCACACAAAAACCCTGGGGTTGTAGCAGGGGGTGTGGCCAAAGGATTCTTCTGAGCCATGAGCTGTCCTGTGCAGGACATGTGGATTGCTGTCAGCTTTATACACATACTCAACAAGTAAAAACCCAATCCCAGACCAGTGTCTCTTAAAGGCCCAGTCCAGACGCACACTAACTTCCTCCGACTTCCTCTGACCTTATCCCACCTTGGAAACAGTCATTTCAAAGCATTTCATAATCTCCAATTATATGTGAATACCTCATGTATTCTTATCAACCCCACTTTCCCTTGAGCTGGGAAGGGCATGTAATTGCACAGCTTCATAAGTCATAACCATGCTTTACTATGGATAGAGACAGCTGTAAGGCTACTGTGGCTTGTCATGCTTGCGCACACAGACATAAGCACAGTACAAAGTGGCTGTTAGACCACTTTTTGTGTTGTCCGGAGGAGATAAAATATTGAAAGGTGGTCAAATTTTGGAGCCCTGCAACAGCTTCTACTGGATGCTGCAAGAAAATGGAGGAGGGACACATGGAACAGGCATCAGGTGAGCTGCTTGCTGTCTAAATATTGCTTTTGGATTTAAAGTCCCTTTAAGTGTCTTAGTGCCTACTGAAGTGGACCAATCACCAGTTGGTCTGGCCCTGAAGTCTAAAAGACTGTCCAACAAAGTGCTCCTGATTTAGGATGCCCCACTGTGTGAGGCCACCCCCACACCCGATTGCCTTCAAACGCTTAACTTTCACCTGAACCCCGTCATCTCTGCAGCTGGGCACACTCAGATGCCCAGCCATTCAGTCATGCTGGTCACTGGGGCGGGGGGGGGATTACGCATACTCCACAGGGAAACTGGAGAGGCACCTGGCCCTGCCCCTATGTCTAGGGACGAATACACTTCCCTTAGTCTTTCAAATACATGTTGAAGTATCAACCTTTCACCTGTTGTGATCGCATACGGATTTTTTCTGCCAGTATATGATACCTATTCAGTCCCTTACACTAGATAACTGATATACTCTGGATTTTTTTGTTCCAATGATGTTTAATGATCTGAAATCATTTATAATGTGACCACTTGCCTGTGTGAGCATAGATAACATCATAATATATACAAATTGAACTTATTATTTGTGTGTGGTGTGCATTACTCTACATTGGTAAATATACCCATTTCTAAACCAACGATTCATGCCGTGCATAAGTATCGGCATAAGGTGCTGATTGGCCGAGAGCCTGCATATGCCACATCTGGGAACATTTCCACAGACCTCAGACTAATTGCTAGAGGGCATAGCTTCCTACTTACCATCTACTGCCTCTCACGCCACTCATTAGCCTCCCACAGCCCAGGTATAGGAAGCCAGGCCTGTGGGTGTACATGGTGTGTTTACCGAGGCTCCCTTTCAGAACAATGGATGTCTCCGTACATGGATATTCATTCCTAGAGGCTGTGCCGCTGTGGGAGACCTATGATTGGGACAGATAGGTGGAAGATAAACAGGGAGCATCGTGCTCTCTAGCAAGCCTTCGTCTAAAGTCTAAAGTCTGGCCAAGCCCTCTGTAATTGTAATTCCTCCCTAGTCTAAACCTTTCTCCTGGTTCCAGTTGTGTTCCTGGAATGCATACTGCTTCTTCTAGGCCCCACTACCAGAACAATAGCTACTTTCTGGTTCTAATCAGAAACCAATTTATATCTCCTCAGATTATATCCCATCAGCAACATTGTGTACAACAGCATGGATGCAAAAACAAAAACAAAAAATCAGAATCAGAGATTCAGGTATGTTCAAGACTTCACATCACCTTACCAGCAAACTCTTAAAAAGCCAGTATTCAAAAATGTGACATTCATTTGTACTGTCTGCTATCCCAGCCTACATACTACCACAATATATCATGTTGAGTGCTGGCTGGCATTCTTTAGTCTGTGTTGCCAGTGGCAGGTTTAAGACCTGTTTCTAGGAGAATAGAGCCTTCAGGGCTACTGCATCCCACAATTCACTAGCATCTGAATTTTACAGGGCTGTCCACTTTGCCTGCCTTGAAATTCCTGGAATTAGGTATTCCTGCTAATGCTCTACTTGCACCAGTGGCCAATGGGGTTTGCCAGATCTGCCCACCTTTGATCAGTGGATCCCAGTGGACCTTTTAGGCTTTACATCTACTGTGAGAAGCCCCTACACATGAGTACAACTGCTTAAGCAGCCCTTCCCAATTTAGTAATTTTTTATGATGCTAAATTAAGCCCTAGAGGACATTTAGGGGGTGATTCAGCCCCAGATGCAAAAAGTGCATTTTAGAGTATAAAGTTTTTTGCACCTAGTGTTGAATAACCACTTTCTAAAACTTAAAAAGTGCACTACTTTTTTGTAGTGAAAAGTTCCGTTCCTCTTCCTTCTCTACCTGGGGGTCAGCACCTGGTGTAACTTCTATTTTATTTCCACCTAACTAAAGTGCACTCTTTACTGCAAAGTGCATGTTTTGCACCTTGTTCTGAATAGTTCTTTTGGAGTCCGCCCTAATATGCGTTCAACTGCCATTTTCTGCAAGTCAAACGCATCAACTGCCATTTTCTGCATTGTACAATAAGAAGCTGGGCAATATGGTATGAACACAGGCGCCCATGCTGCATTTGCTCTGTATTGCCAAACTCAAAGAACATTTATTATTTCACTGTATGTTCTCTTTATCTTATCTAGGTAATTGGCAAGCTGATGCTCCAGGCAAGTTCTCAGTATACATAATGGAGAATCAGCTGTTTAGATGGTGGGCTTGTAGTTGTTAAGTAAAGGGCATTTTTCAAGGGCATCTTTAGTTGCTTATTGGCACTATGGGTGATAGATATTGACAACATCGACAGCAGATGGTTATGTGTATTATCGGGGGCAGAAGTTCTTAAAGTGGACCAAAAGCCATAAAACAAAAAAGCCCAGAGGACTTACCTACTTTCTGGGCAGATGCCCCCCAGCACACATCCGACTACTATCAGCTGTGCTGCTATATTTGCCATGGCTCATGTAGTGCTGTAAATTGTGCTACAAGAATCAGTATAGAACTGTGGATCACTTGCAGTCAGCCAGTCTGCAGTTTCTGGAGGTGCCCCACCGCTCACCTCTGTACTGCTCCCCAACCTCTCGCTGCCACTGCCTCATGCTGGGAGAAAAGCCAGTCGCTCTCTGTGAGAGGCCGGCCCCCAGACGTGAGGTGAAAGGCCGCACCCGGAAGGATTGTGGGATTCATGCTACCAGGTGTAGCAAGATGGTGATGTGTGAGCGAGAGGTATGGGAGCTGGCCAATAGGTAATTAATAAGCATTCAGCAGTTTGCATGCTTATTAATTACCTTTTTTATTTTTACATTTTAAGCAAAGAAAAAAAAAAATAAGACTTTTGCCTTAATGCTTTACTTCTGGTAAACAAAGTCATCTCTTCTTTCACTAGCCCAGTTTTTACATAAGCCAAGATTTTCCACCCTCATTAAATCCACTCTTGCGCTGGTGATCAACTACAGAATATTTTAGATAACTGAGATAAAATTACCTATCTTGCTAAAAGCTTCTAATCTTAAAGGCCAAGGTCATACCTATATGTAAAGAGGATAGGCAAATACTTACTGAATCATGTCCTCAGATGCAGACAAGGACATAAATACAGGCTTTAAAAAACAAAGGTGTGTTTTATTCTCCTCCATTGTTCAAAACATTCACCAAGTTGTCTCATCAAACAGTGCCCACCATGTTCAGATCCTGAAATCTCTCCTTTTCAGCAGCACATCCTAACAGCTTTGCTCCTACGGCAACCTGGCATGGCCAAAATGACAATACACATTCCCCAACTCACCATTGCACAATTAAATCAACAAAGAAACGTATTCACACTAATATAACTATAATAAACTACACAGTACTTATGGTTATAAAACTATTTACACTGCATTGTTTGTTAGTTTTTTGGGTTTAGTAATCCTTTAACTTCAAAAACCAGCACTGTACCCCATGCCACCTGCAGAGCTGGCAGGTGTTAAACTCAGCCTAAGGATCAGTTCACATTTCTTTCATTTTTGTGCTTTCATTGTCTCCCATGCTGTCGGCTCACACTTGGCACGGTTGTAAAATAAAAATAAAGGTAGCAGCCACTTTGGAGCTTCCTCTCCCAGCATCTCAGCCGTTCTGCTGCCTGGATTCAACTGACATAACTGACAATGCGCAGTAACAGGAAGCCCAGCAGCACTTCCTGTTTGCAGGTGGCCTGCAAATGCATGAGCCGCCATCTTGCTTCTAAAATTTACTACAGAAGGAGTTAGAAAAAGGTAAATGTATTTTTAGATGCAGCAATCTAAAATGCTCTGGCGTTGGATGTATATGAGCACTGTTTGTTGTGTTGATCTGGTTTAAGTCATTTTTGACTGTTGGTCCGCTTTAATAGACACACCTAAACACACACATTGTGATGAGAATATATCATAATATATCCTCTTAGCTCCAGTAAAGCATACTCCTATCAGGGTGCAACAGTCAGCGGAGGCTCCACAGTCCATATCCAAAATGACAGAAGACCAGGGCTCCAATGATAGATAATTTAATTTTTTTAATGTATAGATGGCCATTGTATGCTTGGGCACACATAGGAATTCGTCCTCCGCATTTAACCCATCTGTGCAGTGAGTGTACACATGTCCGGAGCGGTGGGCTGCCCTAATAACGGCACCCGGGGAGCAGTTGGGGGGTTAGGTGCTCAAGAGCACTTCAGTCATGTTCCAGGACCGGGATTTGAACCTGCTACCCACTGGTTGCAAGTCCGCTCCCTTACCTCTATGCCACAACTGCCCCTTAATCAATTGTCTTTTATTATAATCCACAGAAAATGCCAGTAGTTAGTCAATGCTCCAGGGTGCCTTTATCAAGACAGGCCTCAGTCTTTAAGGCAAGCATGGTCATACATGAAGCGAAATGACAGTCTGAGATTGAGGAGTCAGAAACAAGTAGAGAGAGATCCTGAGTTTGTCTGTGGCTGGGAGTACTCCTTTATAGAAAATAGATTTGTGTCACTTGAATGCACTGTGAGCAATGACAGATTTCAGCAGGCAAAGGTGAAGTGTGCATCTGCTGGGAGAATAGCCTGTGTCTGTACAGGTTTAAGGGTAAATGGCTAGAAAAAGAAGTGGGTCACCCAATTAACTATCATTTGAATGCCTTCTCCCCAGTTCTATTGCATGCTAATGCATTTTCCCCAATCATAGGGCTTCTTTAGAGTACTTAATTACTGAATTGTATTTGGACTAATACCCAAGTGCAATCAGGATCATGTAAAAATGTAATGGCAATGTCTAAAATTAAAAATACAAATAAACATGTTAGAGAGCGAGAGGAGGGTTTTACTAATAGTAGCAATAAAATCCAGGGGTGACAGATGTTTGACTAATTCATTATGCTTTTAAATGGGTGATGTGCTCCATATCAGAGCCTGTCTCCTACACCAGGCCCTGGGGAGCAACAGCATTAACCACATTAAACGAATTAGCCATTAAAAATATAAAAAATGGTGGCTGTATATCCAACGGAGGCCTGAGTCGCAAGGCACAATATCACCAGGGGACTGAGTTGAAAGGTCGAATTACTTGCTTTACCAGGCTTTAATGCGCAGAGGGGCACGGCATCTGGGGTGTCCCCCTGAGAAGCAATATAGCTGCTACAATCAGCTTCTGGGGAGGATATATCTGTACATAGAATGGCTAGGAGCAGAATAGATTAATGTTGGTGGGTAGAACAAGAACCAAGGGAGCCGGGAGCTGCGGGTCTGACTTACCTGTTGCTCTGGCTCCCAACTAGCTGACTTTCGCACTCACACTTCTCATGTTTTCTTCAGCTGTTGCTACCAGTTTGGGGTTAGGTGCCTTGCTCATGAGCACTTCAGTCATGTCACGGATGGGAATTGGACCTGCAACCCTATTGTCACAAGTCTCCTTCCCAATAGGTCATAACTGCCCCATATTAGGCCATGGACCCTGTCCCTCAGCATCACAGTTTGGGTTGCCCTGCTGTGTGCACCTCGGGTTATACTGTTAATCTTACCTTTTCTGCATTCCCATGAAAAATGTGTGAGCCTTGCAGGCATCCCCTGCTTGAATGCTCCCTGAAGCTTTACCATTCTCAACTTAGCCATGGGATGCAGGATATAGTAAGTTTTCTGGCAAACTGGGGACTTTACACAGCAAGACAAAATCAGGATGAGCCAGGGAAAGAGAATGGTCCAGACCTGGAGTCTTTTTGAACATATGGCTGGCATAACAGTGTGTCCACTTTTTAAATACATACATTTACTAATAAACTGTGCTTTGCTGTAGCAGTTAAAATCATAGTGACAAACTCTTATCCCTGGCTATAGCATTAGCCAGCCATTAGAAAATATTGTCAGCAATTTCTTCGGCTAGATAGAAGCAGCCAGGTAAGTAGTCTTCCATAACAGTTGGGAATTACCAATTAGGTATAACCACGTGGAAAGCATATAAAACCTTTCCTGCTAACAGTCACACAATGCCATTAAGTTTGCATTATATTATTACTAAGGAAATATCAGCCAGCATTTGGTTAAATGCCCAAATCGTTAGCTCATACCTAGCAATACAAAACGTGGCAGCTGTTCTCCATGTAATGCTTTGCAAACTGCCTTTTATATGCGATTTGTCGGAGATATAAAGCATCTTCCAATTTACCTCCCCATCTAACATGTTAATGCTTCTGTTTTCCAATCATTAAATATTGAAAGACTCACATCAGCCTTTTAACATCTGCCAGTAACTCTTGGGCTCTAATGCTTCCTGGCGCACCTTCTATCTGTTCTATGTTCTTTCTTCAAGGGATGGGTCTTTTTTATTTACAGCATTATAGCCATGTGAGGCCGGGGTGCCTCTAGCTGCTTTTATGTTTGATGTCCCTTCAGTTATACAGTAGCCAGGGTATGTCAAGTGTTTTGAGTGACTGAGCAAGTGATGTCCCTTCTGTTGAATATTGAGCCAGTGAAACATTATTTTGATGTGTTCCTCGAGCCCCTGCAGCTTTGTGGTCAGATGCTTTCAGCTATTTGTGCAGCTTCTCTTTGGTTATGCATGAATTCAGTTTCCCGCAATCCCTTTTATATGTATTAGGTCCTTGCCTGCTTTATATTTAGAAAAGATTTATTTATTGCTGTATTTTCATCTGTCAGTTCATTTTAGAGCTCTTTCTTGAAACATCCATATGGATTTATCTGTTAGTAACAGAGTGTTTTAACTTTACAATAGTTTACAAAGTTCTCTCAGCTGTGACTACATGCAGAGCTGTATTCAGTGTGTAAGTGGGCGGAAATATGTAATACGACTGCCCCCGTAATTGAGTATGAGTTAAATGGGTTGGCATGTTTTGCCTAAATATCTCGGGTTGCATACCCCCTGGAGCTGTGTCTTTGGCCAATAGTTTAGTCACACTGTGACCTTTGCCAGTAGAATTGAAACTTGGGAAGTTCTAGAGACTTCAGGGCTGATGGTTGGGCAGCCAAGTGGTGGTTTTGTTTTACATTGATGTCCTTACACTCTTTGAAACTTGGGAAGTTCTAGAGACTTCAGGGCTGATGGTTGGGGAGCCAAGTTGTGGATTTGTTTTACATTGATGTCCTTACACTCTTTGAAACTTGGGAAGTTCTAGAGACTTCAGGGCTGATGGTTGGGCAGCCAAGTGGTGGATTTGTTTTACATTGATGTCCTTACACTATTTGTGGATGTGTCTTTGGCAAAGAGTGTAGTCATATTGTGCCCCTGCACCCTCAGTTGGGTAGTTCCGTACACTTTTTGGGCTGAGGAATGGTAAGCTGAGTGGTCTATTTGTTTTGCCTAGATGTCCCAGGTTGCATTTGTCTTTTTCCTAGAGTCTGGATACCTAACCTGTAGCTGGGGAGCCCCATGTGGCTCTTGAACCCTTGCTCTGTGGCTCACGGACTGCCCATGATCTTTGTTGCTTCCAGTGTTACACCTACCAGACCCATATTGAGTGTTGTGCTGAAAGCAGGCAAGAGTAATATGACACACGTCTGTGCCTGCCTGACTCTTTGTCATTTAACCTTTTTGGAGAAAGAGGATCAGTTTCTGAAGAGGCAAGTATTTTATTCGGTTGAGGGAATTGCACAACTGCCAATTCTTCATGAATGTGGCTTAATACTCTCTCAGTCCTGAACGTGGCTCTCAAGGAATGAAATGTTGGGAACCCCGGCCCTAGAGAGTACACATATTCTGCTTGGTTTGGTTTGGTAACTCGAGGCTTAACTAAATGTAGTATGCAGTAACATGTCTTGTTGTTTCTAACTGAATCAGATACAATTAGACTACTAACCACTGAAACAGCATAGGCAAACAATCCCTTATTTCTAAACATAATGCCTAGTGAGCTTAAATCTGATAAACAAAAGGGAAGAACAAAAATTTATGGGGGTTCCCTATACTCATGGGCCTCAATGCAGTTGCTATAATTGAACCCCTTTTAATTTTGCCCCTGCTTGTCCAACTCTTCCTTATATGGACCACCGCATTGACTAGAAATACCCTCAAAAGCAGATGGCTAGAGTACATAGGGGGGATGTAGCCATCAGCATGCTCAGATTTGCCCAGCTGCCTTTGACTAGATTCGGGCCTTAGCTGATTACTAGCAAAAACTGACGAGCGCAGCTAAGAGCACTTATTGAATGAGAGCTCACGCATGTGCTGTAGGACCAGGGAAAGGTGAGTTAGACTGGGTGACTTGGAGGGTTTCATACAATGGGGTATCCCAAATGGAGGTGCTCCAAATTTGGGAATTGAAGAGGACCAAAATGAGGAGGACTGTAGGTACTACGGGCTTGGCATTTACCAACAGTAGAAGCAAACCCGTAATATCAAAAAGATGGGGGAGGATTTCTAAGGAAAGCCTTTCTGCTGGCATACAGGATGGGTGCAAATGTTTATTAAGAAACAAAGAGTGGAGGGCAATTATCTGGTGTTAAGGTAGAATGTGAGGAGTTGGAGTCATATTATAGGAGAGAGATGATTCATCCTATGTTGGAAGGAGAGATGGGGTTGGAGCATGTGGAGGGGAAGATAGGAAAGTATTATGGGAAAAACCAAACACATTTCCAATAAATAACAAATAATAGGCTTTTTTTATCAACACAGATTTGCCCACAGTTTTTTTTAACCATTATGGTGTTGCAGGTACCACTGGTGGCTCTCAAGATACTATCAGGTGGTACTTGGCAAGATTGTTCTTTACCCCCACCTGATCTGCTGCCATCTATACCTTACCCAAGCTTAATTTGAAACTGCTCCAAACACTGCTGAAAATAATTTATGTACATTTTTAAAAAGTTGTTTTATGCCTTTGTAACACAGTTTTATTCAATCTACAACCTTTATGTACTGCACAGGTGTTACTTGATAAATTTAGAAAATAAAAAGTGATACAGTACTTGAGGAAAGTAAAATGGGAACCCCTATTATAGAAATGTATGTTGGATCAGATAAACACGGTTTGTATCATTTTGCCATTTTTCTGTAGTGGTTTCACTGTCATTAGCACATATGGTCTTTAATCATTAAATGTATTTTCATAAATGTGGGTCAAGTATCTGTGGTTAGACCTTTGAACTTTATCTTACTTTACATCCATCTCGGTAAGAGGGGAGGGATATGAAGGAACATTTTTAATTGATTTTAAATGTATTGTGTCATGCTTTGTTTGATCCCCCAATACATTCTGTATATTTTGAAAAGTATATATTTGTGTGTGTAGTGTATGGAGAGTTCCTGTGTTATGGAATTCTCCTTTAAAATCTAACTTTAGACCTCCCTAGGAGAATAGAGATTTTAGATACCCAGCTTTCCATCTTAGGTCACTGGAATCTGCCATGCTGTTTCTGGCTCTTTATCCCCCCGGTCAGTCACAAACGGTTATGTCACAGTCTCTTATATTGTGTTAATAGAATGGCGTTGTTCATATACTATGTACTGGTCTGCGCAATGTTTAACATATAATGGAAAGAGTGGAAAGCCAAATATATAGATGGATTGTTTACACTGCGGATCGTGATGACATTACTAAACAAATAAGGTTTCATCTAAGCATTCTATAGTCAGATGTAACACAGTAGAACCATTGTACATTATGAGAAGGTTCTTAATCTCTGTGTTGTATACATATACTGCCTAGACTGTGCAGGATAAATTAAAGTTAGCAAATATTTTGCCCTGGCATAAAACAAGTTACATATTTATTTTCAGACTGACATAAGGAATCCTAGAACCATATGGACTAACTTAGTCAGGTCCATCACAGCGTAGAGAAAGAGCCTACACAGCTGGCAGCCTCCTGCAAATGTGCGGCTCCACAATATACAGGCACATATATCATATGTATATATTGAGAGAAACTGAAATGAAAGATGGATTTTTCCATTGGAGAAAGAGTTTAAGGGAAACAGGTGTTGGGGAGTAAGAGGTCTTTCCTCTCCTCTGGAGTCAGGGTCTGTTTAATAAAGTCTTCACATTCAGGCCCAAGAATGGCTGTAATTCACAGATTGTGCCGAAATCTGCAGAATGACTCCAGGGCAAAGAGGAGGGGCTCAGCCAAGATAAATGATGATATGAATCTTACGAGGGGATACAGATGCCTCTTCAATGACATACCAATGACAAGCCGGGGCTGTCTCACTAATCATTTTCTGACCGTCTAATAATACGCACTAAGCAGGGATCAGTCACAGGGAAGGTAACGTCTTATAAAAATGAATGGTTTAATTAAATGTTGTGTGGAGTCATTTAAGACAATACTCCTAGGCTGGCTAAAACGCACATATTTGAAGAACCAGGTGGTCTTTTTTATGAGCACAATCCTATGTGAAAAAGTCTTTTCTTTGGAAATCCCCAGCATCAATTCTCTCAAACCAACACTTTGCAAGTTTGCAGAACAAACCCTGGTGGTTTCCTTTACAAACAACACTAAGCATAAAATGTTGTTTTTAAATAGTCACAATTTTAAAACAGGACTAAAGCTGTCCTCTCATTCATTTATGCTTATGTAGTGATCTACATCTAAGGCCCTTATTCATGAAGGGTTAGCGTCAGGTAGTGCCTTGTAAATGACAGGTAGCGACAGGTAGCGACAGGTGAATGCCGGACGCGGCAGCAATTACACATTTATCAAGCAGAATCTGTTGAGCGACTGGGATAACGCCATGTAGCGTCCGATTCATCATAATCCCAGCCTCAGCGAACAGCGCCGGCGTTCAGCCTTGCAGAGCGCCAGGTATTACCTCTCGCTACCTGACGCTCTCCCATACATACAACTAGAATAGTTTCTCCTATTCAAGTTAAACTGGGCTGAGAATAATCAGTTGAATTGGGCCATTATTGGGACATTATGCAGAATTTACATTACAGGTCTGGCATTAATGTGTTCATGTTACAATGTTATTACTATATAATTCCATATGTTTTCGCTTTGTTACTGGTGGATACATTTAAAAAACAGACTTTAATCACACAGCCTCTGGGCTTCAGAGTTTCCTTTTTGAGCGCCAGAGGTGTGTGAGGCTGTTTTTTTAATGAATATGCTGTGAGTCAGTCGCACTGACCAGTCGCTAACATGCGCTCCCATACAGCGCTGTACTGGTCATATAGCGACTCCCCACAATGTATTCATCATTGCTGCACAGCGACTGAGTCGTTATGAAATAGTGAACCACGGCCGAGCACAGTGACTACTAGCGGGCGCTCTGAAATGCCTGCTACAGATGCTCATCTGTCGCTACCTGGCGTTAGTGATGAATCAGCCTGTTAGTCTGTCATTTACTGCCACAGGAACCTGTTGTTAACTGCCTCTGGGAATGAAAGCATAGATTTCCCCAGAAAAAAGGCACTATTTGGTTGTAGATCTTTTGGAAAGCACTCACATCACCACCTGTGACCTGAAGTGGGTGATACTCACCTCTCCCAGGCCAGGTGTTTGTCCTAAAGATGACCGTAAGCCAATGCACACACTGTAGCAGCTGAAATATCTATATTGAAATAGTTGATTCTGATTCAAGCATTACATTTAAGATCAATATATGAGTGAGTGATAACAAGCGATACCAATCTCTATACGAAACAGCATCAGGTGAAAAAGGAAAAAATGTTGCCTCCTCTTCATCTATCCTATTATGCTGCTGTCCTATACTGTCTGGGCCTGTGCACAGCCATCACCACTAATAGTGGCCATGGTCCATCTGCAGAAAACAGGGTGCTGGGAAAAACGTCCTCCCCCACCGGAATACAAAATGGTCTTGGAATGCAGGGCAATTGCCCTGCTAGATTGTCCTGAGAAATGGCCCTGATACCGAACAACCTTGGCTGCTTTAGAACACCAGTCTTTCTCTCACAGGGATAAATGAGAGCAAAACAAGGGTAGAGGTGGTGTGTGTTAATGCAATTACAGCAGTTGCCTTACCTGAAGATCAACATTTCTCTTTGTGACCAAATATTCATCCTAATTATGAGTAGAAATAATACTGTGAATGTGCCACAGAAAGTCTTAATTCCAGACAGAGTTGGTCCTTTCAGTTGTTTCTGCAGAGTGAACAATGGCATTGCTGACATCTCGGATATCTCTAGTTGTCACTTGTTCCGTAAGAACAATGATCAAAGCATTATCCCTTCTTCTCTAATTGCTGACTTACTATTAGTACCCACTGCAGAGTTTTTGCTCCAGGCCCATTTGCATCAAATGTAGCTTGTTAACACTCACTAAGATACATGCAGAGAGTCTGATAATGGCAAGTGGTGCTTGTATAGGGAGCATTGCCTGCTTCAAAAAGTCAAATACTTACTAGGGAGTCCTAAGCAGGAATAGCAACAATAATGGTGGTCCAAAGTACTGCACACTGGTAACAGCAGAACATGACATTGGCAAGTATCCAGTACCCTCTAATAGGGCAGCTGTCTAAAACAGAGACATAAATCACTTATTTTTTTCATATCTCTTTTCAGCCATTGGTCAGGCAGACAACTAGAATAGTTTCTCCTATTCAAGTTAAACTGGGCTGAGAATAATCAGTTGAATTGGGCCATAAGTTATGGAACACAGTGTGTGTGTGTGTGTGTGTGTGTGTGTGTGTGTGTGTGTGTGTGTGTGTGTGTGTGTGTGTATGTTTGGACCTTAGGAGATGATATTGTCAGTCTAAAACAATGGTGTTGTTCTGAAAAAAAGAGGCCAGTGACTCTAGGCACTCTAAAGCAGAGTTTTAAATTAGCCTATAAAACTACAATCAAAAATTGTTATATCCACTCAATTGCGAAATGTTATATTGCTGACTAGTAAATACTGAACATTTAGCTGTTTTTACTTGTCTCAACATGTCTAACAATATTCTTGATTAGAGATGAGCGAACTTTTGAAAAGTTTGATTCGGCCGATTCGCCGAATTTCACAAAGAAATTTGGGTTCGGCCGAATCGAACTTTTACGAAGTTCCCCATCAAAAATGCCGGCATGGTGGGAGCGGAGCCGGCCCGCTCCCACCATGCCGGCATTTAAAAAACAAAAAAAAATAAAAAAGCATTTTTGCCGGCATGGTGGGAGCGGGCCGGCCGGTTCCGCGCTGACAGCTCCGCGCTGACAGCCGGCCGGTCCGCTCCCACCATGCCGCCATTTTTTTTTTTTAATTTCAGGAAAAATTCGATTGGCACGAACCACAAAATATTCGGGTTCGTGCCGAATCGAATATTTCCTGAAATTCGGAGCGAATTCCGGTTCGTCCGAACCGGTTCACTCATCTCTATCCTTGATCATTACAGAGACAATATGACCCCTCTTCTTAAAGGGTAAATCCACTTTCCTGGAACTTCCGTATACAGAGATGCCCACTGATCTCAATGGAAGCACACCATACTGAGGCCATGTAAAGCCCATGCCCAGCTAAATGAATGCACATTTTTTTTTAACAAACCTTCTCAGTGATAATGAATACCCTGTAATCTCTGAACAATCCTCAGCCAAAATTATTATAATAAATATTATTATTATAATTATTATTATTAACTCAAAGGACATCTATTAGCTAAATAAATATTGGCACAATTCATAACATACCTACTTATCTTCTTTGGATTCCTTCTAGTGTTACAGTGCATCCCAAGAAGCCATACCCCTGAAAAATAAATGACATAAAGAAATAAAGGTGGTAAGATTATTCCCCCATCAAGATGATAGCAATGAAGGAAGGGGGACCTGTGCCCCACTAAAGGAAAAATCGTGGAAGAGCAGCAGCCTGACAAAGCTCCGGTGGGTAGAGGGGCCCGACCACGCATCCTTGAAGGCACTGACCTAGCTCCTGTCAGGTCCCGGAGACACCCACCTTCCAATAAATCAGCAACCCCCAATCTCCGCTGCTTTCTTCACCTATAGTAAGCCCCCGTTTGCCGGGACGCTAGACACGCCTCACCGGACACGGTTGCCCCCAGGTCTTATTAGCACAAAGGATGCTGATTTATGCAGGGGAAGGCAGATGAATCCAGGGACTAGACTGAGTAGCGATAAACGGACAGGGGTCATACACGGGTGGTCAATCCGAGGAGGCACGGTACAGAAGGGTTAGACAGAAGAATGGTCAGGGGCAAGCCAAGGGTCACAACGGGAGGTCAGAAGTTCGCGGTACAAAGGAGCAGGCAGAATCGTAGTCGAAGGGCAAGCAAGGTCGGTCCAGGCGGCAATCAGGGATGGTCAAAACAAGGCAAAAATCACAAGGAGAAGAGCTATCCAAATCACACCCAGTAGCACGCTATAACGGGCAACGATTAACTGCAGGGTGTATACCTATATAGGATGGGGGCTGACTGGATTGGCTGAGGGGAGGAGTGTAGTGATTGGAGTAACTGGGATCTCTGGGCTGATTGCCCAGTTTGAATAGGGAGGCGGACTGTGTGATAGGGCACATGCTTTTAAATAGCAAGGGCTCATTGGCCCAACTTAATGTAGGGAGGCGGACTGTGTTTGGGCACATGCCCTTTACTAACAAGGGCTCATTGGCCCAATGCAATCACCTCCGGCGGGCGCGCTGTGCGCAGCGCCGCCGGAGGGCATAGACCGAGGTTAGACGCGCGCGTGCGCGCGTGTGAGGACGCGCGCCGGGAGCGCGCCGCCCGGAGAGCGGCGCGGCCGCTCCCGACGCTGCAGGGCCGGAAGCCGCCTGAGCGGTTGCTCGTGACAGCCGAGCGGCGGGCGGGCAGGAGCGACGCCGACCCGCCGCCGGCTGCAACGGACGTGCAGCCCGCCGAGAGGAGTCGGCGGGGGAGCGAAGGCCAGGTAAGGAGGTGGCCGTGGCCGTGACACTACCCCCCCCTTCACGAGGGGCCTCTGGACCCTTATCAGGCTTATCCGGATTCTCACGGTGAAACCTATTAATAAGGGTTTTGGCATGGACATCCTTGGCCGGTACCCAACACCTTTCCTCTGGACCAAAACCCTTCCAATCTATTAAATACTGTAAAGAGTTGTGAAGCACCCGAGCGTCGAGTATTCTATTAATCTCATATTCAGGCTCATCTTCCACTATGATCGGGGAAGGAGACGACACCTGAATATTTTTGGCAGATTTTAACAAAGAAACATGAAAGGACGACGGAATTCTCATGGATGAAGGTAACTTGACCTTAAAGGTAACGTCGCTTAGTTTATCAATAATAGGAAACGGACCGATAAATTTAGGCCCTAGCTTAGACGAGGGTTGCCGAAGGGCAATATTTCTAGTAGAGACCCAGACCAAATCACCCACCTGAAATGGTGGTTCTAGCGACCTATGTCGGTCCGCAAAGATTTTATAAGTTCTAGAGGCTTTCTTTAAGTTAGTCTGTATCTCAGCCCACACTTTTGTCCTTTCTCGTAGCCATTCCTCCAAGGCCGGCAAGTTGGAGGAAGGACCAGAAAAAGATGATGCCTTAGGATTTCTACCGTAATTACAAAAGAAAGGCGAAAACCTAGTAGATTCGCTCGGCGCATTGTTAAAGGCGAATTCTGCAAATTCGATGAATTCCGCCCATTGTTCCTGGCGATCGGAGACGAAACAGCGTAGATATTGTTCTAAACATTGATTTACCCGTTCAGTCTGTCCGTTAGACTGAGGGTGATAGGCGGTAGAGAGCGACACTTTAATACCTAAACGATTGCAGAAAGCTTTCCAAAAACGGGATACAAACTGAACTCCTCGATCTGAAACAATATTCTGCGGTAGACCATGGAGGCGAAAAACATGTTTAATGAATAACTGTACTAAATCCGGTGCCGACGGAAGTTTAAACAATGGAATAAAGTGTGCCATTTTACTGAAGCGGTCCACCACCACCCAAATTACAGAATTTCCTTGTGATGGAGGAAGATCAACAATAAAATCCATGGATATGTGCGACCATGGTTCAGCGGGGATTTCTAAGGGAACTAATAATCCCGCAGGAGACCCATGAGTGGCCTTACTCCGAGCACATACCGGACATGCTTCGACAAAGGCGGAAGTATCGCGTCGGATGGTGGGCCACCAGACATGACGTTTGGCGATAGCCAAGGTCTTCCGAACGCCTAAGTGACCGGCAGACTTGGCATCATGCAGTTCCTGTAAAACGGCCAGACGCAAATGAGGTGGGACAAATAAACAATCAGAGGGTTTACCAGGAGGAGAATCAACCTGAAATGGCATTAACGAGCTAGACAAGTCAGGGAGAAGAGTAGCTACAACACAACCTAAAGGCAAAATCGATTCTGGAGGACCGCTCTGGTCCTTACTATCCCTGAAATTACGGGATAGGGCATCTGCTTTGGCATTCTTCTTCCCCGGCTTATAGGTGATAAAAAAATTAAATCGAGAAAAGAAGAGTGCCCAGCGCGCCTGACGGGAGTTGAGTCTTTTGGCGGACTCTAAGTACTCTAGATTCTTGTGATCAGTATATACAGTGATAGGGTGTAGGGAACCTTCTAGCCAGTGACGCCATTCTTCAAAGGCCAGTTTAATACCCAATAGTTCCCTATTCCCAACATCATAATTGCGTTCAGCCGGTGAAAATTTCCGAGAGAAGAATGCACAAGGATGTAGTTTCTCAGGATTGCCTGCATACTGAGAAAGAACAGCTCCTACTCCCAGTTCCGAGGCGTCAACCTCCAATAGAAATGGAAGCCGGGTGTCGGGATGTATCAAAATGGGAGCGGAGGTGAAAGTCTCTTTTAACACTTGAAAGGCGTCTTTAGCTGAGGGAGGCCACTCCTCAACAAAAGCGCCCTTACGAGTGAGATCTGTTAAAGGACTCACTATGGACGAGAAACCCTTTATAAATTGCCTATAAAAATTTGCAAATCCTAAAAATCTCTGAAGCGCCTTTAGGGTTCTAGGTTGTTCCCACTCCAAAATAGCCGAAACCTTGGAAGGATCCATCACCAACCCCCGCTTGGAGATTATAAATCCTAGGAACGGGATTTCAGACACTTCAAAAACACATTTGGAGATTTTAGCATACAGACGATTTTCCCGCAATCTCTGCAACACCGCTTTGACATGTTGACGGTGCTCCACCAGGGAGCGGGAAAAAATCAGTATGTCATCCAAATAGACCACGAGAAACTGACCCAAAAAATCACGAAATATGTCATTTACAAAATCTTGAAACACTGCAGGAGCATTACATAACCCGAATGGCATCACTAAGTATTCATAATGCCCATCTTTTACATTGAAGGCCGTTTTCCATTCATCCCCCTGCCGTATGCGAATAAGGTTATATGCCCCTCGAAGGTCTAACTTGGAGAAGACCTGGGCCCCAGAGACCTGATTAAAAAGGTCATTGATTAATGGTAGGGGATACCTATTCTTTACAGTAACCTTATTTAACCCTCGATAGTCTATACAGGGGCGTAAGCCGCCGTCCTTCTTCTCGACGAAGAAGAATCCAGCACCGGCAGGGGAGGTGGAAGGACGGATAAAACCTTTCTGGAGGTTTTCGGTGATGTAATCTTTCATAGCCCGCTCTTCAGATCTAGTGAGATTATATAGTTTCCGCCTAGGGGGCATAGTACCTGGGAGTAACTCAATAGGACAGTCGTAGGCCCTATGGGGTGGAAGAATGTCAGCGGATTTTTCCGAGAATACGTCTGCCCAATCTGCATAGACTAGAGGTAACCCATCAAGGACAATAGGTGTGGTTCTAAGGGATATGGAGAAACAATGACTTTGACATGAAGGACTCCATTTCACCAGATCCCCAGACCTCCAATCTATCACTGGGTTATGGACCTTTAACCAGGGAAATCCTAAAACAATAGGGGATACGGAACTTTCAATAACCAGAAATTCTATTTCTTCCGAGTGGGCAGACCCTACGACTAATTTTACCCAAGGGGTCTTGTAGGAGACCAACCCCCCCTCAATGGGCTTATTGTTAACCGCCAGGACCCGAAGGGGATTTTCTAATGGAATAAACGGAATCCCAAGAGTGATGGCTAGGGATCTATCTAGGAAATTGCCAGCCGCTCCACTATCAATGAAGGCGGAGGCAATAGTCCGGGAAGGACCCCAAGAGAGTGTAACGGGTAGGAGTACCCGATTATCAGGAGGGAACGATACCTGACCGCCTAGAAGAAGTCCCTCTGCAGGATCTAGGCGTTGAAGTTTCCCGCCACCGGAGCCTTGTTCGGGCAGGTCTTGGCAAAATGACCCGGATTACCACAATAGAGGCAGAGGCCTTGGGATCTGCGCCGAACTTTCTCCGCCTGAGAGAGATGGGTAACACCAAGCTGCATTGGTTCCTCAGGTGACAAGGAAGGAGAGGAAGCGGCTGCCCCCTTGAAACTTGGCTCTTGACGTGAGGAACCCAAAGGTTGGTCCTTGCCTCTTTCCTGGCGTCTCTCGCGAAGACGTCGATCCACCCTGATAGCCAGCTGCATATATTCGTCTAGGCTTTTTGGCTAAGGATAATTCACCAAGGTGTCCTTGATGTTGTCAGAGAGTCCAATCCTAAATTGGCTACATAAAGCCGGATCATTCCACTTCGAATCTATAGCCCATCGCCGAAATTCTGCGCAATATTCTTCAGCAGAACGTTTAGCCTGTCTCAGGTTCCGTAATTTGGAATCCGCTGTCGCAGCCCGATCTGGGTCAGCATAGAGTAGTTCCATGGCCGAAAAAAATGAAGAGACCGACTGCAAGGCTTCGTCAGTCGGAGCTAAACCAAACGCCCAGGTCTGTGGGTCGCCCTGGAGAAGTGAAATGACCAGGCCAACGCGTTGCGCTTCGGATCCAGACGCGTGGGGTCAAAGGCGGAAGTAGAGCTGACAAGAATTTTTGAAGTTAGAAAACTTCGCCCGATCCCCCAAAAATTTTTCCGGGAGAGGAATCTTGGGCTCGATGGCCGGACTAGGATCCACTGGCGCAGGCATCTGACGACTCTCTTGAGTGGCCACTCGTTGGGCCAGCTGGTTGATGGCAGTGGCCATAGCTTGAACCTGTTGTATCAGTTCTTCCATCTAGAAGGTATTTCTTCTTATAGGGCCCGTTATAATGTCAGGTCCCGGAGACACCCACCTTCCAATAAATCAGCAACCCCCAATCTCCGCTGCTTTCTTCACCTATAGTAAGCCCCCGTTTGCCGGGACGCTAGACACGCCTCACCGGACACGGTTGCCCCCAGGTCTTATTAGCACAAAGGATGCTGATTTATGCAGGGGAAGGCAGATGAATCCAGGGACTAGACTGAGTAGCGATAAACGGACAGGGGTCATACACGGGTGGTCAATCCGAGGAGGCACGGTACAGAAGGGTTAGACAGAAGAATGGTCAGGGGCAAGCCAAGGGTCACAACGGGAGGTCAGAAGTTCGCGGTACAAAGGAGCAGGCAGAATCGTAGTCGAAGGGCAAGCAAGGTCGGTCCAGGCGGCAATCAGGGATGGTCAAAACAAGGCAAAAATCACAAGGAGAAGAGCTATCCAAATCACACCCAGTAGCACGCTATAACGGGCAACGATTAACTGCAGGGTGTATACCTATATAGGATGGGGGCTGACTGGATTGGCTGAGGGGAGGAGTGTAGTGATTGGAGTAACTGGGATCTCTGGGCTGATTGCCCAGTTTGAATAGGGAGGCGGACTGTGTGATAGGGCACATGCTTTTAAATAGCAAGGGCTCATTGGCCCAACTTAATGTAGGGAGGCGGACTGTGTTTGGGCACATGCCCTTTACTAACAAGGGCTCATTGGCCCAATACAATCACCTCCGGCGGGCGCGCTGTGCGCAGCGCCGCCGGAGGGCATAGACCGAGGTTAGACGCGCGCGTGCGCGCGTGTGAGGACGCGCGCCGGGAGCGCGCCGCCCAGAGAGCGGCGCGGCCGCTCCCGACGCTGCAGGGCCGGAAGCCGCCTGAGCGGCTGCTCGTGACAGCCGAGCGGCGGGCGGGCAGGAGCGACGCCGACCCGCCGCCGGCTGCAACGGACGTGCAGCCCGCCGAGAGGAGTCGGCGGGGGAGCGAAGGCCAGGTAAGGAGGTGGCCGTGGCCGTGACAGCTCCTACTGGCTGAAGCCCTGCCATCACATCAATATTCCAGTGATTGATAAATGGGATTGACTGGGACCCTGTGCTTTTAGTTTACCAAAGCATTGTTTTTCTTGTGTTTGTGGGATTTTCATGTTTTGTATAACGTGCCATGAATGTTTACATTTGTGATAATAAAATTTACCATTGTGCAGGCGGTATATCCTGCAGTCTTCCCTAGTGCTGGCCCCACAGTCAGTCATGGGTGTTTGGTGTCTGTTTGTTCATATGTATTAGGTTGATGGGTCGCCCGGGTTTATTTCTTGGATAGCGCACAAGGAGCAGCATTGTTCAATCTGAGATCCCCTACAGGTTTTATTTTGTTGTGAAAGAGCAACATGTGTTGCAGTTAAGGGCCTGATTTATCAAGCACATACAATGCCATTTCAGTGCAAATTAGAGTAGTGCAAAATATTATTTATACATTTTTCAGCATGTTGCTGCACTACTAATATTTTAGTTAAATGTGCTTCCTGTAGTGCAGCAACTTGCACAAGTGTGAAAAAAAAATATTTTGTTATATTTTTTACTATTCTAATTTGCACCGATGTGGCACTGTCTGGCAGAAGTGCTTGATAAATCAGGCCTGAAGTATCAGTGTCAGGCACCAAAGTCACTGGAGGTCTTCAAGCAAGCCACTGCACGCGGAGACATTTTCAAGCATCAGGCCTTACCAGGAGGATGACGCTGGGTGACTGGGTTAAACTTTTTTTTTTTTTATAAGACTGTTTCTTTTAATGTGGGGTGTATGTTATATTTTTAAATGAATAGTGGAATAGGCCCAGTGTTCTTACTGTGCTGAAAGGAATAGGGGTTGCCCAGAGGCCTCTAAGCCCTGGGGCTACCAGTCTATAGTACTGGGCTAGCTGTCCCATGGGGCAGGGGAGAGAGCACTTTTAGTAAGTAAACAAAATATTAAAAAAGCTGAATAAAAACTTTGAATTTGGGCAAAGTGTAACAATGACCTGAATCCAAAGCTCATCACTAACAATAAAGGAGAAGTGGCAATGGGAACCTGACAAACATTGTACTGTAGGGCCTCTTGATTGGTTGGTATGCCCCTGGCATTAGCAGTAATGAAATCACCATTTTCTTTTACATAAATCTACACAGTCTTCTTTTATAAGAAACTGGAATTTGGTCTCCAGTTCTGCCTATTTTCTCCCAAGATAACATTATCTTATCTCATTAGAAATCCCAGGACAGCTTTTACTACCCAGGACTGGTCCTGATTGCATTTGGTCTCTGAAAGCAGCATTGTATCCTGGTCAAAGCAGACTCCACAAAGTGCTTTCTAACATATTTAGCTATATAACAGGCACTTCCCCTGCTTTAAATCAATGGCAACCTTTCTTTTTTACTCTTTCAATGACTTGTCTGCTTTAATGCTGACAAAATAAAGAGAAATAGAATTCCATGCATTTTTGAGCAAAGCGGGGCTGTTCTTTACTTATGTCAAACCTTAATCTCTCCTGCAATGGATTGGTCCAGGGAGCAATGGGCCACTTGGTGTCTTAGCTGTCAGCCCGGCCCTTCTCAGTAACTTTGATCCTTCTTTGATTCAGGGTGCCAGCTCAGAGCTGATTGATTGACTCCTGGCTGGATATTAATAAGTTGCACTTTTCCACGTTCCGCCCAGCTGGAAGCCCCTGTGCATCTGAAACAAGGGATGAGGGGATTAGGGAAAGTGTTAGATTTGTGTCTGGGAAAAAGGGGGAAATGTTGAAATCCACACAGCCCCAGCCATTTGCAAAGTGTTAGACATCTGCTTAGGCTGCAGATTGATGGCGTGACATACTGATAAGAGAACACATATAATGTCTTTAGGATACTTTGCATGCTCGCACTATGCTGGACATGTTATATATTCACCATTCCTGGCTCTAAATCTAAAACAATAGCATTATCAAATAATAAAAAAAATATTAAAGAAGTACAGCGTGAGCCTTGAGAAAAGTTACTTTGTGACTCGTGGTTTCTTTTAATGGCATATTTATTTCCCAAACAGTTTTAGAAATATGTTTTCCAGCCTCAGCAAACAAGCTATATATCAGACTGTTATATGGAGACAGAATAAAAGGCGATGTGGAAAATATACAGTGAATTAAATATTTCAAACTTAAATCCAGATCACGCTGCTGTGTATCCTGAAACAGATGAATGTTTTTTTCTGCAACAATTATACGTTCAGAGGCTGATTCACTACTAACGCCACGTATTGCCAGATGAGCATCTGTACAGCGGCGCTTAGAGAGACCGCTAGTAGATGCTGTAAGCGGGTATCTGGCGATGTAACAGAGCGTATCAGTCGCTGTAGTAACCTGGCTGGCATTGATGAATGTGATGTATGTTGGGGGCTCTAACACCTGTACAGCACTGCAGGCAGCAAAAGGTAGCGTCAGCTCAGTGCGACCGACTCTCAGTGCTCCACACCATACTTATCAAAAAAAGACACACACACAGCTTTGGCGCTCTAAATCTGGCCAATATAGCATAGAGTGCCAGACGCTGTGTGATAAAAGTCTGTTTTTGAACACATATACACCAGTAACAAAGTGAAAACACATGCAATGACATTGTTTTAACACTGTGACAATAACACTTTAGTGTCAGACCTGTAATGACAATTCCACATAAAAATATAAAAAAGTCAAAAAAGTTTCTAAAAGTGTTTGCTTGCAGCCAGGAGAGGTCACACAATGATTTGAGCAAAAAAAAAAAAGGCAAACACGCTGTTTAAACACAAGCAAATGAACGGGCATGCCATTGAAATGTATGGGAGAGCGACAGTGAGCGAAAGGTAATACCTGGTGTTCTGGAAGCTAGAGCGCCGGCGCTATACGCTGAGCTGCCTGTAATAATACATCGGGCTCTACATGGCGCTGTTAGAGTCGCTCACCAGATTTGCCTTTATACATTTGGTTTTGTGCACAGCGCCCAGCATTCACCAGACACTGCCTGCTGCTACAAAGCACTACCTGGTGCTATCCTTTCTCAAATAACCCCCTCATTATTGTAATTAAAGCAGACCAACAGTCAAAAATGAATTAAAGCAGACCAACACAACAAACTGACATCTGAATACAAATCTAGCGTCCCGACTTGGTCTGTTCTGGCCAATCCTACAAAGCAACATATATGGGTTAAATTATCCCACTTTTTTGCATTAAAAAGTGCCCTCTTACCTTGTGCTACTAGGCCCATGCACCAGGCATAGAGTACGTTATGCCAGGACTCAGAATTCACAGCTGGTAAGGGCAAGTTGACAGCCCCTATGCCCTTTGGCACAGGTCTGGTGATCTTCCCGGAGACACCTATGGAATAACACTAAGCCTACCCCCTACCCTCTATACTGATATAGGGACCCTTTTGAACTGGTATAGGGGCTTCATTTCTGGTATATAAAAGCCTTGCTCCGGTGTGGCCTGGAATTTCCTCTGGTAGGACCCAATCTGATGGTAAAAATTTCAGTTTAGAATCAGGAATTCTGCTCTGGTGTAAATAATATCCTTAAAATACTATGTATTTTTGTTTAATCTCTCTTTATTAACTGTTTTAACAGGGAAAAAAAAGTACACAAGATATCCAATAAAATAGGCATACATAGACATGAGGAATGAGTACATAAGAGGAAAATAAACAAATATAGGGAGCAAGTCAATCCCCATAGCCCCCATCCCGCCCACGGGTGTGACGGCTCTGAACCCCCCCCCCCCCCCCGCACGCCTCCAGTAAGCGGCACCAACGGAGACATAGGCCAGAATGTCCAACCAGATAATTTTGCCTCCAGCGCCCCATCCCCAGCACCCCGTCACGATCAAAATATACATAGTGCGAGCTGGTCTATTGCCTATGAACCCATTTCCTTTGTGGATGATAGTAATACGCAGGGAGTGTAAGGAGCGTATTCAAATTCAATATCACCCTATGTTCCACCTCCCTCTTCATAGTACAGTCGGCCTCAGCACCACGGCACACCAACTTGCTCAGCCAACCCCCATGGGGGCCGCCAACCGCCCAGACCGTCAGGCACCACCCAGGAAGCACCAGGCACCCCGCAGGGGAACCGCGCGGGGGGGAGGGGGCCATAGCCAAGCATCAGCACATAGAGGGGGAAGGGAAAGCGAAGCGGATGAACCGCGAGGCCATTGAGATGAGTGCAGCATCACGAGTGGGGGGGGGGAGGATGCTCACATGGAAGGTGACGGAAGTCTAAAGCATGAGGTAGGGCAAAGGGGATGGCGACATGAGAGAGAAAAAAAAATATATATATATATATATATATATTAAAGGAGAAAAAAAAAAGGGGGGGAAGGGGGGCAAAGGAGGGAGGGCATAGTGGGTATAGAGGAGGGGAAGAGGGGGAACTTTTGGGGAGCAAGAGGGGGTGATCAGGGAGAAGAATAGTCGGTCTCAACCCCCCGCCCCCAAAAGGCCAGGAGGTACCGTCTCATCCACTCGACCCCGCAGCCGCCAAGGAAGCTGCCCCAACCTCATTATGCATCTGCTGCCAAAAGAGCTTTCGCTGCGTCTGACTCTCTATACACGATCCAAGCCGTCCAGGTCTACAGGTACGCCTCCGTGGTGCCTCTGTCCTCCGATATCAATTCCTCCATTCTCCCTATGTGGTCCATTTCCACGAACCACTCCGTTAGGCTTGGAGGCACCAGGGACTTCCTGTGTCTGGGTATGATCGTCCTTACCGCTGTCAAAAAGTACTTGAGGATGCTCTTCTTTGCTCTGGACAGTGGTCCCAGTATCAGGGACAGAAGGGCAATCTCAGGTCTGTTCGGGACATCCGCACCCTCCAGCTTCGCATGTATTTGGAAGACGGCTTCCCAGAACCTCCAAATTCTGGGGCAATCCCACCATATGTGGAGGATGTCTCCCTGGGGTGCAGCACATCTCCAACACTCACCGGTCTCATTTGGCGATAAGACTGCAGTGTCTGCCGGGCACCTGTACCATCTCGCGAGGACCTTATAGCTCTTTTCCTGAGCCAAGCTGGCACTTGAGATTCCGTGCGTCAATGCGAAAATTTTACAGGCCCCCTCGCTGGTGATAGAAATCCCCAGGTCTCTTTCCCACTTTGTGAGGAACCCTAGTGTCGAAGCATGCCTAGAGGCAACTAACAAGGCGTAAAATCTTAATATCACATGATCTGGCGGCTGGGGCTGTGCAAGGTATTCCTCCATTGAAGTCAATGGGCGAGAGGCACCAGACGCCCTCCTGAGGCAAAAAAGGCTGCGAGTTGGCGATACAGAAGCCAAGACAGTTGGCGCCCCTCGTTTCATGCCTCGAGTTCCGTCAGGGAGGGTAGTCTCCCCTCCCCTGAGTCAAGAAGGGAAGACCCCTCTTGTCTGGAGTGGGTATCCATGGGAGTACGCTCGAATTGAAGCCTATAAGGTCCCGCTCCAGCTGAACCCAGAGCTTCCCCCCCTGTACCCCTAGTCTGCTAACCGCATTAGGACCAAGGCTGCATGATAGAGCCTCAGGTCAGGCACTCCGGTCCCTCCAGCCTCTTTGGGCCTCACCAGCACATCAAACCGGACATGTGACTTCCGAGAGCTCCATATGAATTGCAGGAAAGTTGACTGGATGGATTTAAGGAAGTGTCCAGGTAGAACTATAGAGATTGTCTGGAATAAGTACAGGAATCTGGGGAGAATGTCCATTTTCAGGATGCTGACTCTTCCAAACCAAGAGTACCATCCTCATATTTTGAGAGACTCTGTGTGACCTTGGACTTAAGTTCCTTGAAGTTGAGGTCAAATAGATCATTTAGATTATAAGGTACCCAGATCCCCAGGTATTTTATTGCGGCCGGTCGCCACTTGAACGGGAAGCTACTCCTGAGGTTGTCCACCTGATGTTGGGGTAGGGTGACGTTCAGCACCTCTGATATTGAGCAGTTGATTCAGAAGTATGACAATTGGCCAAAGCGCTCAAATTCCTTAAGGACCGCAGGGAATTACACAATTGGTGAAGTCAGGTGAAGGAGCAGGTCGTCAGCAAAAATCGACATTTTATATTGCTGTCCCTCGCACACGACCCCTTTGATATCAGGGTTATTCCTGATCGCTATTGCCAGGTGCTCCATGGTAAGAATATAAAACAGAGGTGAAAGGGGGCAACCCTGACGGGTGCCGTTTGCGATGTTGAAGGGTTCTGACAAAATGCCGCTGGCCCTGACTTGCTCCGTCGGACCCTGGTATAGTGCCATGATCTTAGAGGTGATATTGGGGCTAAGGCCGATCTGTTCCAGAGTGGCTCGGAGAAAGGGCCAGCTCACTCGGTCAAACGCCTTCTCTGCATTGCATGCCAGCAGACATGCTGGTATACCCTTGTCTCGAACGTAGGAAATAATATTTAATAGATTGTTTGTATTATCCTTAGCCTCACGGCCCAGGACGTAGCCTACATGATTCAGATGAATCAGATGCAGGATCAATGGTTGAAGCCTGAAGGCTATAGTTTTAGCGAACAGCTTTAAATCTACGTTCAGTAGGAATAAAGGCCTGTAGCTGCCACACACTGAAGGATCTTTGTCTGGCTTCGCGATTACAGCTATCAAGGCTTCCATGGCCTGCTTTGGAAAGGGGCCATTCCCCCCTACATGATTGAAGGCCCTCGCCAGGAAGGGGGCGGGGCGTTCCGCCAGGGTCTTGTAGCATCTTGGAGTAAAACCGTCCGGACCTGGGCTTTTCCCGACGGGCACCTCCTTGATGGCTCTCAGAACCTCCAACGTCATAAAGGGGACCTCCAGCTCTGTCAAGGAATCCTCCGGGATCACTGGGAGTGGAGTCTCGGCTATGTAGTTCTGTGTACCTGAGTCTAACTCTCTTGCCGAGGCCCCTGTCAGCTGGAGGTTATATAGATCAATGTAAAAGTCTCTAAATACCTTCGGGATCTCAGCTGGGTTCATAATACTCTCTCCTCCTTTTGCCTTGATGCACGGAAAGAATGACATTGTAGTTTTATCCCTAAGACACCTGGCCAAAAGCTTACCGCACTTGTTAGCGTGCTCGTACATCGTGGCGTGCATCCAATCCCTATACTGAAGATGGATCTGGTCATATAATTTCAAGAGCTTATTCCTGTTGAGCGAGAGCTCAGAAAGTAGCTCGGGGGATGGGGTCATTTTGTGTTTAGATTCCAGATCATGTATGTTTTGTAGAGTTTTAGTGATCAATGCTGACCTCTCACGCTTCAGCCTCGAACATTCCTGGATGAAGATCCCCCTAAGCACACATTTGAGCTCCTCCCACTGGACTGTCAGGGAGCAACTATCCTGCGCATGATCGGCGGCAAAATTAGCAATCGCTTCTCGGACCTTGTCCAAACAGACCGTGTCTTTGAGAAGGTTGTCATTGAGACGCCAGCTCCACTGCCTAGGGGCAACGACGGGTATGTCTAGGGAGACGAAGATCAGTGCGTGGTCCGACCAAAGGAAGGGGCCTATACTGTCTTTGGGGCTCCATTGCAGGGCATTGTGGCTAAGTAATATATAGTCAATGCGACTATACGAGCCGTGTACGGGTGAAAAATATGTGTAATTTCTAGCAGGTCCATGCTCCAGTCTCCAGACATCAACTGTAGGTTGTGTAGTGTCTTCGCAGAGACTGTAGCTTTCCGAGGGACACCGAGGACCTGCCCATGGATGTATCCACGGAGGAGTTCAAGGCCAAGTTGAAGTCTCCCCCCCCAGAATCTCAACCCCCTCCATGAAGTCCTCCAGTTTCCTCAAGTATCTCTGAAGCATCACGACCTGATCATGGTTCGGGAGGTAGAGGTTAGCAAGTGTATATTTTCTGTGGTGGAACAGCACCTTAACATAGATAAAACTCCCCTCAGGGTCAACCAGTCGCTCGATCTCCGTGAAGGGTACAGACTTATGTATTGCTATCGATGCACCCCTTGACTTACCTGATGAGTTGGGGCTATGGAACCAGGAAGGGAAGTACCTGCCACTTAGAGCAGGCACCCTCCCCTCCTGAAAGTGGGTCTCTTGAAGCATAAGGATGCCCACTCTTTGTTTGTGCAGGTCGTATAGCACCTTCAAGTGCTTCTCCGGGATATTGAACCCTTTGATGTTTAGAGAGCATATTGTCAGCTTGGCCATGTTCAGCTAGAGGGACAAGGACTTGTCCACACACCTGAAGGACCGGTGGGAGGTAAGCACAGCCGATTCCCCCGGTGGAAGAGCACTAGGGTCGGGGGCAGAGTCCTGAGCAATGGGGGGGAGGGGAGAGCGAGGGAGGGAAAGAGTGAAGGAGGGAAGAAAGAGGTGGTAGAAGAGAGAAAAAAAGGGGGGGGGGGGAGAGGGCTGAGGGGGTCTGGGAAAAGGCCGGGAGGGAGAAGGAGTGGTTATGGGGTGCTAGGCAAGGACCTCAAGAGCCAGCCCTGGATGCGCAGATTGTCAACCTGGGAGCAGTAGGGTAAGGGAGGAGGGTAGGGGAAACAGGGCAGCAGACCGCCGGGGTGTAGCAAGTCTGCATGTATTTTATATCTTTATTACAGTTTTATATGTTTTAATTCTATATTTTATATATTCTAATATTTCTTGGCCAGTCACATAAAGCATTTAAAGGAAAACTACTTTTTGTCAGGTTCTGTCTTTTTGTTTTCCTCTACTGGAATGTAAAATTAACATTTGTGTTTGGATTGTGCCCCAGACCTATGATTTACTTATGCTGTTTCCATATTTCTCATGTTCCCGGGGCTATGTTTTGCTACAGTGGGAGTGGTTTTCATGGCCCTTTTGATGGATGGGGCAGTCAGGTCAGTAAAAAGAAAGGGTAACATCAAACGTAAGGAAACTGTCGTTGAGAGTTTACCTAAAACTAGAAGCGTGAATGTGAATCACACAAATTGGTGGGTGGAAGCGCCCATGATGCACCGGTTGGGACTTCAGGAAGGCGGCAGGGGAGGCACCTGCCCAGGCTCCGCATTCAAATAAGGAGCTAGGACATCAGCCCACTCTGCTTCAGGAAGCCTCTCTGTCTCTGCAACCCGCTCAAATAGGGTTAAGTAGGCATCTGCATTGTCAGTGGAATTCATATTTTGCAGGGACCCGGGGGACCATCTTTCACAATAGGAACCTCCTTGCCCCCCCCGCCACACGTTGGGTTCGAGTACGCTGCAGAACTGCAATTTGCTCGGCTAGCAGGTGATCGGTTTCTTGTTGATTTTGCTGCTGCATATGCTGCACAGCAACTGTTTGCTGGTGTTGATTTTTTCTGTTTCATTTCCTGCTGTAGGATCAACTCCTGTTGCGCCACCAGTGCTTGCTGACACCACATCATGGCTTGTTGTGTTGCTGTGTTTGCATATAGTTCAGCTGCTTAATTATCTCCTCCATTGTTTGTCCCTGCCCCAGATACTGTATCTTTCCTGCAGCTCTTAGACATTGTCTAACTAGACTATGGAATACAGAAGGTACACAGTCTTTTAGTTATGTCAGACTCACTTTGTATTTCAGGGTAAGACAGGTAGCTGTTCTTGTTCCCAGGCAGACCAAGAGCTTACATTTTACTCCTTTGTCACTACTGCCCCCCCTCCCCCCCTCGCTTGGAGCACACCTGCCTTTTAACATGTTAGTTTGAAGGTAAAATAACTGCCCCTTATGTTAACCCTCTGGTGACCAAACCCCAGACTGAAACACTAAATAATATATATATATATATATATATATATATATATATATATATATATATATATTATAGCAATGTTGCTATAATACTGCTGCCCTCTTCTGTGACAATAGTGTATACAACATGTCCAGATGATAGAAGGAATAAACCTTCTTTATTTAGCAGGAACTGTATAAAGACATACCACATTATGGCTCTGAGCCTGAGAAATGCTGAAGCCAGAGCACTTCACTCCGGCATGTGCTGTGTACAGATCCCCGGCCTCCCGAGCACTGCTGAGCTTTCATTGCTGGTTCTCAGGGCTTTTGTCCCTGCAACAGCCCTGAGCTCTTTGGCACTGGCTGAGGGGCTAATGCATTCCCCGATGAATGGGACAGATTCCTCCTCTCTAAAGCTTTCCATTACAGCATGACACCGCCACCTCCTGCTTTTTTTATATGGCTATGGATCTAAATGCTGTTACATTGCTGCCTTATTATTTTTTATTTGTCCTCCAGACTACGTGTTCCAAAAAAATAATAGAAGCAGATGGGGCGGAGAACAATAGAAGTAGGCAAAAAGCTTGTGAGAAGCTGTTTCTCTTGACCAAGTTCAGCACTTTTACACTGTGATCAGAAGAACGCGTACTTAAAGGAGCACTATCACAAAATTGTGTAATGTTAAAAATCCATATAAACCGTCAGCTAATGAACAGAGGAGTCAATTATACACCAGAACAGAATAAAACCTCCACCAAGCTTGTCATTTATTCTATCATGGTAGGAATAAAATCCAGAGGTGACAGGTTTAGTCTATCAGGGGTGAAAAAACCTGTTACCCCTAATTTCCTCTTCCTTCCACGAAAATAAAAAAACAAGCCTGGCTGGATATTTCTTGGTGCCGGGTGTATAAGTGACTCTCCTACCGCCATCGAGTACATTTAGATGGTGCTCCAGTAAGTGTCTAAAAATTAGATTCCTTACCATAGTTTTTAGACCACTTTTATTTACAATCATTTGAACTATTACTTTTAATGATCAAAATCGTACAAAAGTCAATGTTAAAGGGATACGGAAGGCAAAGACAATTGTTAGACAATAGTGTCAGGCTACATTTGGCTCTGTCCTAAACTATTTTTAGTTTTTAAATTGAAGAAAAAATTGCGGAGATATCAAGATTTACAGCTTCACCTTATGGTTTATCTTTTGAAATATTTGGGTGTGGCCCTTGGCTCTGTGATGTCACATAATAATTAGCATAATGGGTGGGGTCTGTAAAACAAGCATTCTCATCATCCTCTTTCCCAGTGTCCACAGCCAAAAAAACTACACTACTCTGAGGAGTTGGGCGAGTTACAACACCATATATCACCAAAACATTTGCAGTCATAGAACTGATCTTTGACAACAATCGCAGGACCAACTTAGAGGAAGTTATATCCCCAGAGAACTGATGTCAGAAGCACAATCTTCACCTTCATCCTGATAGGGAACATCACGGCTATGGTATGAAAACAGTACCAAGCAGGCCAAAAAGGTATTTGTGGTGTGTAGATGTAAGGTTAATATTGGGTTTAGGTAAGCTTTATTACACAGTGGGATCAGGGATCTTATTTAGCTCTCTAGAGATAGTTGTCCAGATACACTCTAGTACAGCAGAAAGAGTTAACTGGGATATCTAAGTGAGGAAGAATGGGTTGTAATGTAACAATGTAGGAGCCCAGTTCCTGGTAGACATCCTGGCACATGCTCTCTACATGTGAGGAATAGTTACAGTGTTCTCACCAGTTGGGTTATGGAAGAACATTAACCTTCAGTAAATTAGTGGGAAACACTATAAAAGGGTTATAACACCTTAGTTAGCTAGCTTAATTATTAGCTCACTCTAAATGTAGTAGTTGGAGTATACGGACGCCTAATGCAGGAGGGAGACAGCAACAGGCGAGAGCGAGATCCAGCCAGGCTATGCCACCTTAGCTGAGTCCCCCAGCCTAGTACTTGAAGAGGCAGATAAGGCCCAAGTAACCACTACAAGGACAAGCAACTGCTGCAGCTACCTTGCTACTAAAAAGGGAACCAGTCCTGAGTGTTGTGGATTACAAATATGGATTGCAAAATGGATTACAACTATGAAATGAACCTGTTGTTGCAACTTTCTGCTAATAAAGTGAGTACCTCTTTGTTTAAGAGAGTTTCTCCTGTGAAGTGTCTGTACGCTGCAAGTATCTTAAGAACTGTCAGTATCTCAATCCCACATGGCTCCCACAAGGCCCTTAGAGCCCAAGCAACCAGAACCCCACATTATTATTTTATTATTGTTTATTTATATAGCGCCATCAACTTCCGTAGCGCTTTACAAGTAAGAATACAGACAAGGTAAAACAGATAGCACAGACAACAATACAAAATTAGATGCCACAGGTTAAAACCAAGTGTTGTGAGCACAGGAGACAATAGGGAGGAGTGCCCTGCCCTTGCGAGCTTACAGACTAAAGGATGGGGGTGGAGACAAAGGGGGTGGGGTCACAAGTGGTAGAGCTTGAGTATGGCTGCACGTGCCATTGAAGGTTATAGTGGTTGCTTAAGCCAGGTCATATGCTTGTCTGAAGAAGTGGGTTTTGAGGGCGCTTTTAAAGGCTTGGAGTGACGGAGAGTGGCGGATCGAGCGGGGGAGTGCATTCCAGAGAAGTGGGGAGGCACGGGAGAAGTCTTGAAGGCGGGAGTGCGAGGAAGTAACCAAGGAAGAGGACAGGAGAATGTCAGAGGTGGAGCGGAGGTTGCGTTTTGGTTGGTAATGCTGGATCAAAGATGAAATGTAGGAAGGGGCCTGGTTAGAGAGAGCTTTGTAGGTTAGCACTAGAAGTTTGAACTGAACTCTATGGGAGACAGGTAACCAGTGGAGGGATTGACAGAGGGGAGTAGCACTGGAGAAGCGAGAGGAGAGATGGATGAGGCGAGCAGCAGAGTTTAGGATAGATTGTAGGGGAGCCAGTCTGTTTGTTGGCAAACCACAGAGGAGGGTGTTGCAGTAGTCCAGTCGGGATATGACCAGGGCATGCACTAGCATTTTAGTGGTGACAGGTGAGAGGAAGGAACGGATGCGAGATATATTTTTGAGTTGGAGGCGACAGGAGGTGGCTAGGGAGTGAATCTGAGGTCTGAAGGAAAGAGAGGAGTCCAGAATGACACCCAGGCATCGAGCTTGAGGAGTTGCAGTTATTGTAAGATTATTTACAGAGATTGTGGTGTTAGAGATGGGAGGGGAGTGAGATGGTGGGAAAATGACCAGTTCAGTTTTGTCCATGTTCAGTCTAAGAGAGCGAGATGTCATGAAGGAAGAGATGGCTGTTAGACAGTCAGGAAGGCGAGAGAGGATAGAAGAGAGATTTGGGCCAGAGAGGTAGATCTGAGTGTCGTCTGCATAAAAGTGATATTGGAAGCCTAGCGAGGTTATTAGTTGTCCTAGACCAGAAGTGTATATTGAAAAAAGTAGGGGTCCTAGGACTGATCCTTGTGGTACCCCTACAGACAGAGGCCGGGGAGAGGAAATGGTGTTTGAGTAAGATACACTAAATGTGCGGTTAGAGAGATAGGAGGAGAGCCAAGAGAGTGCGAGACCTTGGATTCCAAGAGAAGAAAGAATATTGAGGAGCAGAGCATGGTCGACAGTGTCAAAAGCAGATGATAAGTCGAGAAGAATGAGAGTAGAGTAGTGGCCTTTGGATTTGGCTTGAAAGTCAATCCCCTTAGGCTTATGTGTGCTACATACGCACATAAGAACACATCATTCACATTGCTCTCCTTGACCTGCAATCAACCTACTAAAAGTGCTGGTGGAAAAAGGTACAGATACCCACCAGCACTCCTGGAAGAACACTGGGCCAATGCCGAAGTGCCCTGGACTCGTACTGGCAATGGGAGTATGGGTAATAGGGTACACCATAACCTTTGAACTGGCATAGTGATCCCTTGGCTACAGGCAACCCAGTTCAGAGGTCACAAAAATGTTTTTCATTACATTAAAGTGGACTGAAACCGACCGTGATCCATTCCCTCCCCCCAGGGCATCCTTACTTCCCGGTCCAACGACGCTTGTGTGGGCCGCGGCTGCTTTCCTGCTATCCCTCTAGCAGGGCCCATGCCTGCAGGTGCGCTCCCTGTTAGAGGGAAGCGTGTGATTTTATGTGGGAGATCTGGGGGGTATCACATAGCGGGGCACCCCCGACCGGTGAGAAAGACCAAAACCAAGGATAGTCAAAATCCTTGGTTTTGGTCCACTTTAAATTGAACCTGTTCACTCCATCCATGCCTTTGGCCTGCCACTGGGCAGTTTCCTTTCTGTAGGTTTAGTGGGCTGGTCTTCTTATGCCAGTTGTGGTGGCTTTAGAAGCTTTCCCCACATGTATTCTTTTGTTCAGGAGGACAAAGGTTCATCCCACCTTCTACCTTGGCATCCTGTCAAAGGAAATTCTCGCCACTCAGGCAGAAAGCTTTTTTAGTAAAGGGGTGGGGGGCTCTTTGGGTTCTCTCCTATGTGACTGTTACATCACAGGAGTGACTATACCCCTCCATTATTCCACAAACCCCATCTCTATAGTATAAAAGAATCTCTCCCCTGCTAAGGCTGCCACAGAGGCTTGTTGGACCAGGATGGAACCCTGGTCCAAGAGACAAGCGGAGAGCATGCCAAAAGCAGGGCAAGGCAGAAAGAAGACATAGACAAGTGAGTACTGTTACATTTAGATTATTACATTTACTTTTACTTGCACGTTATTTCTGTTAACTGTTTGTGAACTGGTGACTCCAGGGGACCCCTTGTACCAGTTCATAAGGTACTGGGTGCAGCATGCTACCTGCCAGCACTGGCAGATGGCATGCCCATACCCCCTGTTCAATTGTAGAGGGAGACACACACTTTTTTTATTTAAAAAAAAAGGGGCACAAATGGCCAAATACCTTGGCCAGATTTTCCCTGCCATAAATATTATTTGTATTTGGCATTTAGGAGTGCTGAATACTGAACACTAGGGGCTATCTTGGCTGAGGGATTCTGAACTAGAATGTTCCCTGTTCTTCTCATCGCTAGTTGCGATTCATTTATTTGGAAAGACTGTGGCATATTTGATCAGCTTTCCAACCTTGATGCATTGCTGGCAAATCCAGGGGAAAAGTGTGACTCTTTTCTCAATGGTGGATTGACATCAAAAGTTTCCTTGTGAGTATGATTCCTTTAATAAATTGGTTTAAATTGGTTTACGTTTTTATGGCATTACTCTATGTTGTGCTTGATTTAATCCATATGTGGAATGTTAAAGGGGACCAACACCCTCCAAAACAACATGTCTCTGATCAGTTAAACATAAAAAGACACTTACCTTTTGATGACTTTTGCAGCCTTCTGTCCCTCGCAGCGCCTGTATTCTTCAAAAATCTCGGCCGGAAGTCTCGCCCTCCAGCTCTTGTCCATTCATTAGCATGCTGTCCGTCTTGCTTGTCCGTTCATTTGCATGCTGTCCCTCTTCCTTGTTCGTGGATAAGCTTTCCTTCTCACTCGCGCAATTTCAGTTTCTCTTCTGCTCTTCTCTACGTCATCGGGGGAGCGCATGCGCAGTAGCACTGATTTAGGTCAGGTGAAGCGCCGCTCGCTACCCATGCAAGCGGCGCTTCACCTACCTACTGCGCATGCGCGAGATTTGCTTTAGGAAGAGGTCAAACGATCTCTTCCTTTTACAAGCAAATCCATGATGGCGGCGAGAGATTCAAAAGGAAGCGACGCAGCGCTGGAGCATTAGAGGTAAGTTATTTTTCCATTACTATTGATAACGGGTCCGGCAGCATTATTGGCATATTTTTAAAAGGCAAAAAAAAAAAAAAACGGCAGGGTGTTGGTCCACTTTAACAGCACACGAAAGAGTTCCCAGTATTGTAAATTTTTTCATGGATTTGGTCCTCTGAATTTGTTTTGCTCACCTATCATTAGGGATAGATGAACTACCCAAAGTCTGGGTTTGGCTGAAATAAAATGAGGACCCAAACTTTGGGGGGTGGCTGTGGCGGGGGGGTGTGCAGAGTATGCAGCAGTCTGACTTACCTCTGGCTATGATCCTCTTCTGCCAGTGGTGGCAGCATCAGCCTTTGAATCTGGCCCCAGCCCCTGAGCATGGACACTCCTAGGCACTAAGAGTGCTCAAGTAACCGGCGACCATCTTTTTGTAGCCCTGGCTGGGTTCATAATCAAGTGCTGCTGCCGCCGCCTCTCTTACTAAGCTGCTTACATGAAGGGCTGCATTGGCATATAACAGTAACGTTTTGTAAATTCTTGTGCTGAAGTAAGATTTTTGCATATTTTAGCATGGACATTTTGAATACCTGAAGTTTAAAATCTGGGTCATTCATTTGCAAATGTAAGCACCAAAATTACTCTTCTATGGCCACTTCTTCTGACTCAGATCTTCAGGTTGCTATTTGCAAGCAACTTACTTCAAAGAGATAAATGGAAGGCCAAGGTTTCTACAGCCGAACATGCCACCAACATTAATTTTAGAATTTTACATCTCTTCAAATGTAATAATTTAATTTTAATTTTTAATGCATAGATGGCCATTGTATGCTTGTGCGCACATAGGAATTCGTCCTCTGCATTTAACCCATCCGTGCAGTGAGTGTACACATGCCCGGAGCGGTGGGCTGCCCTAATTACGGCGCCCGGGGAGCAGTTGGGGGGTTAGGTGCCTTGCTCAAGAGGACTTCAGTCATGTCCCAGGACCGGGATTCGAACCTGTCACCCTCCGGTCACAAGTCTGCTCCCTTACCTCTAGGCCACAACTGAATCATCGCTTGAATGAGAGAGAGAAAGTTGAATGATACCTAAAGGGTAATTCTACTTTCGATGGCATTTTAAAATGTTTCCATTATTGTTTGGCTATTTGATGTCTTCAATGTGCTAAGGCCCTTATTTATGAAGGAATAGCGACAGGTAGCGACTGGTGAGCGGCTGGTAATGACGGGCACCGCCACGAGAATGCCGGCTCCCCACCACAATCACACATTTATCAAGCCAATCCTGCTTAGCGACTGAGATAGCGCCATATAGCGACTCATTCATCATTATTCCAGCCTCAGCCCACAGCGCCAGCGTCCGACCTTGAACAGCGACAGGTATGACCTCTCGCTACCTGGCGCTGTCCAATGCATTTCAATGGAACAATCTTTAAATATTCATAATTAATTGTTATTGTTTTTTTTTTTTTTTTTTTTAATGTGAAAAATTATGTGACCACTTCTGCCATGTTAGATAATTTTTTAAGGTAAAAAAAAAAAATTAAAAAAATGTGTGCAGAATTGATATTACAGGTCTGATATTATTGTATTCATATTACTAAATTATTTAAAAATAATTTTTTTTTGGTTCCCAAAAATATGGTGGTTTGGGGGTTAAAAAACTACTTTTAACACATCGCCTCCAGCGCTCTGGGGTTTAAACATGCATTTCACAGCGCTTGAATTTTTTGAGCGTGATTTTTTGATGAATATGGTGGGAGCCGGTCGCTCTGACCAGTCGCTATCATGCGCACCCATACATCGCGGAACCTGTCAAATAGCGACTCGTCACCTTGTATTCAACATTACTGCACACCGACTGAGTCGCTATCAACAACAGAACAACGGCCAAGCACAGCGACTACTAGCGGGCGCTGTGAAAATACTGCTACAGTCGCTCAACTGTCGCTATCTGCCGCTATTAATGAACCGGCCTCTAAGTTTAGCAGTTCTCAGCTGGAAAGATGATTGCTGCTGTGTGATTTAGCCAAAGCTTCTAATGAGTTCAGGTGTTATAGGGGAAGGATTGTGGGAGTTGTAGTCTAAAGGATACTGAGAGTTTTACTATATGGCAAGAAAGCCACTACTGTTCTACCAAGACAGTATCAGAGGAACCTAAGAAACCTGGAAGCAGCATACAGACAAGTAAGTCAGGAGAAAACAATAAGGCAGAACACCAAAAACCTGACAAAAAGGGAGTCTTGTTGTGACATTTGGTGGTTTACATGACCTAGAGATCTAAATGGTTGGGGTGGCACAGCCTAAAAATTATTTTAATATACATAACTTAAAAGTCCAGTATTTTTTTTGCAAGAGGGTTTATCATGGGATCTCTGTATTATTTTTATTTATGTTTGCCTTCAAAGAGGACAAAAAACCCACGCCCATCGGCCCTGAAATGAATTCCAGGGCCGCTGAATTGCCTCCCCCTGGGAATCCAGAATCAGGATGCCCCACCGTGTGAACCCCCCCCAGGTTGTCCGGAAACTCACCTTCTTTTCCAGGTGTACAGCACGGCTTGCTTCATTTCAATTCTTTACATGTGGGTAATCCGCCACAGGTGGCGCAATCGACTACAGGAAGACTTGTGGCCCCTCCCGGCCCATAAAAGGGCCAGAATTACCCAGAAGACCCCAGTCTTCTCCTGCAGTCTGACTGCGAAGATGGTCTCTTTCTCTCTCTCCATGGACTTCGCAGATAAGCGGCGTATTACTAGCCTGTCGGCCGCTGCAAGCCCTATTCCCACCTGCTTCCGGAACCCTTCTTGCCTCCCAGCCATGGCTGCAGATCAGGTGCAGGTAGGGGAACGCCGAGGGTCAGGCGTTCGGTAGAGCTACGCTCTGGGCCGCAGACTATTTCTCAGAATAAGCAGGTCATAGGCTGGTAGGTGAGCCTATAGGCGGGGGGAGGGCCACCCCTCACAGAGTTTCCTGAGGTAAAGTTCCATGCTGTCGCTCCTTGGTCTGCTGACAGGCTGCACAGGTTCTTCCCAGGCTCTTCAACTGGCTCCCGCCCCTTGAGGTGGCCCGCCCCTTAAGATGCTGCTTGGGCAGGCCGGCGCCACTCTCCTCACAGAGTTTCCTGAGGTAAAGTTCCCGTTTTTACCTCACGCCGTCGCTCCTTGGTCTGTTAACAGGCTGCACAGGCTCTTCCCAGGCTCTTCAACTGGCTCCCTTTTGGTCCGTGATTCCGGTCTATTCTTGTTGGTACCTTTATTATTGTGTTTTATATTGGCTGCGCATGCACTGTGGGACGCTTATCTGCTCCCTTTTGTGTCTTTCAGAGTCCCATATTGAGATTTTTGTGGTTCCTCCTGATCCATACACCACCGGGTGCTCCAGAGGTTCGACTCCTCCTGGAGTAGTCAAGGGACAAGTATCTGCCTTGGCAATTTTTTTCCAAAGATCTTTTGCTAATCATAGGCTTGTCAAAACCTTTTTCCAGGGAGTCACTCATGTACGTCCACCGCATAAGCCTCTGCTACTGGTGTGGGATTTGAACTTGGTGCTTTCTGCTCTTCAGGGTCCCCCCTTCGAGCCCCTGTGCGATGCTGCTCTTTCTATTCTGACTATTAAGGTGGCCTTTTTGGTTGCTATCACTTCGGTGCGTCGCGTCTCTGAGCTGCCGGCGCTTTCCGTGAAACCTCCTTATTTTGAGCGGCATCAGGATAAGGGGGTGTTCCGTCTTAGGCCGGAATTCTTGCCCAAGGTTGTTTCTGCCTTTCATCTCAATGAGGACATTGTCCTACCTTCCTATTGTCCTGCCCCTGCTAATTCCAAGGAACGGAACCTTCATTCTTTGGATGTGGTCAGGGCACTCAAGTATTATTTGGTTGCCACTGAGTAATTTCGGAAGTCTGATTGTCTTTTTGTCCTTCCTTCCGGACCTAGGAAGGGCTTGCCTCCAGCCAAATCCACTATCAGTAAGTGATTAGACAGGCGGTGGTGCAAGCATACTCTGCTAAGGGGAAGGAACCCCCTTTCCGTGTTACAGCTCACTCCACTAGGGCTTTGGGTGCCTCTTGGGCCTTCCAGCGCCAGGCTTCAGTTGAACAGGTTTGTAAGGCCGCTACTTGGTCTTCGGTTCATACTTTTTCCAAGTTTTACAAAGTTGATGTTAAGGCCTCAGCGGATGCTGTTTTTGGCTGCAAGGTGCTTCAGGCGGTAGTGGCTTGAACTGCCTGCCATTGCTCTCTGGGAATCCCACCCTTCTATTTTGGACACTGCTGTTGGATGTCCCACATGTAAAGAATTGAAATGAAGCAAGCCATGCTGTACACCTGGAAAAATACAATTCTGTGATTACTCACCTGTAGAATTGTTTTTACGGTGTACAGCACGTCTTGCTTCATCCCACCCTTGTTATCACTGTTCTCTTTTGCCTTGTTATGGTGATTTTTGTTGAGAGCGTTTCCTTTTCGTGGGCTGTGTTTTACTAACATGGTCCTTGCCTCCCGGCTTCTTGCATTACTGCTTTCAAACACTGGGGTCTTCTGGGTAATTCTGGCCCTTTTATGGGCCAGGAGGGGCCACAAGTCTTCCTGCTGTCGATTGCGCCACCTGTGGCGGATTACCCACATGTAAAGAATTGAAATGAAGCAAGCCGTGCTGTACACCCTAAAAACTATTTTACAGGTGAGTAATCACAGAATTGTATTTTCCCGGTCCAAAACAAATTGGGGTCCCCACACCCCAAAATACCCAGAGAAATGAGTTGCACAACTAGTATAATAAGAAAATAGAACTTTATTGAATCTACACACTAACACGATAGACTCATTAAAAGTCATTAAAAACATATACACACACAAATAACAACTCCCAAGGGGGGCTGCTAAAAAGCTGTAACAGACCCGAGCCCAAATAATTTCAATCTACATTAATGTTATTGTGATCCCTCTTATGAATACCTCGCTATCCACTATGCTACCCACTCTTTCCCGGTCCAACAGCACATGCAAAAGCTGCAGATGCATCCCCGCTATCCCCTTAGCAGAGCACTTACACACGCCATGCATTTCTGAATGGCCAGCGCGGGTACGTTCCCTGTTGGAGAGTAGTGCTGGATGCGGCCGCCAGTGCGCTTGGTTCCGCTTGCATTAGAGCAGGATCCAAGTGCGCTGAATGGACGAGTGCCCGCGCATGCGTCATAGGACCGGGAAGAGGTGAGTTTGTTTGGGTTACCTGGGGATTTTCACACAGTGGAGCAGCACCAATCGGGTCCCCTGGGGGCAGGGACCAAAACCCAGGATAGTCAAAATCCTGGGTTTTGCTCCACTTTAAACCAAACAGTACTCATGCACAGTGCCAATAAATATCTAAATGCCCAAAGAAGAGTGTTAACGTTTTCCTTTGTTTAATATATGTATAGATCTATCAATGACATTCAATGACAAAGGACACTTTTAATTTAAGAATGGTGAAGCCATGCTGTTATGTGATCTAATTTATCGGTAAATGTAGCTGCTGTTTCTCATTGTTTTGAGACATCTTCTATTTATTTTCTAGTCACTTCCTCCCACCTCTGGAGTGAAATCTCGTGTTCTTCTCTGGCAGGCTCCTGGAGTGCAGTAAACTGGCTGTTCTAAACACTCTTCAGAGTAAATGGCACAGCAAATCCAAATGTGCTGGGCTTGCAGCATTCTATCAGTAAGAAAGCAGCAACCTTCAGAGACTCGATTTAAATATAGGTGTGCATGTTCTCATAAAACTGAAATTCAGCAGAAGTAACATGCTTATGCTTTTATGTTTTCACTTTAATAAATCAGAAATACACATAATAGGCCACTGGTGTACCATGGGGCGAGCACACATCCACATTTTCCTAAACTTTAAAAGCACAACTAAAGCATTTACTTGTAAGTAAAATAGAGTTTGTAGCTGGATAATAGTACATTTGTTTTATTTGTCTAATTTAATGCTAGACTATAAAAGGATGATGTTGGAATTACCAGCACTTTCAACACGTCTATCCGACCACAACTAAGAGCCCAGAAACTAAGGGTGCTAGTCAAAAGAATTATTTACTTTATTGATTAAACCTGAAGGTCATATAACAGAAAAGAAATGGGTGTAAATGATACTGTTATTATATTTGGCCATTATTTCACATGAAATGTATGGCCTTGTAGCGGACAAGGCAGGAAATTAATCTTAATCTCCCAAATAAGGTCCCAGTGAAAATGGCCAAATCTTACTCAATAAAATGGAAAACATAATTGGAATTCAGCTTTAAACACATAAATATTTTATGATATATATTAAAACATATGTTATTATGTTCTACCCCACATGGTGGGAAATTATCTGCATTGTAATGGGTGTAATTTGGGTTAAAACTTGATAGTGGTTGTGGAACAGTTTCTGTTCCATTCTATTCCATTATAATATGGTTGACGTGATGACTTTTAACTGTATAAGATACTTTCAGACACATTCTGTAGTTTATACCCCACAGGAACAGATTTGTTTTAATGGTGTAGGTCCACTTTGAATAGCGTTATATAATTTTAACCAAGTTCACTCTACATAAAAATATGAATATCTGACTGTTTCAAGACCTGAAATTAGCTTCCTTCGAGAGGACCATGATTTAGATGGATAAGCCATATGTTCAAATGCAGTTATAATCATCTTCTGCTATTGGTAACTTTTAAGGCTGGTTTCTCAGATAGGGTTTTGGCATCTTAAAACTAGCTCTGTAACATAGAAAAACAAGTTACTAACATGATTAGGGTTTTCTAGTATCTACCAAAAGGACCTGATCCAATTACATCAACCTTTATCATTAAAGGTTTGTTAGATGATCGGTAGTGATGGGTTCCCATACCCCAACTTTGCAAGTTCAGGTTCCCAAACCCCAACATGGACTTCAGCCAGAAATCAGTGTTCGAGTTTGGCGTCTCGCCGAAACACGTAAAAGATGAACAGCCTATCAACCCCCTTCACCTAAGGTGCAGCAACAGAAAGCGCTGCTGTAACTTACCTCTGCACCACAATTCCCTTTCTGTCAGCAGTGGCTGCCTTTGAAATTAACCCCTGCCGAGAGTAAGATGGCTCCCGACTCCCATGAATGAGGACACTTTGGGGGGATCGCTCATCCCTAATGATCAGTGTTTGATCCTAAATAAATATCCGACAACTACCCATATAAATAGATAATGAACCTGGATGAACATGTCGGAAAGGCATTGTTGTCTTTATTTATTAAATTTGATTATGCCAAAAAAAATTTGCTTTACAAAAATATTATAAAAAGATGTCCCTGGAAAATAAAGAACCTTTGATAACAACTACTATACAAAAACTGAACTAGCAGCCCGGACCCTTATGGTAACATTAGGGATGTATTACACTGAAAAACAAATCAAACGCGAAAAAGGTTCTTTTGGATATGGGAATAATTTATTGACACACAATACAGGTCAAACAGTGTTTAAGGAGATCATTCACCGTTGCTTTTTAGTCTGATCCCTGTTGAGTTTAGTAATCCGAGAATAATGGCAGATTGGTGCATTGTAAGGCCTGGCTATGGTCTCCTTGGCAGACAATGTCCACAACAGGTATAGTTATATCCCCCTCCTGCCTGTGCCATGCTCTAATCCTTCTCATTCCCATCTGGAAATAGCCATGTGTTTTGAATGAGAGTAGCCTGTGAAACGGGGCTGCATGTTTCAATTGTTTGGGGAGTCGAGGAGGCAGAGTGAGAGCGGGTGACAAATCCTGGAACAGAGTGAGGCATTTTTATTTATGAGCATCTTATTACAAGCCCTGTTTTGAATTTCTTTTAAGACAGTTGTGTCTGGAAGAGTAAAATATGAAGGGAATTTTGCCAGAGCGGTGATGCGGGATTTCACATACTCATGACACAGAATAAAAGAAGCCTTGTGCTCCACTGATATGCAGTATGCTTTAAACTCCTCTTTGTAATAGGTAAACAAGTATCCTTAAATACTTTTTAACCCTGGATTATGATTGTTGCAGGGAGGCTTAAAATAACATAAAATCGGTTATTTACTAAGGAAAGGACATATAGAGGCTTATCCGTTTTGGAGAAGTTGAGTTTTAAGAACTTTTTGTTAGAAATAACTTATTTCCCCCACTGTAAACATTTTGTCTTGTGGCTCACCAGCCATACTTGTCTCTCTAGAGGCTCTTAAATTATTTGGATAACCCCCTTGGAAACCCCCTTAAAAAATCCATCCATCCTTCCAAAAATCCAACTAAACTGGACACTTCTATTATTATTTTTAACTACCTCTACCTACATTTGAATAGGTCTTAAAGGGCTCTCATAATGAACTAAATACCTTGTAAGTAAGCCTTAGAACAACTATGCAGTGCCTCTGATAAAAACTTTAACTCTAGTATTCTATCTTTGTTTTTTTTAGGTACCGCATGTTTGAGTATCATGTATGTTCAGTGTTACCAGTTCAGATGTAAAAAAAACACATTATGGGGTTAATTCAGCACCAGATGCAATAAAGTACACTGTGGTGTAAGTAGACAATAAAAATGAATGGCACTTTTCACTCCAAGAAATGAGGGCACTTTTTGTACCTGTGCTAACTCGAAGGGGTGATTTAGCACCAAGAGCAAATGGTGCACTTCTATTTTTTTGTATTACAATTTTTTTTTGCACTTTTTTTTCAAGGTACATTTTGCAGAATCAACACCAAAGTGTGCATGGAAATCACCACATAGTTTTAATCACCTTTTGCATCGGTTCTGTAAAACAGGCTTGGAATACATTTGGAAGGCAGTAGATCAGCCTGGGGTAAAGGTCAGTCTGTAGTTTCTTCAAGAACCACCTGGAAGTGTATCGCTTACCACCATAGTAACATAGTATGTAAGGCTGAATAAAGACTTTAGTCCATCCAGTTCAGCCTGTAGTCAGTGGTCTAGTAGCCATAGCTGGAAATATTATTACATCCCAGGAAGGCATCAAGGCCACTTTTGAACGTTTTTACTGTATCCATCATTACTACCTCCTCTGGCAGCGAGTTCCATAGTCTCACTGCTCTTACAGAGAAGAATCCCCTCCTATGTCCGTGGAGAAAGCACCTTTCCTCTAACCTTAGTGGATGCCCTCGGGTTATGGTTACACTCCGGGGTATAAATAGATTGTGGGACAGATCTTTGTATTGACCCCAAATATATTTATACATAGTTATTAGATCACCCCTCAATCATCTTTTTTCTAGACTAAATAAACCTAACTTGGACAATCTTTCAGGGTACTCTAGCCCCCGCATTCCTTTTATTAACTTTGTTGCCCTTCTTTGAATGCGCTCCAGTTCTGATATGTCCTTCTTAAGCACAGGTGCCCAGAACTGTACACAGTATTTCATATGGGGTCTGACCAGTGACTTGTACAGGGGTAAAATGATGCTCTGGTCATGAGCACCTATGCCCCTCCTGATGCACCCCATGATCCTATTTGCTTTGGCAGATGCTGCCTGGCATTGATTACTACAGTTGAGCAAAGCCCCTAGGTCCTTTTCCATTGTTGTTTTACCAAGTGTTTCTTTATTTAGTGTGTAATCATTACACAGATTTCTCCTTCCCATGTGCATAACCTTACATTTATCTGTGTTAAACTTCATTTGCCATTTAACTGCCCATGCTTCCAATTTATCTAAATCTGTTTGTAGCTGCCTGCTGTCCTCTTTCATTTTAATTACTTTACTCAGCTTAGTATCATCTGCAAAGATTGAGACTTTACTGTTTAATCCATACCCAATGTCATTTATATATATATTGAAGAGAATTGGTCCCAGAACTGACCCTTGTGGTACTCCACTAGTAACAGTGACCCAATCTGAGTGTGTACCATTGATAACCACCCTCTGCTTCCGATCATTAAGCCAATTTCCCACCCATCTGCACACGTATTCCCCCAGTCCAAGCATTCTCATCTTTTGTACCAGCGTTTATGTGGCACAGTATCAAATGCTTTAGAAAAGTCAAGATATATGATATCCAATGATCCAATCTTACCTCCTCATAAAAGCTGATTAGGTTTGTCTGGCAGGAGCGATTCCTCATAAATCCATGCCAGTAGAACTTGAACCACTGGTTGGGAACCCCTGATCTATTGCATACAAGTAATCTGTTGTGTGAAGTATGTAGCTCTTCTTAGCAGTGGAGAAGACCATCTCATGTATGAAAAGTTTGCAGTGCTCACAGTTCACACATGTGATTATAGGTTTCATAAGTCACTATCAGTGCTGGACTGGCCCGCCAGAGTATGTTCTAGTGAGCCCTAGGTACTGATCCAGGGCCACAATCAGGGAAGAACTGGATGTCCAAGACTTAAAATATGTTTCTGAGTTTGTTGTTCCTTCAGTAAGTTATGTGTTATTTGGTCGGTCAACCAAAATCCTTGCTCATGTAGTAGGCCTCAAGAATGATTTCCTTTAGTGAGCCCGAGAATGAGTTCATCTGGTGGTCCGGCAATGGATTAGAGGTAAGTATGGGGGAAAAAATAAAATGTGTTTAATTACATTTAACTCTTTGTGAACTGAAACCCGTATACCAGTTCACAGGGCAGGGGGGGACTTGCCAGCAGGTGGATGACTTGTCATAATGCCCGACCCCATTACCTGCCATTCCAAAGCCCAGAGGGTTGCAGAGTCTGTGGCCTGGTCTACCAGCCCCCATAGCTGGTGCCCTTAAAAATGTTGAAAAAAGCTGTGAGTTCCCCCCTCCTGAAAAGGGGGACGCTATGTCTTTTTTATTTTTTAAAGTTGACCAAAACACACCCTGGAATCTATGAGACTCCAGGGCAGACATACTTGCTCCCCCGTGGCATCCAGATTCAGGATGCCCCTCTGTGTAAAACCCTAGAGGTTGCTCGGAAACTCACCTTCTTTCCCGGTCCAATGGCGCATGCGTGAATAGCGGCAGCATCCTCGCTACCCTTTAGCAGGGTGCGTGCCTATGTCAGGCATTTGTGAAAAGGGTAGCGGGGAATGCCATGCGCTTGGATCCGCTCAATGCTGGAGCTCCTGGACTAAAGGGAAGGAGCGGGCCCAAGTGCGTTCACTGGACGAGAGGCTGGACATGCGCCATAGGACCAGGGAAATGTGAGTGAGATTGTGGGGTTTCACACAGCGAAGCATGGACCAAAACCCAGGATAGTCAAAATCCTGGGTTTTGGTCCACTCTAAGGGTTACTTACTTGAAAATTAAAATAATAAATATATCCAAGCAAAGCCAGCCTGGGCACCAGCTATGGGTGCTGGTAGATCAGGACACAGAGGTCAAAAGGCTGTCCCCCCCCATGAAGACTACCAGCCTGCATAGCCTTCACTGACCTCAGATACTTCTGCAACTCCCTGGGCTTTGGGGATGCAGGATATGGGATGGGGGGTTATGGAAAGTTACCCGCTTCCTGGTACGTGACTTTCCAGCCCCTCTTGGCCTGGTAACTGGTATCTCAAGGACTCCTTACCAGTTAAAAAAAAATAAATGTAATAAAACACAGACACTGTGAAATAGTATTTTATTATTCCCCCTCTTACCTCTAATCTATCGCCGATTCCTTTGTCCTTCGCCAACTGCCGCTGCTGTCACTGACAGTCAGAGAGATTGGTGAAAGCGTCCAGGTTTCGCCAATTTCTCTGACTTCTAACCTCTTGCTCCCAGTCATGAGTATGTCCCCAGCACTGGGGTAAGCTTATTTTTTATTGTTGCTTATTGTTTTTAGAGTGACTTAGTTGAGTTTGGATTTGACGAACCCACAAAACTTTTGCTGACCTCTAGTTCTAACATGTTATTTGCAGGATTGCGCTGAATGGCAACCATGAAGACAAAGACATTTCAGTGAAGGTCTTGGCAGCAGTGTGATCAGAACTTCTGGGCTGTAAAAGGGAAAAGGGCAGACAATGTTTGATTATAAACATGGCCTCTGACATAAACAACAGATAAAAAGTTAACCCTTTGCCTGGAATGTAACTGCATACTACCCCAAATCATGGAAATTCTCTTTGGAATACAGGAAAAAAGAAACAGATCAGGAAAAGGATAGAAGAACCAAACATAAATTAGAATCAGAGCGTTGATGAGCAGAAAAAGGACCTCAGCCAGGCACAGACCAGGAACCTTACCACATAGCTGGACACAGATCAGTAGCTAGAAATAAACGAGGAGCCGTGTTGATGAAGTGGACACAGACTGGAACAAACGGAGGCATGGACCTGGAACATGGACCTCAAAACTTAGTTCTAGGAGCAGGATTAGACTGGCAGACCTAGGATCAAGACTGGGATGGCAGACCATGAAGCAGAATTCAATAAAGCATCACCTGGTAGCAGCAGGTGGTGGAAGCACACTGGTAATCCGCCGCCAAACCTATCAACCTTTCAATTAATACAGTAAATTGGACAAAAAGGCTACCTTAACCAGTTTTGCATTGTCAGCCCTAAGAAAACCCGTGCACTATGAAACACTCCTAAATTGCCACAAGTTGGTAAGGGAGAATAAGACAAAAACATATTTACCTAAAAACCATCAACATCTTCATCAGCCCACACCAGGAAGCATCTAATTTCCTTTGAATTCCACTATTCAGAATCATACCCATGATGATCTTAAAGACACACTGTACTTAGAGGTGTAGGGCAAGTTTTTGATTGCATACTTAATTTTCTATATACGTAGAAAACAATATAACCGTCCCTACAGCTGCTATTGCTGTCTTTTCTGACAGAGACAGCGCCCGCCGCTCCCCCAACTTCTTCTGCCCTCCAGCCTCTCCCGGCCAGGGCACTCGCGAGCACCCAAGTCCGTGCAGCAGGTGGGCCTGCACTGAGTCTGTGATGCCACACCCATCCGCTGCCCTGACCCGGGTGTTCACCCGTGCCCTGGCAGGAATAGGCAGCTGTCTCTGTCCCTGCCGCTGCTGTTGCTGCCGAAAAAGACAACGATAACAGTGACAGGGACGGGGACAGAGCTCGCCGCAGAGCATCCGGCTCAATGAATCAGGTCGGCCTGCACTGCATCGACATTGGTGCATGCCACACCCACCCGCTCTATGGAGCCTGGTGTCTGCATGGCCCGGTTCCATAGAGCAGGTGGGTGTGGCCTACGCAATAAGGTGCAGGCCACGCCCACCCGATTCACGTAGCCGGCCGCACATCAGAGGTGAGTTTACTTTTATTTTTAACTTGTTGATTCTATATGGGGAATGGGGGGTGCCACACTGCTAATATAGGGAATGGGGGGGATGCCACACTGCCTATGGGAATGGGGAAAGGGGGGAATGCCACACTGCCTATATGGGGAATGGGATGGGGGAATGCCGCAATGCATATATGGGAAATGGGAGGGGGAATGCCACACTGCCTATATGGGGAATGGGAGGGGGAATACCACACTGCATATATGGGTAATGGGAGGGGGGGGGAATGCCACTCTGCCTATATGGGGAATGGGCGGGGGAATACCACACTGCCTATATGGGGAATGGGAGGGGGAATGTCGCACTGCAAATATGGGTAATGGGAGGGGGGGAATGCCACTCTGCCTATATGGGGAATGGGAGGGGGAATGCCACACTGCCTATATGGGGAATGGGATGGGGGAATGCCGCACTGCATATATGGGTAATGGGAGGGGGAGGGGAATGCCACTCTGCCTATATGGGGAATGGGAGGGGGAATGCCACACTGTCTATGGGACTTTGGGGTGGATGCCATGCTGTCTATATGGGGAATGGTAGGAGGGATGCCACACCATCTATATGGGGAATGGGAGGGAAAATGCGACACTGCCTATATGGGGAATGGTAGGGGGGATGCCACACTGTCTATATGGGGAATGGTAGGAGGGATGTCTGTGGGAATTGGGGGGGGGGGGTGCCACACTGCCTATATGAGGAATGGAAGGCGGGATGCCACACTGTCTATAAGGGGAAAATGCCACCCTGTCTGAAATTTTAGGATTCTGCACCGTGCCTATTATTTGGTTCAGAATCATATGTGCGTTTTATGGGCAGGTGCGCCTTATAGGACTATATATATATATATATATATATATATATATATATATATATATACTTTGACCGGGCTTCAGGAGGCTAAACATGGTTAACAACAATTTTATATTGCTCCTTCTGAGGGTGTGATGTTATTGCTCTTTTTTAATGACACGTTAATAGTACATCGTAAATCAAAAGGTACAGCCAATGTTTTCACAATAAAGTTTGTGCTTTGGTAGTATAACCGGTTCAAATCATATTTGTAGAGGTACTCATGACCACTGGATGACTTTATTTATAGCTAGTGATGCAGTATTATTTAGTGCTGTATAACCACTTATTACGTTCTGTTATTGTAAGCTGCATTTTGTAATTAGTGTTGCCTGGGGCTTCATATTTGGTTTCATACTGTTGAAGGTGTTTCATCCGGGAAAAGGCCACCCACTGTACTAATTCTGTACTAACTGTACTCATTTTTTTCACAAAGACTTCTTTGCAATACTTGGGTAATTCTTTTTATTTTACAGCATTTTTATATTTCTTGAATTTTTACCTACTTTAAACACACATGTAAAAATATTTACGTTCTATATGCAAAGGAGAATTCTAGCAGCATAAAAAAGTGTGTACCAACTGGGACATTGATTGCATTGCATCACGTTTTTCAGTATTTTGCTTTTACTGGGACGCAGGTTGACAGAGAAAAGTGAGGGCAATTTCCCAGGACACCACAGCCAGAATCTTGGAGGCTGATTCATTACTAGCGCCAGGTACCGGCAGATGAGCGTCTGTAGCGAGGCGCTCAGAGCGACCACTAGTAGTCGATGTGATCGGCTATGGTTGTTGTTACCAATCGCCATACAGCGCTATATGGGAGCAAACGGTAGCGACTGGTCAGTGTGAGCGACTCAAACCATATTCATAAAAAAACAGCCTCACACAGCGCCGGCGCTCAAAATTGGGTCACTGTAGCCCAGTAGCCCAAGTATATATGTGATGATGAATTGGTCTCTACGTTGTAAGAGTCACTCACCAGAATCGCTTTGATAAATGTGGTATTGTATACAGCGCCCGGCGGTCACCGTTCGCTATCTGTCGCTACCTGGCGCTATGCCTTGATAGATAACCCCCTTAGCCTCAAAACCACCCTCACCGCACCACTGTTCTGTGTTTGTTTTTCTCCCCCACATCCACCTGGTGTTCCCTATGAGAAATTTAGAGAGTCACTACTTTTGGTGAAGACTGTTACTTCCCGGTGTTTGCCTGTACCTGGAGACCCAGCCTAGACCCTCCTGGTCATAGCCCAACATCTGGCTCTACTCATCTGAGGGTTGATTCAGCACTCACGCATTCTCATACAGTTTCAGGAGAAAAAACATCCAGATTTTCCCTCCCTCCTGATTCAGCAAAATTCAATTTACATATTTCCCAGGTTGTGTGATTCAGGGAGTGTTTTTTTCTTTTGGGGGGGGGGGGGGGGGGGGGTTAGAGAGAATTTCATTTGCTGACTTTTCTAGTAGCAGGCAAAAAAGTCTCTTTCAACAGCTGACATGCTTTTTATTCAAAAAAGCCATGCCACAAATGCATATTTTCTTTTTCAATGAAAATTAAATTTTGGGGTGTTTCATTAAATATTTTTGTTTGAAAAAAAAGAAAAAGATGGTGTTCCCCAGCAACCCAGCATGGGCACCTGACATAGGGACTGGATAGCCCCTGACCCTGCCGCCACTTCACCTGCCCTTAAGCCTTTCTTTATAGGTAGATTGCTCTTCCAAATAGTCTAAAACTAAGACTATTGAATGTAGTTTTGTGTTTTTTTAACAACTTTGGTGAACTGGTATGGAATCCAGGGGATTGTACCTACGCCCAATACCCACAATCAGTATGGGCCTGGTGTTCCTCCAGACCCTGAAAGTCGGGTTACCAGTCCTCATGCATGGTGCCTGGGCAGATTGGCTCTGGGAGCAGAGTAGATAAGATTTTTAGAGCAGATTTTTTTCTTCCAGTGCTAAATCAACCCTCTGTTCTTCGTGACTTGGAGCTCAAAATTGCCATCTTGCCCAGGACCTTGACTTATGTTGGGGCATGTGACCAAATCACGCTCCATCATCTTCTATAATAGGTTCTATATACTATAGCTATAGCTGGGCAATAGTAAAACATGAGTACAGTATTGTACAGAGGATTACATGTCCTCTCCTCACTTCCACCTCATGCTGTTCTTTTACAAATCTACCTAATCTGAGTCTTGGATGGATATACAAATTTAATAATGTAGCAAAACCAAAGGCATATGTTAAATTACCACAATGTACAAATAGACGTTTTATAAGGGCTTTTTGTCCACCGTCTAAGTTAACTTAATTACTGTACTTTTTCCATCAATGGTAATATACTCCCTCCTGTCGAAGCCACTCTGCAGTACAAGTAATGTCTACTGAAGTAATACACACTGCCAGCTTGTCCTAGAGATTAAGTGACACTTTAGTCACCATGTGAATGCATCCATCTAAAACTAATAACACCAGTGCAGGGCATTTTCTTATTATTTGCCTTATTAGGTTTACTATCCCTCCCAGCCCAGTGCAGCAGGCATAGGGGTTTGTATTTCCCAGGTTTTGAAGGCTGCACAGCTGTCCGCCAGCTCTGCAGGTGTACTAACCTCTATTCCACTTGACACAGGTCCAAGCCCATGTTGATGGCTCCAGGGCTTTTCTGAACCCCCATGCTTGGTGATGGTGCAGGTAATCAGGCGGGTGGTATTTTAAGTCAATCTTCTGCATGCAGGGCTGTTGAACCCTCCCCCCCCCACACTCACACACACCCTTTTAATTGTTATAGCGGTATTTGGGACCCTTTACTAGTTCACAGTAGTAGGTAGGTCATTTAAAAAACACAACTTCCCTCAGCTATATTGGTTCTAGCACTCCTACTCAGTATCCAATGAGGGTAAACAACATCATGTATTGGGTCCCCAATGCACCAGACATAAGATCTGGAATGCTCAGGTTTTGAAAGATGCATGGTTTCCCTTCAGCCCCGCAGGTGTACCAACTATTATGCCACTTGACACAGGTCTATTGCTTTAAAAAGGTCCACATGTCCAAAATCAGGCCCATGCTGACTAATGGCTGCAAGGTTAGGGGACCAAATTTTAGGTGTTAAAAGGCTAAATAGTCTCACACCTAATATCTTTTGAGCCAGATATGCCCCTGTTTGGTTCATCACAAACAGGCAGCATATGACATCAGTGTCCTACCTTGGGCTGGGGGCAGCAGAAGAGGTGTTTCAGAGACTATTGCCACAGTGTTCCTAAAAAGACAGAGTACCCTTCAGCACCTTACCTTTTTTCAGACCTCCCCAGCTCTGCAAGTAGAGCATATCTATTTTATTATGATGGTCTGACTGCTGCAGAATACATAGCAGCTGTCACCTCCTATCTGAGGAAATGCTGGAGGTCACGTTGTGAGCTGGGCTCCAGACCCTCTTTGAAGGAAAACCCATGGAGTAATAAGTGAGTGTCTTCTCCCTGTAGGGCTGGGCAGGCCACCATAAGGATTTTTTTTAGCACAAAACAACCTCAATAGTATCCCCCGACCCCTTCTTATTCTTGGAATGTAATTATATTTCTTAGATATCTACCACATCACTTGATACACACTGCTGACGTGGCTTCAGCTTCACCTAATACTGAGGTCCAGCAGACATCCTGGGACATATATAGGAGTCCTGCCTGTACTGGCCTGATGTCAGTCATGGGGCTCACTGCAGTGGGAGTGGGGGTGGGCTCACAGTGGACATATGCCCTACCTGGAACAAACTTGACAGGAATGTCTACCACCTTATAAAACACTTTTGCAGTAACATTTACATTTGAGTGTTAGAATTGTTAATTACAGCAGCTCTGGTCACACACTAAAGCAAGTATTTGCAGTCATTGGATTTTCAGTCCCTCATAGAGGAACACGTGTCCTCCCTCTCCAGTACTGCCGAAGAGGGCATTTTCTTAGCAAAAATTCAGCAACAGAATAATGCCCCTTAAACACCCATGTTTGTCATAACTCTACTTCACTGATCACAGAAATGCGAGTCAGGCCTTCAGAAGAGCAATTAGTGTCTTTCCAATAATGGAAAGAATCCCACAGAGTCTTTGTAATGTAACAGTGACAACCAGGGCTGCATTAAAACTCAGAACATTCAGACATTTGGGGAGCTTCTGGTGCTTTGATGAGCTGTATTAATTACACAAATCCCTTTATGGCCAGCAGAGGTGGCTTCCAGATTGGTGTCCTCAAAACCCAGCCACCCGAATGAGCTTTACAGACAGGAAACTTTGGAAGCGTACCAGAAACTATTTAGGAAATGGGAACATGCGTTGTAGGTAAGGTGGCAGCCATCTTTCATCTGCACTTCAAATACTGCCGTGCACAGAGATGAACATCTAATGTTCCCGGGTCTTCAGGGAGCTTAACAGAGCCATCAATTACCTTTCATCTTCTGTTTCATTTGGCATGAATAAAGGAAAGCTAAGGTTAAGGCTTGGCCGCAAACCGAAAAAAAAGAACATTTTGAAACGGGAAGTCTCAGTGGACACTTGTGTTTGTCTCAGGCCTTATAACCTCATGTGTGCCGAGAGGGAGCAACCGTATTGTGTAATGTGAGACCTTCAAGTTTGAACTGCCCACTGCAGTTACACACATGGCTGACCTCCAATGACTCATTACATTCTTGGGATATGGGGTCAGAGTGAGTTCTTATTGAGAGTATATATTCACACAAAGGATCTAACCAATCGGATCTGTTACATTTAGTTTATCTTTATCACCTTAGAATATACTATATAGCATAATGCTACAATGTTTTTGTCACTTAATCTAATAGATGATGCCAAACTATTCTGACCAATCCCAGTTCATAACTGGATGGATACCGGTTACAAGTTTACCTATATGTGGCTCCAAGTAGGCATCAATAGGTTAGCCTGACTTATCAAGCTGGTCTGATCTATATATATATATATATATATATATATATATATATATATATATATGTATGTTTTTTTCAGATAGTGACAGATGTGTCTTAACCCTTCTTACGTCGGCCACGTAAAATTTACGTGGCTGCCTCTCCTACCATTCAGTCTTCAGGAGAGGGCTCGAAACAGACCCTCTCCACCAGCTTCTGACGTTGCTGCCATTGTCACCAATAGCCCTGCCTTTTGGGAAGCCCCAAGGACAGGAACTCGGATGGCCCAGGAGTTTTTTAGACTCCAGACCCTCCGAAGTTCCTCCAATAAGCTAGAAAAGGTCTTTAATACCAGATGACTAAGGTGGAAAGCTCCCAAACAGGGTGGAAAGGTTCTCTTGTTATGAAATTACTTCTTTATCTAGAGGTTAAGAATGGATGTGCCGAAAGTATTCAGCACAATAACAGCATTAGAATGTAAGTATAACAATCCATTAGTGGCTGAGTGTGATGTTTATGTGAAAATTAAGGCATTTGTGCATTTATTTATCCAGACCCGTACAGTATATTCCATTACAGCTAAGGGAGAAAAAGGGGCGACACATCTGGATTAGGTGAGGCTCAGTGGGTTGGACATATTTATAAAGCTGAAAACTTTTGATGCCATTTTCATTGTCATTTATTACACATTCTTCATTTTTTTTATTTTTTTATGTTTTTAAAGCCACTAATTTTTCATAAAAATACTAATGGATCAAACCCACATTTCTAACTACCATCTCTTGAATTGTTCCCCCCATGATGAGCACCTCTGCTCCTGCTTCACTCTAATCCCAGATAATGCCGCTTGTTTTAGCTGTAAAGCTCCACCTCCTCCATTCATTGCCACTGTTGTGTGTAAGATTATGGGGCCCTTCACACGGTGTAGGATGCTCTGGAGGCAGGCTAGCGACAAGGCCTGGCATCTTTGAGATTCCTAGGCCCAGCCACAGGGGTTCCAGGTGGGTTTTGGCGTGGGTCAACATCACTTGCAATATATGTGAACTAAATGTCTGTAAAATGATTGTGCAGAGGGTTAATTTGTGTTTCCATGTCTAGAGAATGGTCACACCCCTCTGATTACTATAAATATAACATTAGATGCGCTGCCCATCTCTTTTTCTTTGTTGTTATATATGCAGATCAGTGGCCAGACTTGTGGGTAAGTAGCTCTCCCAGTTTTGTTGAATACTGTTTGTCTCCATCCAAAATCACCATTTGTGATTAGCTTCAGCTTTAGGTCATCTAAATATTTTAGATAAGATAATAAATAAACAATAATAACAATCAGTTTTGCCAGATCCAAATGGAGGCAATATTTAAGTCAAGCAGGTCTTATCATTTTTTTGCATTTTTACTGAACAAGAGGTTTGCCCCTCCTTCTGTGACTACTAGTCTTGTGCAGCAGGCATACAACAAGCTGGCAGCCCATGGCTCTGCATAGAGGGAGTTGTAGATGTGTCCTGCGGGCCCTTCCTGGGGGGGGGGGGGGGCCTAGGCAGTTGCCTGGGATGCTTGGGCCAAACTCCAGCCCTGCACCGGACTAGCCAAAACATGTTTGTGGGACAGTGGTGTGTTGGTGGATGATTTTCTTGTATTGGGGTCACTGCAGCCTCCCAGACCTGGTCACATTGGGCAAGGGAAATGGGGAGGTTAACGTCCTTCCCAGGGTATATATAAAAGACACAGAGCAATAAAAGGTTAATTATAACAAAGGAACAAGGTGATTAATTAATGTCCCATAACACATGCACTTCAGATGAAAGGCAATACAGTATTCACTTTGACACACAGCAGGATGATATACACTGTGAATAAGCAATAGTCCACCAGAAGGATCGGTATCCCGAACGGCATGCACTTTAAAGGTCCCCAGGGTACTGTATGATGGAGAGTGGGGCGGTGAGTCATACTTTGGTTCCAGATCTCCAGATCACTCGGCACTCAGCTCCCTGATGATGGCATCCACCCCTTACATTTGTAATTTTGCTGAGACCTTGTGGCCCCCGTCATATTACACTGGATGCCTCTCAAGGGGAAACCAAAGGACCAAGCTTAGCCCATTACCTACAGTGCATGAAGGGGCTAGCTATCCTGTCAACTGCTACTTCTCCCATGGATCCTGGCAACCCATCCCCAGCAGGACTTCCCTGGAGAGGTGACTCTCCTGCGTCCTGGGTATATTAGCTGTGGCACGTGGGTGTACATAGCCTCTTTAGCAAGGCCCAATCAACACATCAGGCCCCCTCCCCGAAAAGCACCGGCCGGCTAAACATCAGATGAGTAGAGTGCAAGCGGCACCGTCAGAGAAGAACGCGTCACACGCCACGTAAATGTTGTGCCAGGGCCAGTGTCCAAAAGGAAAGGAGGCGGCATGACTAGGTAAGTATGTCAGCGGGTACATACTGCAGAGTTGGCGAGGGCAGCTTGCGTCGGGCCACCTTGTTCTATGGGACGGCGGCACGTGCCTGCACTGCCCCATGGTATGTACGCCCCTGCTGTGGCACCTCCACTGAATGGAGGAGACTTAAACCGGACCTTCAGCGTGATTTAATGAAAAGCCCAAACTCTTAAAAAACGGTTCCCCAGCATCTAAAATTAATATATTTTACGTTATTAGTCACTAACTTATTATTCCTTCCCCCACTGGGCTGCAACTCTGTTCAGGAATTTAGGATACAGGTGCAGCCATCTTGACTCAGAAGTTTCACACTTACTGAGGAGAGGAGAGTGGGATAAGGTACAGGGGGGCGGGTTATAGCTGTGCTTTGCTCAGACAGAGCAGAGCTGGGGTCAGGTAAAGGTCAGCAATCCCAGAATGCAGAGCAGAACAGTCAGGAGGCACTTCCTGTTTGCAGGCTGCCTGATAAGATGGCGGCTTCCATAAGCCGCCATCTTGGATGTTTAAAGGCTCATAACATGCAGTAGATGCAGGTAGGATGATTTTTAATGTGGACAATCTGTATGTACAGGGTGTGGGTAACATATAAGATAGACTCTTATTGAGAGTGAAGGTCCGCTTTAATGCAAAGCCACCTCCAAGAAAAGCAGAGCAGCCTGGCAATACAGTCCCTGCTCCCGTTTTTCTGTAGGACCATGTCCAAGTGCCAAGCCTTCCTACCAACCATGTGCACAGCTTGCTACGACCAGTGACTGTCTGACCATGTACCTACAGGTGTAAACATTAAAGTGGACCAAAACCCTGCTGGATCTTATAGATTCCCAGGCCGATCCATTCCCTCCCCCTGGGGCATCCAAAATCGGGATGCCCCACTGTGTGAAACCCCCCAGGACGCCCGCTACACTTACCTAAATCCCGGTCCAATGGAGCATGCGCGGGCCGCGGGCGCATCTCGCACTTCGCTCTAGCAGAACGTGTGCCTGTTAGCAGCAAGCGCAAGATGCGGCCGCCAGCATGCTCGGAGCCGCTGAGCTAAGATGCCGCTCAGTGGCTCTGAGCGCGCTGATTGGATGAACGGCCACACATGCACCGTAGGACCGCGGTGAGGTGAGTTGAACCGGGCGATCTGGGGGGTTTCACATAGCGGGGCACTCCCGATCGGGGTGCCCCGGGGAAGTGGACCAAAACCCAGGAAAGTCAAAATCCTCGGTTTTGGTCCACTTTAAAAGAAAAACATGTCTTTTGCACTTTCTTGTGTGTTGATAAAGAAAGCCCACTCCAAGCTCACTGCAGAGGTATCCAGAAGCACCCCACACCTAAAGCACACCCAAAGTTTGCCTTGCCTCTGCAAATCCTTTGGATCACCCCAACAAACACAGGTCATAAAAATGAGTAGAAACCCTGGTAAGTGTTGAGGTTACCTGTCTTTGATAAAGTCAAAGTGAAGTTCCCGGATAATTAATGACAACTTTGGAATCTAATCGAATAGAGAAATTAATAATATACGGTATATCTTTTTTTAAGTGTATTTGGCAGACGATTAAACCTTGGCTTTAGCTGAAATCATGAATATCTTTTATCTTAGACAGTAACATTGGTATTTTGCATAGAAGATGGTTTATCAGAATGATAGGCTGCTGTGTAAGGACTAAGCACGGCTTCATATAAGAGTGTAATCAGAGCGAGGCACCTGCTCCCGTATCACTTCACAAAAGGCCGACCTCTCAATCATAATGCAATAAAGTATCAGTCATTGTCCTCCCCGGATTAACAAAATGCCACTGTCATTCTCACAGGGTAAAGCTGTAATCTTTTTTAATATCCAATATTTGATTGCTGACATTCCATAGAAAATGCTCCTCCAGAACTGCCAAATTACTGTCATGTTTTCATTTATTGCTACCATATTTTAAAATGGACCAAAATCCAGGAATTTGACTATCCTGCCCACCTTAACTCACCTTGCCCCGGTCCTGCTGAGCATGCACAGCCTACCGTCCAATCAGCAGCTCAACTGCGCTGACAAAAACTTGTCTAGCCAATTGGAGCCGAGTGCTCCGACGGCAAATGCACTGGCTATCCACAAATGCCTGGGGCACGCCCTGCTGCTCGCGCATGTGCCTTTGGATCGGAGAGGAGGTGAGTTAACTGGACGACCTGGTGGGTTTCACACAACTGGACATCCAGAATTGGGATGCCCCCGGAGGAGGCAGTATGCCTGCCCTGAAGTCTCATAGACTCCAGGGTGGGTTTTGGTCTACTTTAAATAGCTACTTTGTTACCATGTTAAGATAATTAATATATTTTAAAAGGCAAAAGTAAGTGAAAAAATGCCACATTCAGAGCCTTATTCAAGAAGCGCTAGTGCTACCTTGCGCCAAAAAAATAATAGCGCCTCTGATATCGCCATAAAGGGCCCCATGTATCAACAGCGCTGGCAATTCTTTGAGTGTCGGCGCTGTATTCCCCACACACCATGTGCTGTGTTTTGGTCCACTTCAATGGGGCACCCCGATCGGGGGTGCCCCGCTGTGTGAAACCCCCCCAGAACGCCCGGAAACACTCACCTCACCACGCTCCTACGCGGGCGCTCGTCCAATCAGAGCACTCAGAGCCGCTGTGGTATGCACGTACAAGCGGCGTCCAACCACAGCGGCTCTGAGCCCTGGAGGCCGCGTCTCGCGCTTCCCTCTAACAGGGTTAAGGTAAGGTTTCTGGGCTTCCTGGGGGGTTTCACCCTGTGGGACATCCCGATATCGGATGCCCCGTGGGGAGGGATCTGATCGGCCCGGGAATCTTATAGGTTCCCGGGCCGATCCCCCCTGGGTGTTGGTCCACTTTAATGGGGCTTTCAGTTTATGTAATTATTGGTAGGTTGTAGCATACCGTCCTACACCTGAGACTGTGAACACTAGTTCCCCAATTGGGGTAGACCTGAGCACATGTAAACCAAGAAGTACTTGGACCCCTCCCCCTACATCTCATGCAGTTGAGACCTTCATTAACTTGGTCCAACATGAGGTTGACTCCATCCAGCCACCCAAAAGGGTTAACCATCCTAACCTCACTGTAAAAGAGAAGCAAGCACTTAGAACACTATGTGATGATTCAAATATCACGATAAAGCCAGCGGACAAGGGTGGGGCCATAGTGATTATGAACTCGACCAACTATAGATGTGAAATTCTTAGCCAACTGAGTGATTGCTCGGTCTACACTCGCACCGACAAGGACCCTACCCAGGACATTAAGGCTGATATAGATCAACTTATCGACATGGCCCGGGACAATCTGACGATAGAGGATAAGGTGGCCAAGTTTCTCAAAACTGACTTTCCCCTAATCCCATTATTTTACTGTCTCCCAAAGATACATAAAAGACTACATAATCCACCGGGTCGGGCAATTGTGGCCGGCACCAACTCGGTCTTCCAGAATCCTGCAATTTTTATTGATCGCCTTCTACAACCTTTAGTTATTACAACTCCCTCATTCTTACAGGACACTACAGATTTTTTGAACAAACTTAGTTCTTTTGGTACTCTTCCACCTGACTGCATTCTGGTTACTATGGACGTGTCTAGTTTGTACACGTCCATTCCCCACACAAAAGGTATCAGTGTGGTCAAGAAAGCATTGGAATCAACTTTGATCCCAATGGATGTACAAACATTAGCTTGTGATCTTTTGACCGTAATACTAACGAAAAATTATTTTGCATTTGATGACCAATTTTATTTTCAAGCCCAGGGCACAGCGATGGGCTCTAACATGGCTCCCAGCTACGCCAACCTCTTTATGTCTGACTTCACAATTTGGCTATCCTACGTCAGCTTACATACAACATATACTTACCTGGATGCGTTACATCGATGACGTTTTTGTGATCTGGCAAGGGAATTTAGAGGGTTTGACAGAGTTCCATACATACTTGAATCAGTGCTCTCCAACTATCTCCTTTTCTTTTGAACAAAGTGTAACCTCTGTCCATTTCCTTGACGTGTGTGTCTCTCTGAATAATGGTTCTATAATTACTGATGTATATAAAAAACCAACAGACCGCAATACACTATTACATGTCAGTAGCTTCCATCCACCTTCCTTGATCAAGGGTTTGCCCTTTGGACAATTTGTGAGGATCCGTAGAATAACTGCTTCAGACGACCTGTATGACATCCGGTCTGATGAACTGATCAAAAATCTACTCCAACGGGGTTATGCCCAGGGTGACTTAAAAGCAGCCCAGCTAAGAGCCAGGTCCCTTGACCGGACAGACCTATGTAAATTCCGCCCAAAAGACAGGTCTAAACGATTACCATGTATACTTACTTTTTCCCAACTCTCCACTCAGGTTCAGAAAATAGTGAAACGCCATTGGCCCATTCTCAGGTCCGATGACAAGATAACTGAAATTTCCAGGGAACCACCCATGATGGTGTATAGGAAGGTGAGAAATCTGAAATCTTCATTGGTGAAAGCAGACTTTCGCTCCAAGAAGCCACACACGGACTCTAATTCGCTCACAGACTTGACCAAACCTAAAGGTATGTACCCATGTGGGCATTGTGCCCAATGTGGTTACACTTTTAAGACCAATAGCTTTACCCATCCGAACTCTGGGAAAAAATACCTTATACGGGATTTTATCAATTGTTCCACAAGAAATGTAATATATCTCTTGAAATGCCCTTGTGGCAAAGGATATATAGGAAAAACAAAACGTGAATTGAGGCAGAGGATCTGTGAACATAGATCTGACATCAGGAATGGCCGTATGGAATCCTCAATTGCCAGACATTTCTTGGAACAATGTCATCAAATCAGCCAGCTTAGGTTTGTAGGCATAGAAGTGGTAGCATTACCCTACAAAGGTGGAAACATTGAAAAGAGGCTCCTTCAGCGGGAATTAGCATGGATAATTCAACTGGGTACAAAAAGCCTGCAGGGCCTCAATGAGGATCTTGATTTCTCTGTATATTCTTGACATGTTTGAAATACATTGAAAATTTGTGCAATAACTAGCATCTTGGCTATGCGAGTTTTCGCAATAACTATGAGTATCCCCTTTTTTTAAAAATTCACTATTGGTATCAATGGTTCTAATTTTATATATTTTTTATTTTTCTAGCGCTTCTTCAGCATAATATTGCCAGTTTAAACAATTGCTGCAATTGGTCTCCAGCCGGGGTTTGGACTTGGTTTCCAGCTTCCATTAACATCACTATACCGGATGGGGACTTTGTATATGTGCCACACGTCCTCTAGTGTCTAGGAAACCTTTCTCCTCGTTTAACGCCATATCCTGCTATGACGCGCACCTCTGCATGTTGTTTCATGTGATGTATGGAACGCAGCGTCTCGGATATGACGTCACTTCCGGCGACGGCTGAATCTCCGTCGCTTCATTAGGCCATCCAGTGCTTACTCCGGTGGCCATTTTGTTGAAGACCGCCGCCTGATTAGTTGTTTACTTGATGTTTTCTTTGCTTAATACATCCTCTCTGTGTGACCCCGCGCCCGCCCCGTGTGTCATTTCCCCATATGCTGACTAACTTTGTTTGCATGGGGGCTGATTGGGACGGTAAGCGGGGGTCACGAATGACGTCACTAACCAGCGCCAACGCGTGCGCCGTCCTACTGGCGCCATTCCTCACCAATAGCTGGAGACCAGGCAGCATATAAACTGTTCCCCCCTCTTCTGGGATACCGCAGCCTCTTGAGAAAGGTCCGGTGGGACCGAAACGTTGAGGTAGCTTATTCCTGCGGTCAGCCTGTAAGCGAGTTCTTATGTTCTGTTATTGCTATGTTATGTTATTGAATTTCATATCTAAGAGGGCAATGCTGTTACTTATATCTCTCCTAGCGAGTGTGTTACTTGCTTTCAGTTAAATCTTTATACCTTTGTCTTATTGTATGTCCCGATTTGATATGTTACATATTTTTATGCCTGAAGCTCAGAAGTTGTCTCTATAGAACCTGTGATTATGCACTGTAAATATGTTTCACGTTCTGGTTATGTATGCTCACTAATTGGCATTAAACTATAACTTTAATAGCATAACGTTTTATGGTGTTCCTTTTCCCACCATTGATTGTATGCTTTCAGTTTATGTCCCTCTTTTTCGTTCTATTTTTTTTGTGTTCATGCATGTGCCGTATGATTTCTGGCATGTTTAGACTGTTTTCTAGCAATAATTTTCTTTGCCCTGCTAAATATGTGTCATGTCATTCAAGTGTCCCTAATGTCATTCTTGGTGATTGCGCATTGTCATTGTGCTGCTATTCTTGTAAAATGCCTTTTGTGTTATTTCACAAGTCACTGTATGCCTGAAATTCTGATTTTTTGAGCGTCAGTGCAGTCGCCATGCTTTTTTTTTGTAAATGACCCCATTTTCCGGCTCTCACCCTCACCCCACGCTATCTGTCACTAGACCCATACAAAAAACAAGGCATGTGCAGCACCAAGCGCATAGCCATCAGCATAGAACTGCAGGGCCAGCGTTGCGGCTGAGGCTGCGAGAGCATCTCACGGGAGATGCTCAATTGTCACTAGATGGCGCTAATGTTAAATTGGGCTTTCAGCATTTACATTACTTAATTATGCAAACAAAGTTGTTGTATTAGTCTAAGAGGCCGATTCATTAATAGCGGCAGGTAGCGACAGTTGAGCGACTGTAGCGGCATTTTCAGAGCGCCCGCTAGTAGTCGCTGTGCTTGGCCGTTGTTCGGTAGTTGATAGCGACTCAGTCGGTTTGCCGTAATGTTGAATATTGGGTGAGGAGATTCGCTATTTGACAGGTTCCGCGCTGTATGGGAGCGCATGATAGCGACTGGCCCTAGCGACCGGCTCCCACCATATTCATTAACAAATCAAGCTCAAACATTCTCGCGCTGTGAAATGCATGTTTAAACCCCAGAGCGCTGGAGGCGATGGGTTAAAAGTAGTTTTTTAACCCCCAAACCACCATATTTTTGGAAACCAAAAAAAACAAGTTTTTTAAATAATTTAGTAATATGAATACATTAATATCAGACCTGTAATATCAATTCTGTACAATTTTTATTTTTATTTTTTTTTCCCTTAAATCTAAAATGGCAGAAGTGGTCACAGAATTTTTCACACTAAAAAAAAAAAAATTAATAACAATTAATTATTAATATTTAAAGATTGTTCCATTGAAATGCATTGGAGAGCGGCAGGTAGCGAGAGGTCATACCTGTCGCTGTTCAAGGTCGGACGCTGGCGCTGTGGGCTGAGGCTGGAATAATGATGAATGAGTCGCTATATGGCGCTATCTCAGTCGCTAAGCAGGATTGGCTTGATAAATGTGTGATTGTGGTGGGGAGCCGGCGTTCTCGTGGCGGTGACCGTCATTACCGGCCGCTCACCAGTCGCTACCTGTCGCTATTCCTTAATAAATAAGGGCCTAAGTTGAGCTAAAAGTAAAATTCTTGGTTTTCTTCTATACGATCATGACAAATACCAGATTTGTTCCAACACTCTGTCTGGTTTGCCAATCTTATCTGATGTTTAACTGCTGTTCAGTCTTCTCACCACATTCAATGCTGATTCATTGTGTGTTGTTGACCCAGTAGCAGGTTGTGATTTTGCTGCTAATCACCCGTCTCCAGCTTTGTATCTGGGTCTTTGTCATTGAGGTCTGCCTTCTTTTTCTGTGCCTGGGCCTTTTTTTGTGGCCTTCTGAGTCCTGCGTCTTAAATCTGTGCCTCTGGCCCAGTTCTGTGTCTAAGCCACTGGTCTATTGAGTCACACCATGCACTTCTGTGTCTGGGCCTTTTTAATTTTAAATCACATCCACCAGTTCTGTAACTGAGCCTTTGGCCCTCTAAGTCCTGTCTAGCAGTAACTGAGCCTCTGGGTCTTTAGGCTTCTATGTCACGCGTCACAGTTCTACATACCTCCCAACTTTTCAGTGTGGGAAAGGGGAACAATTGTTAAATTAAGCCACGTCCCCACATTGGGGGACTGATAGGAGATGTAACAGTTACAACAATATAAACACTTTGAATAGGCAAAATAATTTATTGATGCAGATCTGCATGTTAAACCTCAAAGAGGGACAGAGGAGAACAATGAGGGACATGGACTCAAAAGAGTGACAGTACTCTCCAAAACAGGGACACTTGGAGGGTATTGATCTATATCTAGGTATCTGCGGGGGCACACTGGAACTGCACTTAGAAGCTACAGGTTAGTATAGACTTGTTCTGCCTGGACAATACGTTTACATACCTATACATTTCAGGCATTGTAACAAAGGACCTTAGGGGGGCATGAAAAATATCACAACTATAAGAGATTAGAGATTTTCTGGAGTCCAAGCTTCCACAACTCCGCAGCCCTGCTCTAAGCATCGAACCAGGAGGAGGCAGCTGTGGAGAAAAAAGTCTTTGAGGCTGATTCATTACTAACGCCAGGTATCGGCAGATGAGCGTCTGTATATTGGCACTTAGAGCGACCGCTAGTAGACGCTCTTAAGGGGTATTGGGTGCTGTAACATAGAGCGTCAGTTGCTCTAGTAACCTGGCTGACATTGATGAATGTGATGTATGTTGGGAATTCTAACACCAGTACAGCGCTGCAGGGAGCGATAGCACCAGCTCAGTGCGGCCGACACTCGGCGCTCCACACCATACTATCAAAAAAGGACACACACACAGCATTGGCACTCTAAAGCTGGGCGCTGTAGCATAGAACGCCATACGCTGTGTGATCAAAGTCTGTTTTTGAACACAAAGCGAACATACATATTGTTTTAACGCTGTGACAATGACACTTTTGTGCCAGACCTGTAATGACAATTCTGCATAAAAATATAAAAAGTCAAAAAAGTTTGCAGTCAGGAGAGGTCACACAATGATCTGAGCAAAAAAACAAAAAAAATTGTCAAACATGCTGTTTAAACACAAGCAAATGAACGGCCATTGAAATATATAGGAGAGTGACAGTGAGAGAAAGGTAATACCTGGGGCTCTGGAAGCTATACGCTGAGCCACCTGTAATAATACATCGGACTCTACATGGCGCTGTTAGAGTCGATCACTAGATTCGCTTTCATAAATGTGGTTTTGCTTACAGCGGCCGGCGTTCACCAGACGCTGCCTGCCACTACGAGGCACTACCTGCCGCTATCCCTTCTTATATAACCCCCTTTGTCTTCACAGTCCCTTTAAATGACTGAAAAATGTCCCACTTCTTTTCTCTATAAAATACATTAGTTGGCTAAAGGGGACTTCTGCCCTTTTATGCAAAACTGAAACTAAGGAAGACATTTTTGTTTAGGAGGAAGTCTATCAATATCTACTAATGTTTCAGTTTAGGTAAAGGAGGATTCTGATCACTTCTATTTGTCTGCTCTTATCGAAAACTAAAGAATTTCCTTTATTGTTGAAAATGGAGCTAAACTATTTTCACATTAATTCTGTTATAGATCTGAGCCAATGACACTGACAAATGTGCAGTTGACCCGAACACAGCAGCTTGTCCCTGAGCCTCATACAGTATATACCAGTTACAAAGGCAGCCAAGGCCAAAACCTAAAGCGGAGGATAATTTTATATTAAACTTGTGCTGGACTTCTTGGTTGTCTTGACTGATGTAGCTTCTGTGGACAGTACATTATATTCCCTACTCCTCTAGCTGTAGGCCAATTGCTCTGCATTTGTCATTAGAAGCATAGGAGGATCTGTGCCGAGAACACACATTTAGGAGAATGATGTGTAACTGTGCTTTGTGCTCTAATGCATGATGTGATATATGTGGTGAATGCAATGTATCTATCCAGGCTAAGAGCAGCTACTTCTAGCTCAGGGGATGACTGAATGCTTTATTGCCCTGGCTAAGGAGGCTCTGAAGATGAAGCCAAGGGAAGAAATGAAAGGATCAGTGGGTGGAGGAGGTATGATCTTGTCTTGCTTCCCATGCCATCTTCATGTCAGTTCCACAAATTGTTTTCAAGTCTTTGACATTTTTTGGATAACAGTGCTTGATTTACATGGAATCTGTTATAGCCAAGTGCCCACTACTGGAGGCGATGCGCCAGGGGATGCGTCTGCCTTATGTCAGGCTCACAAGTTGCAGGAGACGTAACTCTGCATAGCGTGTAGAGGCCGCACTTTTATGGGGTGCTAATATTATAAAACAGTTAGGAATCTACCCATGACTCATAAGTCCCTTGTGTATATCATCTACTTAAAAGCGCCTCGACTAGAATTTAGTATTAAATATGTCTCTCAAGTGAATGATGTGAACTCCTTGTTGGTCTAATCGTTCAAATGTCACAGCTAATTTATTTATCATAAGCTTCCTTTTCATTGTCCACAAACCATATGCTCTTAAAGTAGGCGCACCGCTGTGTGAAACCCCCCCAGGTTGCTGAAACAAACTCCCCTCTTTCCGTAAGTGACATAGGAGAAGACTTGGTAGGAAAAGTTTGTCTGTTTGCTGATGATACTGGGAGGCTGATTTATTAATAGCGACATGTAGCGACAGTTGAGCGACTGTAGCGGTATTTTCACAGCGCCCGCTAGTAGTCGCTGTGCTTGGCCGTTGTTCGGTTGTTGACAGCGACTCAGTCGGTGTGGCGTAATGGTGAATACAAGGTTACGAGTCGCTATTTCACAGGTTCCGCGATGTATGGGTGCGCATGATAGCGACTGGCCATAGCGACCGGCTCCCACCATATTCATCAAAAAATCACGCTCAAAAAATTCAAGCGCTGTGAAATGCATGTTTAAACCCCAGAGCGCTGGAGGCGATGGGTTAAAAGTAGTTTTTTAACCCCCAAACAACCATATTTTTGGAAACCAAAAAAAAAGTTTTTTAAATAATTTAGTAATATGAATACATTAATATCATACCTGTAATATCAATTCTGCACAAATTTTTTTTTTCCCTTAAAATGGCAGAAGTGGTCACAGAAGCTGGAATAATGATGAATGAGTCGCTATATGGCGCTATGTCAGTCGCTAAGCAGGATCGGCTTGATAAATGTTTGATTATGGTGGGGAGCCGACGTTCTTGTGGTGGGGCCCGTCATTACCGGCCGCTCACCAGTCGCTACCTGTCGCTATTCCTTCATAAATAAGGGCCAAAGGTTAGTAATAGGGTGGATATTCCTGGAGGTGTCTGTAACATGGAAAATGATTTAGCTTTACTGGATAGATGGTCAAAACTGTGGAAACTAGAGTTTAATGTCTCTAAATGTAAAATCATGCACTTGGGTAGAAGGAATCCCTGCTCTGAGTACCGTATGGGCAGCACTGTGTTAGCCAGGACCTCGGAAGAGAGAGATTTAGGGGTACTGATTACTGATAGCTGCAAGATGAGTGGACAGTGTAGCCAGGCAGTGGGAAAAGCAAGCAGGATGCTCGGCTGCATAGCTCGAGGCATCACCAGTAGGAACAGGGAGGTTGTGATGCCGCTGTATAGAGCCCTGGTAAGGCCACAGCTAGAATACTGTGTGCAGTTCTGGAGACCTTACCTGCAAAAAGATATTATTCAAATAGAACGTGTCCAAAGGCGGGCAACGAAAATGGTGGAAGGACTTAAACTTAAAACTTATCGGGAGAGATTTAAAGAACTTAATTTGTACAGTCTGGAGGAAAGAAGGGAGAGGGGGGACATGATTGAGACCTTTAAATATGTGAAAGGATTGAATAAGGTTCAGGAGGGAAGTGTTTTTAAGAAGAAGCTTAATGATAGAACAAGGGGGCACAACCTGAAGCTAGTCGGGGGAAGATCAGGAGCAATGTTAGAAAATATTATTTTACAGAAAGAGTAGTAGATGCTTGGAACAAACTTCCAGCAGAGGTAGTTGAAAAATCAACAGTCACTGAATTTAAACATGCCTGGGATAAGCACACATCTATCCTAAGATAAAGAGTACATACAGTATACACATAAGGGCAGACTAGATGGACCGTATGGTCTCCTTCTGCCGTCAACCTTCTATGTTTCTATGTTTCTATGATCCTACAGCGCATGCGCGGCTGCTCGTCCAATCAGCCCGCTCAGATCTGCTGGCGTCCTTCGTCTAAGCCCTTGTCTAAGGTGACTGGCTCAGAGCGCATCCCCCGCGTGCCCGCGCCGGCCATTCAGACATGCCTGGGTCCTGCTAGAAGAATAGAGGAGATGCGGCCGCGGCGCGCCGTTAAACCGGAAAAGAAGGTGTATGGGCTACCTGGGGGGTTTCACACAGTGGGGCATCCCGATTTTGGATGTCTGTGGAGAAGGGAATCGATAAGATCTATAAGATTCCCAGGCTGATCACCGTGGGTTTTGGTCCACTTTAAATGTCCCAACAGGAACATGTATGAAGATGAATGTAGTTCGCCTAGTGTGGGAAAACCTATAAATGCCAAAGAGAGCTATGGAAGCTTATTGTAATTGAAGCCCAACTCCAGCCAAAATCTTTTCTTTAGATCGCATTGCTTTTTTTTACCCCCATTGAGATTTATTATATTTTTTGTTAAGGAGTTCACCTGAAGTCTGTCCCATGTGCAGGGACATAGCTAAGGAAAACGAAAAGCCCGCACCAGCTAATGTTTAAATAGACAATTAGTAACTGGTGTACTGGTTGGCAAACAATCACAATAATATCCAACACATGGGATCCCACAAGACCCCAAAACAATGCCTAACCAAACAACTGGCACCACCACAATCTCTTATATCAAAATGTATTCAATTTATTATTCATCCAGTACAAACAAGAATTTAAAAACAATTAAAAACCACATCTCATAAAGGGGAGGGCTACAAGGACACGTGTGTGCCTGGTGCATCTATGCATATACAATTATTAAACCCATGTTGTCCTCAAAAGCATCTATATACAATATCAACAAACGTTTCCTAATTATATAATAATATCTACAAACTGTGCTATATACAATTCTTCTTTACAAGAGTATACATCAATAAAGTGCAATCCAGTGTTGTTAATATAAATCCACCCCCCTAAAAACACCGAGGGGGACATTGAAAAACAGTGCAAAAATCATAAACATGTGCTATGCATACTTAGCCAGGCAAACACCCGCCGAGCACCTCACCCTGTCCCAGCCGACGCGTTTCGTAACGGACCTCCCGTTACTTCATCTGGGCCACAAGTATGGACCGGTTGTCCCCCCTGTTCCCTAAATACTCCTCCAATGCCGGTTAATGAGCCATGAGAAGCACCGGTGTCCGTCGGCGCTCTGCTCCGGAAGTACGTCAGCAGCCGCAGTTAGAAACGAGGCTTGGGAAACACTGCAGCACTCCGGCTGGAAGAGCATCAGCGGTCCCGCCCCTTCTCATAAGCACTGACACTACAGCAAGAAACGCTGCGCTCCCTCGCAGCGCGGATCAGACTGGACACCGGAGTTACCAGAGTGCCACCCGGCAGTCCGGTAGAGTTGAATAAAGAGGTCACGGAGGGTAGATGGGGGGCCTGTCAGAGACAACCCACCATATTATTGAACCTATGTACAACAACATTACTCATGTAATGCAACACCAATCTATACACAGCATTTACACCATTTTTAGGTGAGGGATAGGGTCACTATACATTCACGAGTCTATGCGCTCATCTGTGTATAATTGACTCACCTTTGGGGTTTTCATTTCTTCCTGTATTATATGGGACCACCGGGTAGTGCTGTGGTAACACTGGAGGCCAGTCTGATATTTGTAGTTTAAAATAACATAGGCCAACTCACATTAGAGCAAGATTGTAGAACCAATATGCATATTTAGTCTGTAGAGACCAGTAGAATCTGAGAATGTAGGTCCCTCTCTTTGTGGGGCTAATTATGGGAATAGGGTTAGTGATAACTCCATATATATCATCCCCTCTTTTGGGTTCCCTAGATAAGAGAGTCTCCGGTTTGATAAGTGCTTTTATTAAGGTACAATCAGATAATGATCGGTGGTTTAGGTTATAGATTGGTGTTGCATTACATGAGTAATGTTGTTGTACATAGGTTCAATAATATGGCGGGTTGTCCCTGACAGGCCCCCCATCTACCCTCCGTGACCTCTTTATTCAACTCCACCGGACTGCCGGGTGGCAAGAATAATAAGTGACTAAAAACTTATTTTATTAAATTATTTATTTTAAAATATATTAGTTTTAGATGCTGGGGAATAGTTTTTTCAAGGGTTTGGGCTTTTCATTAAATCATGCTGAAGGTCCGGCTTAAATAATCCCCATAAACAATTTTCTGTAAATGCTGGTGCCAGCTCTTCTGCTGAATAATATAATACAACAGGCTGCACATTAAATGACAACTGGGGCTCAAGCGCTAATACAGACTAGAATTTAATTAAGCTTTTCTGTATCAGAGGTAACAGAGCGATTCCTATGGGAACATCCAAAAAAGAAGCATTGAATAAAGAAGCAGCAGTTTAATGGAAGGACAAACAGCTTGTACAATGACAGTTACAATAGAAAAATCAGAGCAATAAAGGGCAAATAAACAGTAACGATCCAATCTTCTACATACAAGGTAAGACAGAGGACATTCTTGTGCTGGATGTATATGTGATACGGAAATATCAGCATAGCTGTGCTAATTATCACTGCTCACTATGTATAATGAATACTATAAATAGCTACCGGTATGTAGATTATGAATAGACTGGAACTTTTTCATTTTAAATGTCTAAACAAAAATGGGAATATCATTTGCAGTCATAGAATCACGTGCAATCAATTTCAGAAAGTAGCAACAATTCGGTGATGGCCAATAAAAATATGGGAGTTATTTAAGAAAGGATAGCGTCAGGTAGCACCTGGTTAATGAGAGGTAGCGACTGGTAGCGACTGGTTAATGAGAGGTAGCGACAGGTAGCGACTGGTGAACGCCGGACACGGCACGCAATTACACATTTATCAAGCAGAATCTGTTTAGCGACTGGGATAGCGCCATGTAGCATCTGATTCATCATTTTCACAGCCTCATCGAACAGCGGCAGCGTTCAGCCTTGCACAGCGCCAGGTATGACCTCTCGCTACCTGTCGCTCCCCCATACATTTCAATGGACGAACCTTTTCTTCTCTTTAATTGGGGTTGTTTTTTTTTTTTTTCCCCAAAAATCACAAATAATTCTGTGACCTCTTCTGGCATTGAAAAAGCAGTTTTTTCACATTTTTTACATTTTTTATATATTTCTCCAGAAATGACATTACAGGTCTGGCATTAAAGTGTTCATGTTACAATGTTGTTACAATGTAATTCCATATGTTTTCGCTTTGTTATTAGTTGATAGATGCTGAAAACAGACTTTAAACACACCGCCTCCTGCGCTCTGGGCTTCAAACAAGTATTTTTCAGCGCCAGAGATTTGGGAGGCTGTTTTTTTCCTGAATATGGTGTGAGTCGGTCGCCATGAGCATTCGCTACCATGCGCTCCCATACAGCGCTGTACTGGTCAAATAGCGACTCCTCACCATGTATTCAACATTACTGAACAGCGACTGAGCACAGCGACTACTAGCGGGCGCTCTGAAAATGTCTGCTACAGACGCTCATCTGTCGCTACCTGCCGCTAATGATGAATCAGCCTCCCCGTGTCATTCTATTATATTTGTAATCACTGGACTCTTCTGTAATTTAGGGCCTTATTCATGAAGGGATAGCGTCAGGTAGTGCCTTGTAAATGACAGGTAGCGACAGGTAGCATCAGGTGAGCACCGGACACGGCACGCAATTACACATTTATCATGCAGAATCTGTTGAGCGACTGGGATAACGCCATGTAGCGTCCAATTCATCATTATCCCAGCCTCAGCGTACAGCGCTGGTGTTCAGCCTTGCAGAGCGCCACGTATTACCTCTCGCTACCTGTCGCTCTCCCATACATTTCAATGGACGTTCTTTTATTTCTCTTTAAACAGGGGGTTTTTATTCATTTTTTTAAATCTCAAACAATGTTGTGACCTCTGCTGGCCTAGAAAAAGACATTTTTGAATACATTTTCCATTTTTGATATATTTATGCAGAATTGTCATTACAGATCTGCCATTAATGTGTTCATGTCACAATGTAATAACAATGTAATAACAATGTCATTCGCTTTCTTACTGGTGGAAACATGTTCAACAGCCTTTAATCAAACGGCCTCCAGGTCTGGGCTACAGCGAAGCATTTTTGAGCGCCGCTGGTGTGTGAGGCTGTTTTTTTGATGAATATGGTGTGAGTCGGTCGCACTGACCAGTCGCTACCACTCGCTCCCATACAGCGCTGTACTGGTCATATAGCGACTCCCCACAACATATGCAACAATGCTGCACAACGACTGAGTTGCTCTGAACTAGCGACCCACGGCCGAGCACAGTGACTACTAGCGGGCGCTCTGAAATGCCTGCTACAGACGCTCATCTGTCGCTACCTGCCGCTAATAATGAATCAGCCTGCCAGTAATTTAGCTGAATCATATCAATCATCATCCTGGCTGGAAGCAAATGATTAATACTTACCTTAGTGGTGCTGATTCTAAACTCTACTGACTAGATATTCTAACCTTAAAGTGGACCAAAACCTGTGATTTTGACTATCCTGTATTTTGGCCCTTCCCCCTGTGTGAAAGCCCACAGAATGCTGGGCAAACTCACCTCTCCTCGTGCCCACAGCACAGACGAGGTCACTCATCCAATCGGCTTCTCCCAACGCGCATATTAATGTGTTGATTGGCGGGGCACAGCATCATTTTCTTCCTTTGGCTGTTATTCAGTTGTTATTCACGCACAGCCAAGAAGGGAGGCTAGTGCCAGGTATGTGCCTTGGATTTGGGGAAAGGTAAGAATATCCGGCGCCCTGAAGGGTTTATCTACTTTCCAGACCATTACTCCTGTCCTGGAGTTTCTGACTCCTGGTCCCTGACTCAGGAAGATCTTTCCATCTTTTAATTAATCTTTTTAACCTTATTTGGTATACTCGTGTTAACCCACTGTGCACCACCCTAGACCAGGACTCCTTCGAGTGGTGCTTGGGAATGATAACCTGCTAATGTGGCTCTGGGCTGGGGGGAGTCTTATCTCATAATACCTGACCTTATGTAATATGTATGCTCTACCTCCCTGGACCAAGGATCTCCCAATGCTTAAAGGAGTGGTCTACTCCCTACCATTCCTCCTTCGGATTGTGCCCTGGAATTACTGCCTGCCAAGAGAGATCCTTCTGGAGCTCCTGTTCAGTTTCCCCTTCGCCTGTTATCTGCTATAACCTTATGTTGTGAGCTGACACCTTTATCTGCTTACCAAAGGTGGGAAGCTCCTGTTATCCAACATCTCCAGTGTATAAGCTGCTACTTCATCCTTGTTCTCCCATATGCAATTGTCTTTTTCTCTACCTAACATATTGGTCTACCTGCCACAAAGATGTCCTGTAAGTATATTGTGCATCTATTTGACAGATACAGACACAAACAATACAGATTCTGATTCATGCTGGTCATCGGTCTACACAAAATTTGAATAAAGAGAAACTGCATGTATCTAGACCAGAATCTCCCAACCTTTTATTATGGAGTATTTTCCAAATATTTCAAGTACTACACAACCAACACTAATATACTTTCCTGACAGGGTGTAGGTCTACTTTAAAAAGGGACTACACATGAGATGCTCTACACTTACAGATTGTGGATTTGGCCACCCAAAGCATTCTATTGAACTAATAGTTATATAAGAAGGGATAGCGCCAGGTAGTGCCTCGTAGCAGCAAGTAGCGTCTGGTGAACGCCAGGTGCTGTACGCGAAACCACATTTAGGAAAGCGAATCTGGTGAGTGACTCTAACTCTAATGAAAAGCAAACAGTGTGTGAGCCAAGGGATGCCAAGGCGCAGCCGGCCTCCCCGCTCCCACCATGCCGGTAAGTGTTTGCTGTATAGTGGGAGCGGGGAGGCCGGCTGCGCTGTCAGCGGGCGGCGGTAGCCGGCTTCCGCTGCCCGCTGACAGCACAGCTGGCCTCCCCACTCCCACCAGAGATGAGCGATTCGCAAAAGTTCGATTCGGACGAACCCGAATTTCTCTGAGAAATTCGGCGAATCGCCCGAATCGAATTTTTGAGAAGTTCGCTCATCTCTAGTCACAATGTTACTACAATGTCATTCCACGTGTTTTAGCTTTGTTACTGGTGGATATGTGTTCAAAAACAGACTTTAAACACACAGTGTGTAGCGCTCTATGCTATAGCGACCAGATTTAGAGCGTGATGCTGTGTGTGTCCTTTTTTAATAAGTATGGTGTGGAGCGCTGAGAGTCGGTCCCACAGAGCTGGTGCTACCTCTCGGTCGCTGCAGAGCTGTACTGGTGTTAGAGTGCCCAACATACATCACATTCATCAATGCGGGCCAGGTTACTACAGCGACTGAGGCGCTCTGTTACAGCGCCCGATACCCGCTTACAGCGTATACTAGTGGTCGCTCTAAATGCCGCTATACAGACGCTCATCTGCCTATACCTGGCATTAGTAATGAATCAGCCTCTTTGTCTGCAGTCAGGGCCGGCTCCAGGTTTATGTGGGCCCTTGAGCGGCATGGTCTCAGTGGGCCCCTTTGTGGTGTAGAGTCACGTCACATCAGCGAGGGATGTCCCAAATCTGGATGCTCCCTGGATGCACCGCTACCTTGGTAATTGCTGGCGCGCTGCGAGGAGATGTGCACGAGCTGTAGCGGGGCCCTCCCAGTCCGCCGGTCAAGCACTGTCGCACACCCCAAAAGCTGGCCCTGTCAGTGGGCCCCTCTGGTGGCTGGGGGCCCCCGGCAGCTGCCCCGCCTTGCCGAGTGCTGACTCCGGCCCTGTCTGCAGTATTTCATGTCCCCACACTGGTGGTGTTATGTGTCCTTGGCATTCCTTAGCTCACACACTGTTTGCTTTTCATTCACAATATGTAGCATCCCTTGCTCCACTTTAGCCCCCCCCCACACACACACATATCTGCCTGCAATGCAGTATTTTCTTTAATATTATTATTATATTATTATCATATTATTTGCTTTGAACGCTGTAGTATCTGGTTTATAATAGTCTTTTTACTGCATGTTTTACCTTGTCTAGTGCTACTGAAGAAGATGGTGCAAAATAAATACAACAGCAATACAACAATAAATCAACAATAATAATGAGTCGGGATTCCTTTTAGATCTCCATGGATAGAAATCACATGAATGTAACATTAACCAAAACAGAATAACTGGTCTAGGTGATGACTTATTGATGTCCATTTTTTTTTTCTACAATAAAGTGCTGTACTATGAATTTTCTGTATTTGAAGGCCAAACAGGAAGTGGTATAAAATCTCTCTAATGGGGTCAATAACGGCAAAGACTACATTGCTGTAGGCAATGGCCCAATCCTTCCACTCTCGATACTAAACAAGAAACATTTTGTCAGTGGATATATTGTAGCGCTGATGTAAGGGCACTTAATGAATAAGTACATTATCAGCCTATTGTTGTTCTATTCACATTTCATGCTAGGCCAGATACAGTAAGTCCTCAAATGGAAATGTGACATTTCAATCTTAAAATACTGGAACTGTAATAAAATAAAAGGATGGCAAAACCACTGCAAATTCCCATAGGGGAGACAGAGATCATGTCTGATGTTTAAGGGAGCATGACAATTCATGTATGTGAGAGACATGTGTTTCCTGACACTTATTAGGCAAGATGTGCTCGCCCTGGGTGGCCGTTCCACAAGCAACTCTCTAAAATGATTAAATGCTAAGCCAAGAAGACTTGCCTCTAGCAGAGGAACAGTGAAACAATGGGAGCAGATTAGCTATCCTCCCACCAAGCATTTGATATTGTAATATTTGTTATGCGTTCCATATGTACAGTCGTGGCAGAAAAATTTAAGAAAAACTGTTTTGGTCACATAAATAGATATTTTATAGTCTTTTATAACTTTGTAATAGAGTGTTTTCACATATTATACAATTCTAAGGGTTATAAGACACCTCCATTGAACTATGATGGATTTTCGGATAGACGCTAGCAGGGCGTATTGCTTTGTGCCAATTTTTAATCAGATCAGTTGAGTGATGAGTAATCCTCTCCCATGTTAAAACATGCCAAATCTAATCTGATCTTATATGACATCAATAAAGTGCCATGTTTTGGTTACTGCTTTTTTCTGGCCGTTGGTACATAATTCACCTTATGCATAGAGTGCTGAAGTAGCTTCCTTTCCATAATACAATGTGTAAAGGTATAGGAAGGGCCCCATTTCTCCAGTGAATCCAGGAAGCAACTTTGTGTATATTATGGCCGTGATTAAATAAACTGTTGTAAAATATGTGTCCATCAGCGATTCTTGGATCACACAGGTAATCAGGTGATTTAAAGTAATACCCTCACTCTGGGTCTGGCCCTGATTATCTTAAACAAAGGAGTACAACAGTGTCTATGGTTTAACTAACCCCCTTTGCTGTCTCACCCAGCTTCAGATTTAGATTTCTCCTATTACAGATTGGTCCCACCTCCACTAATGTACGGGTAACACCCTCACATTGGTGGAGGTGGAAACAATCTTTAATAAGAGAAATCTAAATCGGAAACTGGATCAGACAGAAAAGGGGGTTAGTTATACAATGGGCACTGATGTACTCTTCCTCCTTGTTTAAGACAACAAGGGCCAATGTCCAAAGCAAGTATCTCAGACTGTTGGAGTAACCTAAAATTGTTGTAATGTTGGCAATAGTTAAAGTTATACTATAGGCAAGTCCAAGTGTTACTGCCGTTGGTCCTTAATAAGTGTTTGGAAATCTCAACAAGGTTTTTTTTTTCCCAAGTGACTGGGTGACAGAGAGTATGCACAAAACAGGACATCTCAGGCTCATGGTTCCTAGAACCTTTAAATATGTCTAACAGTATATGTAGAGTATATGTAACATTAATATACTCTTTTTTCATTTACAGATGATTCATTTGACCATGAGAAGAGAAAGTAGACACACAGTATGTAACTAGAGATGAGCGAGTAGTATTCGACCGAGCCGGTATTCGATCGAATACTACGCTGTTCGTCATACTCGATTTCGATCGAGTACAGCGGCGATGGCGCACTTCGTTTCCCCTCCCACCTTCCCTGGCGCGTTTTTTACACCAATCACCATGCAGGGGGGGTGGGACAGGTCCTGGGAGGACGCTGGCATCGCGAGAACGGCGTCTACACGCATTGGCTGGAAAAACCATGTGACCTCGAATATACAAAACTCAGCACTTCCTCTTCGTCAGCATTAGCAGCTTGAACTTAGTGAGGGACAGACGCTCACAGCAGGGAAAGACAGGCTGTCGCTGGCAGGGCCCCAGAAGCTCGGAATATCGCATTTACCACCATCTATACCAGCTACCAGAAGACAAGAGAGTCATTAAGAGCCCTTATTAGGGCTACTACGCTGAACGGTATATGGCTCATATGTAGGCAGGCAGGGCCCCAGAAGCTCAGAATCTCGCATTTACCACCATATATACCAGCTACCAGAAGACAAGAGCGTCATTAAGAGCCCTTATTAGGGCTACTACGCTGAACAGTATATAGCTCATATCCTATGTAGGCAGGCAGGGCCCCAGAAGCTCAGAATATCGCTTTTACCACCATATATACCAGCTACCAGAAGACAAGAGAGTCATTAAGAGCCCTTATTAGGGCTACTATGCTGAACAGTATATAGCTCATATGTAGGCAGGCAGGGCCCCAGAAGCTCAGAATATCGCTTTTACCACCATATATACCAGCTACCAGAAGACAAGAGAGTCATTAATCCCTTATTAGGGCTACTACGCTGAACAGTATATAGCTCATATCCTATGTAGGCAGGCAGGGCCCCAGAAGCTCAGAATATCGCTTTTACCACCATCTATACCAGCTACCAGAAGACAAGAGAGTCATTAAGAGCCCTTATTAGTGCTGCTATGCTGAACAGTATATAGCTCATATCCTATGTAGTCAGGCAGGGCCCCAGAAGCTCAGAATATCGCTTTTACCACCATATATACCAGCTACCAGAAGACAAGAGAGTCATTAAGAGCCCTTATTAGGGCTACTACGCTGAACAGTATATAGCTCATATCCTATGTAGGCAGGCAGGGCCCCAGAAGCTCAGAATATCGCTTTTACCACCATATATACCAGCTACCAGAAGACAAGAGAGTCATTAAGAGCCCTTATTAGGGCTACTACTCTGAACAGTATATAGCTCATATTCTATGTAGTCAGGCAGGGCCCCAGAAGCTCAGAATATCGCTTTTACCACCATATATACCAGCTACCAGAAGACAAGAGAGTCATTAAGAGCCCTTATTAGGGCTACTACGCTGAACAGTATATAGCTCATATTCTATGTAGTCAGGCAGGGCCCCAGAAGCTCAGAATATCGCTTTTACCACCATATATACCAGCTACCAGAAGACAGGAGAGTCATTAAGAGCCCTTATTAGGGCTACTATGCTGAACAGTATATAGCTCATATGTAGGCAGGCAGGGCCCCAGAAGCTCAGAATATCGCTTTTACCACCATATATACCAGCTACCAGAAGACAAGAGAGTCATTAAGAGCCCTTATTAGGGCTACTACGCTGAACAGTATATAGCTCATATCCTATGTAGGCAGGCAGGGCCCCAGAAGCTCAGAATATCGCTTTTACCACCATATATACCAGCTACCAGAAGACAAGAGAGTCATTAAGAGCCCTTATTAGTGCTGCTATGCTGAACAGTATATAGCTCATATCCTATGTAGTCAGGCAGGGCCCCAGAAGCTCAGAATATCGCTTTTACCACCATATATACCAGCTACCAGAAGACAAGAGAGTCATTAAGAGCCCTTATTAGGGATACTACGCTGAACAGTATATAGCTCATATTCTATGTAGTCAGGCAGGGCCCCAGAAGCTCAGAATATCGCTTTTACCACCATATATACCAGCTACCAGAAGACAAGAGAGTCATTAAGAGCCCTTATTAGGGCTACTACGCTGAACAGTATATAGCTCATATTCTATGTAGTCAGGCAGGGCCCCAGAAGCTCAGAATATCGCTTTTACCACCATATATACCAGCTACCAGAAGACAAGAGAGTCATTAAGAGCCCTTATTAGGGCTACTATGCTGAACAGTATATAGCTCATATGTAGGCAGGCAAGGCCCCAGAAGCTCAGAATATCGCTTTTACCACCATATATACCAGCTACCAGAAGACAAGAGAGTCATTAAGAGCCCTTATTAGGGCTACTACGCTGAACAGTATATAGCTCATATCCTATGTAGGCAGGCAGGGCCCCAGAAGCTCAGAATATCGCTTTTACCACCATATATACCAGCTACCAGAAGACAAGAGAGTCCTTAATCCCTTATTAGTGCTGCTATGTTGAACAGTATATAGCTCATATCCTATGTAGGCCGGCAGGGCCCCAGAAGCTCAGAATATCGCTTTTACCACCATATATACCAGCTACCAGAAGACAAGAGAGTCATTAAGAGCCCTTATTAGGGCTACTACGCTGAACAGTATATAGCTCATATTCTATGTAGTCAGGCAGGGCCCCAGAAGCTCAGAATATCGCTTTTACCACCATATATACCAGCTACCAGAAGACAAGAGAGTCATTAAGAGCCCTTATTAGGGCTACTACGCTGAACAGTATATAGCTCATATCCTATGTAGGCAGGCAGGGCCCCAGAAGCTCAGAATATCGCTTTTACCACCATATATACCAGCTACCAGAAGACAAGAGAGTCATTAAGAGCCCTTATTAGGGCTACTACGCTGAACAGTATATAGCTCATATTCTATGTAGTCAGGCAGGGCCCCAGAAGCTCAGAATATCGCTTTTACCACCATATATACCAGCTACCAGAAGACAAGAGAGTCATTAAGAGCCCTTATTAGGGCTACTACGCTGAACAGTATATAGCTCATATCCTATGTAGGCAGGCAGGGCCCCAGAAGCTCAGAATATCGCTTTTACCACCATATATACCAGCTACCAGAAGACAAGAGAGTCATTAAGAGCCCTTATTAGGGCTACTACGCTGAACAGTATATAGCTCATATTCTATGTAGTCAGGCAGGGCCCCAGAAGCTCAGAATATCGCTTTTACCACCATATATACCAGCTACCAGAAGACAAGAGAGTCATTAAGAGCCCTTATTAGGGCTACTACGCTGAACAGTATATAGCTCATATCCTATGTAGGCAGGCAGGGCCCCAGAAGCTCAGAATATCGCTTTTACCACCATATATACCAGCTACCAGAAGACAAGAGAGTCATTAAGAGCCCTTATTAGGGCTACTACGCTGAACAGTATATAGCTCATATTCTATGTAGTCAGGCAGGGCCCCAGAAGCTCAGAATATCGCTTTTACCACCATATATACCAGCTACCAGAAGACAAGAGAGTCATTAAGAGCCCTTATTAGGGCTACTACGCTGAACAGTATATAGCTCATATCCTATGTAGGCAGGCAGGGCCCCAGAAGCTCAGAATATCGCTTTTACCACCATATATACCAGCTACCAGAAGACAAGAGAGTCATTAAGAGCCCTTATTAGGGCTACTACGCTGAACAGTATATAGCTCATATTCTATGTAGTCAGGCAGGGCCCCAGAAGCTCAGAATATCGCTTTTACCACCATATATACCAGCTACCAGAAGACAAGAGAGTCATTAAGAGCCCTTATTAGGGCTACTACGCTGAACAGTATATAGCTCATATCCTATGTAGGCAGGCAGGGCCCCAGAAGCTCAGAATATCGCTTTTACCACCATATATACCAGCTACCAGAAGACAAGAGAGTCATTAAGAGCCCTTATTAGGGCTACTACGCTGAACAGTATATAGCTCATATCCTATGTAGGCAGGCAGGGCCCCAGAAGCTCAGAATATCGCTTTTACCACCATATATACCAGCTACCAGAAAACAAGAGAGTCATTAAGAGCCCTTATTAGGGCTACTACGCTGAACAGTATATAGCTCATATCCTATGTAGGCAGGCAGGGCCCCAGAAGCTCAGAATATCGCTTTTACCACCATATATACCAGCTACCAGAAGACAAGAGAGTCATTAAGAGCCCTTATTAGGGCTACTACGCTGAACAGTATATAGCTCATATTCTATGTAGTCAGGCAGGGCCCCAGAAGCTCAGAATATCGCTTTTACCACCATATATACCAGCTACCAGAAGACAAGAGAGTCATTAAGAGCCCTTATTAGGGCTACTACGCTGAACAGTATATAGCTCATATCCTATGTAGGCAGGCAGGGCCCCAGAAGCTCAGAATATCGCTTTTACCACCATATATACCAGCTACCAGAAGACAAGAGAGTCATTAAGAGCCCTTATTAGGGCTACTATGCTGAACAGTATATAGCTCATATGTAGGCAGGCAGGGCCCCAGAAGCTCAGAATATCGCTTTTACCACCATATATACCAGCTACCAGAAGACAAGAGAGTCATTAATCCCTTATTAGGGCTACTACGCTGAACAGTATATAGCTCATATCCTATGTAGGCAGGCAGGGCCCCAGAAGCTCAGAATATCGCTTTTACCACCATCTATACCAGCTACCAGAAGACAAGAGAGTCATTAAGAGCCCTTATTAGTGCTGCTATGCTGAACAGTATATAGCTCATATCCTATGTAGTCAGGCAGGGCCCCAGAAGCTCAGAATATCGCTTTTACCACCATATATACCAGCTACCAGAAGACAAGAGAGTCATTAAGAGCCCTTATTAGGGCTACTACGCTGAACAGTATATAGCTCATATCCTATGTAGGCAGGCAGGGCCCCAGAAGCTCAGAATATCGCTTTTACCACCATATATACCAGCTACCAGAAGACAAGAGAGTCATTAAGAGCCCTTATTAGTGCTGCTATGCTGAACAGTATATAGCTCATATCCTATGTAGTCAGGCAGGGCCCCAGAAGCTCAGAATATCGCTTTTACCACCATATATACCAGCTACCAGAAGACAAGAGAGTCATTAAGAGCCCTTATTAGGGCTACTACGCTGAACAGTATATAGCTCATATTCTATGTAGTCAGGCAGGGCCCCAGAAGCTCAGAATATCGCTTTTACCACCATATATACCAGCTACCAGAAGACAAGAGAGTCATTAAGAGCCCTTATTAGGGCTACTACGCTGAACAGTATATAGCTCATATTCTATGTAGTCAGGCAGGGCCCCAGAAGCTCAGAATATCGCTTTTACCACCATATATACCAGCTACCAGAAGACAAGAGAGTCATTAAGAGCCCTTATTAGGGCTACTATGCTGAACAGTATATAGCTCATATGTAGGCAGGCAGGGCCCCAGAAGCTCAGAATATCGCTTTTACCACCATATATACCAGCTACCAGAAGACAAGAGAGTCATTAAGAGCCCTTATTAGGGCTACTACGCTGAACAGTATATAGCTCATATCCTATGTAGGCAGGCAGGGCCCCAGAAGCTCAGAATATCGCTTTTACCACCATATATACCAGCTACCAGAAGACAAGAGAGTCCTTAATCCCTTATTAGTGCTGCTATGTTGAACAGTATATAGCTCATATCCTATGTAGGCAGGCAGGGCCCCAGAAGCTCAGAATATCGCTTTTACCACCATATATACCAGCTACCAGAAGACAAGAGAGTCATTAAGAGCCCTTATTAGGGCTACTACGCTGAACAGTATATAGCTCATATTCTATGTAGTCAGGCAGGGCCCCAGAAGCTCAGAATATCGCTTTTACCACCATATATACCAGCTACCAGAAGACAAGAGAGTCATTAAGAGCCCTTATTAGGGCTACTACGCTGAACAGTATATAGCTCATATCCTATGTAGGCAGGCAGGGCCCCAGAAGCTCAGAATATCGCTTTTACCACCATATATACCAGCTACCAGAAGACAAGAGAGTCATTAAGAGCCCTTATTAGGGCTACTACGCTGAACAGTATATAGCTCATATTCTATGTAGTCAGGCAGGGCCCCAGAAGCTCAGAATATCGCTTTTACCACCATATATACCAGCTACCAGAAGACAAGAGAGTCATTAAGAGCCCTTATTAGGGCTACTACGCTGAACAGTATATAGCTCATATCCTATGTAGGCAGGCAGGGCCCCAGAAGCTCAGAATATCGCTTTTACCACCATATATACCAGCTACCAGAAGACAAGAGAGTCATTAAGAGCCCTTATTAGGGCTACTACGCTGAACAGTATATAGCTCATATTCTATGTAGTCAGGCAGGGCCCCAGAAGCTCAGAATATCGCTTTTACCACCATATATACCAGCTACCAGAAGACAAGAGAGTCATTAAGAGCCCTTATTAGGGCTACTACGCTGAACAGTATATAGCTCATATCCTATGTAGGCAGGCAGGGCCCCAGAAGCTCAGAATATCGCTTTTACCACCATATATACCAGCTACCAGAAGACAAGAGAGTCATTAAGAGCCCTTATTAGGGCTACTACGCTGAACAGTATATAGCTCATATCCTATGTAGGCAGGCAGGGCCCCAGAAGCTCAGAATATCGCTTTTACCACCATATATACCAGCTACCAGAAGACAAGAGAGTCATTAAGAGCCCTTATTAGGGCTACTACGCTGAACAGTATATAGCTCATATCCTATGTAGGCAGGCAGGGCCCCAGAAGCTCAGAATATCGCTTTTACCACCATATATACCAGCTACCAGAAGACAAGAGAGTCATTAAGAGCCCTTATTAGGGCTACTATGCTGAACAGTATATAGCTCATATTCTATGTAGTCAGGCAGGGCCCCAGAAGCTCAGAATATCGCTTTTACCACCATATATACCAGCTACCAGAAGACAAGAGAGTCATTAAGAGCCCTTATTAGGGCTACTACGCTGAACAGTATATAGCTCATATCCTATGTAGGCAGGCAGGGCCCCAGAAGCTCAGAATATCGCTTTTACCACCATATATACCAGCTACCAGAAGACAAGAGAGTCATTGAGAGCCCTTATTAGGGCCGCTATGTTTTAAAAATTGTGTGGAGGCCCAAGAGCTGAGACCTTTTAAAAATTGTGTGGAGGCCCAAGAGCTGAGACCTTTTAAAAATTGTGTGAAGGCCCAAGAGCTGAGACCTTTTAAAAATTGTGTGGAGTCCCAAGAGCTGAGACCTCTTAAAAATTGTGTGGAGGCCCAAGAGTTGAGACCTCTTAAAAATTGATTGTATTAAGCCCAAGAGGTGAGCCATAATTTTTTTCATTAATACAGCAATTCTACGGCGGTTAAGGAGGAGGAGGAGGAGGAGGAGGAAATGGCACTTCATACAGATGGCACTTCACTCTTGGCTGCTTTCCACTGTTGTACAAGCAAAGTCCGGGTCAATCCACTTGCTGTTCATTTTGATTAGCGTCAGCCTGTCGGCACTGTCGGTTGACAGGCGGCTGCGCTTATCGGTTATAATGCCCCCGGCTGCGCTGAACACCCTTTCTGATAGCACGCTGGCGGCAGGGCAGGCAAGCACCTCCAAGGCGTACAGGGACAGTTCCAGCCACGTGTCCAACTTGGAGACCCAGTAAGTGTAGGTCGCCGAGGGATCGGGGAGGACAGGGGTGTGGTCTGCCAGGTAGTCCCGCAACATCCGCCGATACTTGTCCCTCCTGCTGATAGCGGGCCCCGCAGTGATGGAAGTTGCACGAGGGGGTGACATGAACGTGTCCCACACCTTGGAGAGTGTTCCCCTGGTGGCTGTGGGCCTGATCGATGTTGTCAGACTCTGGGAGACACTCTCCTCTCTGCCGCCAGCGATGCTGGGTGGGAAAATCTGCATCATGTTCTGCAAGAGTTCCCTCTGGTATTCCAGTAATCGATTCGTCCTCTCCTCTACCGGAATAAAAGAGGAGAAGTTATCTTTATACCGGGGGTCCAGGAGTGCGAAGACCCAGTATAGTTTGTTCTCCAATATCCGGACAACACGTATGTCCCGGGAAAAGCAGCCCAGCATGAAGTCAGCCATGTGTGCCAGACTCTGAGTAGGCATGACCTCACTGCCCCCACCAGAAGGATCATTTTCCATTTCCTCCTCTTCCTCCTCCTCTCCGCCCCATCCGCGCTGAACCAATGGGACGCACACAGCCTGACTGCTACCCTCGCCGCCAGCATCCTCTTCCACAGCCACCTCCACGTTGTCCTCCTCCTCCTCATCCTCCTCCTCCTGCAACTGCCACCGAGCAGCAGACAAAAGTGTGGTCTGACTGTCTACCTGCGTTGCGTCTCCTCCTACCCCTGTCTCCTCTGTGTGCAATGCGTTCTCCCTTATTGCGATGAGCGATTCTTTAAGGACGCCTAGGAGCGGGATAGTTACGCTCACTATAGCGTCCTCGCTGCTGACCTTCTTAGTGGACTCCTCAAAGATACGCAATACATCGCATATGTCTGCCATCCATGGCCACTCGTGGTTGGCAAACTGAGGGAGCTGAGTTGGAGGCACGCGTGGATGCATCATCTGGTACTCCATCAATGCTTTCTGCTGCTCACACACCCTGGCCAACATGCAATAGGTGGAATTCCAGCGAGTGGGCAGGTCGCACAACAGCCGATGTTGAGGCAAATGGAGGCGTTGCTGGATTTTTTTAAGCTAGCAGCAGCTACAGTTGACTTCCGAAAGTGAGCGCACAAGCGCCGCACTTTGACCAGTAGCTCTGCCAGGTTGGGGTAAGTCTTTAGAAACTTTTGTACTACCAAATTAAAAACGTGGGCCAGGCATGGTACGTGATTGAGTTCTGCAAGCTCCAGAGCCGCCACCAGGTTACGGCCGTTATCGCACACGACCATGCCTGGTCCTAGCTGCAGCGGCGACAGCCACATCTCTGTCTGCTGCAATATGGCGTGCCTCACCTCTGCGGCGCTGTGCTTCCTGTCGCCCAAGCTGATGAGCTTAAGCACCGCCTGCTGACGTCTCCCCGTGCCAGTGCTGCAACGCTTCCAGCTAGGGGCTGAGGGCGATGTTAAGGCAGAGGAGGAGGAGGAGGAGGAGGAGGAAGAGGAGGGGGGTCTATCAGAACCCGTGCTGGCAATCTTGGGCGGGGGTGGTATGTAGGCCGTCCCTGTTTGCGACCCCGTCCCCGCTTCCACAACATTCACCCAGTGTGCCGTCAAAGAGATGTAGCGTCCTTGGCCGCAAGCGCTTGTCCACGAGTCCGTGGTCAAGTGGACCTTTGCGCTGACTGCGTACCTCAGGGTCCGCCTGATGTTACGCGACACGTGCTGGTGCAGGGCGGGGACGCCACACCGGGAAAAATAGTGGCGGCTAGGGACGGAATAGCGAGGTGCGGCAGCCGCCATCAGGTCGCGGAAGGCCTGCGTCTCCACAAGCCTAAACGGCAATATCTCTAGGGCCAGCAGTTTGGAGATGAGGCAGGTTAAGGCTTGGGCTTGGGGGTGACTGGAGGCGTACTTCCGCCTGCGGTTGAACGCCTGCGAGATGGACAGTTGATGGGACGAGGAGATGGAAGGTGCAGACGAAGATGCGGGGGAAGGGGGGGCTGAAGGAGAAGGCCCCAAAGTAGCCGAGGCAGAGGCAGATGTGGAGGTGTCCTGGCTGGAGGTCTGGACCGCAGTGGCAGCACACAACAAAGGGGAAGAGGCAGTGGCAGCAAGACGGGGCGCAGGTTGTATTGCGTTTGCTCTCTCCCACTCAGCCCAGTGCTTGAATTCCAAGTGACGGCGCATGCCTGAGGTGGTCAGATTGCTCTTCTCAGAGCCCCTACTCAGTTTTGAGTGGCAGATTGCGCAAACCGCGCTCAGTTTGTCATCCGCGCAAACATTACAAAATCTCCACACCACAGAAGTACGAGGCCTCGATGGGGGAGCTTCGCGCGACTGCCTGCTGCCGGGAAGAGCTTCGGCCCTGCTGGCTGTGGCCTGCCTTCTCTGTCTGGACTGTCCTCTGCCTCTGGACTGTCCTCTGCCTCTTGCTGCCTTATTCGGTGATGCGCAGACCGCATCTCCACTGCTTTCCCCGCTGGACATCACCCCTGTCCAAGTGGGGTCGGTCATTTCGTCGTCCACCACCTCCTCTTCCACTTCCTCTCTCTGCTCCTCCTCCTGCCCACTGGACATTCCAACAGCCTCCCTTGATGGCAACTGCGTCTCATCATCATCGCTCATGATAGCAGATGCTGGTTCCGGGTCCACATCACTAGCAGATGGCGGATACTCAAGTGTTTGGGCATCACTACAAACAAATTCCTCTGCTAGCTCCTGGGATTCTTGCAGCACATCTGGAAAAGGACCCGAAAAGAGGTCCTGGGAGGGGTCAAGGGTGGGCTGACTCTGTTGGCCAGGTTGGGAGGAAGGAGGGTCAGAGTGAGACTGTGTGGATGACTGGGTGGTGGACAAGTGACTGGAAGCGTTATCGGCCATCCATTGCACCACCTGTTCACGCTGCTCAGGCTTTAACAGAGGTGTACCCCGCCCCCCGCATAACTGTCCCATAAAGGCAGGGAAGCTGGATGAGCGTAATGCTGGCTGCCCCTCATCAGCACGCATTGTATCCCCACTGGCTTCAACGCGGTTTGTGCCCCCACCAGCATTTCCGCGCCCCCGTCCTCGTCCACGTCCCTTTGCGCTAGCCCTCCGCATTTCAGACGTTTTACTTTTTTGGCCACGCGTTATGCCAAATATAAAAATATTTTTAAGAAGAACACCTGGCTATACAGCCGTATACTGCCAGAAGGTGAAATGGTGCCTATACGCACCGGGTATATAACAAGGTTTTGTTGGTAATGAGGACACAAAACAGTAGTGCCAAATATAAAAATATTTTTAAGAAAAACACCTGGCTATACAGCCGTATACTGCCAGAAGGTGAAATGGTGCCTATACGCACCGTGTATAAAACAGTGTTTTGTTGGCACAGAGGACACAAAACAGTAGTGCAAAATATAGTTTTGTATATAGGTGCTAATACACCACTGAAGTCTTTCTGTCCCTATTCCAGCATCAGCAGCTACCCCTCACTAAAGCAGCCGTTTTGAGCAGAGTGTATATAGTTTTGTATATAGGTGGTAATACACCACTGAAGTCTTTCTGTCCCTATTCCAGCAGCAGCAGCTACCCCTCACTAAAGCAGCCGTAGCTGCAGCACTAATAAGTGCTCAGCTCTTGGGCCTCCACACAATTTTTAAAAGGTCTCAGCTCTTGGGCCTCCACACAATTTTTAAGAGGTCTCAGCTCTTGGGCCTCCACACAATTTTTAAGAGGTCTCAGCTCGTGGGACTCCACACAATGTTTGAGAGGTCTCAGCTCTTGGGCCTCCACACAATTTTTAAAAGGTCTCAGCTCTTGGGCCTCCACACAATTTTTAAAAGGTCTCAGCTCTTGGGCCTCCACACAATTTTTAAAAGGTCTCAGCTCTTGGGCCTCCACACAATTTTTAAGAGGTCTCAGCTCTTGGGCCTCCACACAATTTTTAAAAGGTCTCAGCTCTTGGGACTCCACACAATGTTTGAGAGGTCTCAGCTCTTGGGCCTCCACACAATTTTTAAGAGGTCTCAGCTCGTGGGACTCCACACAATGTTTGAGAGGTCTCAGCTCTTGGGCCTCCACACAATTTTTAAAAGGTCTCAGCTCTTGGGCCTCCACACAATTTTTAAAAGGTCTCAGCTCTTGGGCCTCCACACAATTTTTAAGAGGTCTCAGCTCGTGGGACTCCACACAATGTTTGAGAGGTCTCAGCTCTTGGGCCTCCACACAATTTTTAAAAGGTCTCAGCTCTTGGGCCTCCACACAATTTTTAAGAGGTCTCAGCTCTTGGGCCTCCACACAATTTTTAAGAGGTCTCAGATCTTGGGCCTCCACACAATTTTTAAGAGGTCTCAGCTCTAAGCTTCCCTTACTGCTGGGGTGACACACTGTAACAAACCTCCTCCTGTAAGCTTCCCTGACTGCTGGGGTGACACACTGTAACAAACCTCCTCCTGTAAGCTTCCCTTACTGCTGGGGTGACACACTGTAACAAACCTCCTCCTGTAAGCTTCCCTGACTGCTGGGGTGACACACTGTAACAAACCTCCTCCTGTAAGCTTCCCTTACTGCTGGGGTAACACACTGTAACAAACCTCCTCCTTTAAGCTTCCCTTACTGCTGGGGTGACACAATGACACAAGAGGACATGTCTGACCACATCTCACACACACACACACACACACAATGACAATTAGGGGTGGGGTCTATTTATTTTCCCCCTTGCCTATGCCATCTGTGGTTGTCATAGGCAACGTGATTTTAAGGGGTGCAGAATTTTGTTCTTCTTTTTTGTACAGTTTGGCTTGGGGTCCATGGCAATGTAGAGGAAAGAAGGTTTCCTTGTCTTGTCTCACTTTACGTAGAAGTGTTTGGAGTGTATTGTTGAGTGGCTGTGATAGTGGCGTAATAGTGCGACTTGGGCGCGTTATATGCACCCAGACATGCTTCCCCTGCTGTCCCAGTTGCATTCCAGCAGTGTTGGCATCATTTTCTGATGTTTCAGGGTGGACTTGGTGACCTCCAAGTGGTCGAATTGAGATTTCCAAGTGTCGAGCATTTTTTTCCCATAGACTATAATGGGATTCGATATTCGGTCGAGTAGTCGAGTAACGCGGTCTATTCGAATCGAAATTCGAAATTTCGAATATTTCACTACTCGCTCATCTCTATATGTAACCAATAGCAGAAGCCAAAAAGCATTTTAAGTCTTGCTATTGTAAACGTAAAAGGTTAAAAAAAAGCATCTTCAAGAGGAAGGACCGTTTAACAGATGACGATTTTGCCTAAAGAATTTTTTTCCCCACACCATCAATTCTCCAGGTTTAGAGAGATTTTTAGGACTGTTTCTATCTTTATCCATAGACTCTTGGTTGTTTCACAGCTCCACCATAACTGAGCTACTATGTCCTGCATTTTATTACACCACCAACATAAAAAAGGAGGAGCTCTTGGTTTATGATCTGTCATTAGGTAGAAACGGGTGGTAAATTTGTAAAAGAACAATTTTCGATTAAAGAAGGGAAGAAATTTGGGATATTCTGTTCAATAGACTGGCCTAGTCTTAGATCATTCTCTAACTTTTTCATTTATGAGTTAGATGAGTTAGATAAAGTCAAGATAATTATGCAGTATTTTGATAGTTCAGTCAGAAGTGAGTTGTGGTTCAAGATTAGCTTTTGCAGAGGGTAAATTGGGATAGGTCCATGTGGTAGACTCAAAGAGCGAATGTGCTCAGCGGAAGAGACCCTGACTGAACCAAACCATTTTACAAAATCAGCTCTTATTATGGTCAGCGAGACAAATAGATGGGATGTACATTGTTTTCTCGGTTACATTTTGATTATTTCATTCCCATTCTTTTGTTAGTTTGTAAACTGGGGGGCCCGGCTATGGGGCCCTAACAGGGCTATGTACTCCCCTACTTACTGCCCACATTTTTAAAGTTTAATCTTAAAAGAAAATCACAATCCTAACATTTATAGAAAATCAATGCAGATTTTAAATTATAATGCTACACAAAAATGTTTCAGATTAGGGGGGATTGGGATGGGCCTGCAAATGGCACACTGATCAGCCAAACTCCTAGGGTGTGTGGCTGCTATTTAATTTTCACTAGTGTGACCAATGAGCCATATTTTGAGCCCCATCCATGATACTAAGGGGTTTATTTATCAAGGGCTAGCGCCAGGTAGTGTCTGACGAGCACCAGGTACCGCCAGCTAACGGCGGCTACCGACTCAAGTACGCCCGGCGGCGGTCACAATGGCGCATTTATCACGCTAAATGAGGCTAGCGCCGGCGAGAGCGTCAGCTAGCGCGGGATTCATCATGTAGCCGACTGCAACGAACAGCGCCGCTGCTAATCCCATCACAGCGACAGGTATGACCTGGCGCTCCCTGGCGTTGTCCAATGCATTTCAATGGAGCAATCTTTAAATAATCATAATTAATTGCTTTTTTTATTTTTTTATTTTTTTTTAATGTCAAAAATTCTGTGACCACTTCTGCAATGTTAGGTTTTTTTTTAAGTTAAAAAAAATTAAAAATTGTGCAGAATTGATATTACAGGTCTGATATTAATGTATTCATATTACAAAATGTTTAGAAAAACTTGTATAATTTTTACATTAAAAAAAAAAGGTTGTTTGGGGGTTAAAAACTACTTTACACACATCGCCGCCAGCGCTCTGGAGTTTAAACAAGAAATTCACAGCGCGAGAAATTTTTGAGCGTGATTTGTTAATGAATCTGCAGCAAGCCGTTCGCTCTGGCCATTCGCTGTCAGGCGCACCCATACAACGCAGAACCTGTGAAACATCGACCCCTAACCCCGTATTCAACATTACCGCACACCGACTGAGTCGCTGTCAACAAGCAAACCCCGGCCAAGCACAGCGAATACTAGCTGGCGCTGTGAAAATCACGCTACTGGCGCTCATCTGTCGCTACCTGGCGCTATTAATGAATCGGCCTCTTACTTAAACAATTCCTCATTGTGGACACCAGAATGCAACGCCACTTAATTGTTGGGAATCTGTGCAGTTCTCCAGATGCACTGCCGCTCACTGGTCGCTGGTGGTCACGTGGGCCTACAATGCTGTATGGAAAGTAGTGAGAACCTGGGCTGGGTATCAGGCTTTCCCCACTGTTATGCAGAGTGGATCAATCGTCCTCAGAATGCCCTTCACTGCCTGGTTAAGGAACCCCAGTTTTAAAACTAGTCCTATACCCACTTTAATAAAATGACCCTTCCCACTGATTCCCCCCCTACCTCAAACATATTATATATACAGTTATATAAAAAATATACCCACCCTAGTGGAGAACTGTGCAATTCTCTTCTGTCCAGGATACTGATTGACACTTTTGTCACTCAATCACTGCAGCAGCCGCTGTTAAAGTGAAACTGGGCCCGGGTTTTGCACCACGGGTGCATCCTGATTTGAGATGCCCCAATGTGTATCCCTTCCCAAATCGCCCATACCTTTCCCCAGTCACATGGCACTTGCATCACATATTGTGCACATTAATGCCAGGCATACAGCTTTTTTTAGACATGGAGCTCGGCAATAGGAAGCAGCTGCATCCCCAGTTTCCCTTTAGACAAGGCTACACCCCCAGCCTATCTGAATGGCTGGGCACAAGAGCGCACCTCAGCCCAGTAAAGAAGGGGAAGCGACCAGCATTTTTCATATTGCTGCGGAAGCTAGGGCAAAGGGGGGTTTTGCGGTGACCCAGAGGGTATCACACAATGGCCAATGGCCTTATAGGGTTTATAGGCTTCAAGGAGTCACATGCTAGCCCAGGAGTGGGGATTGCATGGGCATAAGGGGCAGATCTTGCTCTTCTACTTTGTAGCATCTTGTTTGTATTAGTCTATGTACTGTATCTTTTACATTGCCTGCAATAGCGCTATGGAGGAAGATAGAGCTATATAAATACATAATATTAATAATAATAATAATAATAATAATAGGCCTACCCACTCGCTAGAGGTAAATCTTGTGGCCCCTTGTCTGAAACACCTATAGATCACCTCTGTATTTAACTTTTCAGTCCATCAGTGCAGGAATTTGCTGTCCTTGAGCGCCTGGACAGGCCAGTATTTTATCTTGCGAGCACCCATGTATAACAGAAATAATGGCTCTGAATGGGGGATGACCACACCAGTGTTTTCCCTTGCTTACATTCATTTACACGATGTGATGTTGCAGCAGCCAAGACGCCAATTCCTGTCACCAAACTGAACAAGTTAGAAGTTATTTCCTATTGATTACCAATACGTGTTAGACTGGGAACATAACTTACTTTTCTGCAAGGAACATTTCTCTGGCTCTTATTAAACACAATATTAAGTGCTGTCAGTGTCAGTCCCATGTGATAATAACTGGCGATGTACTGTGACCCAAATCTAAAAAAACATGGAAGAGTGCCAGTGGAGAGAATGAAGGATAAGCTCATTACAGAGAATTGATCACAATTAGTCTTGTAGTCGGGGTTAATCTACACTGTGTTTGGAGAGCTGTTAATGAGTGATTACTTATCTATGTGCTTATCCCTGCTTGAACAAATGAATAGGATAACAAATTAATGTCTGGCAGCGTTTCGGCATGTCCTCTCTGTGGGGAGGATGCAATGGCTGCCATACTCCCAAGTGAGCCTGACTCTTCTACCTGGAGCGCGGTGATGTTAACAGGCAATGTAATTAGCAATGGGCTCAGTGCGGGCATTATTCTTGCATAGAATTTCCATATTCTAACATTTTACAGTTTCTATATATTTAGTTTTTAGGTGGATTTGGTTATGGCAGGACTATTATTTGCCATGTTTCTTATTAGGGACCTGAAGGCCTATCAGTTCTCCCCGCAGGCATGCATATCACTATGTGCCTGCCCTACCTTCGGTGGTCCTGTAAATGTGGAAGAGTTGAATAGCAGCTGTCTGGTATTTGTAGGGGAGGGATGTCCTTATGTTACAAGAGTGAGAGGAGCTCCAGGCACTTCATATTCTTCTCTTTAAAGCCGACATAAACCAGCCTGCAGGGATCCAAACTCACACTAGACCTCCCCACAATGCTGTTAAAACCTCCAGTCAGGGCCAGATTATGAGGAGGGCGTGTGCCCCGGGGCCTCCACCATTTGAAAAAAAGGGGCCTCCACCAACCTTTGGGTTACAGTCTGGTCCAGGAGGCTTTTCAGTATTCTGGTCTGATGGGCTGCGGGGTCCAGCTACAAAGCTACCAGCGGCAGTGGGGCCCCCCCGCTCCTGCATAAGCAATTTTTTGCTTTTGCAAACCTGCAGCCAAAGCCACCACAGGACAGGACGGATAGTTTAAAGCAGCAAAGCTGCCATCAGCAATGCCACAGTGATGGGTGCGTGCAGAGCCGTCAATCGATGGACGTTCACTGCACCTAGGCCACCAAGCACAGCCACTGGCAGCTCAATGCAGGGAACTGCTTTCTGCTGGACCAGCTGGGCGACTACCCTACCCTCCGCCCAGAATGGCAAAGCAGGAGTTCCTGAGCAGCACGCACCCGCACAAGGGTTGCACAGGGGACTCGATCTGACGTTTCAGTAAGTAGACAGGTGCCTGACAACAACCTATCTGGGCTGGCTTACTTGGCTGGACTATTATTTAAAGGAAAAAAATACTCCACCAAATTTTGTGCCCAGTGGCTCCCACCCGGCCCTGCCTCCAGTGCAACAGTTTACTAGCCCCCCTGTCTGTTGGAATGATATATGGGAGTAAAAGATAAGTATTTCTTTACTGCAGGGTTTACCCATGGCAGAAAGGGGAGTATGATGATGAGGGTGCGACAGATCTGGACCTGGTCTTGACCCAAGTGGTCAAGAAGGGTTTAGATGGCCAGATCTATGGTATTTATGGGATCTATTTTTTAGATCTCCCTTTCTTTAAAATATCAGTCACTTGCAAATCCAGCAGGATGGTATTTTTTCAGTATCCACTTACCCATCTGTAGGTTATGTCTATCCCTAATAAGTTCCTTTCTGCTTTAAGGACACAGACGCAAATCCATGCTGGCTCAATACATTGTGGAGGACAAGGTTTTGGGCACTTTACAACCATTACAAAGCATTGAGGGGTAGTTCACCAACATTTGGTATAGTGCTGTTACCACTCACCTAACTCTTCCTCCCCTGTCACTGTCCTCTACCACTCAGCTAGCCCCTCTACCCCTTGACATTGTCCTCTAGCACACACCTAATCCCTCCACCCCCTGCCGCTGTGCTCTACCACTCACCTAACCCCTCCACCACCATGCAGCTGTCCTCCACCACTCATCTAACCCTACCACCCCTGTGGCTGTCCACCACTCTCCTAACTGCTCGACCCCCTGCCGCTGTCTTCTAACACTCACCGAACCCCTCCACCCTCTGCAGCTGTCCTCCACCACTTTCCTAACACCTCCACCCCCTGACACGGTCCTCTTAACACTAACGAACCTCTCCACCCCCTGCGGCTGTCCTCCACTACTTTCCTAACTCCTGCACCCCCTGCTGCTGTTCTCTACTGCTCACCTAAGCCCTCAAGCCCCTACTGCTGTCCTCCACCACTTACCTAACCCAGCCATCCACTGTCACTGTCTTTTACCACTCACCTAGCCCATTCACTCCCTACCACTGTTCTCTATCACTCATCTAACCCCACCACCCCTGCTGCTGTCCTCCACCACTTTTATAACTCCTCCACGCCCTGCCAGTCCCTTCAAAAAGCTCCCAACCAATCTCAGCAGTTTCCTGTTGTTCAGCGCATATCATATGCATCCTAAAGGGCAACTCTGAGTTAGAATTCTGAGAGTCTGAAATAAATTATCTTTTCAATTGTTGTCTTATACACCCATCTAGTGACCAAAGTGGGAATAACAACACATTTTATATATAACTATACAGTTCTCACATTAATGGATAATAATTTTGAGCACATAAATGAGTGGGTGTGCTTTTTTTTTACTACCACATATCTTTTTTGAAAACATTGCCTAGATGCCTACTGTTCTACCTGCACCAATGTTTAGTGATCCCCTTTCTAATACAGCAGTCCTAGGTGAAGGGGCCTAATGATTTTACATTTTTCAAGTGGCATAAAAAAGGGATATGGTATCACCACTGCAGACTATTTCAGTGAATACTGCTGCTAGGTACTCAGTAAAATAACTCTAAACATCTTTGCCAGCTGATAGCATTTAAGTTTTGACTATATTGGCAAAATTAAGTCGGCTTTAAATAATTTCTGTACGAGAGATTTACTGATATATATTATACTAAAATGGATCATTAACTGTCTGGAGGGAATAGGTTGCTCAAAAAGCTAAGACATGTTGTTTCTTGTTAAACACAGGATACAATCTTATACAGAAATGAGAAAGTCGCTGGATTTCTATTGTGGATGTCTGTTTAGCTGAGCTAAGTGCTCAATACTTAGCAGCCTCCACAGTCTAACCAAAGTTCCAAGGTGCTTATGACAAGAGCCACTAATATAGTTATATAAGCTATAGCTATATAAGATGTGGCAATTGGAATCATACACTTAGTACCAGTGAGGCCTTTATTGGCCATCAGCCAGCCCATGACCAGCCTGCAACAACCTCGACCCCCCCCCCCCCCCCCCAACAGTATGCTTCCCATTCAGATAATAAGGGTGCTTCATAGGTGAGGCTAAGACATTGCAGACACAAATTATGGGCAGGGATGGATATTGCTTATCTTGAATTGATGCTACCAAAGCTTTAGTATTGGATTGGACCCAGGATGGGTATGGTCCTCCTAATGCTGCGGTTATTATAGCATAGGGGTAGAGCATGGGCTGGGGGTACAGTGAGGCTGGGTATAGAGGAGGCTAAGGAAGATGATGGAGGCAGGGATTGGATGAGGGTGTTAAAAACATTAGCTTAACAGTGATGAGCCCACCGGGAAATCTTACAGCTTCCTATAGCCCCCAGGTGTCAAACTCCCTCCTGAAAGCCCAGCAACAAGCCGGGGTTAGCGTATCTCCACACAGGCCCAAGGGTGGTCAAATGAGTGCTCATACAGGGCTATAGAGAAAGCTATGTGGAGAACTACAAAACATGACGTGCTGTCAATCTATGAGTTTTACACTCCTGCTATAACCAGTCAGCCCTTAGTTTCATAGACAACATAGACACAATAAAGGAAAGAGGCTCCTGCCTAAAACAAACCTCCAGTCCAGGTCTGCCATCAGGGCAGTAGAAGCAGGAGGCCCTGCCTTTTCCCAGTCCCATGTCAGCACTGTGACTTCTCATCTGCTCCCAAGCTTTCAGGGGATATGAGTACACCCTAGCTACTGCAGGGCACCACTGAGCAGCCTCCATTTTTCTGTTGCGCCATCGGGGGCCAGGGGATGGGACAGTATGTCCCTTTGTTAGCAGTATGCTGGACTTTTGATCACTTTGAACTTCCGAATGCCAATATAAAAGGTCTTTTGAAGTCAATTTGTCAGACATCTTGAATCCGAATAGGATGCCCCAGGAGCACTTAGTCGGCCAACCCTGGAGATGTTTAGACTGGCGTTGACGGTGATAGGTCCACTTTAGGCCTACTTTAATGCAGATAAAAACCAGGGATTTTGCCCCTCTATGAGACAACAAGCTTAGCAAATAAGACAATAAGATCCCCATGTAAGGAAAGAAGTACATACTGATTTTCAGTAAATCACTCCTTAGTTAATGGTATTAAGGACATCTTATGGAGCACTTTAACTGACTAAGCCTATACCCAGGACATCATAATCCGTGGAACAGCACTCCAAGTAAATAGGTTGATTGCTGTCTACTTTTGGGAGAACCCAAACCCGTTCGAGTTTGTACCAAACTTTCTGAGTTGGGTTTCCCAAAACACAAACACTGCCAGAAGTCTGAGTTCGAGTGCGACGTCCAGCCCGAACACGGAAAAGCTGGTTGATAGGCTGCTGAGCAGAGAGTGCAGAAACCAGTGCTCATGTTTTGTTTTTTTACAGCAGTACGCTTCCTGCTGCACACTCTGTGCCCCCCCCCCCCCCCCCCCCCACGCTACAGCCACCCTCAAAGTTCGGGTTCCTAATTCAATTTCAATTCAATGGGGACTGGGTTCGAGTTCATCAAAGTACTGATTTCTTGGGCATACTATATGGTTTTCATTCTAATTCTCTTTGTATGATACATGGTTTACCAAGAGAAAATAGTGGTAGAGCAGAACAACAGATAACTGAGGACAGGGCCATAGTTTCAGGTATTTACAGATTGTATGTATGTTTTAAAACCTTTATGTCCCTTTCTGTTTTGCTAGATTAACTATTTTTAAGGAAATTATTTCTACAACAGGACCAAGGAGAGAATACGTTATTTGCTGTAGTGTGCTCCAGGTTTTGGGTTGGTGCAATAAGAATGCATAATGCAGGTTTGTATTTAACCTGCTATTGTTGTGTTAGGCCCCTCCGTCGGGCCAGTGGTGGTGGGGGGGCATGAGGAACAAGGGGGGGGTTCTTGGACCTGGGGTGGGTGACACTGTTTAGGTGTGGGTGCAAGGTGCACTTACTCTTAGTTGATTAAATCCAGGAGAGTTTAAGTTCCCTTATACCTGTCAGTTTACAGTACATTCAGTAGCATTATACAGCAAATGTTTCAAAAACACAGTAATTATTCACAGACTAATCCAGCACCAAAGCTCCACACTGAGTTTAGCTGGATTCCTATTGCTGCTACTTCCTTTTCTCCTCAGCTAAATTTGTCTGCTTACCCTCTAGAACATTAACTGGATCTTCACCCTGAATAGAAGTCTATCTCATATGTTCCCCCCACCATGTACATACAGGCTGCCCACATTAAAAATCATACTACCTGCATCTACTGCATTTTCTGAGCCTTTAAACATCCAATATGGCAGCCCATGGAGTCTCAGGCTGACTGTGAACAGGAAGTGTCTTCTGACTGTGTAGCTCTGCATTCTGGGATTGCGGTCTTTTTCCTGACCCCAGCTCTGCTGTCTGTGCAAAGCACAGTTTTAACCTGCCCCCTGCACTTTTGCCCCCTATCCTCTCCTCAGTATGTGATGCTTCTGAGGCAAGATGGCGGTGCTCGTATCCTAGAGTCCTAGCAGCCCAGTGGGGGAAAGAATAAAATGTAAGCAACTAAAAATATAAAATCTATTCATTTTAGATGCTGTGGAATAGTTTTTTAAGATTTTGGACATTTCATGAAATGATGCTGAAGGTCCGGATTAACCTAGGGCAGGGTTCCCCTTCTGCTAACAGGACCTCCCAAGACCACACCCAGTCACCAGCCTTATGTGAAGTATACCACATTATCAATTTGAGTTGGTGGTCAAGTTGCTAACTTGGTTCCTATTCAGTTTTTTCCCTCCAAAGACATTTTCATAATACTTCCCTCTCATTATAATCTATGGGTCTATTTTATTCTATGGGAATACTCTTTGCTGCCATTTAGTGTCTGAATTATAACATATCTGCTCCCATTGTAATCTATAGGTCACTGAATAACTACATTTATTAAATGGCTAATGCTGTGAGAGGGTTCTAACCTTTTCCCTGTTTTGAATACTCACCTTTCTCCAGTGGCCACAGTTGCTTTATTACCAACTTACTGTCATAAGATCAAAACCATTTCTTATAATGAGATTTTTACTTGATTTCTTTTTATTTTTGATGTCTCTGATTTAGTCCAAAGGGAGGACACCAAAGTAAAGTAAAGAAGAAGCAAATACTTTACATGTTTTTAAAACTGTTGCATGTAGTAATGCTTGTTTTTACTGGTAGTGACACAAACAAGACTGAACTGAAAGGAAAGAATCTTCTCTATTTATTTTGGCAGTGTAGATAAAATGTGAATAATTGGTCTTTGTATCTGCCACGCCATTTACATGAATTCGCTTGTACTTGCTCTTGCTAACAAAAGGAAACTCTGTTGACATGGGATTTAACAGTATTTCTCTGGGAAGGGTAATAATCCGCTTGTTACACTCTAATTAGATTACTTTAGAAACAGCCACCTTAAAAAATAAAACATTTTGTTATTGTGTTTTTCTTTTCACAATTTATAAAAGTAGTTCGATACACTAAATATGCCTAGAAAGTTTACTTGTTCTCCATTATATCATAGTGGTGGAAAGCTTTGTTTGCGGCAAGCAGCAATTGAGAGATAATAAAGGGATTCATATGCTGAATTAAATGATTGTCAGAGGCATTTTGTGTCTCAGAAGAGTCCTGTGGTTAAACGGTAGTGTATCATGAAATATTCATTATGCCATATGGTGGAACCAAGAAATGGAGGAACAGTTTAGAACAGAGCATCAAGATGGTTTCCAGGAGACAGCACAGCAATTAAAGAACAAATAATGCTAATAAGAATACAGACTGTGTGACTGGCCCCACCCCACTTCACTTACAGTTTAGTCTGCTCATGCTCTGGAGATGCAATATGTCATCCCAACATGTGGCTGATCCCTTGGTCTTACATGCCTAGAGGAACATACCTGAGGCCACAAAGGCTGTTGGACAACCAAACCAAAAGATTAAGGGGAACAGTGCACAGGAAACTCACAAATAGTCCAATGAGCATACAAACCCAATGGTAATCCAAAACTAAGGTCAAGTGGTAGGCCAAGGTCAGCAGAGTAAACAGCCCTCTGAGTGATATATAGTAACATAGTAACATAGTATGTAAGGCTGAATAAAGACTTTAGTCCATCCAGTTCAGCCTGTTTATGTCCTTCCAGTGGTCTAGTAACCATAGCTGGAAATGTTATTACATGCCAGGAAGGCATCCAGGCCACTTTTAAACATTTTTACTGTATCCATCATAACTACCTCCTCTGGCAGCGAGTTCCATAGTCTCACTGCTCTTACAGAGAAGAATCCCCTCCTATGTCAGTGGAAAAAGCACCCTTCCTCTAACCTTAGTGGATGCCCTCATGTGATGTTAGACTCTGGAGTATAAATAGATTGTGGGACAGATCTTTGTGACCCCTAATATATAGATAAGGTTAATGCAGAAAGAGATGTAAAACCTCACCGGATTTTCCCATCCCCCTCCGGTTTCACGATTGGGCAGTATTTTCATTGTCAGGGAACCGCGGGTCACACGATCCAACTATAAACCAGGGACCTCCTGACACACAGGCCACGTTCCCCAAAACCCTAGTCCGAGCCCTCCTATCAGGAATACCAGGCCCAAAGCCTGCGGACACACAGATTCTTGGTTTAAGGCAAACAGATCGCTCAAGTTGAAATTTAAGTTTTAATGCTATAAGCACACTAGGCAGTGATAACAAACATTTGGCTATGACGGAATATGAAATGATACAGATGATACAAAATGCTGTTCTGAGACGGTTACAGAATAGAGTGAGTTACACAGAGAAACAATAGTCAGTTACCTTAATATGCAGTTGCAGAGTAGCGGTGATGACGGGCTCCCACAAGAGGTAAGTGAAGAGCTTACAGATGATTTGGGACACCTCCAGCACCTGTGAACCGTGACCTCTCCAGATAAGTGACCCTGTTCTCATCCCCTTGGCCTACTTTTAAGCAGGTGTCAACCCTCCACCCCCTCCCATCTGTGGGACGGATTGTCACCTCCCACTGTTCTGGAGTGTGCTTATAACTTAGGGCAGGGGGGTCGTATGGCTTTGGAAACGGCACCAAACGATTGGGCTGGACGCCGGGCATCCGATGAGTCCAGAAATCAGGTCCCTAAGTGGGTCAGAACTTTCCTAGGTTTCACCGGGCTTGGCGACAAAGGAAAACTATCTCCACGTGTGGTTTTGTGATCCGGTTTTGATTCTGTACCTGGTTTGGTGCTGGGACACATGGGGGCACAGCTATGGTCCGATTGGTGTTGGTGCCGGATGTCTGCGGCTCACAACTTTCATGTGACAAATTCACAGCCAGGGGTCCAGCTAGCTGCAGACCCAGGGGAGTCTTACCAGGCTGGAGGTGTCACAATCAGCAGGGGGGGGGGGGGGGTCTATGATCTGCTCTAATTCCCCTTGCTGAAGAGATAAGGACCTGTGCATTAATAACAGGGGGGAATAAAGGGGAACTCCAGACTTGTATATGTGAGTTTTCTGCACTTAAGCTGTCGGTGCTGAACCATGCACCCACTGGCTACCTCCCCCTGCCGGGACAGGCCATCTGCATTTCCATGGTCTCAGCCCTTTCTACGGTGGATGTCAAACTGATATTGTTGGAGAGCCAGGCTCCACCGCAACAATCTCCCTTTGGTGCCAGAGACCATCTGTAGCCAGCGGAGAGGGTTATGATCAGTCTCCACAATTAAGTGGCGCCCATACAAATATGGCTGCAGCCGCTGCAGTGACCAGACAATTGCGAGACACTCTTTCTCCAAGACTGAATACGCCACTTCCCTGGGTAGGAGCTTGCGGCTCAAATACAAGATGGGGTGTTCCTGTCCCGTCGGGTCGACCTGGCTTAGCATGGTGCCAAGGCCAAAGTCACTGGCATCAGTTTGTACTATAAACGGCCGCGTAAAGTCGGCCGCTTGGAGTACTGGAGAGCTGCGGAGTGCATCTTTCAGTGCTTGGAAGGCTGTCTCGCATTCACGGGTCCAATTAACTGCGGAGGGCAGCTTCTTCCTGGTGAGGTCCGTCAAGGGCTTGGCCAGGGTACTATAGTGGGTGACGAACCTTCTATAGTATCCGGTGGTGCCCAAACAAGACTGCACCTGGGTCTTGGTCCTAGGGGTTGGCCAGGAGGCAATTGCCTCCACCTTCCCTGGCTCAGGTTTCAGGGTCCCCCCTCCTACCCTATGCCCTAGGTACTGGACCTCGCCCATGGCACTTTCCTGGCTTGATGGTCAAACCTGCTTGCCGGACCCGCACGAGCACCTGTGACAGGTGCTCTAGGTGTTCTTCCTAATGTGGGACTGAAGACGGCAATGTCATCCAGGTATGCAGCTGCGTACCCCTCTAGTCCCTGGAGCAGGGTGTTGACCATCAGCTGGAAATTGGCAGGGGCATTTTTCATGCCAAACGGCATGACGGTGGATTCGTATAATCCAAATGGGGTAATGAAGGCCAACCGTTCCCTGGCTTCGGCCTTTGGCTCAGGTCCATGATGGTCAGGTACCTAGCCCTAGCCAGCTGGTCAAGCAGGTCACCGATGCGCGGCATGGGGTATGCATCGGCATTGAGCCCCCTGTAGTCCACGCAGAACCAGAGGGTCCGGTCCTTCTTGGGGACAAGGACCACCGGGGCGGCTCAAGCACTGCTGGATGATTGGATGACCCCTAGCTGCAACATCTCATCAATCTCTTGACGCATTTGCTGCTGGATCTCCAGGGAGACACGGTAGGTCGCCCGTCGGATCAGAGGGTGAGTCCCGGTGTCCACATGGTGGACAGCTAGTTCGTCCGGGCTTGCTGTTGAACCAGTCTCGGAAGGGGTGCAGCCTGGGCCAGCATATCCAGGAGGGTTTCAGCTTCCCCCTCCTCTGGCAGGTTGCAGATCGGGAGAGCACAGGCTTCCTGCTCATGATGGGCCTTCATCATGTTCACGTAGAAGGCCTTTCGCCGTCCACTGGCAGGGTCTAGGGTGACTAGATACGTTATGGCATTGAGCTTCTGGTGCACGAGATAGGGGCCTTCCCAGGCAGCCTGAAGCTTATCCTGGGGTACCGGGACCAGCACCCACACCTTTTGGCCCACCTGGTAGGTCCGATCACAGATGTTCTGGTCGTACCACCTCTTCTGCTCGGCCTGAGCCTGTATCATATTGTCGTGCGCCAGCTGCGCCAAGGCCTGCATCTTGTCTCGGAAGCGCATCACATACTCGACGACTGACACTTTGGGGGGGAGGGGGGCAGATCCCCTTCCCAAGCCTCCCTCACCAGGGCCAGGGGTCCCCGCACATGCTGTCCATACAGGAGCTCGAAGGGGGAGAACCCCATTAAGGCCTGTGGAACCTCCCTGTAGGCAAACAGCAGGTGAGGGAGATAACGCTCCCAGTCACGCCCATGGGCATCAACCAACATCTTAAGCATCTGCTTCAGGGTGCCATTGAACCGTTCACAGAGGCCATTTGTCTGTGGGTGGTACAGGCTGGTCACCAGATGTTGCACCTGGATCTGCTTACAGAGAGACACCATCAGCTGCGAAATGAACTGGGTTCCCCGATCCGTGAGCATTTCCTGGGGAAAGCCTACCTGAGAAAATATCTCCAGCAAGGCTGTGGCCACCTTGTCGGCCCGAATAGATGATAAGGCCACTGCCTCTGGGTACCGTGTGGCAAACCGTGTGGGAATGGACAGGGGTCCGAACAAATCCACAGCCACCCTCCTGAAAGGCTCCTCTATGATGGGCAGAGGCACCAGTGGTGCTTTGGGGCGAGGCCCTGCCTTCCCCACCTTCTGACAGACCTCACACGAACGGCAGTAGGCGGACACATCGACCCCCATTTCTGGCCAGTAGAAGTGCTGGGCTAGTCTGGCTTTTGTTTTTGTGACCCCCAAGTGTCCTGCCATCGGAATCTCATGCGCAACCCACAACAATTCCGTCCGGAAGGGGTAGGGGACCACTAACTGTCGGTCCCTAGGCCACTCCTCTGGGGAACCCTGCGAGACTGTCATGCGATACAACCGTCCTTGGTCCCAGACAACTCGCTCTTTGTCTGAGCCCGAGGGAGGCTGTGCCGCCTGCTCCTTGAGAGCATTCAGGCTTTCATCAGCTTCCAGAGCTGCCTGGCCTACCCCTGGTTGGACGTGGCCAGTATCGAAAAGGCGTCCTCAGATCGTTCCTCCGGATCTGTCACCTGACCTCCATCTGTCCTGGCAGCCCCTTGGTTGGAAGGGAGCACACCGTCAGATCCCTGGGGTGCCCCTGGGCCCCTAGCGCCCCCACTGCGGGTGACAGCGGCCAAGCCACTGTGGCCGCTGGTAGCGCTAACCACCCTTCTGCTTCCAACCAAGTCGCCAGACCAGACTGGCGGGCCTGGGCCCTTAATACCCTGGCAGTGGAGCAATCCTGTGATGCGGACTCACCTAGGGGCCCCACGTCTCCTGGAACAGCCCCTTCCTCAGTCGCAGGTCCTACCACAGCCTTTGCTTGTCCCTGGCTCATCGCGTGGGGGATGAACTCTGAGGACAAGAGATTAGAGCCGACTGGGTCGCTCTCCTCTTCCCCGAGGGATGAAGGGCACCCCACTTCACCCACCCCCACATTCCCTGTAGCTGGCAGGTTACACACACTACTCTTATTGATTGTACACATCGGCTTATACATTACATTACCATCTAGGGGACCAGACCTTGGGGGTTCAGTGGCCACATAGTGAGACACTAGCTGCCCCAAGTTTGTCCCTAGCAAAACACTGGCAAGGATATTCGATGATATCCCCACCTCCCACACTCCCTGTCCAGCACCCCAGTCCAAATAAACCTTGGCAATGGGCAATGCCGGTTCAGTTCCTCCAATCCCGGAGACCACAAGGGTTTTCCCGGGCACCAAATCCTGTGGGGACACTAACTCTGGTCGTACCAGGATCATCTCAGCACTAGTGTCCCTGAGTCCCATGGCCGCAGCCTGGCCTACGGTGATGGGCTGTACATTGTCCAGATACCTCCCTGCCCCCTCACACACACACAACACAGTGGATGAGCGCTGGGCCGCACCCCGCTGGTGCTGGGGGCAGGCTGATTGCAGTGATGACAACGTTGGGGCCCCCCCTTGTCGGGAGAGGGGAGTAGGGACAGGGGTCTTGGGCTGATGGGCATGGACAATAGACGCCAGAGGCGGCTTACCCACTTTCCAGCTGACAGGTTTGCGGGGCTCCTGGGTTCTGTTGTGACTGTAATCGTTGCCAAGGGTTGCAGTTGCTGAGGCTTCTTTGGGCTTCCGGTCACACAGAAACTGCTGCAGATCCTCAGGGCAATTCCAGAGGAACTGTTCTGTGGCACTCAGCCAGTAGTCTACTGCTCGACTGCTCTCTGTAGCGCCCTCATGTGGTCAGCCCAGCTGTCGATGGGGCCTCGTCGCAAACTTCGCAGTTTCTTGCGATAAGATTCTGGGGTAAGGCTATATTGATGGATCAGAGCTTGCTTGGCTCCCTCTTAGCTCAGGGTGGTCTCGCTGGGTAGATACCCAAAGATTTCCAGGGCTTTACCCCTAAGTCAAAGGGTTAAGTACCTAACCCACTGATCCTCCGGTACATGGTATTGATGGCAAACAGTTTCAAAAGCCAGCAGAAAGGTGTCCAGATCTGTACCTTTGTCCAAGACTGGGAAATCCTCCACACGCAACTTTGGGGCCTGGTTCTCAGGGGGCCCACTACCGGCTGGGCTGGGTTGAGGGTGCTGAAGCTTTAGCTGCAGTATTTGGAGCTGGTGTTCATGTTCAGCTTGCTGCCGGTGCTTGGCAGCCTCGATCTGCTCACGTTCACTGCGTTCCTCGCGTTCCGGTTGGCGCTCGGCAGCCTCAATATGCTCGCGTTCAAAATGCTGATACAAAATGCTGTTCTGAGACAGTTACAGAATAGAGTGAGTTACACAGAGAATCAATAGTCAGTTACCTTAATATGCAGTTGCAGAGTAGCGCTGATGACGGGCTCCCACAAGAGGTAAGTGAAGAGCTTACAGATGATTTGGGACACTTCCAGCACGTGTGAACCGTGACCTCTCCTGATAAGTGACCCTGTTCTCATCCCCTTGGCCTACTTTTAAGCAGATGTCAACCCTCCACCCCCTCCCATCTGTGGGACGGGTTGTCACCTCCCACTGTTCTGGAGCATGCTTTCGCCCCAAAAACCCTTTAACTTTGGGCAGGGAGGTCGTATGGCTTTGGAAACGGCACCAAACGATTGGGCTGGACGCCGGGCATCCGATGAGTCCTGAAATCGGGTCCCTACGTGGGTCAGAACCTTAGATCTTCATTTTCCTAGGTTTCATCTGGCTTGGCGTTAAAGGAAATCTATCTCCACGTGCGGTTTTGTGAGCCGGTTCTGATTCTGTACCTGGTTTGGTGCTGGGACACATGGGGGCGCAGCTATGGTCCGATTGGTGTTGGTGCCGGATGTCTGCGGCTCCCAAATTTCATGTGACAAATTCACAGCCAGGGGTCCAGCTAGCTGCAGACCCAGCGGAGTCTTACCAGGCTGGAGGTGTGACAATAGCAGGGGGGTCTGTGATATGCGCTGTTCAACACATAAATGCTAATTCCCCTTCCTGAAGAGATAAGGACCTGTGCATTTATAACAGGGGGAAATAAAGGGGAACTCCAGACTTGAAAATGTGAGTTTTCTGCACTTAAGCTGGATCGTTCCTTCACATCCTTGTTTTGGTCCGTCGGATTTTGGCTCAGAGTTATTGAAAATGTAAAATTGCCATTGAAAGTGGAATTTAACTTCAACTGTGTTAAGTTAAGTTCTGAAGAGTAGCAACTACATTTTGTGACATCTCAATGGAGAAAGAGTTGGGACCAACCAGGATGCAGGTTTGTTGAGCAATAGAAGCTGAGGTCACAATCACATTTTTATTCACCAAGTGTATAAACATATATACATACTCACATTAATAGAATTCCATGTAGTGATGGCAGGCTTTTTTTCATTGTTTAATCATACAACGCCATCATGGTCCACGGCGATGAACTGGGTTATAATTACAGGAGAGTAAGACAAGTAAAAACCCTAAAGTAGAGGTAAGCAGGTGGCACCTACCCCTCTGTTTGCACTATAAGCATGCCTCCCAACTGTCCCTGATTTGCAGGGACTGTCCCTCTTTTGAGTCCATGTCCCCCTGTCCCTCGTTGTTCTTCTCTGTCCTTCTTTAAGGTTTAATAACTGATTCATTTTCCTATTTAAAGTGTTTCTATTGCTGTAACTGTTACATCCTATCCATCCCTCAATGAGGGGGCAATTGTCCCTCTTTCCCTCCCTGAAAAGTTGGGAGGTATGACTATAAGGGATCCTGTTTACCCCCCAAAAAGCAATCAAAGTTCTGGTGCCCAATTAGTTACCCTAGGATAAAGGCACCTTGTGAGCCCCCCCCCCCCCCCACCTGCACACCCCAAAGGCTGGCTGGTAATATCATGCACGCAAATATAGGATTGTAGAGAGGCGGTTTCCTATAAGCTATTAATAGCAACAGGAGATCAAGAATTGAAGGAGAATGAGAAAGACCCCCGTTCTAGGAACCTTCTGACCAGGCAGCCAGTTTAAGGCAGAAGCCTGGATCCCAAAAAAGAACATAGAGTAGCAACACAATCAGAAGGTTAAACCAGAACTTCAGCATCATTTATTGAAAAGCCCAAACCCTTAATAAAACTATTCCCCAGCATCTAAAATTAATACATTTTATGTTTTCAGTCACTTGCTTTTTATTCTTTCCCCCGCTGGGCTGCAACCCTTTTCAGGACTTTAGGATATGGGCGCCGCCATCTTGTCTCAGAACCATCACATATTGAGCAGAGAAAGAGGGGGTGCAGGGGAGCAGGTTATAGCTGTGCTTTGTACAGACAGAGCAAAGCTTGGGTCAGAAAAAGGACAACAATCCCAGAATGCAGAGCGGCACAGTCAGAAGACACTTCCTGTTTGCAGGCAGCCTGATACTCCATGTGCTGTCATCTTGGATGTTTCGGCTCAGAAAATGCAGAAGATGCAGGCAGAATGATTTTTAATGTGAGCAATCTGTATGTACAGGGTGGGGAAAACATAAGATAGACTCTTATTCAGGGTGAAGGTCTGGTTTAAGGTTAAGGATAAATAGAAAACTGTGTTTCCAGGCAATGGATTAATAAATGGCCTGATCACACATTGTCAGGTGTCACTACGAGAAAATGGGCAAACATGCTAAATTCAAACTAAAATCATAGCAGCATATGTAAGGTATGACATGACATTTACAATATAGGGCAGTTATGGCCTAGAGGTAAGGGAATTGGGTTTGTGTCTGGAAGGTGACAGGTTCGATTCCCAGCCATGGGACATGACTGAAGTGCACTTGAGCAAGGCACCTAACCCCCAATTGCTCCCTGGGTGCTGAGTTTAGAGCGGCCCGGGCACGTGTGCACTTCACAGCCCCTTAGTGTGTTATTCACCTGTGTGTAATCACTAATATAGTGTTTATTCACTTGTGTGTTCATGATAATGTGTTGTTCACAAGTGCACGGATGGAATCATGTGGAGAAAGAATTCCATGTGTACATTAGCGCCCAATGGCTACTATTTGTACTATTGCTAATTAGCTGCCTGTGTCTATAGAGACCTGAGTAAGGGTGATGGGAATGATGGGAGCTGCTGAGGGATCCCCTGTGCACTGGTTAGTACCTGTGTGAATCTAGTCCATCATAAATGAGTTTGACACTGCATAATGGGATATGGTTTTATTTAGCAGAGGGCCAAGGCTGAGATTTTGATCATGGGCACAGAAATGATGTTGGACGTGATCCCACTAGGAAGATTGCTTTCCGTAGTGCTAGACATTAAACTGGAGAATAAAAGCAGAGGAGCAGGGAGAAGCATAAATTCATGCAAAACATTTTTACATTTCCGTCTGAAGCCAAAATGATCATCTTCATCAGGTACTAAAGGAACGCCGAATAATATCTGCTTGTACTCGGCAATAAACCAAACAGGATGTCATTTTGCTGAGAGGCATGGTCTGCCCCCACCTCAGCCCACCTCTAGCTAATGGGACCAGAAGATCTATAGCTTTCCCCTTCTCAGTGCTGCTATCAGCAATGCTTTATGGCTGCCGTTCTGCACATTTAATGCAGTTTAAAGGTTTTAAGTAGAATGGCAAGTCACAACCAAATCCACAGTGAGATTTATTACCAGCCTCGATGCTCCTCTGGGAAACAAGATTTGTGTCTTCTTCATAAACTCGTCTTCCACTGGGACATGTTCTCGGCTTTTGTTATTTCCTGCACTGTGTGTTAACCACAATTGTAGAGATTCACTATGCCAGGTCAACCTTTCACGTTAGCAGCTATTTAACCGCTCTTTGTCTGTTTCATGGCAAATAGCTTACCTTACAATTTGTACCAATGAACATTCACGTCACCCTTTAGCCATTGTAGGTAACCTTCCAGAGAAAACAACCTATAAATACATACGCTGTGTGCCCTACTTGCTATTATACTGGTCTTAGTACCAATTACCAAACCCATATGTTGCCCCAAAATGTCTCTGGCTGCTTCAGATAGAAGCTGGATTTTACTTATTCTCCAAATATTTGTAAGGACAATCATTTGAATGCAACTGAATAGCACTGCTGTCCAGTTTTGGGTTCAACAAGAACCTTGTAACCTTTTATATAATGATAGATAGAAACCTTTATATAATGATATATAGATAGATAGGTAGATAGATAGATAGATAGATAGATAGATAGATAGATAGATAGATAGATAGAATCCGTGCAAAGCAAGAATATGAGGGGGACGCAAGGGGCGCATGCCCCGGGTGCCTTCACCACTTGCCCTGCAAACCTTTGGGTTATTGTCTGGTCCAGGAGGCTTTTCAGTCTTTGGTCTGATGGGCTGCAGGACCAACAACAAAGCTATCAGCGCACCTGGGCAAGCTGCACCTGCAGCCAAAGCCACCACAAGGTAGGACGGATAGTCTAGAGCAGCAAAGCCGCCATCAGCAACACTACAGTGATGGGCGGGTGCCGAACTGTCAGTCGGCGGCCGCTCACTGCACATAAGTCACCAAGCACAGCCGCTGCTGGATCAATGCAGAGAAGTGTTTTATACTGGACCAGCTGGTCGACTACACTACTCCCTAGCCAGAATGAGAAAGCAGGAGTTCCCAAGCAGCATGCTTAATCCAGCTCTGAATCCGTGTCATGCTCACCCTCCTGTCATCTGACATCGGAGTGCTATTACACACCCGCCATTCATTGCATTGCGTTCGGGCCCTGGGCAGCACGGGATGTGGTCCAGTGATCAGGTGAGTTACTGACTGAACTGCAGGGGACAAAAGTTTTGTTTTTTACTTAACATTTTCTATTCAATGAGTGGTTGTCCAAACTTAAAATGGTTTGCATTTTTGCATTTTTGGCTTTAGTCAAACAGCAATCTAAAAAATGGCAGAAGTCATCATCTGTACCAGGGGTTCACAACCAGTGGTTTGAGTATGGATGATGATACGTGAGATCCTATTAGGTGGTACGCGCCAAGGTTGGAGACTGACCTGTACCCTAACCTGATTTGCTGCCATCTATACTTTATGCAATACTGAATTGTGCAGTAAGTAATAAACTGCTCCACAAGCTTCTGAAAACTATTTCTGTGCATTGTTGTTCATTTTATGCACCTTAAAGGAGCACCATTGCGAAATTGTGTAATGTTAAAAATCCATATAAACACATTGGCCAATGAGAGGAGGGGTTACACCTCGTGTGAATAAAACTCCCACCATACTTGTGGTTTATTCTCACATAGTAGGAATAAAATCCAGGGGTGACAGGTTTAGTCTATGAGGGGTGACAGATCGTGTCACCCCTGATTTCCTCTTCCATCCATTAAAATAAAAGTCTGGCTGGATATTTCTTGATGTCGGGTGTATAAGTGACCCCCCCCCCGACCATACAGCATATTTATATGGATTTTTATAATTGGGCCATTTTTTCTGGACAAGTAACCCATACTGACCACATAGATGGTATTTGAGATAATTAGAAAATGGAAAACAGTACACGATAAAAAGATAGGGAACCCATAATCTACTCAGTTATTAAAGGGAAAGTCCCCTTTTTGAAAAGGCTCCCCTCCCGTGCCATCCATCTCGCCAGATTCTCGTACCGCCACTGCCACTTTTCCTATCTATAAATGTAAACAATTCATTACAAATTTTATTATGTATGTGGCTTGTGAATTGGGCATTAATGTTATTATACTCTGTGGGAAAAAATGGGGACTTGCACTATACCCTATTTAATCTGTAGAGGTGCCGCTCCCAAAGCTGAAAAAGAGCTCAAACCAGGAACAAAAAAAAAAAAACGCATGTAGGGAGGCACTCTCAACTCATAAATTGATAAAAAAATACATTTTATTAATGACATATTTATAATCACTACATAAAATAAACTCAACATATTAAAATCCCTTAAAATGTTTTTTATAAATGAGCAACACAAAGTAACATTTTGTGGCTGGCTGTAGTATTAGGGAAGTGTAAAACGCTTTTCCAAATTTGTGAAAATTAAAAGTATGAAAAGTGTGGCATGCATGTGTATTCAGCCTCACTAAATCACTTTTAGCTGCAATTACACCTGCAAGTCTGCAAGCCCCTCTTTGTAAAATTGATCAAGCTCAGTCCAATTGGATGGAGAGTGTTTGTGAACAGATTTTTTTTTTTTGGGGGGGGGGGGATGCATGGATGGCCATTGTATGCTTGTACACACATATGAATGTTTCCTCCACATTTAATCCATCCATGCAGTGAGTGTACACATGTCTGGAGTGGTGGGCTGCCTTAATTACAGTGCTAGGGGAGCATTTGGGGGCAAGGGCGGAGTGGCCACAGGCAGACCTGAGCAAATACCCAGTGGGCCGGACTGCTTTGGGGCAGTCTGGGCTGCTACCTTTACAAACAATCCAATCCTAGACCCCCATACCCTTCACCACTCTATTCCCTCAAGCAAGAAACCCCAGCCCCTGTTCTCATCCTAATGATATAGCCTCAGTCTTGGAGCCCATTTGTTGACTGGCCAGGAAGCAGCAGAAATGCCTCTGGCTGGTCATGGGCAGGCCAGGTACTGGTAAAATCCAGGCCTGATTTTTGGCCCCAGTGGTTGTAGGGGACGAAGGGGGTAGGTGCCTTGCTCAAGAACAGTTCAATAGAACCTGAAACTCTCTGGTCACAAGGCAGCTTACTTACAATTAGGCCACGTCCAAACACGGATATGCTCTGATTTAAACAAATCTATTGTAGCTTTGGCTGTAGACTTAAAATCATTGCTCTGATGAACAAGTCACAAGTATTTTGCAGCCTCTAAAATGGTTTTCTTTAAGATTGCCTTGTATTTGGCCCCTCCTGTCTTCACATGACATTTTGCATTTAGGCCAAAAAGTTTCATCTGACAAGAGCACCTTCTTCCACATGCTTGTGTCCCCTACATAGCTTGAGGCAAAGTGCAAACAGACATTTTTATGGCTTGCTTTCAATAATGGCTTTCTTCTTGCCACTGCACAAGGCCACATTTGTGGAGAACATGATTATTATTTGTCCTGTGGATTGATTCTCCCATCTTAGCTGCAGATCTCTTCAGCTCCTACAGAGTGACACTGGGCCCTTTGGCTGCTTCTCTAATTAGTGCTCTCCTTGCCAGACTGTTAATTTAGGTATAAGTACAAATTAATCCACTGAGTGCGCAATGCTTGTTTAAAGCTCTACACAGCAATCAGTACTTACTCGTGGACACAGGTTTAGCCTTCAGCCTTTACCAGCACAAGTGATGACTTAGAGATAGACCCATGTAAGGCTAAATATAATGGACTAAAATATACCAACTCAATTCAAGCATACAAGGTAAAGAGAACAGAAACTATTTACATGGAACATACCGGTCAAGAGCAACAAGTTAGATTTATTATTCTTTGTGAGTAGGCAGAGTCTTGCAAATCATCAGTTTTTCTTTCTATGCTGTCCCAAGTGCTCACAGCTGCTAAGTGTGTATTGCTTTAGTATAACTTTTAATATTTTCACAGCCATCACGTTTTACTTGTGGACTTTTTACTTGTGGACGTGGATGTGTTTTCTTGTTCTGTATGTGCCATGTCAATGAGTTCTGCTTCAGCAAAGCACTGTAAGCCATGCAGAAAACTAACTGGTTGCTCTCCTATCACCTTTCTTTCTCGTCTTTGTGAGTGTATCTCTCCATTGCTAAGTTTCCGGGAGATTTACTACTAAAGATTAGCCCTACTGGCTGAAGAGACAGACAAAGATTTTCTTTAACTAATGTATTTACCTTGATTTAAAGCTGGGATCTGGAAGATAATTTGTTCTTTACAATGGAAAGAAGTCCTGCCAACAAAAGCAGTTTGGATCCATGAGATCTGCCTTTTCTGTAGTTGCTGAATTTTTATTTTAATTGCAGCCTTAGGATGAACTGACAGCAGAATCCTAATTGGTTACAGATCTGGCACCACTAATAGACATGCAGGAACCTACCTGCACATGATATGGGACTGATTCCAGTGGGTGACATCACTGCCAGTATGACATTGCCTGCTAATGAGTGATACTAACTGCCGATGTCAGTGGCTGCTTTCCAATGGACAATATTTGCTGCAGATGAAAATCTGCTTTTCAGAGTGAACATCACCACAATGACATGTCATCTCTAGAGCAGGAAACATGCCAAAGATGAATTTCATCTTACCGAATCAGAATGCGGGAGAGATCAAGATTACATCCTACTGACGAGTGCTATTGCTGAAACCAATACATATTAATGCTAAAAGAAAATGTATAATATTATGGATTTTTTTTTTTATAATTTGTAGTAAAAATAATACCAAAATAAATACTGTATTACACTTGATTATGCAGCAAGATATAAACATGAGCTTTCTCATCAGACACCCAAACTTTTTATTCATACTCAACACTTCTCCACCTTATTAAGGAATCTCTACATCACTGAATAATGCCTGCACCCTAAATCAGAACAAAACTCAGGAATTTGCCATGCCAACAAGAACCTTTAGAAACTGTGGATAACTCAACAAACCATGGTTCACCAACAGTAACAGACAGTTATGTTAACAGAAGAAGGCAGCACACAGAGAAGGAAACAGTTCTATGTTCAGGAAATTAAGAATTTCCCTGTCTAAGGAGATCAGGGTAGCGAATAGCGCTTACGCAGAACTCAAGAGAGGCCTGGAGAGTAGTGTTGGGCAAACTCAAACCGCAAACTCGAACCACTGGCTGAAGTTCGGCATTCAGCCCAACCCAGAAAAGCTGAGCAGTCTATCAATCAGCTTAACATAATGCAGAGTGTACTGCAGCAGGAAGCAACTGTACATCTTTCATGAACCCCACAATCCAGTTGGCGTCCTTTCCTGTCAAAATGTCAATGGCACTGTCTTAAAAAATGACCGCCCCCTATGAGGGACACTGGCAGTAGCTAGCAGCACTTTTTGTGCCAGCTGCCAGTGTCCTCGCTTATAGAGGCGCCCATTTTTTTTATGGGGTTCAGGTGAGTTGTATAGTTGCTAATACTGCCTTCTGCTGCACACTCTGTATAGGACCCTTTTTGGGTCCCAAAGTTCGGGTCCCCGGGGACCGGGTTCGGGTCAAGATCGGTACCCGAACCAAAATTTTGTTCAAAGTTCGGGTGAACTTGCCAAAAACCAAATTGTGTTGGGTTCCCCCTACACTACTGGAGAGGCCTGGATTTTAGTTTAACACCATAAATCGAACTTTCTAGTGGAAAAGATACCAAAACTCAACATGCCTCACAGCATCTGCACTTGGATAGGAAGCCTCCTAGCGGACATATCCCAAATAGTTAGACTTGGACCATTTCTGTCCCGTGTCATAATAACACTGGTGCCCCTCAAGGCTGCATTCTGTTACCGCTCCTGTTATTTCTATACACCAATGTCTGCATCTCCTTGGCTAACTGTGAAGATTGTAACATTTGCCGATGACAAAATGGGTCTTGTCAGGAACAACAATGAGAAAGTGTACCAAGGATGAGTGGGGGATCTAGTCAACGGGTGTGCAAGACATAAACTGTTGATAAACTTACTAAAAGCTAAAACTGTAGGGATGCCAATGGACTTCGGGAAGAACCCTAATGCCTATGTCACCTCTATCAATCAATAGGGTTAAATTAGCTAGAGCTAAAAAAGCTTTTAGAGCTAAAAAGTTTCTAGGCATGGTCACCACTAACTCTCTCGGCTGGGAAAAGAACACCTAGGCAGTACTGAAGAAAGCCCAACAGAGGCTGTTTTTGCTCAGGCAGCGTAAGAAGTCTGGACTGCCTTTTTCAAGGTGTGGAGAATCTGTGCTGTACTTTTATTTTCCCATCTGTTTTGAGTGAATGACCAAGAGAGACATGTGTAGAGTCTTTACTGTTCCTACAGGAACTACGCAAACTTATAAATAAGACAAGAGTGGAAAATATTTTCCTGGACCCCTCCTATCCAGGACATGCCTTATTCCAGCATCTAAGATCTGGGCAATGTTTTATAGTACCAGCATGTAGGACATATAGATATGGAAATGGTTTATCCCTCTAGCCATTAGCACCCTGAAGAAGAGCCTGACTTCCAAGGTCCAGAAGAGAAGTCTGTAGTAACCTGCATAACTTTACATTCCTGTGGTGGATTACTTTTTCTTCTTTGTTTATTGATTTTTCACTGTTGAACTGTGTATATTATAAAATAATTCCTTGTCCATCCTTGATGTACTTGGTGAACCAATCAAATTGAATTGAATATAATTGTAAAAGAGTAAAAGCAAGTCAGACTGTTAACAGCCGAGGCACATTTTTTATTAATTAGGTGTGGGGAGGTTTAGGTTAGTTTAGTGTCCCGGTAGGCCAGGTCTCTCTCAGAAAAGAAGGGATCTATTTTATAAAATATCATGAGAAGCTGGCAACTTTGGCGTTGCAATGCCACATGCCTACAATGTTTCTGCCCCTCAAGTCTTCACTTTTTTTTCTATCGCTGTTTATTAGCCTTGCAAATGGCACTTAAACTTAATGAAAGTGGGAAATAGGGAGTTATGGCATTAGTATGAAATGCTCAGCAAAATGCATAGCTCCAATGTTAAACTGCCATCTTGTATTATGAAGGAAGTCCCTTTATGTTAAATAAAAGTGCTAGTAATACCAACCATTAGTGAATCACTTTCATTTATAACATTTCTCTGTAATAGATAGAGCAGGTAGGGGAAACAAAAAATATTATATCAATGGATAGTGTAATAAGACATTAATGAAAGACCGATTGCAAAGAAGTTAACTCATTATTGAGTAAGGTTATAGGAAAAATAGGTGTAATGTTTTAAAACTAGCTCTGGGGAGTATGAGTCAAATGGGTAATCAAGAAGCAGATAGGAGGGGGGAAGGTGAGTGCAGGTTAAATGTGATGGAGGCAAACCAAGGATGGCACACCTGTAATTAGTGGAGAAGGTGGCGCCACCTTAGAGAGTGGTTTGGTGGCCATAGTTAGGGCCAGACTAGCCCTTTCTGGGGTATGGGTAAAAACAATGACCTAGCCAGTAAGTGTGGATGTGGTGTGCACAAGCAGGTTGTCTGAAGACCTGGTAGCTGCACAGAGAGGGAGCAGTATGACCCTAATCAGGATGCCCTCTAGAAAACAGTTCAAAGCCTTCTTTTCCTATGGGGGACATCTATCTGTTACTTTAGTTATAGTTAACAGGACGGTCCATGCAAGGAGTGAATAAAACCTAAAGCCTCCTCACTGTAATGCCCAGCTGATCACCAGCCTAAGTTCAGATGCCAACTCCCAATCTAACACCGCCATCTTCACCTACATTTGCCCGTTTGCCGGGAGAAATTACACACCTGCCTGAACATGGTTGCCCCCAGGACTTAATGGCAAAGGATGGCACCTGAGGCTGATGTACAACAGGGCAAAACTTACAATACACAGGGAAAGTCAGAGATAGCGGGGGTCTGCAACAGATAATTAGTCCTACCAGTGTCTTGACAGAAGGAGAAAACAAAGCTGAAGTTCAGGGAAAGCCAAAGGACGAAGCCGTAAATCAGAGAGTCGCAGTATCCAGAGGGTCAGGCAAAAAGCGTAGTCGGGATGCAAAGCAAACTAATCCGGTCAGTAGAAGATAAACAAGCAGCATAACATACTACAAGCTAGACGCTTAATTGACCACTACTCCTAGTGAGCCAGACAGAACCTCTAAGTTAACCCTTAACTGGACTTTAAGATTCGCTGACCACAGAGACCTGCAATATACCGCGGCAAGGCATATGATGCGTGGGCCCCTAAGCAAGTCAGTGTGTGTTTCCGCAATGATGTTTGGATGTTCTGAGTGTGGACAAGTAAACTCTTGGATCTAACACTCACCTCTTAAGTGAATGTTGTTTAGCTGTCTTTGGTTTTTATATGCAGCTTGGGTAAAGATTTACAGTGTCTGATATTTCCCCTTCCCGCTGGGCTCTGCTTTAGTGATCAACAAATAAAAATCCCTTTGTCTCCTGTGGCCAAGGCACCAAGTAGTACAACTTAAGATCTGATGCTGTATATGTCAGATGCCCAATTTTTCAGATCAATTGCCTAACATTGTATCCAAACTTCCTTTGTCTTTAAGTACACAATATTCATCTAATAAGCAAGGGCTGAAAACTGGTCACCACTTTGAGGTCGGTCATCAGCTGATAGCCCAAAGCTGCTTGAAAGAAAAAGCCCAGATTTCTTTAAATATTTGCTGCTTTCCGCTCTCAGATGCTCTACCTCCCATTCCTGCCTTGTGATGGATACACTGTTCACTGGTATTGTCCCTGATAAGATTCCTCAACTTCTCTGCCATATGCAATAAAAAAGTGTCAGGGGCTTCACAGACTGTCCTTGCTATAATGGCATAAAAGACGCTTGTTTCAGCTCCTTTTTGTGACATCATCTGAGTTACCCCCCTTTCTCTATCATAGGTTTAAATAATCACTGCAGTTATCACTGCACTGCTGGTAGCATCAAGCGGTGCATCAAATAGATACATAGCATGGACTAAATAAATAATATGTGGTAAATAAATAAATATATAACACATCTGAATTTATACTACACTACCCAAATACAAGAACTCCTACTGATCCTTCAGGGACATGCTTTGCAGAAACTGTGTAAGGTAGCATGCAATGGTTTCCAGGATTAGCATCTTGGACCTTTATTTTATTTTAACTATTATTTAACTATTATTTTTACCTAGACTTTTATTTCCTTGATTGGGCATTGTGGAATTGTGCATTCTACAATGCCCAATCAGCAGCTGCGGACATTTGTGTGACTGACATCACCCAGTCTGCACCTGCTGTTCCCACAGTGTCTCATGAATGAATCGATGCAGCCAGTGCTTGAGTGAGCGACCTCATAGATGTACCCAGGAGGACTATGGGATACATACATCGCCCGCAGCAAAATGGTGGCTCAGAAGAACGATCAGGAATGGGGATGGCCATTTTTCTGCAGCCTCTGACATTTTGAAAGCTAAATGCTGACTGCCAATGGACGGATCCCGGGGCTGAGATAAGTTGTAGAACAGTTTCCTGCTGCTGCACACGTTATGCGAAACTCATCAACCACATTTTCTGTGTTTTCTCCAAATGCTGAACTCAAAAAAGGACCTCTGGTGGAGGTCTGTGTTCGGGTTTGGGAACCCCAAGTCACAAAGTTTGGTATGAACCGTGTTCGCCCAACACTGAGAACGATTTTCTGGAGCTGGTGGCCAGGTAAGGTGAGTAAGTAATTTGCATGCTTCTCAATATTTTGTTTTATACCCTAAAAAAACAAGCAACAAAAAAATAACTTTCAGTCCACTTTAAGACAAATGTCCCAAGGAGACCACCAAACATACTGAAAACATAAACAATTAATGCAAATAAAAAAACCCAAAGAGTCTCTTAAGTAATACCCCATGACCCAAATATTTTTCAAACAAACCACTTGGTTCAACAGAACCAAATTGGCAAATTCCAGAACCAAATTGGCAATTCTGAGCAACACTGGCCCCTCTTTATATAATGCAGCTCACCTGTGTCTCCTTCTCATTCTTGCTGGGTTCAGGTTCTCCGGAATATATAGCCTATACCTGTGCTGTGTATCAAAGAATTTAAGGATTTTGTTTCCAGTGTTCTTCTGCCACTTTTCACCTCCATGAATCCACCTTTTATGATACAAAGGAAAAAGAATATAAAACGTGTGATAAAATAGAACAAGGCTTTGAGATTTCACAGGGCTTTTAGGTTGCTTTTATTGTTGGGTTTATTGAATTTTCCTCATGACAGCCAGAAACACAGAGGAACACATTCACCGAGCATATGAACTACTAGGCTATTTTATAGATACAGATTCCTCCAAAGCTCTGTAATGTAGATCCCAGGTATCTGGTCTCTGGAACTTTAATAATGTATAAATTGCACCCAGATCCCAAATCCATCTTATAAATGATCTCCATGTGAATTAAAGCTAAACCTGTTTATCTTGAGTGTTTTCCAGTATTCTCTTTTATCTACAGTATCAACTTAAAGTAGATTACCTATCTGTAGCTAAAAGTTACATAGCCAATACTTCTCTTTACGCTAATGGGCGGGAGCGCGCACGATGAAGAGATTGCTGCTCCGCGCAGCCAGCTGGGACTTCCGGGAAAATTACGTCTGGCCTTCGGGGTCGCCAGCTGCGGCACCGCCGACTTCGGGTGAAGGTGAGTGTCTTTTTTTTTCATTTATTACATTAGCAGGATCGCTATTTGGAGGGGCATGGCGCGGGTTATGTTCTTTTGCAGGAAGGGGCTGGAGTGGCCCTTTAAGCCATAGATAAACTGACCAAAGAGGAAGTATCCTTCTTCGGTTACCAGCTGTCTTCACAAGGACTTGCAGTCAAAACTGGCTGGAGGTCCTCTCATTCTCTCTCATTCTGATTTGAAAGCCCAATGCCAGGCAGCCCCTGCTCACCAGCCTTCACATAACCCCTCTTACTGCCCCACACATCATCATTTAAATAGCATTTGTAAGCTAGGTGTGAACTTGTCGTTTCTGAGTTCTAGTTGTCACTAAATTAACATTTGGTTTGCATGCAATCACGTAAAAATATACCCACACACTAGCTGACACCCCTTTTCCTGGAGGCCGGTGGAGAGACCTCCTGGTGAGTAGTTCCCAAAAGGCTTTATTTAGTCAGGTCACATTATAACAAGGATAGAGATTGCTCTTAATCCCCAATCCCCTTTGCATTACAGGCTTTGAGCAGCTCCATTTAGTGTGTTTGGAGTGCACCCTATCCTCTGGCTATCTTTTCATTCTAACACAGTTCACTAACAAGTAACATGCATCCTGTTATTAAATATAAGGACTGATGCCAGGAGGATGAAAGGAAATCTAGGGCTGGTGATACTATGCACAAATTTATTGTCTGGCTGCTTCCTAAAACACATTTCATAAAAATATCACCTACGGCTGAAAAGATCAGCAACACTTCAGGTCCACAGAGATATGAGGCTATCTAAGTAGCCAATAAAGATACCCCTCAAGTTTGAAGGCCAAGGAAGAGTTGAGAGCATAGTCGTGGTACCCAAATGAACAAACAAAAACATGATTAGATTCAGGCTGTAGTCTACAGAGGCAGAAAGACACAAACCATTAGCATGGTCTTGGTGCAGAGAATGAACCAAAAGCATAATCTCAGTGGAGCAAATAAAGCCGAGGCAGGGTCTCTATGGAGGATCCAAACCACTTACCAGTAACAGAAAATGGACCAGGAATAGTAGAGAAACACAGAAAAGGGTAGGTATTTACTAACCAAAATCAAAGAGTCATAGGATTAACCAAAAGGAAAATCATCAATCCAAATAAAATCCAAATCTTGACCTTGACATACAGTACAGACCAGAAACAAGCCTCTGGGGACTTTGTAGACCCAGTATGGTATTTATGAATTGGTTGTGGACCAAAAACAATAACTCTGTGCAGAAAGTGGTCCAGAAACACCAACATTATGAGGGCTGGGCAGTATAATGAGCACAGGACGTGGGAGCCAAAGACAGAATCTCAGCGAAAGGGCAATACCTTGAAGCAGTGCAAAGTATCTCTACAGTTAAACATCTAAGTGAAAAAAAAGATCAAAAGCATGGAAGATTACCTTAAAACACACACATTGATTTTGGAGCCAGACCAGAAAAATAGATGCAGGCTGGGGGACAAGAATGCAGACCCCGGCAGGAGTACTGCCAGTGGTAGTCATTGTAATGGCAAGTCAGTCCATACTGTTATCCACCTATATTGGATAGAAGCTCTAGGTTTGCTGAGACAACAAGCAGGAGTGTCCTGAAGGCTGGGTAGTAGGGCCACTTGACGGTGCTTGGTATAGACATGTGGCAGGCTCAGCAACAGGGCTTGGCACAAAGATGTGGTCAGGGATAGCTGGGTCAGCAACATGCTTGGCACAGAAACAAGGATGCTGGGGGACTTTTGGAAGGAGGACCACAATAGTATGCACACAATGCGGTCAGTGGCCTGCTAGTCCCTGAATGTTTTTATTATTAAATAAACTACCCCAACAATTAGCTGAGAAGCAGAGCCACACAATGACACTGATGACCGAGTGGTGTCTGGCAGTTACTGTCTGCGTGGGCAAGATTGCGTGGGAAGGACGGCCAGATAAGACGTGTAAGTAAGCCTTTAAAGCGCTAACTGGTGCTGAAATGTGGACAAAAATTGTGCTGAAATGTGGACAGTTGAGTGACACTGTCCAACCTTTGTTTTGGACTGCACTGCTAGACAATCCTGCCTTCATTTTTGGTCACTATAGAAAAGAGGTAATTTTAAAAGAAAATCTTTGGGTCATCAGGACTGAGAGGTGCTCACACAGGATATTCATGTATATATGCAAATATGAAATATGCCAGTCACACCCCTCGGATTTCTCTGACATTTATAGCTTTTCTTTCAAGCAAACTTCTTCATTGCAGACAGAAGGCTAGGCTGTGTCTCCCATGTGGGTGCTGGTAAAAGCATATTAGAAAAGAATGAAAAATTATGAAAATTGTTATAGTTTAATTCTCAATTCTCATAAAAAATGCCCACATTTGGATTTTAACAGACTCATGTTTAGTCTATTCTTTTTTTCTCTTTTCTTCTCAGATGATCTACCTAAAATGTTAATTTACGCTTACATTATTTTTCAACTTGACATAACCTGAAACTCATGATTCCAAGTTTTCAGTATATTATTCTTTGTTACATTATTTAATGTATCTGGATTTGAATAGGGTGGCAATTATCATACTAATTACATCAAATGGACTGTAGAAAAAAATCTGAACATATATTTTTCTACATTTCTTTTAACCTTAAATCTGCATTTTTTATTCTTTCATGTGACAACTAAACCAATTACCCAAGTTTACATACTGTAATCACAGGTAATATCAGCTTGCAGATAACATTGTGAAATGTAACAGTACAGTACAGTTTGACCTTGTCATCTAATCCCAGAAATACAAATGTTTTCAGAGCATTAGCTTAGTTGTAATTACACTGGACATTTATATGCATCATGTTTACAGCAGCTTTTTTATATTCTGATTATACAAGGTTGTGGGAAATGACCCCCCCCCCCCAGGCCCTGAGGTGTCTTGGGTAGTACCTGTAGGATATGAAGTAGGGGGGTGGGGGAGGCCTGAAAGAAGCTGTTTCCTGGGACACCCCCCCCCCCCATCTGGATCATTGTAACAATTTTCCGGATTCTCATCCAATCAGCGCAGTATGCCCCATATGTGCGAAGGGATCTACATACTGTTTCCCTGTATTTAATTTAGTTGTTCTTGAAATGTGTCACCACTTGTTTGATTGTCACTGTTGGGGGGTGTAATTCTGCTGTATCCTATCTGCATTAAGTCAGGTTTTCGGAGCTGCATAATTCGTCTCTCTACAAGTTGTTTTTGGGTGGCCAGAACCCCTTTTCTGAGTTCTGGTTGAGTTAAAGGTACGCACTCCTTTGTTGCTTCATACTAACATGGTGTACAGCTCTGGTTTAAAACAGTGTTGCCTTAAAGCGGACCTTCACCCTAAATAAGAGTCTATCTTATATGTTTCCCCCACGCTGTACATACAGATTGCCCACATTAAAAATCTTCCTACCTGCATCTATTGCATTTTCTGAGACTTTAAACATCCAAGATGGCGGCCCATGGAGGTGCAAGCAGCCTGCAAACAGGAAGTGTCTTCTGACTGTGTCGCTCTGCATTCTGGGATTGCTGACCTTTTCCTGACCCCCAGCTCTGCTCTGGCTGTGCAAAGCACAGCTATAACCCCGCTCCCCTGCACTTATGACCCCTCTCCTCAGTATGTGATGCTACTGAGCCAAGATGGCGGCGCCCATATCCTAGAGTACTAAACAGAGTTGCAGGCCAGTGGGGGAAAGAATAAAAAGTAAGTGATTAAAAACTTTAAATATATTCATTTTAGATGTTGGGGAATAGTTTTTTAAGGGTTTGGGCTTTTCATTAAATGATGCTGAAGGTTCGCTTTAAAGAAATCGCAGGGGCTGCACCTCCAACCCCGTCTGTGGTCTGTAGTGCTCTCCTGCCCCTAGCCTATCTAAATGCCTTGGTGCTGGACTGCTCCTCAGCTGCAGGGAAGCCTGGTATGTGGCCATGGCCCATAAACGCTACATAGGAGTGTCAGGAAGGTGAGTGTTTTAGGGAAAACCTTGGGGATTCACACAGCAGGGCATCCCAGGGCTGGCCCAAAAAATGGTTGGTGCTCTTTAAACACATTTTCTTCCAGATGTATTCAAATGGTACAATAACTGTACAATCGTCACTTGCAACACTAGGTCTGGTTCCCCTTCCACATCTACAAACTGGCACAGCATGGCCTAGTCTGGTCCACCTTTTGGGATACCTGTGCCTTGGATTCCCCATCCAGGTTTCAGTGGATGCCCTGGCCTAGTCCCAGCTTCAGGTTACATATTTCCCTGGATGCTTCCTCATCTACTCATTACTTTCTCTATTTCCTCTTCAGCAACAATTTAAGAGGCACTTCGAACCTTTAACATACTAGGTCCTAATAGCCTCCCACCGTAATTCAGTATACCTTTTGGATGACGGCATCTTCCAGATCACCATCATCCTACTGCTTCTTCCATTGCTTTGTCATCCTGCCATCCCCTGCCGTCCTCCACCTCTAGCCTCACTAGTCATGCCAACATCCTCCTGTAGCCACGCTGGCCCGAGATGAGGACTTCACTGCCCAGGTGTGAGATTTTAGGGCGGCGCTGTGCTTATGGGAAGCACCTGGGCAGAATGGTCATGCCCAGGTGGAAGAGCAGAAGACATGAACTTGCCAAATGTAGAATCAGAAGTTTAAAGGGAACAGAGGCTGTGCAATGTTCCTCTTCAATTCTGATTCTAACTGTATCCTGACCTATATAACTGACTGTTGCCGTCTTGGACTGACAGACACATGTCCTGCGAAGTGGGGCATTTGGCACACTACTTAGCTAAACTGACTATCTATGTTTCCAACTCTAACTATAGTGAGTGACTGAGTTCCATATGAAGATGTACCCCAGCTTGACCTCCAAATCTTGAGATCCCAACTGAGCGTTGACCACCCAAAAGACTTGCAAAGGAAAAACTAATCCACCTCTAAATAAGATCCTTGAAACTTTTAATGAATCCATTTAAAAGCTTTTGCATAGAGCAATCCCCCCCCAGTAAGCTTAAAAGTACAATTGATGATGTGTTTGATGTGTGTAAGTAAATGTAAATGTAGTCAAAGTTGCTTTTGGGGTGCCCCATCTGGCTATCTATCTCTAACACCACTGCTTATCTAGGGATTCCCTCACTTCTGCTACCTACCACGCTTACGATATATACACATTGCATCAAGTTTTGACCCTTTGAATGTAACTGGTTTGTCTAGAATCTGGAGTCATACAGATCACTAAGCTTACCCACAAGTCACTTCTGTACTTTGCTCTACCTTAAATGATCCATAAATATGACTGCTTTTCTTTCCGGTTTACAATTAAAATATGGATTTATTGAACAAAGAAGTTTTGTTTTTTGCCTAAAACTGGGCTTTCAGTCCAAGTACTTGTTCGGACTGTTGACTGAACTTTAATGTTTCCAAAAAGCTCCTCTCGTACATGAACCCAAGACACTGATATGTATTCTTTTAGTTATAATTTCAAAGAGAAGCATTGCATTGTAGGAGACCCAGTTTTCAGCTGTTATGGTGGTAATACTAGGTTTTGGTGTTGCTGAAGACTGCGGTTCAAAAGCTGCAGGAGAAACACGTGCCCGCTGCCCATAGTTTAAATCTTGTATCATAAAGTTTGCGCTGTGAGTAGAGGCGATGAGTGCTTTCGTGCTATGATTAGCTTGGTATATTGTGTGAAATTGGATTGTCACTTACTGAACTTTCCAAAGGAGGGATTTTTTTTCACGCTGTAGGAGTTGGGTTACTATTTCACAATTTCGTCTCTATTTAAATGATATTTAAAACCTTGTAAAACCTGCTTCTGGCAGAAGAACCAGGTGATCAGCTGTAGCCCGAATGTCCTGGCAGGGAGAATGTGCCACACACTCATAAAACACATTATAGGAGGAATGTTTCAGAGATTCCCAACGTTTTCTTGGGTTTAATGCGTAGTAATTCAAGCTGCTCGATTGAAATCAGGAACCACACAAAGGGACTGGTGGAAGAGGAGAATGGAACAAATGAGAAGTTACATTATTTGATGATGACTGAGCGTAAGATGCATAATAGGCCTGTTTTACAGATTACATGGAGGACTTTATCCTAGTGCAGCTGGGTGTGCTCCATAAAAATCCCACTGCCTGGAAGATGACAGCACTAAATAGGTGTCATGATGTTGCGCTCCATAACACTTCCTCATATCATGGAGGTGTTAATGAACAGACGTATTTGAGCTATGCTGTCATAGTCACGAAAGAGGACACCTGCCCGAGTGATCTAGGGTTTCAGGCTTAAGCTAATACCCTATTGTATACTTGCCTTGTCCATGTTAGGTTGGAGAGCTGAACTTCAGCAGATCACATCAGTTAAGCACAGATGGGCACTCAAACAACACCTACTCAGGCCTCCTCATTTGTTTGCTATTACCCAGAATCCTTTGCATCACAAGCATAACGTGACATCTCAGATGGCAATGTGTAAAGTCCTGTTTGAATATCACATGTACGTCCAAGAAAAAAAAAAAATGTATCCTAATTACAATATATAATTCTCTTTGCTTTACATTTTTAAATATTTCATTTTATTTTTTACTGAATTTTACATTTCTCATGCTAATTGCTTCAAACACAATTGATTGTGAGTCGTGACTGCAGATAAAAATAAGAACATAAATCTTGCCATATTGCTTTTAACCTTAAAGCTGTATTTACTTAATTTTTCTTGGGATGCCCAATACAATTACTGTAGTTTATATACTGTAATTCCAGGTAGTTTCGTAGCACGCCCGCACAAATCATCTAGTTCACTGTGAAAGTCTTTTATGTGGAATTTAAAGTTACTGAGCAAGTCAGAAAAGAAACATATGCCTCTAATGCGCTCATACATTTTAACTACATCATGTTTTTCATTACAACGACAGATTTTTTAGAAATATATACAATATTGGGAGACACTTTCCACAACTATATCAGGCACCTCATCAGAAGCCTCTGCCCATGTGCATGTGGAGGATGTGTGGGTTACTAAACTCTTAAGTTGCGAGAGTTGGGCCCCAGTAACTTTATTTTCTTTTACAATCTGTATTTATTAAGATTATAAACAATAACAGAAAACAGTACAATTAGCATCTTACCAGTAACTTTTTAATTTGTTCCTTGTCAAAGGAAAGATGGAGGAAAAGTGTTCAAGTTTCCTTCAAGGATCATCCTCTTTACTAGGTATCCTGATTTGGGACCCCCCCAGTTCACTGTGTCTGCTAACATTTCCAGTGATCGGCATCCTCTGATTTCTTCTGGCTGCTGTGTGCACACTGAATTGCTGGGAAGAGAACGCACAGCTGGAGGGGGCGTCCATTCATTCTGTGTTTTATACCACTCATTAATATGCATGGCATAGGATGCTGATTAAAGAAATGCCCTTACATGTGAGATCAGAGAAGAGGTGAGCAGAACTGACAAGCCTGTTCCTCTTTAAAATCAAAAAAGGCCAAGGTCAAGTACAGTTAACCCCTTAGTATACTGCCCTTTTATAAACCACACGCCTTTACCAAGTCAACTGTAGCCCCCTCCCCCCCCCCCCAAAAAAAAAAAAAAAAAATTGCCTGGCTCCACAACCTTTATTAAACCCGGAGCCCTCCCAAACACTTAATACTTATGCACATATTGTTTTGACCCTCCAGCATGGCTCCAATAAATAGCATTGAATACTTAGAGAGTGACACTCATTGATTCCTTAACTGTTATATCCGGGCATGTAGAACGGCTGGACATTCAAAGACAACATGGTGGTTAGATGAGGAAATTGGTGTCTGGACTTGGAACTGGACTGATCTGGACTGGAACAAGCTGGGCTGGAAACACAATGCATGGAGGTCACTGACCTTGCTATTCAAGGAGGTTAAAGATCGACCCTTTCTGTATATGGTTTAAAACGAAATCTTTATTTTATTTATGAGAAAATAGCAGCAAATTGGTCTGACTGGATCCCTCGCTTAATGTAGCCTATGTTTTTTATTGTTTCATTTTTTTCCCCTCTTATAATACTCATTGTTTGAATGATTAAGTGATTATAGTGATATTTGACCTATGCCCTTATTCATCAAGCGATAGCGCCAGGTAGTGTCTGACGAGCGCCAGGTAGCGGCAGCTAACGGCGACTACCGACTCAAGTACGCCCGCGGCGGTCACAATGACGCATTTATCAAGCAAAATGAGGCTAGCGCCGGCGAGAGCGACGGCTAGCGCGGCATTCATCATGAAGCCGCCTGGACCGAACAGCGCCGCTGCAAATTCCCTCACAGCGCCAGGTATGAGCTGTCGCTCCCTGGCGATGTCCAATGCATTTCAATGGAGCAAGCTATAATTAATCATAATTAATTGGTATTATTTTTTTAAATTTTTTTTTTAATGTCAAAAAATCGGAGAACACTTCTGCAATGTTAGGAATTATTTTTAAGTAAAAAAAAAAAAAAAAAAAAAAAAAAGTGCAGAATTGATCTAACAGGTCTGAGATTAATGTATTCATATAACAAAATGATTCTAAAAACATGTATAATGTTACATTAAAAAAATATGGTTGTTTAGGGGTTAAAAACTAGTTAATACAGTTCGCCGCCAGCGCTCTGGGGTTTAAACAAGGAATGGACAGCGACAGCACATTCGGAGCGTGATTTTTTGATGAATATGAAGCTAGCCGTTCGCTCTGGCCATTCGTTGTCAGGCGCTCACATACAACACTGGACCTGTGAAACAGCGACCCCCCAGCCCGTATTCAACATTACCGCACACCGACTGAGTCGCTGTCATCAAGCTAACGCCGGCCAAGCACAGCGAATACTGGCTGGCGCTGAAAAAATCACGCTACAGTCGCTCATCTGTCGCTACCTGGCGCTATTGATGAATCGGCCTCCCCGTGATATTTTACCTTAATAAATTATTCTTAATGTTTTTATTAAATTATACATACATGTGATATGTAAGCGCATCTGTTATGATGATGATTTGTAATTTTATTAGGACCACAATGTTCAGTTGTTTTTCACCTGTTTTATTTTATGTCATGCTTGGATTCTTTATATAATAAAAATCAATTGAAACCTAAAAACAATAAAAAAAACAGAAAGATATGGTTAGATGCTAAGCTAAGCCAAGTTTGGGTAATACCATATGTAACAACTCACTGGGTTGCAAGTAATTTCCACGTCAGCTCCGTTTGCCCCTAATGTATCTGAGCCAGTATTTTTGCACTCTCCAATTTCAGTGTACAGGTAACCCAAAAAATATTGGAGCGGCTTTTATAAAACTGAACATCTCCAAGCCTTTTGCATTACCAAATAGCATTGCCATGTTTCCAAGTTCAGCATACCAAAGTCCAGCCTTTTAAATGTGAGAACCCCTGGGGTATTTTGATAAACGGACAAAAGCATGGGCTGGTGGCACAAAGGGATAGATACACAGCATTAAATGCTGTAAAGGAACCCAGAGGTATTTTGGATGATCAGAGAGAGAGAAGAAGGTCTTTAGGAGATGGGTGTTCTAAATTGCATTTTGTTGTTCACCAGACTCTTTTAGAGAGAAAGGAGCTGCACTATGAAAAGCTAAGTTGCCATATAGCCTTGAAAAAATCCTCTTGACTTAATTCAAAGTTAAAGAGGAACAATCTTCAGGAATCCATGTGATAGTTCCTGTCCAGCTGACTATTCAGATAAGCCTGGAGAGGGATGGCACAACAGGAGAGATGCCTGGAATGTCGAGATGGCCCACTCATGTGCAGTGAGATTGCTATAATAGTGAGTTTCATAGTAATCCTGGGTGTGGGATGTTCACACATCAGAGCCGTTGTTTGCTCCTCTTTCAAGAACATGTCCATTTTCGATAGAATTTTTGAAAGTGTACATTTTTGTGTGGCAAACAGATGTCTTAAAAATGCTGAGCCAACATTTTTTTTCTAATGTTAGCAAATGTGTGTTTTATAGAAGATAATGCAATTTGTTGCTATTGCCAACGTACACCAAGACTTACTGTCCATTGCAGACTTGCTGTCCATTGCAGACTTGCTGTCCATTGCCAATAGCAGCAGACTGCAAATACTTTTATATTTGCACAGAACACTGCTGCTCAGCATTTGTAAGTGTGACTGAGCTCCCTCACCTCAGCAGTGGCCATAGCAGCAGGTCTGTACAGGGCTCACTAGTGAAAACTGCTTCTATAAAACATACATTTGCTAACATAGGAAAAACAATACTAGAACAGCTCAGCAACTTCAGGAGATCCTTTGACACAAAAAATACACACTTTCCAAAATTCCATTGAAAGTGAATTTACCCTTTAAGCATACCTGTTACCGTCACTGAAGAAACTAGTCTTGGGTGAAATGCAAAAGAGGTAAAGAAAAACAGCAGAAGATAAAAAGATAACACAGAGAGCTCTAGCAATATATTGTGTGGGTGGGTTTATAATGGATTATATTGACAGAGATTCTTTTTCTGTTTTTTTTTGCCCATATATAATGTCAGATAGTGATCAACACCAGAGTAAATGTCAGGTGATTCTGTAAATAAGGTTTGAAAACAAAAGTAGGCTAAAGCAAAAGTAGATTAATCTAAAAGATTTGGAGATTTGTAATCTTTTGTACCTAATACAACTATTATGATCAGGTCTTTCTCCAGGTGAGGTACAAATTTGGAAATAAGAGCACCCTATAGGTCAACCAGAAATGTTGGTCGAGACCCTCCATTCTAAGGAAGCCGAACCACACTGACCTCTCAAATCTTCCCCCCCATGGCCTCTCCGTAGGTGCCTGTATTTATTTTTTTACATTTTAAATTTCTCAAAGTACTTTGAAGGAAATTGAGTGTAACTGGGAACATTAATCATTTAAAAACTGCCTTTGCATCATTTTTCAAATATGACCAAGTATAGTTATTCAAGTTTACCTATAGTAATCTCTGGCAGTATAGCAACTCCAGTGTCCACATCACATAGCACATAGTGGAAGTTTTTTATGTATAACTCGAATGTTGAATGAAAAACTACTCTTTCATCCCATGAAATGCTACAAATGCTTCAGTTTTACTTTGTTAAATATACTCAGAATTTTTATGAGAGTTTCAATAAAAATTAGAACTTTGCTTTTTGAATAGTTTTTTTTATATCTATCTATCTATCTATCTATCTATCTATCTATCTATCATCTATCTATCTATCTATCTATCTATCTATCTATCTATTGGGGTTTGCAGAAATAATGGTTTATAAGCCCCATGGCAAATTTGGGGGACGGTCCAGAATCAGCATTAAGAGCATCATTTTTCTTTATAGACATCACTAAACATGATGTTAGGCATAAACAGGACACTGCACATCAATACAAACACACCATCCTTACAATGAAGCATGAAGGGGGCAGCATCATACCGTAGGGCTGTTACTATTCAGCAGGTACTGGAAGACTTGTGATGGTGAGGGTGGAATAAGAGCAGCAAAAAAACATTGAAATCATGAAGGAAAAGTGCTGCAGCCTGAAAAAAAATCAAAGGCCTTGGCAAAAGGTTTGTTTTCTCAAAAATCTAACCACTGATGTTTGTGATCCAGCCATGTAAAGCTGTTGGTATTTAAACTGGAGGGGAGGGACATGAAAGGGATTTACTGAGGTACCCTCCGCCTCCATGCCCTTCTCCTTCAAGGCCATAATATTCACATAAGGGAGACTCCACAGAGGCTCTGAAAGCTTCCCTCCCTGATGGCAAGCAACTAGCCTTGGCTGGCTGTTCACCCCCCCAAAAAAACAAAAAAATGGGGCCCCCTTTCCTTGTACATCACTTGGAGTGTGTATATACACGTTAAGAGTTGAGTTCCGAACAATACCTGACATTGACCCATGGCCTTGCACAGATATCGTCCTTGGGTGAAGGTTTCATGAACATATTGATATAGTTACATAGTTTAATACATTTGAAAAGACCTATGTCCATCAAGTTTAACAAGGTTGTTGGGGTAGGAAAGTTTTTTTTATTTCACTTGTTTTTTTTACTGATAACAACTAATATTAATTGTTAATAATATAGGAGCCTGTGATTTGTACATGTGAATAGTCATAAGTAAATGCTAAGATTCAAGTTCAACTCTCAGTTCACCCACTGATATGTATTTCCAAAAAATGTTTACAGGAGACCTGCACAGTTAAACAGGTTGTAAGATTTGTTGCAGGTTGGCGGGGAGCTGACAGAGGTAAAGATTTACTTACCTCGGTTGCCTCTCAGTCCTGCTTACCATTTCTTTTCATTCAGCCTAAATGTTAAAACCTGGCTACAGGATAAATGTAAGCCATGTATATTTAATACCTGCAAACCACTACGAGGTATACTTATAGTCTATATGTTCAGTTTTGCCAATTATGCGAACTCCCAGCATGCTTTTTTGTATAACATCTGCCACTGTGTTTCTGAAATGAATCCAAGAAAATCTTAAGGAATAGAGCGGGTGGTACCTTTAGAGCACGACTTACATCCTTAATGTTACCTAAAAACACATTGTTATATATTGTGTGCGAGGGGATGTAAATAATTTTCTCCAAAGAAAGGTAACATTTGAATTTTGTATTGAGCTTAATCGACATATACTAATGTATATTGTTTTAAGAATGGGCACGTATTGTTACACGATGTTCTGCACGCCAATACAGTTTCCCATAATGACCCCGACAAATTATATACACACCGTAAGCCCAGCACTGGCGGCACTGTAGAATGTTTTATAACTATATTTCTATGGCATTCTGCATAACTTTAAACTGATTGTATGTTCCTTGTTAGCTGCTGATACACACAGATATAGATTTTATGTTATCATTTATTTTTACAGCTCTGTTATGTCTAAATCTAAATTCCCATGTGTTACGGTTTATGGAGAAAATGATATAATTATGTAGAAAGATGGGGAAAAGGAAGCTATTTATTGCCTTTTGTTGTACTATACTGAAGCAAGATTCATGTTTTTATAATGTTCTCTAACTTCATTCGTAATGGAAATGACAATGCATATTGACACGGCAGGGCTGAGCTTTTAATTAACAATCATTATCGTCCTGCTGTTATTTTTGAAAAAAGACAACGCTTGGAGCATGAAAGAGTTTCTAAAGCCGTTTTATACCATTAAGAGAACTTCAAATAAGGAGCGCTTATCACGTCCATTGGTTAAATTATTTCATATTCTTTTGTGGTTAATATTTTTGTTTTATCACCATGTTGAAGCACACAAGTTATAATGTTCCTAATGAATGCAACAAAGAAGTCAGGATGCTAATTAATGATCACACGGGGGTTCTGGACAGCGGCCAAGCTAGTCTTTCAATGCTGTGATTTACTATAAAATCTGGGCTAGCGCTGAAACTTATGCTGTGAGATGCTGTGCTGTAATATTACGGCACAGCTCCCATCTGGATCTGCTTCCATCAGTCAGTTTTTTCAGATTTTTTTTCTGCCCACTGCAAAGCTAACTTGTGAGTCATTAACCTGTCAATTTTCCATCCCTTTCAGATACGCTGGGTGGGCCAGTAGGTAGAAATGTTCCTTATAAGATTCTTTTTATTGGTAGACAGACGCATCTATTGATGTTTGAAGAATCGTGACGACCCCACGCCAAACAAAGCGGATTTTGCCTAATTATAAAAGGAGCTACTAAGTTCCTGCCAGGAAGACTGTAACAGATTGTGGAGGGTTGTGCTAAAACCCACAGTCAGTCTTGGTCTAGGTGCTTCTCCGAGATGTTTGAATCGTTACAGATGTACTTGGCGCTAATTCATACCAAATTGTCTTCTTGGTTTAACTTAAATTAAAACATGCACTAATGTAGAAATGGAGGATATATACTGCTTATGCTGCAAAGCTTTTATATACAGCTGTGACTGGTTTACTTGCCTCACAAAGTAATTTATCATAGTGTCTGAAAGAAGAAAAGACTTTGTTGCCTAAAAGAACCACAGGCAAGATTTCATTCTGTGCCATTTTCCAGTGCAGGCTTAAAGTATGAATGCAGTTTTAAATAACATCATCTAAATCACACAAGCTTAATGTATGTACTAAATATGTAATGTAGTGTATTTTTTCTTATTTATTATTATACTATTCTGAATTCGAGATCGTAATGCATGTTTACTTGCTTTAAAGTGGACCAACACCCAGGATTTTGACTATCCTGGGTTTTGGTCCACTTCAGGGGGGCACCCCGATTAGGGTGTAAAACCCCCCAGAAACACCCCAATACTCACCTCAAAATGCTCCCACGTGGCCGGGTGACAGCGACGGACAAGCGCTGACAGCGACGGACAAGCCAGCGCGTCCGCGTCCGCCTCCCGCACATCCCTCTGACAGCGCGCGCGCCCGCGCCGGCCATTCACAAACGGGGTGGAGGTGAGTTTTTGGGGGGTTTTCGGGGGGGTTCCTCACCGCGGGACATCCCGATCTCGGATGTCCCGCGGTGAGGGGGGTGATCGGCCCGGGAATCTTATAGATTCCCGGGCCGATCACCCCAGGGTGTTGGTCCACTTTAAGTGCCGTACGGTTGCATCATTATGGATGTTTACCCTGTAGAAACTAACAAATTCCAATGTCATGTCTATGACTTACCTCCCTGCTGCTCCCTTACTGCTAGTCAGCTGTTGCTGTGGCAGATGGTGATTTTGCGTGGCACTCACCAGCGACATCACTGCAGCCCATTGCATCACCTTCAGCACTGCAAAAGCCTTGGTGAGCAATGTGCAGCCATATCTCCTGAACCCGAGGCTCTAGAACCTCCAGCCTGCTTACGTTCCAAATTTCTGATGCTGACCTTGTTATGCCCTGAGTATGCACAAGTGTATTTCTTGTTGCTTAGTTCTGACCGTGTCCATAGAGTTTTTCACATTGCTGACCATGACCTAAGCAAAAAAGAGAAAACCTCTTGACTGCTATATATTGACTGGATGAGCACTTCCTATTTTTCTTTTTGCCGTTGCATTTGCAGGTCAGTGGCCAGATCTGCTGGATTGTAGCTCTCCCAATGTAACAGGGAGTCCAATTGACCTCTACCTAAAAACCCCCTTTTTGAACTGTAACACTGTGCAGGCAAGTAAAGAATTTTTATTGTGTGTGTGCAAGCAAGTTAAGTTATTGCAATGTCTTTAGACAGGCTGATTCATGTATTGCATTGCTTGTGCACACACAAGTAAAGAAGTAGCAATGTCTGCACAAACATTTAAACTTAGTAATGTTAGGGACGGGGTACTAATTGGATGGCCTTGACGCGGCTACCTCGCTTTTACATTCATTGCAATCTATGTTAACTAACAGTCCATGCTCTTAACAAGTGTTAGCTAGGTTTTTCAATAGTATGAGTGTGCAGAGGGTTAACTTTCTTTTTTGCTTAGTGAGTGGTCACACCCCTCTAGCACCTCTTGACTGCTATATATTGACTGGATGAGCACATCCTATCTTTCTTTTTGCTGATCATGACCTAAGGCCACACCACTGCCACTATTTTAAACCATTCTGGGAGTCCACGACCTTTCAGCAAGACCAACCTATTTACAGGTCTATGTTGTGCTAATGCTTTACCACAATAAAACTATTAAATTATCACATGTGTTTGTTTCCATATTATGGGTCTCCTCTGTTTGGACCTCCAACTCAAATCATTCCTCCCAAAGAAGCAGAGGAGTCAGTGATAAAAAAAACATTGCTTTCCATTAGTCAGCACTGATATGTCCCAAACACCTCTTCCAGCTGTTTTGAGCAGTCAGGTAGTGTTAAAGTTAGCATGGAAGTTTTTTACTTTTTCTTCTCTTTGAAGTGCTGTCTTAAAAAACCCAACGCTAAAGAGAAAGCTGAACTTTTCTAGAAATATCTTTAAGGATGAGCATTTAAGTTATCAAGTTTTGTAGTATGACCTTTTTAGCCATTGAAGATATGATGAGAGCTAATCTTTTCCCACCGCTTGAGACTAGGCAACTAGGCAATAGAATGGTACCAAACCTGCACACTCCAGTGAGTAAGGGGGGTTTAGAAGGAATTTCAAACAACATTTAGCAAAGCCTTTGACACTGTACCACATAAGGAGCTCATAGATAAGTTATTGAAGGTAGGACTCAATCCTTGGATAGTTCAGTGGATTTCCAGTTGGCTGAGGGATCGGTATCAGAGCGTTGTTGTAAATGGCGTGCAATCTGAACAAAGGCGAGTTACAAGTGGTGTGCCGCAGGGCTCTGTCCTGGGCCCCATTCTTTTTAATATATTTGTAAGTGACATAGGAGAAGGCTTGGTAGGAAAAGTTTGTCTGTTTGCTGATGATACAAAGGTTAGTAATAGGGTGGATATTCCTGGAGGTGTCTGCAACATGGAAAATGATTTAGCTTTACTGGATAGATGGTCAAAACTGTGGAAACTAGAGTTTAATGTCTCTAAATGTAAAATCATGCACTTGGGTAGAAGGAATCCCTGCTCTGAGTACCGTATGGGCAGCACTGTGTTAGCCAGGACCTCGGAGGAGAGAGATTTAGGGGTACTGATTACTGATAGCTGCAAGATGAGTGGACAGTGTAGCCAGGCAGTGGGAAAAGCAAGCAGGATGCTCGGCTGCATAGCTCGAGGCATCACCAGTAGGAAGAGGGAGGTTGTGATGCCGCTGTATAGAGCCCTGGTAAGGCCACAGCTAGAATACTGTGTGCAGTTCTGGAGACCTTACCTGCAAAAAGACATTATTCAAATAGAACGTGTCCAAAGGCGGGCAACGAAAATGGTGGAAGGACTTAAACTTAAAACTTATCAGGAGAGACTTAAAGAACTTAATTTGTACAGTCTGGAGGAAAGAAGGGAGAGGGGGGACATGATTGAGACCTTTAAATATGTGAAAGGATTGAATAAGGTTCAGGAGGGAAGTGTTTTTAAGAAGAAACTTAACGATAGAACAAGGGGGCACAACCTGAAGCTAGTCGGGGGGAAGATCAGGAGCAATGTTAGAAAATATTATTTTACAGAAAGAGTAGTAGGTGCTTGGAACAAACTTCCAGCAAAGGTAGTTGAAACATCAACAGTCACTGAATTTAAACATGCCTGGGATAAGCACACATCTATCCTAAGATAAAGAGTACATACAGTATACACATAAGGGCAGACTAGATGGACCGTATGGTCTCCTTCTGCCGTCAACCTTCTATGTTTCTATGTTTCTATATTTAATTACCAACTTTTTGACAACTATGCAATCCCAAAAAATGTAATCTGCATGTTTAGGCAGGTCTAAGAGGTGGAAAGGCCGATCAGGTATGCCCTTGTTTATCAGTTGCTCTAGTTGCACTGCCATGCCAAACAAAAGTTGTCTCCCTGAACTTAGAAGTGCCAATAACAATCTGACACAACACTTGGCCAGGCCTGCACATCTTAGGCTGTAATTCAGACAATCTCCTGCAATTCAGACAATAACTCTAAGGCCTAGATGGCACACCACCACACCATCTCTCAGCTCTCGATCCCAGCCCAGATCCGACATTTTTAGACTATAAGCTGCAGATAAGGGAGGAGCATTGCATACTCACTTACATGGTTAGATGGAATGAGAACATCACTGCTGCCCACTCAATGGTCGAGACTGCTGCCCCCCAAATCTGCGAAGAGAGACGTCACATTTTTCGGATTAAATTATAATTTCTGCTATTCAGTGTAACCCCACTGACTTTAACACACGCATTCCACTTTGCCTCCTGTAATCAGATGTACTCAGAATAGAAGGAGGCCAAGAAAGTCTGTAGAGTACAGCCCATCTTCATTTTGTGGAATTAGAAAAGGACATTTTGTTTGGACTAATCAAGAATCTTGATCCCAAGCTAAATGAGTTTGAGAATGTGATGAATCACTTTTTTTGTGAAATTCAAACCCTTAACTAATGCACTTCATCTGAAGTTGGCACGTTCCTTCAGGGAACTTAGCAGAAGAACAATGTTGAATGGGGAATATGATGGGAGGTTGTTAAAGTTGTGCTTGAAAGGGACTTTGAGAAATTATAGGTACAGGTTTTTGATCTAATTAAGGTTCTCATGAATTAAAACACTGAAGAAAATCCCTGGGAAGAACCTTTTGGTAGAACATACATGCCCTAAAAACCTATTATGGTGTTATTTACTTTAACAAGTACAACTAAAGTAAGCTTACCTCATTCAGGGTCGCTCCTATGCTGTCCTTCTTTGATTGTTGATTCCCAGGAAGAACAATTTTCTCCTCCTACTAGCGCAAGCCAACCCCCCGATCCTGACTACCAACCTAGACAAGAGTGTCTGGTTGACAATCCCTCTAATCGCAGTAGGCTTGAATGGTGCCCTCAAAGCTGCCATTCAAGCTCTGCACAGCCCTCCCTCCTTCCTTAAGTGTTCATTTATGTAAATGTGTCCACTCTACTAGTCTGCACTGCGCAGAGAGCAGCAGCGTGGTCACAATTCCTCTATGTGCAGAGAGCAGCGGCATGTTCACAATTCCTCTATGTGCAGAGAGCAGCAGCGTGGTCACAAGCTCTCTCTGAAATCAATATAAATTGCTGTCCCCAATTACAGTCCCGGGCTTTGAATGTTGGGCAGAAGTGCAATCTTGTGAATTCACCTTGGATTAGCATAAGCGCGGTCATCCAGACCATTATGCTGAATCTAAGCACACAGCATGTGCGTATCAGGGTGCCTGGCACCTCCCATGTTAGTTTCAAAGAACTTTGGTCCTTAATTTTCAAACGCTTGCACCAGTCAATGGAAATTTTGGGACTCATCACACAACAAAAACTTCAACACCAATGCGTCCGCCTGCATTTCATTTATCACCAGTGCCATGTAGTGCACCATGACCGACACTGTTCTCAAAGCAGAGCCAGTTTATACTGTGCTGTAGGTTTAGATTCCATATACCACAATAGACAGAAATGACCACAATAGACAGAAAGATGCGGGAAATCCAAGGCGGCCCTGTATGCCAGCAAAATGACGCTAAATGGTGCACTTTAAAAATATGGCTCCCCATTTCATATATCCATCATCCATCAGAGACAGCTGCAGGACCATTGTGGCTTGCTGGGAATTGTCCCAAGGGACAGAGTAGCTTTTAGACCGCTTTTATGTGTGGTCTTGGAAGAATTGAATTGGACAACTGACATTGGAGATTTGCCACAGCTTCTATCTGGTGTTACAGGAATTTGAGGAGAGGCGCATGGCACAGGCTTCAGCTAAGCTGCTTGCTGCTGTATTATTGCTGTTGCCTAGACAGTCCCTTTAAGCACCCTATTTAATTGGACAGAAGATATATGAAGTTTGATTGCACATTTTCTTTTATCTTTTTTCTTATTTTAACCTTAACCTGTACTTTGAATATAGAAAAAGAATTGAAATAAAGAATATTAGGAAGGGCCTATTTTATTTTAGTTGGACTGTTCCTGCTTCAGGATATCGGTGCCTGATGGGTTTTTTACTAACTATAGATGCTTGGTCTGATGATATACTGTTATACTGATTGGATAGAAAATAAAGGAATAGTATGGCACTTGAGCCTTGTCTGGCCAACACAGACTCAACTTTCCTGAAGTTTTTCTTATTTTGGTCTTGCACTACTTGAGATATGCCATTGTTGTGGGACTCCAACAAGCGTTTACCTGTCCGCATTCTTCAGAGCATAAAAACATCATTGCGGAAACACAGACTGACACAGTTAAGAGCCTGCGCCTCATATGCTTTGTGGCGGCATATTGCAGTTCATTGTGCTTAGCGAAGCTTAAGGTCCAGTTAAGGGTTAACTCAGAGGTTCTGTCTGGCTCACTGGGAGTAGAGTGTCAATTAAGCAACTGTCGTGCAGCCCGGCCTTCCAACCTCCCATTGGTCAGCAGTCACTTAAAGCTGTCTAGGCTTCAGCATACACTGCCTGTGATAGCGTCTAGCTTGTGATGTGTTCTGCTGTTGCTGTTGGGTTATTTCCTGCTGACCGGATTAGTTTGCTTTGCATCTCGACTGCGCCTTTTGCCTGACCCTTTGGATACTGTGACTATTTGATTTACGGCTTTGACCTTTGCTTTCCCTGGACTTTGGCTTTGTTTACTCCTTCTGTCAAGACACTGGTAGGACTGACAATCTGTTGCAGACACGGTTATCTCTGACTTCCCCTGTGTACTGTTAGTCTTGCCCTGTTGTACATCGCCCGTTGCAGCCTCAGGTGCCATCCTTTGCGCCCTTAAGTCCTTGGGGCAACCGTGTTTGGGCAGGCATGTAATGTCTCCCGACAAACAGGGGGCTTGTCTATAGGTGAAGACGGCGGTGTTAGATTGGAGGTTGGCATCTGAACTTAGGCTGGTGATCAGCTGGGCATTACATTGCTATTGGTTGGAATAGTGCTTGGGCTGTTTTAAAGCTCAACCTGCTGGAATGGTTACTGATCACCTCACCAGAAACATGGGTACAAATTAGGAAATTACAGGTCAGGACTATGGTGGACTATTACTGGTGGCTGAACAGTTTGATGGTCAACATCTTTAAAGTGGACCAACACCCAGGGGTGATCGGCCCGGGAATCTATAAGATTCCCGGGCTAATCACCTCCCTCACCGCGGGACATTCGAGATGTCCCGCGGGGTGAAACCCCCCAAAACCCCCAAAAAACCTTACCTTACCGCCGCCTCCCGCGCACCCCACTAGACGTGCGCGCGCCCGCGCCGGCCGTTTGCGAATGGCCGGCGCGGGCGCGCGCCCTGTAAGAGTGACGTGCGGGACGCGGCGGCGGACTCGCTGTCTTGTCCGTCGACGGGGATTGGACGCCGCGGTCACGTGGGAGCGTGGTGAGGTGAGTTTTTGGAGCTTTCTGGGGGGTTTCACACAGCGGGGCACCCCCAATCGGGATAGTCAAAATCCTGGGTGTTGGTCCACTTTAAAGTGAGCAAAGCCTTCATTTTTTCCTCTTTATAGTGTACCACATAATTTATTGGGAAAAACAGATATAGAGCAGAGATTATGGACTTCCTTAAACTCATGGCCTTATTCTGCACTCTCGTCACGACATATAGCTGTGCCTAATCTATTTAGTCTTTTTACCTCCAAACGCAGTAGAAGATTAAAAAGAAGATAAGATGTTTCTGAACTCTTCACATACATTTATTAGCTTCAAATTTGCTGACAGCCCTAATATTTACTCTTCTGATCTAAACTGGTTGGTCCATCACAGCATATGTTAATAATCACACCTCTGAGACAACATACATTAGTAATTATATAAAGAATTTCCCTAGCTTGGATTGTGATAATACATAGGAATGATGCCATCCGAATGCATGTAAAATGGTTTATTTGTGTGTTGTAAAACTAGAAGTGTAATTTAATTGGAAGACTCATTGCAGCTCCCATGCCATGCAATAATGATACAAATCGGAGTCAGTCTGAAGCTCCCACAAGTTTCAAAGTACAACATAGTTTTAGCAGCTCACAATAATGTTAGTGTCACTTTTTAGCATTTAAGCCTAATGACTTCACTTGCTTTTACTGCAAATCGTCCTTATCAACACCGCAGTATATTCTAGACATATGATCTAATGTGTGTAAAAGCCCGGTACTGTTTCCACTATTTGTTTCCATGCTTGGGAACAGTTAAAACGGCCCTAATGACAACTTTGTAAAAATGTTAATGTATGGCTCATGTTTATTACTTTAGGGGAGTCTGGCCTCTGATGTGGAACTTTGCACATTAAGCCGGCATCCATACAAAACAAACGGCACGAGCGGTTTTAGTCAGCGTAAGCAACTTTACGCAACATAAAAAATATTCAAAATGACAGTTTCATTAATGGATCAAGCTGTGTCAATATTAATTGAAATTACAGACGGGTTTACAATAAAGAGTTCACTCACCAAATATTAACAACTTTTACAGAAAGGTATTTGCTTATTTATTAATCTATGCGGCTACCATCTGGTCATTAATCTTTCCGATCATCATACTGTATCAGGTTCCCTTCTCAGGTATATTCTATACATTTATTTTACTTATTTATGTGACACTGACACATTTTTCACATTTTTACAAATAAATTCATTTACATCGGCTCCTGTTACTCACACCCCAGTCCTCAGCAGGGACTGGGAAACTGGTCAGAGTTGATGGGAAGATGGATGGAACTAAATACACAGCAATCCTGGAGGAAAACCTGTTAGAGGCTGCAAAAGACCTGAGACTGGTGGCATAGGTTTATCGTTCACCAGGACAACAACCCTAATATACAGCCAAAGCTACAATAATTATTATTATTGTTTATTTATAAAGCACTTTCATAGTCTGTGGTGCATAGTTATGTGTTAGAATGGTCCATTAAAAGTTCAGACCTAAATCCCACTGAGAATTTGTAGCGCCACTGGAAAACTGCTGTTCACAAACACTCTTCATCCAATCTGACTCAATAGATCTATTAAACAAGGAGGAATTGGCAGAAAGTTGGTGGAGATATACCCCAACAACTGTTGTTGCGGCTAAAGGTGGTCCTACAAAGTACTAGGGGTTGAATACACAAGCACGCCAAGGTTTTATTAATTTTTTTAATTGGGAAATCATGTATCATTTACACTCCACAAAAAATTGCTACCTTGTGTGACTCATTGCAGCTCCCATGCCATGCAATAATGATACAAATTGGAGTCAGCCTGAAGCTCCCACAAGTTTCAAAGTACAACATAGTTTTAGCAGCTCACAATAATGTTAGTGTCACTTTTTAGCATCTCTGTCACATAAAATGTCAATGAAAACATTTGGAGTGATTGCTCAGGCAAAAAAACTATAAAAAACCTTATGCTCACCTTTTGTCCAGTGCAGCTCCACCGCTGGGCCTGCTGGTGTAATGCCTGGGAAGTATCAGGGGGTAACTGTTTAAACCGAACCAACAGCCTGGCACAGTTGGAAAAAAATGGTTGCGGCCATTTTGGAGCTTCTTCTCCCAGCATCTCAGCCATGCTGCTGCCTGGATTCAACAGATATACCTGACAATCCACAGTAACAGGAAGTCCAGCAGCACTGCAAATGCACGAGCCACCATCTTGTTTCCAAAATCGATCACAGCAAGAGTTAGAAAAAGGTAAATACATTTTTATGTGCAGCAATCAAAATTACCCTGGGGAGGGATGCATAGGAGCACTGTTTGTTTTGTTGGTCTGTTTTAAGTCATTTTTAACTGTTGATCTGCTTTAAGTTTGTGTCTGTATTATGGAAAATTTCAAAAGGTATTTATACTTTTTCAAGGCGCTGTATAAGAGACAGGAGGTACTAGATATTCCTACTAGTAAAAGTAAAATGATCAATTGGCACCAATTTCTTTGCAGTAAACCAAGCACAGGAAATAGCCATGCTTTCCTAGTAAGAGAATTGTGCACATTCTAGACCCCAGCTGGATATTGACAAAGCTGGAGCAAGAAACTCCATGGAAGAGCAGAAGACCAGTGCTGAAGGACATAGGGGATGGTAACTTGCCAGGGGACGGTGGCTAGATCTTCGAGTCCTGGGTTACCAGCTCCGATACCTGTTGTACCAGACTGGTACGCTAAAGGAGGGGGACAATTAAAAAAATGCTGGATAATTTGACCCGGATCCTTAAACGGGCCATCAACCAGTTGGAGAGAAAATGCTCAATCTGGAGTTTTAGTGCAGATCTGTAAAGTGCAGCTCATATTCCACACATATACTGTCAGGTCCCGTGGGACGCCCACCTTCCAATAAGTCTGCAACCCCCAATCTCCGCTGCTTTCTTCGCCTATAGACAAGCCCCCGTTTGCCGGGACGCAGGACACGCCTCACCGGACACGGTTGCCCCCAGGACTTCTTAGCACAAAGGATGCAGACTTATGCAGGGGAAGGCAAATGAACCAGGAACGAGACTGGGTAGGGTCAAACGGGCAAAGGTCATACACGGTAGATCAATCCAAGGAAGCACGGTACAGGAGGGTTGAGATAGAAGAATGGTCAGGTCAAGCCAAAGGTCACACCGGGGAATCAGAGATACGCAGTACAGAGGAGTAGGCAGGAATCGTGGTCAAAAAACAGGCAAAGGTCGGTCCAGGCAGCTATCAGGGATGGTCATACACGGCAAGATACGTAAACGGAACAGACACCAATTCACACCCAGCAGCACGCTATCACGGGCAAGGATCAACTGCAGTAGGAACACCTTTATAGGAAGTGATGGAGCAAGAGAGGGACATGATTGGTGCAACCAGGAACCTGAGGCTGATTGCCCCATTCAAACCAGAAGGCGTTCCACCTTAAATGACCTTGGGCTCATTGGCCCAGAACTAATTACCTCCGGCGGGTGCGCTGTGTGTAGCGCCGCCGGAGGGCATAAGTATAGAGTGCTCGCGCGCACGAGCGCGATGCTGCGTGTCAGGAGTGCGCCGCGATGGCAGAGGCGCGGCCGCTCCAGACGCCGCTGAAGAGGAAGCCGCCCGAGCAGCCGCTCGTGACGGAAACAGCCGAGCGGCTGCTCGCGGCGGAAATAGCCGAGCGGCGGCCGGGAGCAGAGAACGACGAGCCACCGCCTGCCGGGGACGCCGCCCAGCCCGCGCCGGCCGACCGAGTACAGCCGGCGTGGGACCGGAGGACAGGTGAGTGCGTGGTGGTCCCCGTGACATATACCATTTCTATCATTCCACTATCCCAATTCAGATGCCACTCTACTAAAAATTCTATATACAACACTCTCTGATCATGATCACAAAAAAAATGATTACCCAGTTTCTTATTTGCCGGTTCTTATTTGCACTTGTGTGTTGTGTAAGGGAATCTGACTTCACTTACATGGCCATTCTAAGCCAGACCCTGACGATTAGGGTAAGCAATCAATTTCAGTAAGCAATCAATGTTTCTTACTCACATCCGCTCTGTGCAACACTGCCAAGATACATGCCCCCCACCAGGTGAGCCTAGAAACTTGTGCTTAGCCAGAGACAGAATCCATCCTTTATGCAGTAGAAAGGGACAAGAGTATGTTCCTACCTATGATGAAAAATCAGGACAGTGTCTTCAGTGCAACAACGGTCTTCAATGAAAGTAACATGGAAAGGGCAGCATGACAAAATTTAGCCTGATCCTAATACAGGGGATACCATTATGTGTTGCCTTTTTCTGCATGTGCATAGATAAAGTTAACCCTAGGCACGTGAAAACAAATTAGCTTTGAGATAACACATGGAATGACATTGTTTTAACACTGGGACAATAGCACGTTAGTACCAGACCTGTAGTGACAATTCTGCATAAAAATATAAAAAGTCCAAAAAATTTATAAAAGTGTTTGCTGGCAGCCAGGAGAGGTCACACAATGATTTGAGCAAGAATAAAAATGTAAATGGCCAAACACGCTATTTATACACAAATAATGAAACCACATTGAAACGTATGGGAGAGCGCTACAGAGCGACATATACTACATGGTGCTCCTTTGCCTAGAGCGCCTATATGCTGAGCTGCCTGGATTAATACATGTGACGCTACATGGCGCTGTTAGACGCGCTCACCAAATTTGCTTTCTTAAATGTGGTTTTGCGTACAGCGCCCAACATTCACCAGATGCTGGGTGCCGCTACGAGGCACTACCTGGCGCTATCCCTTCTTCTATCTATCAGTGACATGTCACATTGTCTCAAATTTTCCTCTACCATGGAAAACCAGGTTACCTTTTAGACTCTCTGCCCCAGGAGACCAGCTCTACTTGGTCAGTGGCCAGAGCCTGTAACAATGGTTACCAAATATGACAATCAATCAGTTTAAAATAAAAAGAATATCAGAAAAGATACACTTTAATAGTTACTACCAGACAATGATGGTGACCTAACATGATTACCATTAAAAGCTACAGTAAGCATATTCTATATCTGAATGTGGGCTACAATAAAAACAGTCCACATTTAATGTCGGGAGAATGCATTAGTTAAAATATTTCTGTAACCTAATCATGGTGCTGCTATGAAATTAAACAATCTTAAATTTACAAGCTATATATGAGCAGGCCAAAGTATTAAACGTGCTAGTCTCTCTTTATATAGCTTAGACAGCTGGAGATCTGATGTATTGTGGGGTGGTAATCTCTGTGGACAGCTTGTTAAGTGTGTAGATGGTGAGATGCTTCGTTATCTTAATAATGTTGACATTATCCATATTCTGGACTTCATCAGCTTAAACCTTGTATATGTTATGAAGTTTCTTCTCTTTATATCTAACCACTTCTTGAATAAAGTAATTGTTCTGAATGTTTCCTTACGTGGTTTTGCTCTGTCGGATATGTACACACTGTTACGTGCACTTAAATGGAATCATTTAATACATTCTATCACCCCCCTATACACTGTTACACCCCCGCTTTTACTGTGATAGAATATATGGCACAGTTAAAGTGCCCCGAGACTATAGATGAAAGATGGTTAAGTGGGTCGTTTTGACACATTTCAAGGCCATTAGGTAAGAACTTTCCCTTTAAACTGTAACTGTCAGTGCCACATAGTAATCATAATGCTGGGATAAAAATGATTTCACATGAAGCCACCCATGGCCTAGCAACACAAAGAATTCCGCCTCCAGCATCCCTCATGGTAACATTTTCTTCTGCAAAAGTCTGTAGAGGGGTTTTCAAATGACATGGCGCACGTTGGTGCTTTTAAATATTTTTTGACAAAAACAAGACCATGTCAATTCTTCCAAAATAGTTATTTAATGAAAATTCCAGATCTCCAGGTCAATGAGCCTCTTCTACAGAGTTCTCGTCCGTTAGATGGTCTCTAATCAGCATTACTACAATTGGTAGAATCTAAAAGAGGTTGTCCAACACCAAGGGGTTGTTTATTGTTTATTTGTGCAGATGTGATTTTTCTGGTAGTCCCTTCCCCCTCACCTTACTACTTACCCCAGTGGTTTCCCAATAATATGGTAATTTGTATTCCACAACCGAATTTAAAGAACATTTGGTTTTTATGTTTTCCCTTTGTTATTTGAGTTGATAGTGATGTGTAGCCTGACCTGTACTGCGGATTGGCATGCTATATTCTTGGAGGTATCAGCTACATGACAGATCGCAACTAATGATTATTTTTTATTTCCTTGCCTCATGTTAATGGTTACTTTAAAGTGGACCAAAACCCAGGATTTTGACAATCCTGGGTTTTGTTCCTTTCCACTGCATGAAACCCCCCAAGTCGTGTGAACGAAACTCACATCTTCCCGGTCCTACGGCGCATGCTGCTCGTCCAATCAGTGCGCTCGGAGCCGCCAGCGTCTCGGCTCCTAGACCGCTGATGGCCCATCCCCCGCATCCCCTGCTACCCTCTAATAGTGAGCCTGGCGTGGGCATGTGCCCGCGGCTCGCTCCTGTGCTATTGGACCTGGAAACAAGGTGAGTGTATGGGGCGACCTGGGGGGTTTCACACAGCGGGGCATCCCAATTGTGGATGCCCTGGGGGGAGGGAATCGATCAGCCTGGGAATCTATAAGATCTGCGTGGGTTTTGGTCCACTTTAAAGAAGAGCAAACAATCTTTTCACTTTTTAAAAATCTGCAGTGAATTCTAATGGTTGCTTTAATATACTGTGTTTCATCCAAAAGGGTCTGAATTACAAAGATAGCTTAAAAGATCCTAATCCCTAATAGTTTCTTTAGTTCTGCAAATAATTTATAATGCAGTGGTGTAAATAGCTACCTATAACACCTAAGTGAGCCTGCATGCACGCACCCACTTTAATATATATTTAAAGGAGTAAAAGCAGCTGTGTGTATAGAGCATGCCTTGTAACAGGCGTTGGTCCATTACCCTTTGTGGTGTTACCAGGTTTAGAATAACAATGATATATCACAGCAGACATGCAGTACCATAGTGCTGTCAGTCTCACTAAAGCCAATTTCCTGCACAGGTAGCTTTTGCATAGTAAGGTCATCAGATATTAAAGCCAATTGAGGCATTTGTCTGCTGTTTCATTCCTCCAAGGAGCTTGTTGAAAATGCTTCGTTACCTGCCTGATGAGGCTCCGTACTAGCAGCAATATGCCAGTGCTCTAAGAAGTAATAGTTATCTCATTCACCCAAGCTAAAAACATGGCAGGATGGATAATAGGTTTTGCGTTTAATTGCAAATGATGATGGGGTTAATCCCAGTAGAGCAGAAGACAAGAAAGGACAGGAGGGACGCGATAAAGATGTTCCTATATAGTGACATGATTCTCGGTGCACAAAATTAGCATGTCAAAAGTGAGAAAGCCTAAGCAACGCAATGGCCACACACTTAGAACATGATTTTCTTATTTAGAGCCTATAATACATAATACATACTGGCTATATTATGAGTAAAACACAGTTTGAATGAGATTTATGCAAAACTATGTAATCAGCATTTCTAATTAAATTGCATTTGCATTTTGAGAATTTGTAGATTAGTTTGATTCTTTTTGTCTTTGGAAATAAATATGTAGCTTTAGTTTGAATAGTGATCCTTTTCTACAATGTTCATTATACTTGTACAGAATAGTATGGGCACCAGAGACCAGATTTCTAAAGTATGGCAAGAGGGGACCCTTGAGCAGTTTCTATTACACAGACAGGACATCTTCATTCATGCACAAAAACATTTATTCAGTGGTGTAGGGTGACCAGTACAATTGATTAGTGGGACTCCTGGTTGAGCAGTACTAGTAGGGTTAGCGAACCCAAAGGCAACACAGCTCAAAGGGATCTAGTGTCATAGGCACATGTCTTTAAACTTAGGGCCGTGGCTAGAGAGAGCATTGGAAACACAATTTGTTAATTTAGTAAAATAGTGTTCCCAGTGCCCAGGTACTAAACAGAATAAAGAAGATTTCTCACATTGTATGACATGTTGCGGTCATGCAGATACTATAATGATGTCAGTATTGGAGAAGGGGCCAGAACTTATAAAAGTCAGAATTCAGCAAGAACCAGAATCAATTATTACTTAAGTGGGATGAAGACACTAAGCATGAATAGAATTAGCCAGGACTAAAGCTAAGACTATATGGCTGACATTGGAGCCTGTGGAAGATGCCAAGGCCCAGACAAATTTTAGAGTAAGTTAGACCATGATATAATGGTTTGCAGCTGTGGGGAACCAAACCTGTTGTACAGTAACTCATTGTCATTGAAATCTATCCAAAAGAAACATTGAAATGTGACATTGGACTTTGGGATCATTTTAGGGGCATTAGTGGCCATTGTATTCTTGTGCACACATAGGTGTCTTGCTCAAGAGACCTTCAGTCATGTTCCATGGCAAGGTCGCTGCCTTATCTCTAGGCCAGGACTGCCCATTTAAACAGACTGATCTGTGTCTAGGTTTGTACTCCTACCAGAGAAGGGGTAACAGACATCTTTCAGCACTCAGCAGTAGGGTTAAATCCCTGAGGAATCCCCAGGCCTGTGCCTCCAAAAGCAATTTAGCTTTAGATTTTTTTCTCTATTTTGTTGGACCATTTTGTGTAAGAATAATGTGAATATATTCTTCACAAAAAAAGAGAAAGAAGGAAAGTGGAACTGAAGGATAGAAAAGACAAACATTGGAGGAGTAGAAGCCAAAAATTACAGCATGTTCTTTATGCTCTTCTTGGAAAATAAAGTGGTTCAACATGTTTCATAGAGTCCACTGCACCAGTTTAGTAGGATCCAAAGACAAATTAAGGGGATGATTTAGCAACAATTTTGCTGCCATTAGCTGGGTTTACGAGGGTTTATGCTGCGTTTGCCACATTTACCAAATAAAATGTGCCATGCTTACCCTGTTACGCCCATGTTTGTATTTACTTACTAGTTCAGTGTAGTTGAGTGAGTGCTGGAGAACACTTGAGTAGTTAACTACTATTTGAAAAACAATAAAATCACTTTTCTGATTCGGTACGGTGAGAACTCTGAGAAATACGGTGAGAACTTTTTTTCTCGTGTATTTTTGTAGGTAAAAAAATCTTGATTTTTTTTTTTCCTCGGTGCAACTCAGAGACATTTTAGCTGTGTAAATTATTCAAACATTTAAATAAAAAAATATATGAAAAACTAAACATGATTACATAGGTATCTGAGTCATAACATACATGTTAGGCATACAGTACATTTTAAAAAACCTAAAACAATATTACGTTTCTACAAATCAGTATGCAGAACAAATATTCTACAAAGTATAGTTAAAGGAAGGAGAAAGGAGGGACAGTCAGCTGAACCTTTGAAGCGGCAGAAGTAGCTGCATGCGAGTATGCTTTATTATGAGAAATCTGCAAGAGAGCTTACATTTTTTGCTTAAACAGAACACAGTGTGAAAGATCTCAGATGCCTATCTTGCATGCCTGCACACAAGCGTGAGTATCTTGCATGTGTCTGAATCATGCATGAGTGCTAGATTTTGCATATGCAAATTGACTTGTGCATGAGTCTAGTTTTTATGACCCGTGCTTAATGGACCCTATAGTGTCTATTGACTGGTGTGTCTGCTGTGTGTAGTCACTAATATACGTTCCAATTCAAAGCCTCACCGTGAACGCTTGGTTTTGTACAGAATAGAACTTGGAAACTGTGATTTTGCGAAACGAACATTTACGTTTTTGGCTCTTGAAGTTGTCTCGGAAGCCGAGTTAAAATCTCTGTGTTCCGCTTCACTCATTAGCCTTACACAATTTTTTTTTATTTTAAGGGTTCTTCCAGATGTCTCTGACCTGTGTGGCATCCCATGTAGTGTGCATGTCATTCTTGACACTTACCTTCTCCCTTGTTTTCCTGTGTGATATCCCACGTAGTGTGCACCTCATTCAAGACTTATCTTCTCCCAGTTTTTACATTCATTGGCCTCCCGTGTCATCTGCTTCCACCCAGTGTTACTCACCTTTTTAGTTAGACATCCACCAGCACCAGCATATATATCATTTGGCCATACCTCCACACAACTGGATTGTTTTTAGACTATTGGCCTACCCAACTGCTGCAGGACTGTGTGTGACCCTAAGTCCAACACCCTCTCCTCTTCAGCGTCTTCCGTGGCTGGAGGTCGGGTCGGGAGGAGGACCAACAACACCCCGTATTCTTTGTAGAAATGTAAAAGTCACGTTACAAATTCTGGCTGAGAGCTTACTTTCTCTCTAGTACATGCACTTACCTGGGAAGTTATGGCTGTAGAACCACTGCATCCAGGCCCACTTTTGTCAGTTGAGCCCCGACCAGTGCTGCTTAATTTGTGTGTAGGTGTAAGAGGACATTCCCTCACCGCTCAGATGGGCTGCCACCTCCTCTGCCATGATAACAAACAAATAGCACAGTTAGTTTCTGTCCTTCACAGTTTGGTTTGGCTTGAGGTCCACATGCACGCAACTGCCCCTTTAAAAACTGCTGTCTGACAGTGCAAACAACAAATGCATGTCTACGCCAGTGTGTGCACAGGCCAGCTCTCCCCTCCGCTAGTACTGTCGGATAGTGCTGGCTTACCCCGCATAGCTACATGGCGGACCCAGCTCTCCCATCCAACAGTACTGGCCAAATAACACATGTGGGTATGCACAGTAATCTGGGCCTGTTGAACTACTTGGAATAGAAGGCCTCCACCATTACTGTGTGGCCTGCCACGTTCCTTTGCCCAAATGTCTCCTCTCTGGTCTGTTGCCTGTGCATATCTTTGCTTGATTGTAAAGACGCACACCTGCATAGGCAATTGGCATAGCATGGAGATTCATCCTCAGAATATAGTCCTGCTGCTCCCTGGTGTACAATTTAGGTGCCATGTTGGTCCTTTGCATCCGCATTGGCATCTGCGTGAGGCACCTCCCCTGCACCAAGGTGTCCCAGTGTCGGAAGTGGGCTTGTGTCCATATGCCCAAGATGTAGGCAAGAGGTTCAATGCGCCTATGCTGGCATGTAAAATACACACAAATGAAGTCCAATTAATTAGCCAGTTATGTATAAAAGAACCTACCTGACCCTAAGCCTGTGAGGCAAGTGCTTCCTTTGGATCGCCAGATGCCCAAACACAGGCGTCATCGCATAACACAGGAGAGGGGGCAAGAAGGTGCAACAACAGTGTGCCTAAACATGCTGAAACATATACTCCTGAGCAGCTGGGGGAAAAGGGCCAGGTGCGTGCAGTCGATGGCGCCCATGACGCATATTTGCTATGTTGAAAAAAAAACAACCTCACCATGTTCCAGGGTACCATGCTGTCAGGAAAAGGAATGTGTTTCTCCTGCTGGACAGCAATGCCATCGAGAAGTTTAGTCAGGGTGCGGTTCAGCGAAGGCTGGGACAGGCCAAATGACAGTGCCCCTAGCCTCTGGAAGGAGGAATTTGCTAAAAACTGGAGGTAGCCAGCCAATTTGGTCATACCTCAAACTGCATGCCCCTATCTTATGGCAGGGACCAACCATGGCCACACCTTTGAGTAAAGCTTCTCAAGAGAAAGGCAGTTCAGTCGGGTAAATTCGAACACCTGGTGATGGGTCATATGATCAATATCCAGGTGACTGTGGGTATGCCTAAGCTCTGGTTAGGTGACTGGTTAACAGCCCCCACAGCTGCAGACGCTCGGACTCCTCACAGAACTCATCAAGGGGCTCCATCGTTAGCGCGTATGATGGTTCCCGCTTGTAAATAGAGGACGTAATTTTGAACCGGAAAGGTATTGTTTCTATAGGGCCAAAAGGGGGCAAATCAGGGTTGAGAATCATGTGCAAGTGTAGTGTAAACCTGTAAAATTAACAAATGAATGAAAAATCTAGGCATCAACCGGAACTGTGCAATACTCTGATGGGCATACATGTACCGTTAAGTCCCGCAAAGCAGCTAATTCAGGCAAAAAAACTAGGCTAGAGAGGCAGAACCCCCCCATAACAGACTATGAGGCAGAATCTCGCCATAACAAGCAGTGTGCAGAACCCCACCCATCACAGGCAGAATCCTGCTATAACATGCTAAATGGCAGAATCCCCCCATAAAAGGCTTTGAGGCAGAACCCTCCTCATAACATGCTGTGAGGCAGAACCTCCCCATAACCGGCTGGGCGGCAGAATCCCCGTAGTCACAACCCCTCATCTCACTGCGCTGCCACCGCTGGAAGCCAGTGATGTCGCCGCTTCTGAGAGCCAGGGATGCCATTGCTGCTGGAAGCCCAGGGATGGTGTCACCACTAGAAGCCGGGGTTGCCACCGCCGCCACTGGGTTCTGAGAAACAGAGACGAGGACCGCCGCTGAGCCGGGGCTGTCCACCTGTCATCCAACGATCTGAGCAGTGGCCTATGACATTGGAGCAGCAGCATGAGAGTTCTGTCAAAGCACATGCTAACGCTGTGCACTGCCCAGACATCATAGGAAGGCCACCACCTCCCCTGCAGTGGCTTACTACCCTTAAATTTAAGGCCAACTCCAGCTCTTAGCCATGGGCCTAGTGAATGGGAGAGGTTGAGGGGCACAGGCACAGGAAGCTCTGGGCGGCCCGCAGCGGCTCCCATTCACCCGGTCCGCCGCAGGAAGTCGGAGGGGATGTGTCCCTGTCTACCAGTTGGTTAAAAAGGTCAGTGACTGTGACCCTTGTGACCTGGCCCTGCTGCATTATTTTATTACACTCATTTGTGGAATTTGTGCACTTACTAACGGGGTGCCTTCACCAGGCCTAGGGTCTTACACCACACATAATCAAGCCACACCCTGGAGGATAATTTAACTTGACTTTCTTGTTTTGGACCTGAGTTTGACCCATGGCATGCAATCATTAAGCATAAACATGTGAGCTGTTCCCCCCTAGTCTCCTGATTGCAGTAGTCAAACTTTAGTTCCACTGAGTTTTTCGCACCCAGCAGGGTTTGGGAAATAATTTCCAGGCTCCTGCTTCTGTCTCGGTGAGCAGCCTGTGTGCTGCAGACATCAGGATGTGTACAAATGCTCTCTGTATTTTACATTTTGGCTGCGCTCCCGTTAGTCGAGGCTTTTAATCTTTCAACTCATGCTGCAGCCGTGCACATGGTGAGCAAAGCTTTCCAGGTTGTGCGCTTTTAGTAAGTCCAGCTAATAAGGCCCCTGCCTCCCCTGTGCAGTGTTAGCCTAATTCGCAGAGACAGCCCAGCGCAGAGCGAGGATGTGTGAAGGTGGAGGAAGTATCGTCAGTGCCCTTCATGCCGAATAGCTGCCAGAAACATCCAGTGAGATGGGGAAGTGGGAGCCTCCAGCTTGTCAGGGATGGAAAAAAACTTTCCATGAGTGGTCATTAATTGCTACAGTCTGTGACTGCAATATGTATCGACATTCCATATAAACTGTGCTAGGGCAGTGTTTTTGGTTCTGCACCTTTACTAAACGTTGGTGCAGTCTGTTGTCAGCACAACTAAGTATCTTATAAATACTAGGGATGAGCCAACCCAGCCTGTAATGTTTATACCGAACAGTGGATGTTCATGTTGGCGAACACGAACATGGATTTCTCATGGAAGTCCAAGATCATCTTCACAGTAGCCAAACCAGGGCCTGTCGGGGACCACAATGGAAGATGCAGTCTGTGCAGTGTGTGTGTGGGGGGGAGTGGAGTAAGTTTCTCAGGGAGTCAGGGAGATGGGCCTGTTTCAGGAAGAGTCCAGGCATAGTGCCATCCTCATAACAATATCCTGCTCTTCTCTCTTCTCTGCATCCCTCTACTGCTTTTCAGCTCCAGACTGTGACTCTACCACCTTGGCTTCTCCATTTTCACCCTCTTTTTCACCCCTGACTCTCCAGCACGCTGCCTGACTAGGATTAGCATTGCGCCCTCTCTTTCTGTCATGATGAATCCTGGGCTGCACATTATGTTTGACTCTGTGGAGTCCTCAGCAACAGAGGCTATAGCACCCAAAGGTCCATATCAACACAGCCTACCAAGTGGGACACTGAGGCAGTGGAGGACCCAGGACCTCTGCCAGGTCTACCCCAATACAATCGACGGGCCATCACCACAAGGAGAGAGCATGGAGGTTACTGGAACTATATTTGTTCCTATGCTGGGCCACCACTAAGTATGGTGTCTCCTTCCTTCCAGACTTCTATGGGGTTGGGGTTCTGGTCCTGAATCATATATATTTTTCTAATGTCTGCTAATTCCCAATAATACATATTATCTATGCCTAAATCAAGTTTCGGGTAATAACTACAGACACACATAACCCTCATCATCAATGCCCTCAGGAGGCAGGGGCCCTGATGGTGGCTGCAGAGGGGACCAAGGGCCCTGATGGTGGCTGTGAAGGTGACTGGGGCCCTGATGGTGGCTGCGAGGCTGGCCAGGGGCCCTGATGGTGGCTGCAGGGAGAGCCAGGGGCCTTGTGTGGGGAGAGAGCCAGCGGCTGTGGCATTAATGCTGTCTGATCCTGGTGTTTCCACTTGTCTGGGGAGACCTGGCCAGGAGGGAATGGGGCACTTGCCTATTGCCTCCCAAACTGCTCTGCCCCAGGAGTATAAACAATTTCTGACCAGCAGGGCTCAGGTAAGGTCTGTGGAGGTGATGGCAGCAGATTCTCCTCAACTCTGCATCAGAATGTACAGGGTGTGTCCTGCACGGCTTCCTCTTCCAGCTTCTTTTCCCTCACTCGGGTGCCTCGGGGCTGTCACAGTCATTACGCCACTGACCACCCCTTAATGCCATATGTTAAGAATGAGTTTCAAATACACCAGCGTTTTCACCTCATCACAGTCTAAAGTTGTAACATCTTGCTGACATATACAATGCATGGCTGCATTGCTGCATAATTACAGCACCTGTAAAACAGAAAGAACTATGAAGCAGCTTTCTCAGAGTCTGGTTATTCAAAACATACGGCAACATGTTTGCATGTCCCCACCACATGGTATAGAGGGAGCATGGTGCCTGGCATGTTACCCGTGTTACAGAAAGCAGCATGCTTCTGTGATAGTGATTGAGTGGTATTCTGGCTGCATTGAGGTAATCGTCAGCCATCATCACAGTGCCAGTACAGGCAGGGGCGGCACCCACCTTCTCTGGCAGGGTCAGACTGCACAGACGGAGGGCCTAGCAGCACTCCTCCACCCCAGCTGTGCAGCTTGGGCCACCTTTCTCCTCTCTAGGGCACCCATCACCATGCTGCAGTAACAGGAAGCCTAGTAACAGAGTGGCGCCACCCCCGCCTGCCGAGGAGTGCAGAGAATTATGTCACCTCCTCATGGCAGGGTTTCAACTTTATCATCGGCCGTCGGGCAGGCTCAGGCTCACAGGTGACTGCTATGACGATTTACTGGTGAGGAGGGGCTGAGGCTGAGTTTCTTTCCTGGTGGTGGGGGTGCACCTGGCACTCTGAGACCCACACAGAATACACATATGGTCCACTTAGTTCGGCAAGTTCAATCAATGAAAATCAATGGGGACCCAAAATTTTGGGGGTGGCTGTGAAGGGGTGTATGCAGAGTGTGCATCAGAGGTGGGGCTCCCCAGAATTTGAACAAGGAGGACCCATCGCTCAGATAGTGGGGATCCAGCAGGGTGGCCGCCCAGTAATCAGCACTCATGACATGCCCAGAATGGGCATGATTGTGGTTGATATGGCAGAAGAAGGCTGATTGGCAGCTTCTTCCATGGTTCGGGCTAAACACTGAAAGCGCGTACGGATTTAAATTTGAGTGTTTCAAGTTTGCCCATTCTTACTGCCACACTGTTAATCTCCCAGGGTAGGATATGTGATTAAATGGTGAGGGTGGTGGAAATGGGGTTAGCGTAGATTTTAGGATCTCTTTTTGGATCCAAAACCTAGGATTTAGACCATCCTGGTTCTTTCCTTATCTTCTGGTCATCCTGATTTAGGATATCCCGCTGTGTGAGACCCCTGTGATCACCAGAATACTTGCCTCAACAGCAATCCCACAGTGCAGGCTCTGATCCAACCAGCACACTTTGACAACCGAGCCTGACATAGAGAGCAGAAGCATACACCTTAGCTAGTTTGAATGGCTGGGCAATGGAAATATAAAGCTGGTGAGAAGCGACGGGTAAGCACAAATTGTGCCTAGGGCAGCATGAACCCTAATTATGTCCCTGGGCCAGGAACTCAGCACTTACCTCTGCTAGGGATTCCCCCTAACATCACTGGCAGCTAGGGGGCAGGAGAGAAGCCACACCCTAGGGTATAAATGCATCTCTCTGGAGGACCTTTGTGGGCAGGGTGGCATTTGAACTGTGTTTTGATTTACTCTTTAAAGCGGACCAAAACCCACATTTTTACTCTAATCCCAGATAATGGCTCCTGTTTTAAGCTGTAAAGCTCCGCCTCCTTCATTCATTGTCATTGTTGTGTGGCAACCATGTCATTGCCACACCTATGCAATGACTGATCCCCTGCCATCTTACAGTGTTCCAGGATGATTCGAAAAACAAAATTATCCATTTCTAGTTCTACACCTCAAGAAGGAAGTATCGGCAGGGGCTATGGGTAAATGTATTTCACAAGTTTGGTTGGCTTTGATCCGATTTAACCCCTAGCGAACTTATGCTAATACCACCGGTCAATTACCTTCCCACCAGCTAGGAGTTGCAGAAGAGGCCAGGGCCATCGTCAGTGACCCAGTGGTATTCCAGTGGTGCTGGACCTTTGGCAAAGGAAGAGTTTTTGTGTATCAAAAATTTTACACAACCAAAATATTGTTGCTTTATGGTCCAAAACAGTTCAAACTAACTTTGCAATATTTGTGTAAAATTTAAACCTGACCCGAGAAGTTCATCTCCAGAGGAGCCCAATGGCTGGAGTTTTGGAAGAGGAACTTTGCCTCTTTTTTACTGATGTAGGATGCTGTCTGCTCAACAGTCCTGGATCTTCCTTCCTGAATCCTTCATTTCATACGGCATCGTTTTCTCATGGTGAAAGGTCTGAACTGCATAGGCACGCTCCCTGCTAGAGGGTAGCGGGGATGCGGCCGTCAGCGTGCTCGGAGCCGCTGGCCATAGAAGAACAACTGATTGGACGAGTGGCTGTGCATGCGCCATAGGACCGGGAACAGGTGAGTTGGCTTTGGCGATCTGGGGTTCACACAGGACCAAAACCTAGGATATTCAAAATCATGCGTTTTGGTCCAACATTCAGTTATGTCTGGTGCGGGTGCATGCAGCTGATGGAGGGGTGCTGGCAATGCCTCTGGAGGCCTGGAAATGTACCATGTAAGTGAGTTTTGAAGGTGATTCATGGGGTTTCCCACAGTGAGGCATTACAAATTGAAATGCCCTGGGAAGGACTTTTACCTTGGCCCATGAGTCTTTTAGACTCCAGGGACAGGTCTGAAGGGTTTTGATCTGCTTTAAAATATCAATATTTTGCTGAAAAATGAGCAGTGTATGTATAAACTGATTTAAAAAATATTCAGTAAGGTTTCCCTATATTTATATTAAATTGTCATCAGGGGTATTTTAACTGGCTGCATAGCAAATTAAACTGCCCATGCAATATATATGGATATGGAACGCTGGTATACAATGTTCTCTAAAATGACTCGATAGTCACAGTCTCTTTGATTGTGCCTTATTAGTAACAGTGATTTTCAAGGTACAAAAGTACACTTCAGCAACATCTAAAAGCATCAGAGAGATTTCCAAGGGGATAAATGCTAGGAATTCCTTGATATCGTAAATGTTTTACCTGGCAGAAAACATCCTTCGGTCACTCTTTTTGTAAAAAAAAAAAAAAAAAAAACACGACTTTGAATAGAATAATCAGTTTAGGCCAGTGGAGACCCGGGAGTATTCCCGGTGGGCCGCACTTCTTTGGGACTGGTTGGGCTGCTGCTTCTAACACTCCTATCTAACACCAGCCTCCTGTACCAGGCAATACTGTCCCCCGGTAGCCAAGCAGGCAAACATTTTCTGCCAATATTTTGCCCCTATAGCCTCAGTATCTTGGTTGTGAGGGGCCGGCCAACCATAATCTACCCTTCTAATGCCTTTAGTCTCAGTCTTGAAACACACTCATTTCCTGGCCTGGAAGCCCATTGGCGTGCTCAGTGGGGATGTTGTAGGTTGCTCATAGTCTGGCCAGAGGTCAGTAGAATCCCGGACTAATTTTTGGCCCCAGTTCCCCATTGGTTTAGGCTTTATGTTTTGGTATGAAAACAGTGAAATAAAAATGTAGCATGTATAAAACACCAGCCAGTGTACATAGCTGGAATATTGCCTTAATTCAGTAAGGTGCCCTTAAAATGGATCTCCAGTCAAAAACAGATAATTTGTTATATTGCTCCCCTAAATCATCCTCTGATGGTCAGAGGTGTAAGGTGCTTGAGATGTAGATGTTGCGGAATAGTATGCAGATGCTCCTGAATTACATGGGAGTGGCCATCTTGCTACACACATGACTATCCTGGCTACACAGAAGAATGAGTAGGGAGCTGTGTCAGAGGCAGCCCTCATAACACTGAGAGATATATGTCTCAGAGACACAGAGCATCATGTATGTCATGCTGCATACAGTGTGCCCCTGGCCGACCTGGCACATTTCTGTTGAGGCCCCCCAACCATGATGCTGGGGCTATAGCATTGGGGGCTGGTGTTCCTTGGCTTGTGGGTACAGTGGGGCTGGGTGCAGGGGGACTAAGGAGGCAGGGATTGAATGCGGGTGTTAAAAGCAACATCCCAACTGGCCCCAATGAAGTGCAGCCCACCGGAAATTGTCCCAGGTCTCCCTATGGCCAGTCCACCAGTGGCCATTCACAAATACCTGGCGTTGACACATGCCCTGCTAAAGGGATGGTGGGGATGCAGCCGCTGCTCACGCATGTGTCGTTGGTTGGAGAAGGAAGGTGAGTTTCTGGGCGACCTGGGGGATTTCACAAAAAAGGGCATCTCGATTCTGGATGGGGGGGGGGGGGAATCTAGTGGCCCTGGTATCTTATAGAGGTTAACGAAGAAACAAGCAGAAGAGCCAGCTTTGAGAAAGCCTTCCAGGCCAGGAAGAGACCTCCAAACTTTATTTTCAGCATTGAGAAGTAGAAATGGTTCAGAGGCAAGCAGCAACATTAGAACCAGGAAATGCTAGTCTATTTGTTGCCATTGTTGCCTCCTGGCACCTTGAAAAAGTGGGTTCACCCCACGGGACGCGTGGGTAAAGCAGATACCATGTTTCAGCGGGGACACCAATTGGGGATTCTATATGGTGATATCTTTTTATTTTCTTATGTTGACTTATCTGGGCACTTTAGAGAGTTTTCTCTTTCAGTATTATTGAGCATTTGCACTTTATGTAGAGCACTTTAGGTATGTGTTGGCACGTTTTGCACACATATTTTGTATATATTGTATACTTTGGATCATGCTATTGGATGGGAAATGGCACTTTTGGTTTTGATGTCGCTGCTGTAAATAATGATTTTAGATATTTGTTGTGAGTTTTCTTTTTTATAATAATAAATTCATGATTATTATGGAAATTGAGGAAGTGGGTTTTCTCTAGGTTGGTGGTGGCGATTTGGATTTCTGTGTGTGGTTGCTGGGGTCATATATATTTTTGGTGTTTCAAATGGGCTGTTTGTTTGGCGCATCCCATATTGGCACACCGTTTCTATTTCGTGAAAAGTATTTTAGGGTGGTGCGAGGGTTATACTTTTTTGTTTTTTGTTTTTGTTTGTTGCCAGTAGTCATGTTGGAAAGATCTTGAGGTAGCGACAGATGAGCGCCAGTAGCGTGATTTTCACAGCGCCAGCTAGTATTCGCTGTGCTTGGCCGGGGTTTGCTTGTTGACAGCGACTCAGTCGGTGTGCGGTAATGTTGAATACGGGGTTAGGGGTCGCTGTTTCACAGTTTCCGCGTTGTATGGGTGCGCCTGACAGCGAATGGCCAGAGCGAACGGCTTGCTGCAGATTCATTAACAAATCACGCTCAAAAATTTCTCGCGCTGTGAATTCCTTGTTTAAACCCCAGAGTGCTGGCGGCGATGTGTGTAAAGTAGTTTTTAACCCCCAAACAACCTTTTTTTTTTTTTTATGTAAAAATTATACAAGTTTTTCTAAACATTTTGTAATATGAATACATGAATATCAGACCTGTAATATCAATTCTGTACAATTTTTAATTTTTTTTTTTTTTTTTTACTTAAAAAAAAATCCTAACATTGCAGAAGTGGTCACAGAATTTTTGACATTAAAAAAAAAAACATTAATAGCAAATAATTATGATTATTTAAAGATTGCTCCATTGAAATGCATTGGACAACGCCAGGGAGCGCCAGGTCATACCTGTCGCTGTGATGGGATTAGCAGCGGCGCTGTTCGTTGCAGTCGGCTACATGATGAATCCCGCGCTAGCTGACGCTCTCGCCGGCGCTAGCCTCATTTAGCGTGATAAATGCGTCATTGTGACCGCCGCCGGGCGTACTTGATTCGGTAGCCGCCGATAGCTGGCGGTACCTGGCGCTCGTCAGACACTACCTGGCGCTAGCCCTTGATAAATAAGGCCGCAGGAGTGTGCTTACCTTGGCAGAGAATGTGCAGCCTCCATTCTAAACCTGGTGGTCCCAGTACTGGGCAGGTTGGAAGGGATTGGTGGGCCCATGTCTTTGGCATGCTGTCTTTCAGGCCTGCGGCTGCGGACCCCTCCTCTCATTAGCCAACATATTTATATGGATTTTTAATATTACACAATTTTGTGATAGTGCTCCTTTAAAGTTTGCTTTTTTGTGGGTGTAATCTGAACTTTTGCCTTGCCAATTTTTCAGTAAAGAGGAACTAAACTGGTTAAGGAACTCTGGTGTGGTGTGAAAGACATATCTTGATCTGTTGGACTGCTACTGCCATGACATCTACTGTGTTGAGTGTGAGTGCTGGGCCCCCCGTCATTGGACTCGGACCATGAATAAGTGTAGGTAACCAGCCCTATCCCTTTTATCACTGCAGTGAGTGACCACCACCAGTATGCAAGGGGGTCCCCTTCAGAAGCACAGTGGAGATTAATATGAAAAGCAAATTCCATCTCTTACTATTTGTTCGTAGGGCTAATTAGTAGAGATGAGCTGGAACAGAGACAATATGGTTCAGAAGCCCTTCAGATGGATAGTCCCCAGTAACTGGCATTCGGGAATAGCAAATGCCAGATACAATAGCTTGGGCTACCACAACATGTGAACTGGACCCCTTACCAGTTCCCAAACACAGACCAGAAGGGAGCCTCCAACCCAGAGGCGCCCAAATGTGTTTGTGCCATGACTCTTTTTCGCATAAAAGGTGAGGCTAATGTCAGTTTATGATTTTTTTTTTTAGATGTGAGCGATGTGATATTTTCCAATGACAAAGATTCCTGAAAGGTCAAATGCTAAGAGGTACAACATTAAATATGAATTGATGGTTGCAGACTTCTCCTATGTTGTTTATTTGATAAATTATATAAATTATTAGGAGAAGTTGGGGAGCAAGGTTACGCTGGCTCCAACTCCAGAAAGTAAATAGTGTCAGTCCTGCTTTTCTACATGCCAGAATGGGGACCGCTGTGGAGTGGCATGTCAAGCAGCGCTGGCCTGTCATGGTCTCTAGTGTCTGTCTAAGTCATCGAGGAGAGCTGAAAAGAGGACGCTGCCTTGCTGTGTAGGCTTAGCACTGCTCAATGCCCCCAGCAAGAGATGCCACTTCAGTGGGCAGCACGCCTGAACTGAAAAGCAGTGCTCTTTAATTTCTTGCTTCATGCTGACTGCATCCTAGCCGCTATCCACATGGCCTAGAACACCCACAAAATAAACCGAAAATCCTAACATGAAACTGGTTATTAAAGTCTTTTTTCGACATATGATAATAATAGTTTGTTATGTCCCCTTACCTGGCACTGGGCACTGAGGCAGGGGGTTAAACAAATACCTCACCTGCTTCTCGCATCCTGCACTTTTCTTTTGTTCTCCTAACAGAATTGCATCTGTCAGCCTGTTAACATTAATGCTGCTGTGGGTACCAGGTAAGGAACAGTAAAGACTAAAGAGTTCTTTTTAAAGCAGACCTAAAGTGTAAAAATGATGTGACACATACCAAAGCTAAGCCTGATCTGGGTAATAAAAAACAAAAACAATATGTTCTGGCAACATACAAGGTAGAGATTGCAGAAGGTAACACAAGTTGTATAATAACTAATATAATATACATGGTCTTATAAACAGAAAATACACAAATACACTTTTATATAGGAATTCTTTAGAATAGACGGTCCGGTATTCAGCAATCATTACAATTTAAGGATAAGGGTGGAGAGCGGAGGGTGACAAGTCTATGAAGTAGATTGCTTACCCTTTAACTGTCGTCCTGCCTGGAGATCTTGTCACCCTCTGTTGCCAGACCATTTTTCAATATTTTGCACTATACATGTTCAACTGTGATTTGTGAAGGGAATTCCAGGGACTCCCTAGGAAAATCATATATTGGGCTTTAACATTAAATGTTTGGCCTTGTTTTAGTGTATTCTCAATAGTGTAAAAAGGATTAAAAGATTGGTGTGGGGTCCCCCTCCCCAGCATAACCAGCCTGGGCAGCAGCTATGGGGGGGCTTGTAGACCAGGGCTCGGACGCCAGCCTTGGTGGCCCCCGGCCCTAAAAGGTACAAACTGCACAGCCTTCATGGCCCCTCAGGCTCTTCTGCCCCCCCCCCCCTTGGGTTTACAAATGATTTCTGTTATCTAGCAAAGCTAAGATTTCTCTTCTGTATATAAGTATATTATATATTCTTTTTATATCTTATTTAGAATAAAGAATATTCTTTATTGGTAATGCTCTGATCTCTTTAAAACAATACAATGAACCTGCATTTATATTAGTAGCCTTGCCTTGGGCATTTATTAGTAAATCATTTGGGTGTGTTTTGGCCACCAGCAGAACACTGATTTAGTACTTTTTATTTTTTTCTAATGTTAAAAAGTGTGTGTTTTAAAGAAGCTGCATGCTGTTGCTATTGGCAACGTACACCAAGTGTAGACTTGCTTTACATTGCCAATAGCAACAGATTGCAGATAGTTACACAGAACACTGCTACTGGGCAGGTGTATAGTTGAGTGAGCTCTCATTCCTCAGTAGTGGCCATAGCAGCAGTGATCTGTGTATACGGGACTCACTTCTCTCTTCTTGTTGTACAGACTTGATGTACAGTTGCCAATAGCAACATATTGCAGATGCTGAAAACAGCTTCCATAAAACACACATTGCTCACATAGGAAAAAACAAAAGAATACTAGATCAGCTCAGCAATTTGAACACGTTGTTTTGGCACCAAAAATATACACTTTCAAAAATTCCATTGAAAGTGGACTTTAAGCATTTATCATATCATTTGTGTCTTGTTCACAAATGTTTTTTTTACATTTAGCATACATAAGCAGACTGTGACACAACTCAATGGCTGACCCTCTCTGACAGCCCTTAGCAGGCTGTAAGTTGTGTATCGCCTGCTTTCCTATCATCCTTGTATAAACACATCCTATACTATATTATTTATCAGTGAAATGTCCCTCCCAAACCCAAGCTGATAGCTTGAAAACCATTTCCTAATCACCCTCTGAGAGTCGCTAACGGCTTGGAATAATAATGAACAATCTCTCCCCAGGTTTGGCATTCTGGGTTAATCTACATATTTGCCTGCAGTCAAGAAACCTTCCTGGCAAAACCTATTAACCTGCCGTATCCTTTGGGAATTAACCCTGGCAGGACTCATTAGCATTGGAGTCCAGTTGGAAGTTCTCATGGGGGAAGGAATGTTACACAGATCACGCTTCCCTGTCTAAATATTTCTGAAACTATTTTTCTCATCCTCTCACGGTGGAGGTGTTGTACTCAGCAGGAGCTGAAATCACCCTGCAGTCACTGACCCTCAACCCTCATTCAAAAGTCAGGATCACCCTCCCCCTATTTCACTTCATTATGAATAATAATGTTCTAAATAAACCACACGTTCTACTGTTCATTTGACATTGCACATTTTTCTTTGATCTGGAAGAACTAATTAATAAGGAGAGAAGGTCAAGAACTGTCCAAGACATAAGAGTAATTGTATTGGCTTGAGGTTTGGCTTTGTTTGTTCAGGATCTGGAAGCAGCTGTACATTCTATGTGCTATTGTTTAATAGCAAATCACTTCTGCTAATAAGGAATGTGTTTAAAACTCAACATTACAAGCTTCTCAGCGTGCCCCACCTGTTAAGCCCCTGTTGTAGATAATAGAGTAGCCTGGGTCAGATCACGGAACTTCTCTTGGTAGAGGGCTGCATCTTCAAGAGACATCCAATGTCTAAGAGACATCAGAAGATGCAGTTATCATTGAGTTGAGTCATAAGAAGAAGTCAACAGGATGCAAAGCAGGAGCAGATGGCGGGCACCATCCAGAAGGATAATCCAGTGCTCTACTTATGTTTGGACACTTCCGTCTGTATTCCTGAAACTCAGTAATTTACTTGCTTCGTAATTGTACTTGGGAAGCTTCTCTACCTGACTTGAGAGCTATTCTAAGACACAGCTTATACAACATGTCTCATAATGTTTGAGTTTGTATAGTACTAACAAAAATATAGTAGTCTGAGGAAGCTTTGATAGTGGAGAGGAACAAATCATCCTGTAACAGAATTTGGAAAAAGGCATATGTCTTGATTCAGTAATAGTACAAAAAATCCCTTTACGAGAAGAATGCATGAGAATTTCACTGTTGCTGAATCACCAGATAGAAAGGCGATGAAAGTCAATGGTACTTCTTTTCTTTGGAGTAAAAAAGTACCATTCACTTTCATTGTCTTCTAGCTGGTGATTCAGCAACAGTGAAATTCTCATGCTTTTTTTAATAAAGTGAATTTTTTTACTACCACAAGATTTTTTCAGCTCTGAATTGTGGCCATGGTAAACTAACTGACCAATAAATATAAAAATCATGACAGTTAAACCAGACCTTCACCCTAAATCAGAGTCTATCTTATATGTACTTACAGATTGCCCATATTAAAAATCATCCTACCTGCATTTACTGCATTTTATGAGCCTTTAAACATCCAAGATGATGGGAGTCTCAGGCTGCCTGCAAATAGGAAGTGTATTCTGACTGTGCTGCTCTTCATTCTGGGATTGCTGTCCTTTTCCTGATCCTATCTCTGCTCTGACTGTGCAAAGCACAGGGATAACCCACCCCCCTGAACTTTTGCCCCCTCTCCTCAGTATGTGATGCTTCTGAGGCAAGATGGCAGCGTACATATCCTAGAGTCTTAAACAGAGTTGCAGCCCAGTAGGAGAAAGAATAATAAGTGAGTGACTAAAAACATAATATATATATTAATTTTAGATTCTGGGGAATAATTTATTCATGCCCTTATTCATCAAGCGATAGCGCCAGGTAGTGTCTGACGAGCGCCAGGTAGCGGCAGCTAACGGCGACTACCGACTCAAGTACGCCCGGCGGCGGTCACAATGACGCATTTATCAAGCAAAATGAGGCTAGCGCCGGCGAGAGCGACGGCTAGCGCGGCATTCATCATGAAGCCGCCTGGACCGAACAGCGCCGCTGCAAATTCCCTCACAGCGCCAGGTATGAGCTGTCGCTCCCTGGCGATGTCCAATGCATTTCAATGGAGCAATCTATAATTATTCATGATTAATTGGTAATAATTTTTTTTTTTTTTTTTTTTTAATGTCAAAAAATCGGAGAACACTTCTGCAATGTTAGGATTTATTTTTAAGTCAAAAAAAAAAAAAAAAATATGTGCAGAATTGATCTAACAGGTCTGAGATTAATGTATTCATATAACAAAATGATTCTAAAAACATGTATAATGTTACATTCAAAAAATATGGTTGTTTAGGGGTTAAAAACTAGTTAATACAGATCGCCGCCAGCGCTCTGGGGTTTAAACAAGGAATGGACAGCGACAGCACATTCGGAGCGTGATTTTTTGATGAATATGAAGCTAGCCGTTCGCTCTGGCCATTCGTTGTCAGGCGCTCACATACAACGCTGGACCTGTGAAACAGCGACCCCCCAGCCCGTATTCAACATTACCGCACACCGACTGAGTCGCTGTCATCAAGCTAATGCCGGCCAAGCACAGCGAATACTGGCTGGCGCTGAAAAAATCACGCTACAGTCGCTCATCTGTCGCTACCTGGCGCTATTGATGAATCGGCCTCCCCGTGTTGTGTCTTTTTATTAAATTATGCTGATGGTCCGGTTTCAGTCAAAACAACAATGGGTAACAAACAGTAAAAATAAAATTATGCTGCTGTATTAAGCCAAAAACATTCAGGCTAGAAGTATGATATGAGTGTAGATAAATATAAAAATAGTAGGAATAAGTTGTTGAACTCTCTTAACAGATATACTGGATGATTAAACATACCCACAATAGATATAAATCTCCAACAAAAGCTTTTTTTCTTTGTGGAAGTGATTATTTTCTCACCTGCACACCTGCTGTTCTAGAAATATAATCTGCCTATAGCCTGCAAATGTTATTTGTGAACTGGAAACTGAGAGGAGATTAGTGGAAACCTTTTCACCAGTATTGCTCAAATACACCTCAATTATTTTCTGGTACAGATTGCACAGATTTTTGGGATTATTCTGGTTTTGGATCATCCAGATCCTAATACCAGTCATGTCTATGGTATGAAATTCTGGTTGTATATTCTTCTTTGATTGGGGACACAAAACATCAGTGGGACATTTTGTTAACTGTCCTAGAAAAAAATAGTACAACAAAAAAAACTGAAAATGTCACTTGTCTACCTCCATTAACAGGGACAGCCATTGTCACAGAGGTAAACTTCTGGATGTCCAGTCTATGGGTTCTAGCTTGGCCTGGATCCTTCCAGACCCAAACTTGATGTGGACCAAAATCCGGGATTTGCAGTATTCCAGATTTTGGTCCCTCCCCCTGATTTAGGATGCCCCACTGTATGAAACCCAGCTGATCAGACTATATACATATCTCGCCAGCACTCCCACAAGACCAGTGCAACTGTTCTCCAATCAGCTTCTTCAGCACCCCTGCATTACTCTATGGCTGTGCACAGAGATGCCTGCCATTCACTTATAGCAGGTGCAACCCCCCACAGTCCAAGGAAGATGCCAGTGGTGCAGGCTGCCGTCAGCTAGCTTTAGGTTTCACATAATGGGGCATCCCAAATTAGAATGCCCAGGGGTGGGGATTTAAATGGATTGAGTGTTCTATAGGTCCAGTTTTGGTCCACTTTAATATGTAGTTCACCTTACAGTTGACCAAAACCTGGGATTTTGACTATCCATTTTGGATAGGGCCCCATGTGTGAAATCCCCCAGGTCACCCAGTACAATCCACCTTTTCCCTGTCCTGTGGTGCATGCGCGGGCTCTCATCTAATCAGCCTTCTTGGTTGCACTTGTCAATTTTGTCTAGAATCAGGCCTTAGCAGCCGAGCTGAGCCGAGCGCACTGGCAGACGCATCCCCCTGCTACCCTGTAACAGGTTGTGCTCTGGACATTCACAAATACCTGGCGTTGGCTAAAGGTAGATTACAGTGCACAAGGCTCGTTCATTCGCCAATAGATCGTGGATCGTGAAGGTTTTTTCAGGGACTCAGGGTTTCACACAGTGGGGTATCCAAGTAGCCCTGGAATTTTATAAATTCCAGGACCACCAACCATGGATTTTGGTCCACTTTTAACTCTAAGATAATATGCAAAATGTAAGAGTTTCCCCCTCAGCACCCAAAGTTATAATGCAGAGTGCAACCAGATGCCACCAGATTCCACAGTGAGAAGCAGCAGTAGTCCCCTAGACCACCAAGGAATATAGAAGACACTGTCACCCGCCCCCCCTCAGAAAAAAAAACATGTTCTTAATAAATATGCCATTAGATGCTCTTCCTTTCATTCAGGCTTGGTATTTAATAATTGCTATAAACAGACAATATGATTGGCCTTTATTATTAATGTATATATTATATTTAATGGTTGATTAGAGTGTGCTCTGTCTCACTGGTGTGCAATTATATGTGAATCAAGAGTCATACAACTCCTAATGGATTTTCATTTCTGTAAGTGCGCTAATTACTCTATAATCAGCTTTTCACACGCAAACTTGAAATTCTTCATTCCATAAATAAAGCCAGGATAGATCAATAATTAAGGGTGTAGCACATTAAAATAGCACAGCACATTGGCACTTATTGTAGCCTCATTTTCTTTCAAAAGTTTCATCCATCTTGCCTGTAAACTGTGTTAAACGGAATTATTGCATATATATTTTTTTTTAGCTCAGCATCTTCTATTACATGGATTATGGAGTAACTGGTCCCTCTGCCTCCCAATACTTTGGAATGCTATACACCAGTAAAACAACATGCAGTGTCCAAGATGAGATTCTAGTTTTGGTCCCAATGGCATAACTAAAGGGTGCTAGGTCCTGATTTTGCCACCTCTATACGAAATTGCTGGGAACAGTTTGGCAAATTGAACATTACCTTAATGAGCCTGCTAGTTTGAAGGCTTGTTCACAATTATCTTTAGGAAAGGCAGGGTTTCTCAATACCCAGACTCCTTTAATCTTGTCCCAAAACACCGCACTTCTTCTAAGCAGTTGCCTGACAATGTGAAAATGAAAATGGTTAAGGCCAAGGAAGCAGGAAAAAGCTAGAAGATAGCAAAGTGGTTTTAGGTTCCAAAATGTAATTATGATATGGCAGTTAACAGAAGCAGTGGTCAAGGAAAAGCCTGGTAGACCCAGAAGAAGATACTGCTCTAGAGTCAAAGACAAATCAGAACCCACGTTTGACGGCATATACATGCAGATTTAGCCATGACATAGACAATTCTGTATGGACTTGCAAGTCCAGCAGGAGGTGGAAGGTTGTGCAGACAGCATTGTGTACACTGAATAATCCAAGTTTCACTTATGTGGTAAGGTGATCAGAAATAATTTGAGATTTTGAGGCATGAAAAATCCACATATCCCACCATAAGCAACCGCAGTGTGTTTGGAACTTTTTTCTTGAAATCAACTATTATAAGGCTCATCTACCCTGACAAGCTGTTTGAGGGGTTGTTGACCCAGTTTGAAGAAGACCCACCTGACTTTATTTAGCAGCAAGGTGGTGCCCCACCACATTGGCATAGACAGATACACTGTTACGTCATCCAGCGTCTTACAGATGCCCACAACGAACATCTGTAAATGTTTGTAGAATCTTGAAGAGTAGCTTGTCATGTTTTACTTGTATTTGTAAAAAAGAAAATAATATCAAACTGACAAAAAAACTTTCAGGCACAATAATGATTTAGTGTGCTCTCCAGGATGATAATAATTCTATTCTCTTCAAGAACAGTACAAAATTCACTTTCAGAGTTCCAATCTTTCATAGAGTTCTACTTTTTTATTTTTCAATTTTCCCAAGTACAACTCAATACAGATTTCCCCAGTATGGTATATAGGCCCTGTTTTAAAAGCACCTGTATTGTATGTACTCCACCAGGTTCAATGGTGACAGAAGAGCTTGCCCCACCAGACCAGATGGAGTAAGAAAATGGTCAGAAGAGGAAAGATTTTACCAAGCAGTAGCGGAAACTGTTCTACAGAACCTAAACTATGCTGACAATGGGCCTTTACTACCCAAGGACAATGAGCCCCTCCTGCCAACCACCAATGCAGCCTGTCTACTCACTTTCTAGCCCCCCCACCCTTCTTAGTGACTTTAAGTAACACCAGAGTAAAGCTAGCTAGTAGCAGTAGTGAGTAACGTTGCTCTAGGATAAAGCTCCTTCTTCTTCAGTAGCAGTTCCGTGTACAAGGTATAATTACAGACAAGGTGAAAGATACCGTACAGGAACCAATACAAACTAAATGCTACAAAGTTCAAACAAATAAAGTGTTGTGTGAGCAGGAGACAATAGGAACAAAAGCCCTTGCCCTTGCAAGCAGACAGTCTAAAGGTTTCTTTGTGAACTTCCAAGATGGCGCAGGCTCTTGGAGGCACCAAGGTCCTTGTCAGAATTTACAAAGATCCTACTTTGTAGTGCATTTTGTCGTTGGCAAAGAAAATAAAAGTTAAAAAAAAATCATTTTTGTGTGCTGCACCACTTCTTTCAGCATCTGTGACAGCACCAATGCCAAAACAATGAGATATGAATGGGTCTTAAAAAATCCTGTTCAACATCCTTTCCTATGTAACCTTATGTGCCATTCTTGCTCATGATACAATGCATAGCACATTCATTATAGTAAATCCAACTCTCCAAAGTAGAAGAAAAGTATATTACCTTGCAGTAATATAGTTTTCTTTTTGTCAGAAATAAGCTTTTCATTGCATCATACATGCATATGAATGGAAAAGATGTGGCTCTTGTAACTCTGTGTTCCTCTTAAAGCCTGAGTGCTGCTAACACATTATTTGTGAAGCATATGGACAGTTAACTACTTGAAAATAGAATGGTATGCTTTTAGAACGCAGAATTGTAGCCATATTTCCTGATGTGAGATAGAATGACACTGTTTCATAGCTTTTGCCTGAATAGTTAATCTGCCTTGGAGCAAGCAGTTGTGGAAATATACGAGACAGTTTGTATCGGTTTATCGCCGTTTCTGCATGGAGTCATCAGCTCTGTGGTAAGTGCTGCTAATATGGAGCTGTCAGCTAGACATCATCTAATTACTATTCTTTTGTATCACGGTGGAGGAAGGAAATGGAGGCACTTCACTGCCACTATTTTCATGTCAGCGTTTTTTTTTTTTTGGAAGAAACTCTTTAAGATGGCAGTAGAGAAGCTGAAACCCTGAAGGGGCTCAATGAGTTTGCAGTACTTGGCTGAGGTGTGTGACTCAGGAGAACATCTGGCTCTGGTCTGCTATGTCTGTGTCTCTGTCTTTTGTTTCACAGAGGGAGACAAGCAGCTGTCTGCGGATGTTTCCCTTGGCTCTGCCCTTCCATTCCTGGGGTCAGATAGCCTCATCCAGGGAAGGGCCCATGTTCTTGGAATATATCTAAGGACTATTGCATTTGAGCTCTGATTCAGGGGACTAGCCTTAGAGAGGAATAATGTCCTATTCATCATTTGACAATCCGTTTCTCGCAAGATTCAAGACAGATGAATGTTTCTTACATACCTATGATGTGATGCTGGAATAAAGCTCCTTCCATTGAAGCCGTTACAGAGGAAATTGTCAGATGAAGACCTCAAATAATAATACAAATATTGCTAAAGGGACGCTTCCAGATTAAGGGGAGGTTAAAGCTCTTATTTCACTCTATTATACTAAAAAGGAGGCCATTTGCCTCAATCTATGATCTCTGCTTGCAGCCTACTTAAGACGTAAGTGTTTAAAAGCAGTCAACTTTAACCCCTCCGCCCTGCCACCCTACCCTGGGGTTACAAAGAAAAAAAAACCCTACATTATCCATGGGCCCACCCCGATCCTCCAGTGCTCCGGATTCTGGGCGCCATCATCTTGGATGAAAAGCAAAGAGTTGCATCCCCCAGTTCCACGCGCACTCCCACATGCCCATTTAAGTTAAAGGGGCAGCAGGAGAGCGTGCAGACCCGGGGGATGCAGCTTTGTGTCTTTTCTTGTGGTGCCATGGGAGACCAGGAGGATGGCCTGGGCCCATGGAGGTAAGGGTTTTTTCTTTGTAACCCCCATCCTGCCTCAGCTCCAGGGTAGGGTGGCAGGGTGAGGGGGGGTTATAGTTGACTGAAGTTCTGCTTTAAGCAGTTTATCACAAGACTTGCTTGCAAGGAGTCATGGCAGTCTCTGACTGTAAGGCCACCAGCAGAACTGAATCTGTGGGTCACCTTATAGTAACCTGTAGACATTGGGGTTGATTTAGAGCCAGGTAAGAAAACTCACTCCTTTTTAGGAGAGAAAACTGTCATTCACTTTCATTATCTGCCTTGGGGCTGATTCAACACCAGGTAAACATTTGCATTCAGTTGTTGAAGCAGCCCCAAGGAAGACAATGAAAGTGAATGGCAGTTTTCACTCCTAAAAAAAGAGTGTGTTTTCTCACCTGGCTCTGAATCGATCCCATTATGCCAAACTTTAATATATGTGCACTTGGGAGGCCACAGATCAGTTATACTTAGCCTAGGGCTGTTGTAGAAGCAATGTAAATATATAAAAATGACATGTATTAAAAAATATTTAAGATAATTTTTTATTTTTTTTTCCATCTACTTGGAAACATGTAAGAGGGTCACAAGGACCCTTATAACAGTTTAAAGCATAAGAGGTGGATGGCAATCCACCTGCTGACTATATAGACATATGACTTGACTAAAATAACAAAAGCGTACTCACCTGTCAGGCGTGTCAGGCCTCAGCTCACTCCCTCCATTGCAATGAATGGAGAGAATGTGGCAGCATCTCTGTGACTGATGTCAGGGTGCAAGAGCCTGACACGGAGGTGCAGGTGACTGGAATGTGGACCCTGACGGCGATGATCGTGCTTACAGTACGTCCTGGAAATTTACCTTTCCAAAGATCCCACAGTGCATGTATGCTTTGGCATTCTTCGGACAATGGATGCTCCAGTGCCATGCCTGAGTAACTGATCTGGTAGTGTACATAAGTAGCAGACACTAAAGTCTTTTTAGAGTGACAGGAGGAAATGCAGGACCTCATTATATAGAGAACAGAGAACAATGAGAACAGTGAAAACACTCTGGAGATCAATCTATTTGACAGGGTGTGTCTGCGCTGTGACAGTCACATGAAAAGTAGATTTTTAGACACGTACAGTGTTAGCGATGTGTTTGATGTGCACTGTGAAGGACAGGATGTGGATACCCCGCTGCGCACTGTTAATTTAGTCAGCTGAGAACATAAACCCCCCTCCCGCCCTTGACTTCTCTCATGTTTCATATGGCAAGCCACTTCCGCTCAATACTCCCTGTGGTGCTTCGTAGGACCTGCACTAAGTAAGTCTTCCTTTCATCTATCCAACTCACGTCAATATTTCTTTTAATGTCCCCATTCCCCCCAGAATCACAGTTAAAAACAGTTGGTTTTTGCTTGATATTTATTTTACTTCTTTGTGTCTTTTTTGTCATTTTTTGTTGAGAAATGATGTTACATATTTTAACAGCTGCCATTCTTCAGCAGTACCATGATATCCTATACAAAGGCTTGCAGACAGTTGATTTACTCTGTGCTCTATATCTGGATATCAGAGGTCACCTTGGGACACCTTGACTCCTGTGAAAGCACATTGCCTGCAGGCTTATTGCTTTACATGGTTGCAGAGTGTATCTGTGATTGTCTAATTGGTTAGTAAATCAGCTGCCCTTGCTCACCAAATGTTATTTTAAGGATGAGCTGACCCACCGCTTATTTGGTTCGCAGGCTGTTTAAACGGTTAGTTCATGATTTTCAGATTTCTTTTATAAACCTGAAGCCGATTACAAGCCAAACATGTCTATGGTGTTTTTTATTGTTTAAAAAGCCCTCCTGGCTACCAGTCTGACACATCAATCATAAAGGGCTGGTAGCCCAGCGAGGACGAGTGGCCAGCCCTATGTCTTTCAGCACAGGTCTGGTGCTTTTTCCGAGGGTGCTGTGGACCTCTTACCAGTTTTCAAACAGTATAAAAACAAAAAGAAACACACTTGGAAAAAAATGATTTTAATCAACTAAATAAAAATGTACTCACCTCCAGTGGCCTCTTCTAGTGCTGGGTGTTGTCCTCCTGGTGTCGAGCCAGAGGCCCTGTCTCTGATATATATAAAAGACTCCCTCCACAGAGAATGGCATTACCTCTGAAGGAGCCCAAATGCTGGCAGAATGGTCACTTTGACTTTGACAGCTACTGTCGTCAAAAGAGAAGCCCCCAGAGGAGCCCTGGGTGGCAGCTAATGGATGGCACCCAGTACTGGAACAGGCCGCTGGAGGTGGATATTTTTTTAATGAATCTTTTCAAAATTCTTTTTTTCGAGGTAGCAGTTTTGGGCACTCCTGGAAGAGCAGTAAACCTATGTCAAAAGGCATCAGGGACTGGTATCCATTGCTGAGGTCCAGCTGTCCAGCTACTGAGTTATGGGAATACCAATACTGCTGCTTGAGCACTTTGGAATGCATGCTCCGTATGTAACTAACTCACCTCTACCCATGATTTGTTCATCACTAACTCCTTCATCATCATTGCCCTAACTGAAACAGGCTGCCCCCCCCCCCCCCAGACACAGTCTTGCCTGCTCTGGCATTTGGAGGTCTCCAATTCAGTCACACCCCCAGTCCTGGCAATAAACAAGGTGGGGGTGTAGGTGTCCTGCTTTCCAACCGCTGTAGCTTTAGCCCAATCCCTCTCTTGCCTTCTCTTTCCTTTTCTTCATTTGAAAACCACTGCATCTCCCCCTCTCCACCTTAACATTGAAGTCATCTCTAGTCCCTTAGGCCCTGTCATTCTTTTCTTACACCACTTCTTAACCTGGCTTCTTCACTTTCTCTCAAGTAACATACTCAGAATAATCATGGGAGACTTCGACCTTCCCATTGACATAAACAGTTCTGCTGCTGAAAAAGAGGCGCTTTCCTAAAACAGAAAGTATTTGCACAGTACCCAACACAAGGAAAAATAGCATTACCCATCAATCCTTGCAGCAGGCGGAGCTATGCAAATCATCTATTTATAATCCAATGCCCTTAGAAATGCTAAGGTTGCAATGCCAAGGATTAGCTTTAAATTTACACAGCCAAAGCATCCAACTGGTGGACACGTGTTTCGAGCTTTAGGCTCTCGTCTGCACTAGGGCGGATGTTGCTGCTGCAATACTTCTATCTCTCACTGCTTCCTCATTCAAGGTGTATAGCACCAAATTTCTGTTAATCAGGTGACCAATGGAAACCATTCAGGTTTGATGTGCAAGCCCACTGGAAAATTCTGATTTGCCACCGTCAGTCACATGGTTACTAGCCACTCGTGAATGAGGAGGTGGTTGAAATATGGATATAGGATCGTTTTAATAGAGGGAGTGAAACCTTCCTTAAAGCAGAAACCCAGTCAAATACAACCCCCTCCACAGTCCTGCTGCCCTCTTCTGGTTCAGGATGGGCGGTTGCAAAGAAAATAAAACCCTTACCTCAGCCACCGTCTACACTCTACACCCATTTCAGTTAATGGACAGCGGGCTCGTGCATGGAGACAGGGAATGCTGCTTTGTGCCTTTCTGTGGCCTCACAGAAACAAGGAGAGTGCAGCTTAGGTAAGGGTTTTTTTTCATCATAACCCGCCAGGAAGGTGTGGTGGTTGTTTTTTTTTACTGGAATTGTGTTTTAACTTACTTGTCTGGGACTTAATTTGTGCTTGCACATGAGTGAACCTGAGAACGACTCCTATCCAAAAGTGACAGAAGCTAATACACGTACCCTCCCCCAGTGAAAAAGCAGGGTTTACAGTATTAAATAGTGGTGTTTTCAGGAAATCAAGTGGCTTCCAAATTTGGGATGCCCCTCTGGTTGAGCCCCCCCACCCCACATTCACCAGGCTTCCTCACCATGCATGCTGCATTCCGTCCAGCAGGCCGACGTTGTGGCCACTCCCACTCCCTTATTTCATTTATATGCAACACATACATCGCTGATTGGATGAAAGCCTGTGGATGTGCTGTGGGATTGGGCAAAGTGAGTTCCTGGGGAAAACTGAGGGGGTACACATTCTGATTTGGGATGCCCCCAGTGCAAGGACCAAAACCCTGGACAGTGAAAATCCCAGATTTTGGTACTATTCAAGCAGCTTGAAGAGAAATTAAATATGTTAAAACCGCACATATTTAGCTAGAGTTCAGCTTTAATGCTTCTCTACACATACACAAGCCTCCCCGTGATGGTGTGTGTCTATATGCTAATAAAGAGACATTGTGTCACATCATACAGCATGCAACACTTTGGTCACACTCCAGCCATCTGACATCCATCTGTGTGTTCTTTGGCCAGACATTTTGTGATTCACAAAAGTTGGAGAACGTACTAAAGAAAGAAGAGGAACTGCTATGTGATGACTTATTACCTGCCATTTGCATTGTGCTACACTTTCAGTGAAATATTTTCTTATTAGAACAAGTGGGTTGTTTGCCTAGCTGTTTAGAGGCACATTTAAAATATAAGAATTTATCCAGTTGGTATCCAGTGGCATTATTTACTACTAAAAATCTATTTTAGTATTATACAGTACTCAAGTAGTATCTACAATATTAAGCAAAAATTCGATAAAAGTTGGAAAATAGTTCAAACATAGTTTTGGGCTATGCTAATGATGGTAGACACCTCACCCCAGGATGGTAAAAACAGTCAAAGGCAGTAAGTGTTTATGTCCAGGTCCATCCACTCTGATGACACATTTATAAGCTTTTGCACATGTGCCTTTCCACAGTGTCGCTGGCTTGGATGCCTGGGGCCCGCCAGTAGAAGTGACTCCTACATTTAGATACAAGTATTACTGGCTTACAATCAGGGCCCATGCACAGAAACATTATGCCAAAGTGTATTGTCTCTGTATGTGCACTTGGGATGCTACAAATGAGCTATACATGATTCAGGTTTGCTGATAAATGTCCTCAAAGGGGCCCACCAGGCCTTTTCTTCATATCCAAACTATAATTTGGTTTGTTGCACTAAAGGGGGCTTTACCAATTTATGCTTGGCTCTGGGCAGCTTCTTCACCTTATTAGGTTTTGGTTGATCAAACTATAAATACTAATCCAAAGTCACTGGCCATCTTAGGGAAGGGTCACTAAATAGGTAATCTGGCAGTCTTCTCAGCAAAGCCTCTGAAACAGTTCAGGGAATTGTAAGGTAAACATTTTTTTAATCCTGCTGGGAATTGTGTACCACCATAGAAGTATTTTTCAGGTATTTTCTAGGACAGGAGTTCCCAACCAGTGGTACACAAGATCCGGTGGTACACTGCAAGGCTACAAAGTGATCTGCATTCCAACCTGTACGGCTGCTGTGTATACCTTACCCAAGCCTTAATTACTCCATTAGTACAAAACAGCTCCAAAAAGCGATACAAACAATTTAGGTGAATTTCATGTAATTTAAGTGATTAGTTTGTGACTTTTTAACATGGTTGTAGGTGAATGACAAACCATCACCTAAGTGGTACCTGAGATAAGTAGAAAACCAAATGAGCTGACGCCTACCTAGTACCTAGTCCTCTAAATCATTTTTTCCTCCCATCGGTTAAAAGTTTAATCTCTCAAAGAAGTCTGGAATATTCATGGATTGATAAAGGGATTGTTAAGCTAGGGCAAAATGATTCTATGAGCATTGCTCTTTCAAAATCAATACAATTAAAGCAGGGGGTGTCAAATCTCTGCACAGGTTTTCATGTAGTGCTTTAGCTGGATATAATGTGATCACACATATACTTGTGATCCTTCAGAAAGGATCGGATTTTTGATACATACACACAAAATGTCACAAATTATACAATAAAATAACAAAACTATCCCTCTCCTCTACTCCTCCAAAACAAGCAGGCAATAGGGCAGAAGGAGATGGGGCAAGAAATGTGGAACTGGGTACTGTCAGGCCCAAGGCCTGATTATAGAATAAGCATATGTATTATGATTGTATAATGTATAGTCCAAGACCTGGGTGAGGGGTCACTCAGACCGTTTTGTGTATTCCAGCTTTATGGGGGCTCTGTTTGTGGTACTTCCTTCTTTGAAGTCAAAGGTCTTTGAAGCAGCAGGATGTGCTGTCTCTGCACCCACCATAAAAAACAGAACTCAGATAAGAGACCTGGGAGAGAAATGCCCTCACCTGGTGTGGTCAGGGGGAGGGGGGATGAAGCTTTTCACTCCTAAGTTTAGCTAGTAAAACCTAATGCTAAGGACATTCTAAGTCAGAAACCTAAGGGAGAAATCTCTGACACAAGCCTGTGGCAAAAACGCTGGACATAAGACCTTAAGAAAACCGCTGGAGACGCTCACCATGACTGCAACGCCATTATACTGTAAGGACTTTCTTTTTATTTGCTGAACTGATCTTTGCTGTACTCTTTTAAATATTTTTGTACCTGTATGTCATGTGTTTCTATATATTATATCTAGCACTGTGATACCTTTTTATCAGAGTAAATGTTTAATTAATCAACTCTGGCCTTTGATCTCTAAATATATGAGCTCACCTTTCTGGTGAAACACGTTTATCAAAGGGTTAATTTGGTGGCTTGCTGGGACTAGTAGTGCATACCCAGGGGTCTGGTGGCTTTAACCCTTGCACTGTCACACTCTCTCTAGCATCTTGGCTGGGCTGATAGAGTGCGATCGTGACAGGTACCACCCACAAACACCCAGTGGTGCAGGCTGGGAGAAAGGGACGGAAGCATCTACATATACACAGTAGTTTCGCCGATAACCACCACCACCACCATTCTAGACACATTCAGGGGCCATGTTGACAGGTTTCCAATCCTGTGATTGGTAACAGGTGGCAAGGCGGGGGGCATCCTGGGTTAGTGGCCTGGAATTACTGGGCAGTGCTGGTTGGACGTTCAATTGTCTTTACTGCTTGACACTGGTACAGAATAGGGCAATATGTAGTGGGGGCAGAGCAGAGGTCGGTGAAAACTTGGCAGAGATGTTTACTTAGATGTGACAAGGGACATGGTCAGGCAAATAGGGTCAGCAACAGCTCAGCACAGGACATGATTCAGGAAGTGGCAAACTATGTGATCAGACAAGACAGGGTAGGCAATAGCTTGGCAGTCAGACTAGCAACAGGCAAACCTTGGCAGGGCAGGCTGAAAGAGCAAGCACACTGACAAGGTGGTTGACATGCTAGTTCTTGGAGGCAGTCAAGTAAGTAGCATACTGTGACCAACCGTTTTTATAACTTTTCTGGTCACTTAGAGCACTTTTGATTTGGAACCATTTTACAACCAAATTGTCCAAACTAAACTTAAACAAAAAAATAATTTCCTCATTACAAGTTACCAGTCAAAAACATTTTTGTATATATTTGGAATACCACTTGTTTTTGCCTTGTATTATGTTTTTCCCATCCTGTAATTATGTCTGTAATTAAATACCCAGCAAGTTAATGATGTAACGCCTTCCATGAGCTAGAGCAGAGGCACGCTATGTGAACAAGGTATAGGCACATCATGGCTATCGTTTACAGTCTTGGCAGAATGAGTAAGGGGGAACTCGGTGCCTCTCCAGCCTTTTCTAATAGTCTAGCCTATGCTGGATGTGTGAGAAAGTTCCATGTCAGTAAACAGGTGCTCTCCGCCCTGTACACTATGAAAGATCGAGTCTCCATTTGTGCTGAGACTCCCTACTGCAAGGGCTTAATGACTATTCAACCTCAACACAAAAAAACCCTTTAGCATCTTTTGTACATAATTTATTACTTAAAAAGTGAGGTGAACTGTGAAATCCCAGTGTAGCTTACACAAGTGTTCATGATATGGAGCCAATGCTCTTTCGGGGTTTTCTTTTTAATCTGTGAAGCATCATTTAATATAAGCGTTGCTAACAGCATTAGACAAATGTGGCAGCCCTTTGATCAAACCCCTCTGAATATTGCAATAGAATGCCACTAAGGGCATCGGAAAGGCCTTAACAACACAAATAATACCACATGGTTCTACAAAGACTGCTGCTGTCATCAAGTATGGGTGACATTGGTCTGGTCATTTAATGTAATATTGTTGCTGCCCCTCTTCTGTTCTGATGCAGTTCAGCCAACTTTAACTGCATATTCTCTCTTGAATCCAAATACCAAGTCAACGAGGATAAGATTTATAATATTTGTGTGTTCTGCCTTCTGGAAAGCAACTCAAATTCATGAGAAGACCACCGACAAGAATAATTTGATATAAACATTGGAGGTTTATAGTATTCATATAGAACTTTTTAACCGTTGAATGTGTTTTTTTAAAGAATACCAGTAAATAATGGCACAGTTCCCCTTAGTCAACTCTAAAATAGAGAACAAGACTAGGAAAAAAAGTAGTAACCACTTTACTATGATCACTGTACTTTCATACAATACAATACAAATCACTTTATTTAGCCAAGTACATATAAAGAGATTGCACAATGAAATTGTTTCATCAGGTTACAAGTAATTCAGGGGGGCAGGGAATCACAGGGTACAAACCGGTCTATCTGCCTGACTATGCAGCGGAAGGGATATTTCATAGATGCACAATGTATACATGTAGCACTCACTGTCAGTTGGCAAACTGTCTTTTGTTCAGATAGTTGATGGCAATGGGGTAACAACAATGATCCAGTTTATTGCTGCCTCTATTGGGACAGTTTACATGTTGGAAAAACCTGGGTCCAGTCGTGTGCTGTTGAAATCTAGAATGATGATGAATGCTCTGGTGATTTCCTTTCTCATTCTACAATTCTCTTGCCAGAGTAGTTCTGGCTATTCATCTATGGCATGTGGGGGGATGTACAACCCCACCAGGATCAAGGAGATACATTTTCTTGGGGTGCAGAAGGGCCTGCACCTGAGTGACAGTGAATTCTAGATCAGTGAAGCAACCAGTGCCTAGGACAGATACTTTGTTGGCTCATTTAAAATGTATGTAGAAGCATATCCCATCTCCTTTCAGTTTCCAAACGATGCATAGGTTTTTGTCAGCCCTGTAGATGTTGTAACCTGGGATCTCGATGATGGAGTCAGGGATAGTGTCACTTAGCCAGGTCAAAGAACGGCCAAGGTTGAGATCATGGAGCAAAATAGGTACAATGGATCACATATAAGGGTTGATTCAGCGCTGTGATTCTTTTTTTTGTCACGTTTTTTTAAGACAAGTCTATCTGAAAACTTTTCAAGTGTATAAAGAAAGAATGCAAGAAAAAGGGTACAGCATAGACTGGATCTAGCCAGTTCCATTGTACTTATTAATTCAGGGTGCAATAGGCACAATGGATCACATATAAGGGCTGATTCAGCACTGTGAGTACCATGAGTTTTTTTTTTTTCATATTAATTTTTTCCTCGGTACAATTCAGCACCATAATTTGCACAGCTAATAAAAAAAAACACACTTCTTATACTTCTATACATTTTATCAATTTATGATTCCACTGGCTTGAAAATCAAGTATACTAGTGATTTGAGATTTGTAGATTGCACTGAATAGCTCATTCAGATATATAAATGAGGGGACTGTAAAGCATCTAATCTGCTGCAGTCAACTGTCAATGTAAACCTGCTTTGAATTCAGCGCTGGAATACATGAAGCCATATGTGGGTCCAGTTGGGGTCTGTCCAGACGTGATCACGGGCCTATACAAGTGGTCATTTCTTCCAGTGTTTCAGGGCCTATGCCAGGTGTCAGTCAGTCATATCCAAATGTGTGTTTCGATTTTTAAAGAAGCTTGCTAGGAAAATGTTGTGTTTGCACATTACAGCAACAGCCCTTATGGGGATTACTTTGCGCATACCATAGATTGGAGTCATGTGTTGGATGGTCTCTGCTTGAGATTATGCACAATCTGCTTAGAGCATTGTCTGTGCAAATACATAGCTCAAAATAGATGGCTCTCCGCTGATTAAGAAATCAAACAGAATGATCAGTAATCCGGCTGCGGAGGATTCTCAATGAACAGAGAAAATCTCTTTGAAAGCTGTGATATGCTGGAGAGGCCAAGGGCTGGTGCGGGTTCTGAGCCATAAAAGCCTACATAAAATTATCATTGCACAAAGACAGAAGTAACAGCCTAAAAGAAATATGAGGGCCCATTGTGCACACATAAAATGGATCAATCCACATTGCTTGTGTGTCATGCAATATATACAAGGCTATATCACTGCTAATGGCTGACATGAAAGAGTTTATTTCAATTTTAAAACATTGTTGTCTATATAATTCATTATTATGCCCCTAAAGCTGGATGCTGGCAGTTGCAAAGGGTAATGAATAGAAACAGAAAATGATTACGGTACATAATCGTGATAAACTCTAAAGTTATCTGTACCCAGTAAATTTCAAGGCAGATGTTATTGGGTGGAGAAACAAAATGTAGCCTTTTCCTGAGTAAAAAAAGTTACATAGTATGTGCTGTATGGATGAAAATAGACCTTAGTTCATGTAGATCAGCCTGTATATAAAACATGGAAACAAAATCCCTGGACCATCTACAGTACACCTTGCACTCAGCGGTTGCCTTGTAATACAAGTAGCTGGCTACTAGAGGGCAGTGCATCTCAAAGCAGAAAGTGAGGCACTGATGAACTTCTCTTTAGAGGTGGGTGACACACATGTTCCACTGGTCTGGTAGTGCTGGGTGTACCTGGAGATGCCTATGTAGAATTTTCCCAGCTTACCTCTTCCCATCTCATAGTCACATAGCTTTTCTTCTTCTTCTTAAAGTAAGTAAGTAAATGAACACAAAGATGCAGGAATATATTAGGAGAGAGGGCCCTGCACTTGTGAGCTTACAATCTAAAGAGAGGGGGGCTGAGGCAATAGGCCAAGTTACAAAGGGTATGTACTAAGCAGGTGTCCAGTGTTCTGAGGGATAATAAGATTGTGAGATGGTGGGTTATGTCAGAATATAGTCTCTTCTGAAGTCTCTTCAGAGGTTTTAAGAGCACTTTTGAGCGTTTTAAGGGAAGGGTAGTGACCAATTGTATGTGAGTGGGAAGGGCATTCCAGAGGAGTGGAGCTGCACGTGTGAAGTCCTGAACTCGAGAGTGGGATGAGGTGATCAAGGTAGAGGACAGGAGAAGGTCATGAGCAGAGCAGAGATTGCATCAGGGTTACATAGTTAATATAGTTTAAAAAGACAAATGTCCATCAAGTTCATCCAAGGGACAGGGTTAGGGAAAGTTATTTTTATTTTTTTACTTTTTATCTAATCTCTGCTTACCTCTTCCCTGCTTACCTGTGCTCACTTCACTTCTAGTAACCTCTGCTTACCTCTACTCACCTCTTCCCACATCGTCCCATCTTGGCTCTGCTCACCTAACTTTTATCCATCTCTACTCACCTCTTCCGATCTCACCTCGGTCCATCACTTCTCTTTACATCTGACCTCGGCCCCATCACCTTACCTTTACTCACCTCTGCTGACATCTTCCCACCACGCCTTGGTCATCTTAACTCTTCCACTTCTGTCACCTCCCTACCTTTCCCTGCCACCTGTGCTCAGCTTTGCATATACATAAAGGCATACATAGCTTATATTTTATTGTGGTCCTTTGAAGAGGTGCAATATGGCAAAGCGGCCCTTAGACCAAAAAAGGTTTAGGGCCTTATTTATCACGGGCTAGCGCCAGGTAGTGTCTGATGAGCGCCAGGTACCGCCAGCTATCGGCGGCTACCGACTCAAGTACGCCCGGCGGCGGTCACAATGACGCATTTATCAAGCTAAATGAGGCTAGCGCCGGCGAGAGCGTCAGCTAGCACGGGATTCATCATGAAGCCGCCTGGAACGAACAGCGCCGCTGCAAATTCCTTCACAGCGCCAGGTATGACCTGTCGCTCCCTGGCATTGTCCAATGCATTTCAATGGAGCAATGTTTAATTAATCATAATTAATTGGTAATAATTTTTTTTTTTTTTTAAATGTCAAAAATTCTGAGACCACTTCTGCAATGTTCGGTTTTTTTTAAAGTAAAAAAAAATAAAAAATTTGTGCAGAATTGATCTTACATGTCTGATATTAATGTATTCATATTACAAAATGATTCAAAAAACATGTATAATGTTACAATAAAAAAATATGGTTGTTTAGGGGTTAAAAACTAGTTAACACACATCGCCGCCAGCGCACTGGGGTTTAAACAAGGAATGGACAGCGCCAGCAAATTCGGAGCGTGATTTTTTAATTAATATGAAGCAAGCCGTTCGCTCTGGCCATTCGTTGTCAGGCGCTCACATACAACGCTGAACCTGTGAAACAGCGACCCCTAAGCCCGTATTCAACATTACCGCACACCGACTGAGTCGCTGTCATCAAGCAAACGCCGGCCAAGCACAGCGAATACTGGCTGGCGCTGTAAAAATCACGCTACAGTCGCTCATCTGTCGCTACCTGGCGCTATTAATGAATCGGCCTCCCCGTGTCTCCTGATCGACAGCCAGTGGTCTAACCATTTTTACAAGTAAGGTATCCAAATCATTTTTTTCCCCCTAAGCAAATACTCCAACTTTTAATGGTTGACATCTTTATGATCCATCATCAATTCCATATTTTGATGCCTAGTAATTATCTGTTGGAGCGGCCAAATTAATAAGTATATCTCCTTTGAGGACAAGGGATTACCCTGACCACCTATTATTATGCCTAATTAGTTAAAGGGGTTCCATCAGGGTTTCTATCGCTTCCCTCACTGTATTGCTGCTATGCAGATTGTCCTTTCTAGTAATTGCCTATCTTTGGAGTTATGCTTTACCCTTAATTTGCAATTAAGCTCCTCATAAAAACAAAACATTTCCATCTATCAAAGCTCAGTGGATTTTGGTCCGCCCAGCTTATAGCTGTATATCTGTCTGCCAGCGCTATTAATTCCATTAAGCTATAATCAACATTTGTTTTTACATTTAAAGCGGACCAAAACCCACAGAGCTTCTGAAATGCATATGGCCAGAGCCCCTGCCGATGCTCCCCTCTTATGGTGTAGAACTAGAAATGGATATTTTCACTTTTCAAATCGCCCTGGAACACAGTTTTTTTTTGTTGTCCCTCTTTGTAAGATGGCAGGTGATAAGTCATTACGTTGGTGTGGCAATGACATCATTGCCACACACAACAGTAGCAATAAATCGAGGAGGTGGAGCTTTACAAGTAAAACAGGTGCCATTAACTGGGATTAGAGTGAAGTAGGGGCAATTAAAATTGTCAAAAGGTACTTGCACTCTCTTTCTGACCGATTATTTAGTGTATGTATCTTACTCTAACACAATCCTCTCCCTGTCTCCTGTCTGTTGGTGTACCACAAGACTCCGTCCTAGGACCCTGGAGTGGACTGGCCATAGGGAGACCTGGGCAAATGCCTGGTGGGCCGCCATGCTTGGGTCAATCTGGGCTGCTATCTTTACTAACACTCCCATCCAATCCCAGCCCCCCATCCCCTTCCCCAATCGATCCGCTCACCCAAGTAACCCCTGCCCATGTCCTCCCCCTAATGATATAGCCTCAGCCTTGGAGCACAGGGGGTGACTGGCCAGGAAGCAGCAGAAATGCAACTGGCTGGTCATGGGCCGGCCGGGTGTCGGTAAAATCCATGGACGATTTTTGGACCCAGTCCGCCACTGACTGCCTTTTTCAATATACACTTATGGTCGGCCAACTAATAACCATACTGGGCTTCCAATATCTTAACTCCAGTCTATTCTGAACTCTGCTGCCTGGCTCATTCACTTGCCATCTTGCTTTTCCAGGCTCTTTCCAGGCCTATCTCTTCATTTCATTTCTAATCCAGCAATACTAACCCAGACACAACCTCTGCTCTGCCTCATTCTCATGTCCTCCTCCTTGGTCACCTCCTCACACTCCACCGTGAAGACTTCTCATGTGCATCTCTACTACTCTGGAATGCACTCCCTCCACTGAATCCATCACTCTCCAATGTTCCAAGCTTAAAAGGACCCTCAAAACTCACCTTTTCAGACAAACCTGTCACCTGATTAAGCAACTACTATAACTTGGGCCCACTCCACTCTCCCACTCTCCACTACCACTCTCCAATTAGTTTGCTTCAATCATCATGACCCCTACACAGATCATTAGTCTATGTAGAAAATAGGAGACAGGATGTTATCAAGTTTCAATATGACTGTGCGATCTACAGCAGTAAGAGGGAGTATGTACAGTAAATATGTGGTTGTTCCTTGGGAGGAATGCTGAAAAGTCTTTAAATTGGTTCTGGAGTCTAAAGGGGTCCAGGGCCGGCCTCTTGCCTTACCTTACAGCATGCCGATCTGGGTTTCCCTGATGTTTAAAACCTATGGGATCATCAAAAAAAACCTTTTCAGAGTGTCCATGACTTTTTTGTAGTCCACGGCCGCAGCTCCACCTTACTTTTAGCAGAGGTGTGCTCCATTGCCAAGCCATTCAGATAGGCTGGGGACAGGAGCATGTCTCAAACTAGTGGTAAGCTAGGGATGCTGCCAGCGAGTTTGTTGTGGCACCTGGCAGATTTGAGATGAGCCAATCAGCTGTTTTGGTTCCCTTTAATCTTTATAACTCATAGATCTCAATGAGTGGATACAGTATCATGCAGTTTAAAGCATACAGTGTGTAAGCTATGATACACACATCTGGGCAGCAACCAGGATAATAAAGACATGAGTCCAAAATTGTGTCAGTCAAGAAACAGCACTAATGTGGCTCAGGTATTATCATAAAACATGTACAACCTAGTCCATAGGAGCCCAACCTTCCCGTTTAGGCCCACCAACAGGGTATTGTGGATCATCCCATATCTGGCTTTATAGCTCTGTCCAGGGGCGGACTGGCCATAGGGATTCCCGGGACAATGCACGGTGGGCCGCACTACTTTGGGGCCAGTTGAGCTGCTGCTTTTAACACCCACATTCAGTCCCTGCCCCTTAGTCTCCCTCTCAGCCCCACTGTACCCACAAGCCAAGGAACCCCAGCCCCCAATGCTATAGCCCTGGGAACATGGTTGGGGCGGCCTCAGTAAGGATGTCTCGGGCCGGCCAGGGGCTGGTAAGATCCAGGGCTGAAATTTGGCCCCACTGGCTTTGTCTGAGCACTAATTACTCCACCTGTAAAATTAGCCAAAATGAGGGTTCATTGGGCCAGAAGCAGAATAAATCAGGCAGCGCTTCTAACAGAGAGACAGCAGTGGACATCTTGCCTGACTTTTATAGTTTTTTTTCCCAGATGATCAGCCACTTTTAGGTTCAGCTTTGCTTTACAGAGGTGAGCCTGTTGGTTGAATACCAAAAGAATCTTAGCAGATATGAAAAACAATCACATGGATGAAAGTCCCAAGGGCTCTGCAATTTGAAACAGGCCCGGGATTTTTGATGGCTGCTCTGCATATATTAAATATGACACATAAAGCTTCCTGATTGCTGTTTACTTGCCCAGCACAGCACCACAATACGCGGCAGTTCGACCATTCTGTCTAAGCATTCTCTTCTTCCTGGTTTAGAACCTATTTCCTCCCAATGAACAAAGAGGCTTACAGTTCAGAAGTTGGCAGTCTGGTTTCTGTTAGCATATTTATGACTCAATTAGCATAGGCATATTATGTGTATATTATCAATGTCTGAAAATGCACTTTTTACTATAACTGACCAATGTAAGGTCATGTTAGCCTGTGATAGCATAACCTGGTGTAAGAGCATATGACCCTCATGGTGGAACTGAAGATTATTATTATTGTCAACTTTCGATGGAATTTTGGAAAGTGTAATTTTTTTCATGCCAAAATGATTTGTTCAAGGTGCTGAGCCGATTTAGCATTTTTTAATTGTTTTCCTGTTTTAGAAAATCTGTGTTTTAGAGAAGCAATTTTCACTACCACTACACAATCTGTTGCTGAAGGTAATGTACACCGAGTCTGTACACCAAGAAGTACCTTACACATGCCTAGAAGCTGTGTTCTGGGTGCACAGAGCTCACTTCTCTCTTCTTGGTATACAGACTTGGTGTACGTTGCCAATAGCAACAGATTTCAGGTAGAGAAAACCACTTCTATAAAACACATTTACTAACATTAAAAAATCAGCTCAGCGCGGTGATGACATTATTTTGGCACACAAAAATATACCCTTTCAAAAATTCCATCGAAAGTGGACCTCCTCTTTATAGTTGGCCAAAACTGACCCTGGAATCTATGAGACTCCAGGGCCAGCTGATTCCCTCTACCCGGGCAATCCCGAACTGGGATGCCTCACTCTGTGAAACCCTGCCAGTTGCCCGATATCCTTACCAGTCCGACGTGCCCATTGCAATGCGCGTCCGGCATCACTCACATGTTCTGAATGGTTGTGCGCAGCCGAAGGATGCGAGTGATGCCACATGCCGCCAATGCGTGCAGCTGGGAATCCATTCAGCTTCTCCAGCCGCATATTATATGAACAGCCAGAGAAGCTGATTGGATGAGACCCCGCGTATTCGCCGTTTGACTGAGGAGAGGTAAGTTTACTGGGCCAACGGCGAGATTTCACACAACAAAGCACCCCAAACCAGGGTGTCCCAGGGGGATGGACCAAAATCTTGGATTTATAGTTAGCTTGACATACAGCTTTTTTGCAAAATAGAACAAATGACTATATTCTGAGCAAAAACAGCACTAGAAAAAAAATATCACATATAAATGACACAAAAATGGGACAGTGTAAAAGTTGATGTGACAGTCAGCTGTAAGATATTTGTGAAGATCATTAAATAATACAATAGCGATAGGTACAGTGGTGGTGCACTAGGTGATATGAAAACAGTTCTATCCTGGGACCCCTAATTTGTTTACACCTATGGTCCCAGACAGATTATAAACTGATCTGGCTTCCAATAGCCATTCTATGCTCATGACATTAATATATACCTGTCAGGCCCAGGTCTGTCTCGCTTCTATCTTGTGTTCTAGAGACTGTCTAGCAGCATCTCATTCATGCCATATCTCTACCTCATATTGAACATGCAGATGACATAGTGTGTCCTTTTCCCAAAAATCCAACTTTGATACTGTCTCCCATATAATAGTATTTGTCAGTGATCTAGCAAGCATAGCTGCTCTCCAAACACAATGTCTTAGTGTTATCTTTGACTCCTGTCTCTCATTAGCACCTCACATTCAGTCACTAGTCACCTTCTGTCATCTTCAGTATAAAAACATCTTCTACATCTGTTCCTTCCTTACACTCAACAACATTAAATTGGAGTGTATGCCCTGATCATATCCTAAATAGACTAGTGCAACACTCTTCTCTTTGGACCCAACCATATTTTCTTAAATTCCTTGGCAAATTTTTTGTTTCCACACAGGATGGGATGAAAAGAACTCAACCCTGCATGAATGTAATGAATGAATGTAATCTTGCATGTCAGAATTCTCGCATCATTCAGGGGACACATACAAGACAATCTTGCACATTTGAAGGCAATTGAGAAAGCCAGCATGCCCCTTCCCCTAACAGCCAGCATGGAGCAAGCGAAAAATAGACTAATTCAACCTCCTGTCTCCTCCTGGGGTCTCTGAATCATGCGAGTGTGTCCACATTTTAAGATTTTTCTCAAATGAAAAGATAAGAATACTCGCTTGAGTACCAGCTTGCACGAAAATTCTTGCAAAAATAAAATCTAAAAAACAAGGTGCTTTCTGAATCATGCAATTATGCACGGATCTGTCAAAAATGAGTTGTTCTCACCTAAAATCATGCAAGAATTCTTGCATGGAGCTAAATCAAAGTTATATTACTTTAGAAAATTATGAGCCATACCTCTATTATGTAATTGACGCCTATGCTTAAGACGGTAAACATTTAAAACCTTATCCCCATGAAGTCCTTTATCCTATGAGTTTTATGTAAACAGCCTGTTAAGGTGGACCACGCCCTGGGATTTTCACTATATGTGGCCCCCCCAGTTTTGGGTCTCCTGCTGTGTGAAACCCCCCAGAACACCAAACTTGTGTCAAACGTGGAAGCAACTACCTGCAGTCTGTTGCTCTTGGCAACTGTACATCAAATCTGTACATCAAGATTTACAAGAAGAGAGAAGCGAGCCCTGTACACACAGAACACTGCTGCTATGGCCACTACTGAGGTGAGGTAGCTCACTCACACTTACACATACTCAGCAGAAGTGTTCTGTATGTACAGGGCTCACATCTCGCTTCTTGATGTACAGACTACAGGTGTATAGTTGCCAATAGCAACAAATCACAGGTAGTGAACGCAGCTTCCATAAAACATACATTTGCCAACATAAGAAAAAAATACTAGATAAGCACCTTGAGGGCATCCTTCTCCAGAACAAAAACATATATATTTTCAAAAACGCCATGAGATTTTTTTTTTCTGAACTGAGGCCAGTGGGACAAAATGCCTCAAAATCGGACTGTCCTGCCGAGCGTGAAACAGTTAAATATTAGGTATTTTCTATGACATAAGCAGATACAATTGATGGAAATAGTAGCTGGGATTATCTGGATTTATTTAGTTATATCAACAACTTACTTGAAGACACTAGCCCCCTTTAATGTGCCAAATGATGCTGTACTTTGTTCGGCCCATACATATACAACAAATGTGCTGCAGAGTTTGATGTGAGCATGTTGTGACAGTTGCAACAAATGATGGCAGCCTGATTACACCACTGACTTCAAAGACTTTAGGCCAACATTCAATTTATACACTTAACAGATGTGAGGAAGACTCATTGGGCCTTTGCACATGGCCTCTGGGCTATACGCTAAAGAGACCCAATTTTGCTTATACCGTATGTGTCTTGTAGAGATGGATCTGAGGTTTCTGAAGCCTGCTTTTTATGAAACCCAGCAAAGAATTCTCATAAAAGATAATAAAACCAAATAAAATAATTGTGTAAATGGTTCAAATTAAAGCTTACCCTCATCAAAGGAATAAGACTGAGGACTCGAGCTGGCCAAGTGGAAAAGATGTCGGAAAAACAAGTATAATCAGTTTAAAGCAAACACCATTTGTGCGTACAATAAAACAATATGTGGGGTTTGTTAGGGAGGAGAAGAGAGGCTGAACAATTTTAGAAATATGAGATAACGACTGACACATGGAAAGTATGTGTTTAGTGTTCCAGTAACATCAATTCCTTCAGGATTTATAAAGAAAACTGCAGTGAGAAACATATGCAGCCTAGTTTCCTGACTGCTCCTTCATTGACATTACTGGCCACACCCTAGTTCCATGGAAGTGGTGAAGCTAGCAGAGGTGGCCTGGCAAATAACAGGGGGCTTGATTTATTAAGTAATTGATTCACGCTTATGAAACATAAATAACTTAATGAAGTTAAAATGTATTCTTTGCAAAAAAAAAAGAAAAAACAGAAATCCTAAGAGGCTGACTTGATGGACATTTTTGTGCTTGGTCCTTTGCTTGGTCAGTTGAAGATTTGGATTTGTGTCTCAGGCTTGTTCACGGCAGCCATATAGCGGTTGTCCACTGTTTACAAAGACATGGATATAAGGATATAGGGCTGACTCCAGGTGTATGTGGGCCCTTGGGTGGCAGGGTCTCAGTGGGTCACTTTGTGGTGAAGAGTCTGGTCACATCACCGAGGAACATCCCAAATCTGGATGCCCCCTAAGGATCATGCTATTTGGACCAAAACTCTAGATTTGGTCTAATTTGAAGAGCACCAAACCCCTTTAAACCTGACCTCGGAGTCTAAACGAATCTAGATTCTCCTGATTTTGGATGCCCCTGTGTGGTACCCGATCCTCTGTTCATTACTTTCCTTGAACTGGTGATTGCACTGTGGGAACAACAGTTTGAGCTAGCCGCCAAACCAGGGGGGGTTCTTTCACAAACAGGGACATACCAAATTGAGTGGACCAAAACTCAGGGGTGGAATTGCTTGCATAGTCGGTATGCCAGTGATCCCAGGGGGTTTCACACAGTAGGGTATCACATATATGGATGCTCCAGGGATAGAAAATCAGCTGGGGTGGATGACTTAAAAGCAGAATAAAACCCAGCACTTCCTCCCATGGAATCTAAATCGAGATGACCTGTTGTGTGGAACCCCGCCATTTGAGGAGATGTGGGTACCAGCTGTGGCAGAGCCCTCCCAGTTCACCGCTGGTCAAGCGCCAGCACTGGCCAGGATTTTAATGGGCCCAACCAGCCCAGCACCCAACCACAAACTGCTTTATTCCCCAGCTAGTCAACAAGTCATCAGCTGAGGCTAAAGCATTGCAGGGATACATTATCTACCCACAACCACAATGCTGAGGCTAAGCCATTGAATGGCTAAAATATGGGCTCTGGGTAAGGTAGGCAATACTACCAGCAACAAATGAGGGAGGTTTACCAGGAATTTACCCTGTGCTCCCCTTGGCCAGTCTGCCCCTGCATCTAAGAGATTGCCTCAATTCAGTATAAATGCTTTAAAAAGGCACATTTTCAGGTTATTAACACATGAATCTTTACTCCTTAAAATGTACTTGAAGGGAAAAGACTCCACAAAGCTTACCTTATCAGTGCTGGACGTCCGCTACCCTGCTGATTGGTGGCAGACACTGGGAGCCCCATCAGTGATTGGGTGCCTAGCCAGCCAATTGGTGCGGGAGCAGTTGGGCCTGAGGAAGGAGGGTAGAACCCCTGAACAATTTTAATGAATGATTTTCTTACCATTAGATTTTTAGATGAATTGGGAAACGATATGGAATTGTTTCCTACAAAAAGTTGAAAGTGATCTATCATTGTTGCTGAGGAACTGGTTGTAGTTGATTAATGTTCACAACAACATCACAGTTAACCTTCTACCTGTGCCCCCTGTAATTCTCTGCATTCCCCTGGACATCCTATAGATGTAATTATGCTCTTCTCACCTCTTAGATGTGTATCTACAGCCTTGCTCATCTACATCAAGGGTGATACCACTGGGCAGATTTTGATTTATATGCACATATGTGTGACCTCATGGGGTGTTTTTTTGTGGATTATGTCATCATGCTGAGATATATTGTTTTATATAAGTGTGGAAGTTCTGGTTCACTGGCCGGAAGATTTGCCAGTTCAGAGTAACCCGCTACATATTTTTACTTTGCTGTAAAGCCCAACTTATTTTTCTCTTGCTGCCTTATTATTGCCGTTGGGTTTACAGTCTCTTTAGAGACTTTTGCTTTAGATGCAAAAATCCATGTAAAATCTGTCCCTAAAATCATCCAAACTACCCTTCACCCCGTGAACTGCAAAATCACCACCAAGCTTACACCATGAATAATTTACTATTTTTATATTTGAGGCGAGATGAGGAAATTAATTTGTAAACAATAACATTTTTTTTTATTTTTATTTTTTTTATATTTGTATTTGAACTTTTTACCTTACAAATGTAAACACTTTTTAACTCACATGTATAAAGATATTACATTTCTGTATGGAAAAATGCAGCTAAAGCATAGAAAGGTGCATGTTGGGTTGCAAGCACTTATTTTTTGTCTAATAATAAATTGGATATTGTAAGTTGTGAGAAAGTATGTGCCATGGGATCGCCAGTGAGTATATTATTCCTACAGGGGTTTTAACACAGCAAATCAGGGTGCCCCTTGCGATGTGGCACATGGAGCCTAATTCATTTAAAGGTTTTGGTCCCCCTTAAAGCGGACCTTCACTCTGAATAAGAGTCTCTCTTATATGTTTCCCACACCCTGTACATACAGATTGCCCACATTAAAAATCATCCTACCTGTATCTACTGCATGTTATGAGCCTTTAAACATCCAAGATGACGGCTTATGGAAGCCGTCATCTTATCAGGCAGCCTGCAAACAGGAAGTGCCTCCTGACTGTGCTGCTCTGCATTCTGGGACTGCTGACCTTTACCTGACCCCAGCTCTGCTCTGTCTGAGCGAAGCACAGCTATAACCCCGCCCCTCTGTACCTTATTCCACTCTCCTCTCCTCAGTAAGTGTAATGCTTCTGAGTCAAGATGGCGGCGCCCATATCCTAAATTCCTGAACAGAGTTGCAGCCCAGTGGGGGAAAGAATAATAAGTTAGTGACTAAAAACGTAAAATATATTAATTTTAGATGCTGGGGAATAGTTTTTTAGGGGTTTGGGCTTTTCATTAAATCACACTGAAGGTCCGGTTTAATGTCCCAGCAATGAATGCTAAATAAATACTGTAAATCACCTGGACAATGCCTTTGATTGGCAAGATCCAATGAAACACCAATACAAGGCTGGCAAAACTATTCTTCACTGTATTTGGTGAAAATAACTGTGCAGTTCTATATTTAATTAGAATTAATTGTATTAATTAAAATAAAAAGAGCGATAGCATTGATATGAGGCATAAACACTTGCATAGTTTAATTCCTTGCCCTGCCTCATGCCTATAATACTCCCAGGTGTCCTGCTGTTACAATGTAAAAAGCGGGGCAACTTCCTGCTGCTGCATTGCAGTGTAGTGTTATTATGCTGAGATTTGCTCCATTTGTAAGTGAAGGATATTTTAAGTAAGAGATTAAGCACAGGAGGGTTTTTTCTTTGTTAAGTAGGGTTTAACTCCTTAGACAATATTGGTAAATGTTTAGTATTAGATATCCCACCGCTTCCTCAGAGTTGATAATTAGTGAGTTTCGCTGTATTTTAAACCATGTATAAAATAGAAAGATAAGAGGAATGAGGTATTTGAGCTAAAGAATTTACTAAAATCCATGTTTAGAAAGTGTTCCTTAGTTTAACAGTCTAAAATAGAGACTTGTTATATGGCAAGTCCAGTAAATCATCATCAAGTCCACTGGGACCCAAATAATATTATTATTAGTGATGAGTAGTGAGTGGCTTTGGATCCAGGCTGATGCTAGATTCCAGGTGGCATGCCGCCCATCACGTGAACTGGTATCTTGGGCCCCTTACTAATTCACAAATAGTTTAAAAGAGGAAAAAAACATTTTTAAAATGAAAAGAAACAAACTTACGATTGACATGTCTACCTTCATCTGTCTCAATTTTTGCAGATGACACAAAGATATATAGCACAGTGCAGTCTATTGAACATGTTCACAAGCTTAAGGATGACTTGGACACTTTGAGTGTCTGGCCATCCACTTGGCAAATGAAGTTCAATGTGGAGAAATGTAAACTCATGCACTTGGGATCTAACAACCTGAAGGCCACATATGTCCTCAGGGGAGTAAAACTTGGAGAATCACTTGTTGAGAAGGATCTGGTGGTACTGGTAGATCACAGGCTAAATAACAGCATGCAATGCCAAGCAGCTGCTTCCAAGGCCACCAAGATATTATCATGCATTAAAAGAGGCATGGAATCATGGGATAGGGATGTTACAAGGCACTGGTGCGCCCTCACCTGGAATATGCCGTCCAGTTCTGGGCACCCATTCATAGAAAGAACACTTTGACTATGGAAAGGGTGCAGAGGAGAGGCACCAAACTAATAATGAAAGATCTTAGTTATGAAGAAAGATTACAAAAATTACATCTGTTTAGTCTTGAGAGGAGAAGACTGAGGGGGGACATGATTAACGTGTATAAATATATAAATGGGCAGTACAAAAAATATGGAGAAACACTATTTCAGGTAAAATCCTCTCTAAAGACACAGGGGCACTCCCTTCCACTGGAAAAAAAGAAATGTAGTCGCCGGAGTCGACAATCATTATTTTCCATAAGAACTATAATTCTGTGGAATAGCCTATTAGGTTAGGTTGGTCTGCAAGCTAACAGGGTTGAGTGCTGTGGCTCCTTTAAAACTTTTGTATCCTAATTGCCCTGCTAACGTGCACCTCCCAGGTTAGTTATAAGCGGCTGCCACCCCTCCTTTGTTACTTTTGAATTTGTGCAAGCACATGGCGTATGGGGTCTAGGCTGTATTGCAAGATCTTCAACCCTTCCACCCCATGGGCTGCACTCAAGGTTTTAGGGCAACCTCAGGTAAGCCTGCTCCCAATTTATCTATTGCATTGTATGTCCCCAATGGGGCTCTCAGAGATTAGAGTTAGGACTGCACCTCACAGAGGCACCTTGGCGCTGGTGGTGCAGCTTAAGCTCTTAATTCTGCAGATGTGTGTGACCAAGCCCTCTGTTTTTAACCAGATTTAGATACAGATTGTAGGTTGGTCTGCAAGCTAACAGGGTTGAGTGCTAAGGCTCCTTTAGGACTTTTGTGTCCTTTTCCTGGCCCCAGCACTGCTTGGTCTGTGCAAAGCACAGCTATAACACACCCCCTGCACTTTTGCCCCCTCCTCCTCTCCTCAGTAGGTGATGCTTCTGGGGCAAAATGGTGGCATAGAGTGATGAGTTGCAGCCCAGTGGGGTCCGGTTTAAGTGGTAAAGGGTACACGGGATGCCTACTAACAGGTACAAGGGCCGGTCCTGCTTCCTATTGCTGATCATTAATATGCACAGACAAGTACTGCACACATGCTGTAGGACCGAAAAATAGCCATTTTTATGGGTGATCTGGGGAGATTCATTTAGCACGACATCCAAAATTGGGATGCCCTCATGGCAAGGATCCAAACTCGGTATAGTGAAAATCCTGAAGTTTTGTTTCACTTTAAAGGGGACCAATTATCAGTGACACAGACCCTGGAGTCTAAAATGCAGGGACGGCTCAATAGGTGCCCCTATATGGAACGCTCTGATACAGGACGCTCCACTGTGTGAACCCCCAAATTGGCTACAAACCCCTTAACTTTCCAGTGGTCCCTTGCCGGGATCGTGGGCTGCTGCCGAATCCCCGGCATCACTGCAGCTGTGCACACTCCCGTGCCCATCCATTCGTATAGACCGGGAGTCCAAAGCACAATGTTCAACAACCCCTTCCTCAAGACCTACCAACAGGCCATGTTTTGTGGATCTCCACACAGACGCACAGGTGAAGTGCTCAGACAGCGCTAGTGAATGGAACTGACTATGAGATGTTAATAACATGTTCTGTTGGTAACCCATGAAAAGAGGATTGGGGAAAACTGCCATAACACACACTGCCTCTAGAGTCACCCAAGGAGTGGTTTTGAAGGCTCTTTGGAGGTGGATTGTAGGAGGACTCAATGAAAGCCTGTTCTGAAAGTACAGAAACACTATCGTTCTTTTTAAATGTTCCCAGATTGTAATAATCATTAATAACTTCGATGTGTGGAATATGCTGGATGATATCATCTGGCATCTGAGGTGCAAACATAATGTTATTACCCTCCGACGCAGATAAGATCAGTCCATGTGACCTCTGCCCTCTTCAGGGAAGTTTATTTTACAATTACGGATTACAAATAAACCAAAAGCAAACTCAGGCCAACATACAGGCTCTGTTCCCAATTGTACATTGTATTCTACAACTCCAGACAGTTCCCCTGATGCTAAACTCATTAATCCCTGGTTATCTGATGTATCCTGCAATTCCTAGCCACAGTGACACCATACAGACCTAAAGCCAGACTTTCATAAAGGGAGACCTTTCATGACCTTTAAGATTTGCTCTTTCACTCCTTGGTGTTGGTACCCTTCAGACTTTATAGTTTGCTCATAGAATGAATAGTCTGTTTTAACGGGGAATAAAAGGCAGACAGCACAGGCAACACAATTTACATTTTTCATGCCACGCTATTTCAGATCTCACAAGCCTTTTGGCACTTGTTATCAGTACAAGAGGTATTGAAAGTATGTGTACAAACTTGTGAAGCACGGAAAGCCCGGGCGTACACCATATCTCTGCAGAGCTGTCATATCTGCCTGCTAATGTGCAGCACTGCTAGAAACCATATCTACCATTCTCCAGGAACAATTCAGGGATATGAATCCAAATTTAGAACTCACTTTCCTCCTGTGATCTGCCACTGATATCACTGGAGCCTGCGATGCTCAGCTGGGATTCACAGAGGTGGGTGAATGAGATGTTAGCAATTTTAAAGCTTCACTATACAAATTTTATAATTTTGCATTATTTTAACATTTTTAGAGGTTCATTGGACTCCATTGGACCCCCTACCAGTTCAAAGTGAAAGAGAAACAAAAAGACACACATAAAATGTCCTTATTTATTCAAATTATACTTTTTATTTAAATTAAATTATACTTATCTTCTCCAGAAGGGCTCCCGCACAGGTTCCCTGTCGTTCATCCTGGGACTTCATTATGAGTCACCTGGGAGCGGCTTTTATACAGAGGCAGAGCCTCTCAGGAATCACCCCAACGTCACTTATAAAGTCACAAAAGGGGAGGCACCTATAGTGGGTTGCACAGGAAAAACCCCCTCAGGACCCGCTCCTTCTGTGACGTCAGCTATAATGTTGGGGAGATTCCATGAGGCCTCATCCCCAAATATAAAAGCCCCCCCCCCCCCGGCCCTTACTTTCAGTCCCCCACTGGGTAGCGAGGATTTTTCCCCTTCATCCAAATTGTGGTGCAGATAGATGTCAGCTTCTGATGGCTGGCACTGCCACCTTTACACACTAGAAGGGGCCACAGAAGATCCCTGAATAAAGAAGAAGATCCACCGCAGGACACAGAACACCTACCATACCCGAGGAAGACAGCATCCGGTGGGGAACAGAAAAAGGAAGACAGGGACAGGTAAGTTAAATTTAGAACAATTAACATTTTTTTGTGTGGTGTCTTTTTTAACTTCTACTTGGGGTGAACTTGTAAGAGGTCCAGGAGACCCCTATACCTATTCCCCAGGGCCAGTACCCAACATGGCACCTCGGTATGCAGGTCCCATGCAGGTGACACACCAGTAAAATGACTGATTGGCACCATTTGGGACATCGGGGGTGCGGAAGAGCTCGCTGCCCATTGGTGTAGGCAATTGGTTCTTCCACAAAAAACCCCACTGTAACTTTATGTGCTAAATTAAATGAAGCTTAAGAAGTATTCATTAAAACAAGGAAAAGTGGCAAAAATTCGGAAAAACATTTTTTTCATTAGATGTGCCTAAAAAAATTGCAAAACATTATTTGAAAAAACCCACTGTAAGTTTCAATGTGAAATCTAGATTCGTTTAGACTCCAAGGTCAGGTTTAAAGCAGTTTGGTGGGCTTCAAAGTAGACCAAATTTAGAGTTTTGGTCCAAATAGCATTATCCTTAGGGGCATCCATATTTGGGATGTCCCTTGGTGATGTGACGTAACTCTTCACCACTAAGGGGCCCACTGAGACCATGCCGTCCTAGAGCCGGCCATGAGATTGCTGGTGTTCGCACTGGCAAATTAATCTCGCAGATGGCTGTGAAACACACAAGCATTCAGGAATTCTTGGCATGCGAGTTAAATATGAACCTTTACTTGGAGACCCTGAATCATCCTTTATCTATTCTAATTGAAGTCACTTTTTACAATTACATATCTGGTTGAAACGGGAAGGACACATTGGTGATAAATAACCTCATTCCACTGAATTTTCGATGTCATAAACTGCCTGGACACCTCAGATAGTTTAGATCTCCCCAGCGGAGCACTAGACAACCAAGGGAACATTCAAGAACCTCCATACTAAAACATCCCTGTTTTTTAACTACCTGCTTTAGATTTTGGACCCAGATTTGCATTGCTCCTCCCACTGCAATGTGATGGGTAAATCTATTATTCCTTGTTTTGGGGGCTGTGTAAATTCTTCCTGTTCTAGAAAAGCCCCTCTTCTCCTGGATTCAGGATATTATACCTAAGTACAGGATTCCTTGGGCAGGGGCTGGTGACAATACCATCGTAATGTGGAAACATGAAAGCATGCACCACAATAGCAACACTTATTAATGATTATATGTTTAATGTTGTTGTTTGCTATTAATAATCATAGCTGAAGAGATGTATTAAGACCCTGGAGTGGATTGCAAATTGCTCCCCTAGAGGAATCTTGCTTTTTAGCTCACTGTACTAATATTAGAGTAAAACCATCATTTACAGAAACAGCTCTGTCTGTATTTAGGTTAATAATGAAAAATAATGTTGCTAGTTGTCCCCTGCCATATATCCCAGTGTTCCGGAACCTGGCTTTAGTTTCAAACTAAGTACTAAATAACCGCAGGAGAAGTGAGCAGACTGGACGATGAAGACTGCTGACACTAAACATTGCAAGTTACAAATAGAAAACGGTGATGTCACATTAGTGATTCTGATTCTGCCTTGGCAAGCCCCCTGCATTGCAATAAATAAGAGTAGGCATGTGGGGCGGAAACAAGTCATCACTGTTGGAAGATGAAATCGCTGGTTCCCCACCCCCCTAGGTAAGTATAAATATTCCGGCGCTGGACAGAAGAGCTGTGGGGGGAACACCGGACCTGCACAGAGAAGCTGTGGGCTACAAAATGGGGGTATAGACTGTTTTTTTTATTTTTCTTGGACATTTTCTTTAAGGAAGAGAAGCAACCCAAAGGGAGGGGGAGGTATCACTCAGCACATAGTATATTTGCTATTTCAATAGCAGCAGCTGCCACTGAAGGGCTTACTTGTGACCAGACAGCATTAATTACAGTCAAATATGAAACTTTATATTATCCAGTAAGTTGTAGCAACTTTAATCAGGTTATAGAGAGAACCAATCACCTTTAAAGATCAGCCAAGGAGTATTTTAAATTTACTGCCCCTGTGGCATCCAGGTTTGGCATTGCTGCTATCTGAAATTCCCCAGAACCCCCCCCCCCCCCCCACACACACACACACACACGCACACACACACACACACACACACACACCTTTCTCAGAGGTCCCAACCCTGTTTTTCATGCTACATGTAGGGGCCTGGTTGTAAATAGAAAAATGTCAGTTAGTTAATAAGAAACTCTTGTATATAGAGTTAACAAGATAATAAACCCCTTTTTGGTTTCCAACCATTAAAGTATATAGACATTGTAGTACCCTTAATTAGACTCTAGATAGCAGTTAGACCAGGCCATAGACAATCATTGGCCCATAGACTTTAATTGAGACTGTTCTAGAAGGGAAGCTAGAGAGAGTGAATAACCAGAGCAGGATGCATGGAGAGGCCTAGTAACAACCAGGAGGATAGTGATTGGTAGAAAGGTCTGAGAGAACAGCCTATCATATGTTTGACATGTGGACAAACATGTGATGGAAGGTTCTAGGGGGTAGCTAGAGGTGATATAAGCAAGAGTGACTTGGTACTAGTGTACCAACCACAGTACTTACCACATGAATTGTTGAGGAGCAGATTTATGATGACTCCCTGTCAGAGAGTGTGAGGTAAAGCTCCAGCCTGATACCAGTGGCCACCCATAGGAACTCAGTGGAAGAAATCTGGGGAATCCTTCTAGGGAGTAAGATCAGTTGGCTGACCTGAGGCTGTGGATGTTACAGGAAGGAAATTGACTGAATGGATGAATAAAGCTGGGCCATATGTTAATGTCTACCGTTGGAGTCAATAAAGAGGAATCCTGGTTATATATATACATTGGATTGTCGATCGTCTTTATGAAACTGCACAGTGAGTACTGCCCCTGTGGTAGAACCGCAGCACCCACCCACACAGACACACCTAGAGCACCCTGGGCCCAGAAGAACCTGCTCCCTGCCATCCTCATCAAACACCAGGTGCGTGAGGACTACACACAGCCACATCTTCGCAGCTAAGGTCCTAAGCACAGCCATTCAGATAAGCTGGGTGTGGGAGCACACTGCAGACCACAGGGAGGCTGGGAATATGAACGCTTTCTGCTCAGTATCTTGGAGCTCTGTCTACAACAGGGTCATATGTCATGCATTAGTATACACGCTCATTGTTGTGGTAAGTTTGAGGGGTGATCATCAGCGGGGGCAACCGAAATCAGGATGTACTAGGGGCAAAGGCCAAAACCCAGGATAGTCCACTTTAAGCCTTCTGCTTAGATTTGACTTTTACATCATTGAAAAGCTGGCACTGGCTTGCTCTCATCCATCTCCTGAGCAGTGGCACAGAGATAACCAGGGGGCATTGGTATCAGGGGACTGCAAACCCACCAGTTATCTAAACAATTTGTGGTCTTCTTTAATTATGGAAATGAAAGATATTTTATTAACTGCTGACCTGCCTACATTCCCAACCACTTTCTCTCTACCTTTATCTGGAAATCTGTGCTGAAAGCATCTGTAATGAAAAAATAAATAGCCGAGGACCTCCGGTAAAACACTATTTATTTATTAATTCATTCAAGTCATGGTTTTGGAATGTCAGGAATAATGATAACGCACTAAAATGTCATTTCGAGAACTTTTTGGCATTTAAGATTTTCCATTTCAATGAACTGATTTCCATTTAAAGCTGAGCACAAGTCTTTTCTAAACGACAGCGTGCGAGCACTGTGTACCTCTGCGGCAGGTAAGGTGTTAAGCGTTGCCTCGATGGGAAGGCCCGGTGACAATATGATGCAATGGGCTTGGGCTCTGCAATGAGGTTGACTGTTTTTCCATGCACAGCACCCGGAGAGTTCCCAGGAGCTGAACACTGGTGGAGGGAGGTGCTCGGAGACATCTGCTGTGTATTTTTGTCCTTACTAAATAAGGGAGATCACCAATTAAAGTAAACTCTGTATGGCTGCCTCCCTCTTTCAGCGGATTTGATAGCGATCTCAGTTGCCTAATTAGCTGATATATTATCCACTGTATTTATTCCTCCCTGCATTGCAGGCCGGGATCTCCCACTTTATCCTGTGTCTATTCCCACGGGACAGAGCTGTGCTAGGATACAGCCCGGAGCTAGCATCCAGTGCTGGGAATCCGCTCATTTCACGCTGTGTGTATATTGCTGCTCCATTCAATAAAACGTTACAGAAATACATATCCGTCACTGTGTGCGCCGTGCCGTCCTGTGATTTGAACAGACAGTAATTAAAGCAATACTTTCCTCGTCTCCCTCCTATTATGGCACTGCGTGGTAACCTTTTGCATTCCCTCTGCTGGAGCACATGCTAAGGGAGGCAACGCTGCAGAACATTTAATTAAAAAGAGTTTGGCTATATTTAGCCACCTTTCAAATCATAAAACTAGGTTGACTTGCTAACAAATTCTGCACACGGAAAAAAAAAAAACGCACTTCACTGCAGAAGATAATCAGCCTTATTTAACGGAATATTAAACCGTAATCAGCTATAACCCAGAACTTCAAGCAAACGTAAAAGAAGTAATATGTATATAGAAATGCTGTATGTGACCAGATTGTGCCAAATCATGGGAAAATCTCCAGTTTTCTTTTAAAATGACCTCCAGTGTTTTATAAGTAGATAATAGCAGATAGTGTCAGACTGGGTTATTTGGTGCCCATCAGCAGAACTGGCTCTGGGGGGCAACCCCCACCAAAGTGCAAGAATCACTCACTCACATTCAAGGCCCATGCGCAGAAACAATGTCTGTGTGTGTGCATTTGGGATGCCATGAATAGGCTATACATAGTTCATGTTTTGGTGATTAAGGTCCTCAAAGGGGCCCTTGGGTCCAGGGGCCTACTGGGAGATTCCCTAGTAACCCTGTGGCCAAACTGAGCCTGATAGCAAAGATCCCCCTTCAGCTACATATAATGGTAGAGTTATTTTTATCGAGCTAGTAGTATTTTTTAAAGTGCACTAAGAATCATTTTAAACTAATGTACAGTAACACACCTGTGTTTAAGATGATGTAAAAGCCTGGTCATACCCCCCCGGCCCCCCAATTCAGGATGCCCCACTGTACAGCATGTAGTCACTGCCAGCCTCAATCCCATAACTAGTATTGGGAGATACCCCCAAGGTTCGGGTTTGGCAAGTTCGGATGAACTTTAAATAAAAAATCGGTTTGGGCACCCCATTAAAATCAATGGAGACCCGAACATTGGGGGGGTGGATCTACCTATGGGGGCCCTTTGCCCCTCCACTCCTTACCCACCCGAGTGGAGGGGGCATCTGTCAAGGGGCCCCCAGAGGCAGAATCGGGGCTGTAGAAAAAAAATAGAATTGTGATGATGGCTGTGTGGGCAGGGGGGAGGGAGGGGGCAGAGTGTGTAGAAGGAAGTGGCTGTAACTTACATGAGCTCCGCAATCCGGTCCCTGGTCTGTGGTCGGTTTCAAATGGGCTATGGTCAGGGCTAAAGAAAGAGGCCTGCCATTCCCATAAGTGAGGACACTTTTAGTGCCAGCTACCAGTGTCCTCATTCATGGGAGAGACGGCCCCCTCTAAGTAAGCTGGGTCAATGGGCTGCTTAGCAACCCATCAACCACTCTTGTTCTTGGCGAGCGCCGAACTCGAACATGGACATCTGGCTGAAGTCCATGTTCATGTTTGGGAATCCAAACTCGCAAAGTTTGGTACAAACCCAAACTTTGCAGTTTGGGTTCGTCCAACACTCACCACAAAGCATACATGGCTTGGCACCAGCCGCCCAAATGTACTGTAGCACTACAGTAGCAGGGGATGCAGCAAGGCACTGAGCTGGGCAATTATTGTAGGATTGATCCAGATCTATTAAAATACCCCCCTTGGGGGGGGGGGGGGATTCACCTGGAGTCTTTTAGACTCAAGGGCCAGGTATCAGTTCATTTATCAGTTCACACAGAAAAACTATAAAAACTAGAAAAAACATACTCACATTCTGGACTCCACTAAAGTTATTTCTTCGAAAACTTGGGGATTCTTTAGGAGCTTTTCCACTATTTTCAAGTAGGCTAAATCACACATAGCAAATGGCAGTTCTTTAAGATAATTTAATATCTGTTAATATGTCACTTCATCTGTGTCAGCATTTCTTGTGCCATGTAACCTGGTTAATAAGGTACCATAGCAATCATAGTTGCCACACTATGCCTTCTCAATCTCATGCTAAATTTTGGGCTTTATTTATGCTACTATTTTGCTTTGATTGTTGTACTTAGGTATTGGCCGGCCTATGTCAGCGCTTGTTGGACCTGCCAGCCGATTATCCCAGCGTCAGTGAGTGCCGCTTTGTACTGCCCTTTTTCCAGGGCACTCCCCAGCATATTTGTGATTTCTTTCCTCCTTGAAATCTTTGGCATTGTATTTTTCCGATGCCATGTTTTTTCATTACAGTTACAAGAAATCACTGCAGGAGACAAAGAGGACAAACTTTACAGTGCATTTCTGCTGTGTTCTAGTTGTTGGTATTCATATTAGTTTAAATAGTGATTTGAGACTGCACTGGGGGTAAATATCTAATAGGGTCAAAATGAACAACCTGCAGTGTGCACATACGGGTGATTGAAATACCAGAAACTCTAATAAGGAAGGTCCCACTCCTTACCCAGACACTGCCCCTGCAAGTTTTTCCTTCCTATTGTAGATATTTTGTCTTATATGTCTTATATGTTTTTTAGCGATGTCTAGTGTATGTCCTTTCTATTAATAAAGTGATATATATTTTTACTAAATAGCGGTGGTGCCATAACTTGTAGGGTGTCTGGGTAAGGAGTGGGACCTTCCTTATTAGAGTTTCTGGTATTCATATTACACATTGTTAGGCAAAAGAAGCCATTCAAATCAATTTTAATAACATCCAAAAAACATTTTGGCCCATCTAGGTCCTGTGTTTCAATTACTGACAAGTTCCAATGTAAGTTCTGTGCAAACAAATAACTCTTTTCTTAAATCTCATGCTGAGTGCCGCTAAGGCCAAAAAAGTAGTGCTTTGCGACGCTGAGGCTTCTTCAATAAGGCTCCCCGAAAATAAGTGCTAATGACTAACTGTCTATTATAAAGACATTTTCTGAACGCTTTTTTCAAATTTGCCCTTAGTATGCGAGCATTGCTGCTGCAGATTAAATTGCTATAACTTATTGGGTGAATGATTTACGCCCATGGATGAGCATGAACTGCAGTGAAACATAAACATCTCTGACACTTAGAATTGACAGTGAATTTGTGTGATTAGAATAAAATAAAATATAACTCTAGGAAATGTTTTAGGGATTTTTTGAGCTAACAGATATGAAGACCTTACATTCCCAAGAGCCAAGAAAAACACAGTTGTCCCACAAATAAAGAAATGCCACAAACAGACCATCTCACATTGAGCAAGGTTTATTTATTTAACACGGAGGAGACAGCAACGCGTTAACCTTCCTTGTTTGCCGAAATGAATGCTGACATAGCGGCTATTGCCTTGGTCACTTACACTGCTGGAAGCAAGACGTATTTAGAAGAAATATGGATAACAAACAAAATCTAAATATATCAGAGGCTTAAAAAGTCACATCCAGCCTGTGACAGCATGGTCCCCCTACCGCAGTCTGTAGCCGCCAATATTTACACAGATGTTACTGGATGGCTTTCTTTGTAATTTTATTTTTTAGAAAAAAGACAGCCTCCTGCTGGGGAATTCTGGGCCAGTGTGCATCAGACTTGAAATAATAGCCAACTTGTAAGCATATAAGCCTAGAGGAGAGCAGTGGGGCACACTGTCCCAGGGCCTGTCTCTTAAAGTGTCCCAGAGCTGGCCACCGCCCATCACTTGTCAATCAGGTAAGGGTTCCCGAATGTCCTTTGCAGTTTACTTAAAGGGCCCCCCACTCAAGTCAAGTCATTAGTAGAGAAGAGTACTCATGTTCTTGCCTTATCTTATCTTACTGTTTTTTCTTTCCACTGAGCAGTCATTTACACTATTGTCATCTTCATGTTGTTGTCATCTTCTCAGCCACCATCTCTCAGATAGTGGGTGCAAATTCTGGACAAAACCCACCTAATCCAGCCAACCAAAACACACTTAATCCAACCAATCCAAGTGCCTGTGAGCTGCGGCCTGATCACGACCTTCTGTGAGGATAGTTTTCAAAATGTATTTTGGAAATTTGTAGCAAACATTATTCTAGGATTAAAAAACATTTTCTACGTGTCATAAAAGAATGCAATGGATGGCGCCTGGGTTGAGGGGGAAACTTTGATGAGCATACAATGAGAAGTTCCATGAGTACTAAATAGCCAAGCAGTGTGCCGCTTCTCTCCTGTTTTCTTTTCAGGGGGACACAGGTCCACCCTCCTTCACGCCGGAAGCCAATAATGAGTAAGTTACATTTTTCCTAGGACCTAAGCATACAAGTATATTCAAAACTAATATCAAATGTTTCAGATGAAGTTTGGCTTTCATGAGCAATTGGAGAGCTATCCAAAAAATAGCACTTCTTAAAAAAAACTACATGGTTATCAACATCCATATAAAGCTTTGATGTTATAAAAGCAGTCCAACACCAATTGTTTGGAAAATACATGTTGGGCTGCTTTATGACAGTCATGGGGAAGGCATCCAGATTGCTGGAGAACCCCCGACTCCCCTGCATACCACAGGTTTTACCCACTTTTAAAAATCAGAATTGACTTGGTACGCAGCCCTTTGCCACCTTAACTATGTAAATGTAATTTCCTAATGCCTACAAAGGGTCATTCATTGCTTCCATTGGTGTAAAAGCAGCCTAAAGCAGGGTTAAAGATGTTCATTGATATTCTTATTATGGCCACCAAAGACTAGAACAAAGAAGCTAGAATATGAGTGTCTAATGTCTTTATATTGCATCTTCAGTCCTGCGGCACGTGTGTTTCTGCCAGGGCATATTCAAACCTGGCTGTCACCACAATTCTGTCTGGTACCAACTGTAACATAACACATACTCTCCATCATTATCATAGAGCCATGTCTGAGATATATTGTAATTAGATTCTCACTCTAATATCACTTTGAATACTATAAAATAATATGTTAATTTTATGTGTGGGGTGCAATTAGAACCAGATTCTATACAATGTATAATGCCTTGGTGTACTTTTATCTTAAACATTCTATTCATTTAATTATGTTATATATTTTTGTATCAAATTTTATATTAACAAATCTCAACAGCATATAAAAACACATACACAGGGAAAAGCCAAAAAGTAATTTGCAGCAGTGCAGGAATAATCTTAATAATAAGGAATGTATGGAATGTATGTGTTTTCCTATTAGCTTCATGTACTTTGTTGTACTTATTACGTATGTATTCAGCGTTTGTAAATTCTCTCTCTCTCTCTCTTTCTCTTTCTCTCTCTTATACATATAATGTATTTATTTGTATATGTAAATAGCATTATAATCTATAATTAAGCCATAGTGGGGGCTAGTTTATAAAGCCCAAGACTATCTTGCACAAAACCTCAAGAATATTTGGCCAAATATATCTGTACTCACTGATGCCTCACGTCTGCAGCTCGCTTCTGTACCATTCGTTTTTCTACATACACGCCAGTGTAGCTTGTAGTTAATTCATAGAAACTAGTATTTGTACAGTTCAAATTCATGGTAACGTGACAGCATGTGTGGTGGGAGCTAAGCCCGAATCGGGCATTGTAACAATCTACTGCCAAACAGGCCAGGAGTGGAGCACTGTGCATTACAGCAGGGCTTGAGTGACATGTCAGTCACCCAATCCCTGCACAGCACCACAGTGACAGGCACATTTATCAACCCCCATGCTCATGTCATGCAATTGCAAGCTTGGGATATTAACAGAGGTCACCATTAGTTAATGTCATCTTGTTATTATGCTAGATATAGAAGATTCCCTGGTGTTTCCCCTCCACAATGATAGACTTGTGCCTAGGGGCTAGTAACCTGCCAGGATTAGCCTCTAAAATCATGTCATGGAAAAAAAAAACTTAAACCGGTCCTTCGGCATCATTTAATGAAAAGCCCAAATCCTTAAAAAACTATTCCCCAGCATCTAAAATTGATATATTTTAAGTTTTCAGTCACTTATTCCTTCTCCCACCGGGCTACAACTCTGTTTAGGACTCTAGGATATGGGTGCTGCCATCTTGATTCAGAAGCATCACATTCTGAGGAGAGGGGAGCAGGATAAAGTACCGGGGGGCGGGTTATAACTGTGCAGAGCTGGGGTAAGGGAAAGGACAGCAATCCTAGAATGCAGAGCGACACAGTCAGAAGACACTTCCATGAGCCGCCATCTTGGATGTTTAAAGACTCAGAAAATGCAGTAGATTTTTAATGTGAGCAATCTGTATGTACATGGTGTGAGAAACATATAAGATATGCTCTTATTCAGGGTGAAGGTTCTCTTTAACTTAGCGTTTTCACATAGCATTACTGGTTGTTCCTGAGACCTGGGTGCCCTGAAATGGCTGGAGGTTTAAAAGCAGATTATAGAAATCCATACACCCCTTTGACTGAGATCCCATGACATTTTAATTCATGACCTTCTACAGACTCCCCATTATTCTGATTGAGTTGTCTTCTTTCAAAGGTCGCTGCTAGATCTCTATAGACAAAGTTCAATTCAAATCAGAATTTGCTGACCAGCCAGAATATCAATCTAAAGTCTACCTATGTCTAAATAGGTTTTGGTTGTCTTGGTTTTAAAATATCTGATAAAACAAAGCTTTATAAAACGTAATATTACACTCTAGACAGGCATATGCCTGAAGAATCCAAAATAAACTTCTTCTTGCTCCTATTACTGCTAAAATACAGTATAGAAGAAATAGTTAAGGAGAGAGTTGAGCAACGGATATAGCACTACACGCCCCAGTAAAAGCAGGCACTTAAAATACATCCCTACTAGGGTTTGTTTCATGATTGAACGTGACTGACCAATTTTTCAACCGTGAAGTCCTTTCACAGGCTTGCTGGCTGAAAACAAAATAGTCACTGTCCTAGATGGTAACTGAGAAGTCTCAAATGTGCACTAATGAATACACAGAAAAGCTTTTCGGTTGACATAGAATCCTTCCCCTCAAGCATTTTGAAAGATAAACACTGACTGTTGTAAATAAATATATAACACCCTGGAAACAGTTATAAAGTTCTCCACTACCAAATGCCTGCTCAGTAAATGGGATGTTATTTAATAAGGTCATTAGCCAGTACGGCTGTATGTTAAGTAGAGCCTTGCCTGAATTTTACCCTGTGGGGACAAACCCAATTTCCTGGTCCACTTGTCAGGAGCCCATAGTTATTCCAAGTATTCCAAACCACTGTGGTAAAGTGCTCACTGTAACTGAGGCAACTCAACAAATTACAAGCATGTGGGAATGTTCAGTAAGGAGTTTAAATTTTCTAATCAGACTAAAGTGCACATATATAAGGAATTCATTATATAGATTGTTTGAATTTTTCTTTGCTTAACGTATTCTTCTCATTTTTTTAAAAACAATGATTAATACCCAAAATATATCTGACTGAGAAAGAGTAATGCCTGCCGTTCAGGATCAAGGCATCCTGCAGGAGCATGGCTTGGCCTACTACTCCAGTCTCTTTGTAGTCACCGTAAACAATGCCTCTCTCTACCCAATCTTAGGTCTAAAATCCTAAACAGATGTGTACACATGCAAAAATTCAGGATGAAATCCGTGAGATTGGGACTGGGCTCTCTAGAGTAAGTGTTATCAGTGGGATGCCTATTTGCGTGTCTTAATTTTGACCCATAAGGTTTTTTACACCAAGGTCCAGGTAAAGGTGATGGTAATCCTGCGGAAGCAGGACATTTCATTACCACTGTCCCTGGATTTTGTCCTAGTCAAGGGAGTATCCATTGAGGGAACCTGGAGGAAAGGTTCCACAGTGCTGTCTACCCTGCAAATCATTGAGTGGGTCATCAAGCACCATCCTCTCTCGCATTAACCTAGTCACAGAGGTGGCCAAAGTGTCTCTTTCACAGGAAAGAGTTCTTTAGGTTATAAACCTAATCAACCTTCCGACAATGCATTCGTTTTGGAGCTGAGTCTCAGCAATGGAGGCAGTGCCATATGCCCAGTTCCATACCAGGCCCAAAAAGGTGCATATTCTAAACTCGTCAGGTCTGTCAGTTTTCACCCCAGGTCTGTTTCAGTCTGGGTTGTTGGTTTAAGGCCCTGAAAATGAACATCAGTCTCATATGGCTAGAAATATGTGTTGGGGGGGCACATGATCCGGGATCTCTGGTCTTTCTATTAACATGCTGGAGCTTTGGGCAATTCTGCTATCACATTGCCACTGTGGTGGAATACATGAAGCGTCAAAGCAGCACAAGAAGCAAAGCTGCTATGGTTTAGCCCATTGTCCCATTGCCAGATTTTGATGCATATTCTGGGGATGAACAAAGTAAAGGCATACTTTCTAATTTTCCAGTTGGTGTCACAAGATGAGTGCTTCCTTTTCTTCTAGCAGTTCTTTTGCATGCCAGGGATTCTGGATCTGAACTTGTTTGCCTCCAGGGACTTAAGGGTCAGAGACCCCCAGGTCAAGGGAAAGTACACCCTGCCCCTGCCCTAGAGGGGGTTTAACTTAAAATACATCCTTTCAAAAAATTTCATTGCAAAGAAGGTCCTGGTATGCTAACATGGTCATTCTGACTGTGGGTAGGCCGTGGATGCATCCTTAACACCTACTTCCAGGGCCCTCTTAAGTACCCCATATTACAGTCACTGGAATTTACTGCATGGCTGCTGAAGCTACCATTTTACTCTACAAGGGACTGTGGCATATATGCTTTAAAGTGCTTATCAGACCTCTTAACTGCAGCTCTTCCACAAGTATTGGAAGGATTATTTCTAGTATGCCAAGGTTAATGAAGGTTTTTGAGTTTCTTCAGTCAGCCCTCCCTTTTATTCCTATTCTAATGTCCTTTTAACTAATTTGTGGCCACATCTGTGCTCAGAGTTTAGGCCTCTCGCCATGAATTCAGCATTCATGGGCATATGAAACATCCAGGACACATGACAGGTTTTCGCCTGAAGCTGGAATTTTTGTGGAGTGGGGTTGAAATTTGTGGAGCCCTAAATGTCTAGAGGCACTTTAACACTTCCCTCTTCCAAATGACTGCTTATTTCACTAGGGTAGCTATGTTCTTCTTGTCCTTGCACTATCAACCTACCTCAGACCAGCTTTGCAGCTTCAGCTACCTGGTCCTCAACTGGTATTGATGAGCCTGCCCTGCTATTCAGCAGTGTACTGGGGCACCCCAGGAGGAGCACTCAGACCTGTGCTGAAGGAAGTAGGTGCTTGTATGACATCATAGCCAGAGGTAGAGTGTATGGGAGATTCCATGCCCTATATCTAGTGTGCCACGGTAGTACTGTAGTACCAGAGGGGTGGGGTCAATTTTTGAAAAGAAAAATAGAAAAACATATGCAAAATAAAAGATCGGGGAGTTTCGAGCCAAACTTTGCCTTTATTCGAGGCTGGAAAAATGTTGGTAAAATTGAATTTACTCATAGTCACAAACGGACATTGTCTGGTGCTGCTTTTAGTTTGCCCCTGCTTCCACTTTCCATGACCACACTCTAAATGTGGTCACACGGGCACCCCGGTCCCTCAGTGCTCCTAAGTATAAATGATCCTGGCACTCACAACCACCGTAGCTTTGCAGGGTCATTGACGCTGGATAACGGCTGTGCGCCCGCATTCAGAGCATAATCATGGATCAGCTTACAGCTTTGTCTTTTAACGTGATTATTGACTTTTGTTAGATTTATTGCAGTTTGCAGCTATTGCAGCTTGTGACATTAGATGGCTCTGTGACCAATGCGCAACTGTAGAGATTTTAATAATTTCTCTGACTGTAAGTTCTCTTCCTGTCTGTCCATTGGTTGGACTGTCCCTTTACGGAAAGCTTATTAAATGAAGGCCAATGTGCCTTTCACAAGTGATGGTTAAAAGATGCTAGTAAGGTCAATGAAGCAGAGCTTCTAAAAAAAAGTGAAAGGAAGCTGCTGACAGCAGACAATGGATTAACAAGTGGATTGTTACGAGATGGGGGGGGGGGCCTACAGTGGAAAGATGGAACTCATCTTAAGGCAGGCAATGTTAAGAATGCTTTTTATTAGGCTATTCTACTTTTAGAATCCTTTCATCTCTTTTAAAAAATGCTCTAAAGGAATGTTTGGTAAAAGACAATTGGCTTTCTGAGTGATCAATATCTCATTTATTCACTGACATTTTCTTCCATTTAATATTCGGCACCCAAAATTCCTAGGCTGAATTCTAACTTCACTGATAAGAAGTGCACCATTTGTCACCTCGGGATTCTATTTTGCTGCTATTAAACAGTTTGTTTGGCTTTTTCGATCTCTTTCAAGTTTTTAACACTTCATCTTTTTAATTAAGAATTGTCACTTTTTTAACCTTTAATTTACATCATGTTAAATTGGATCTACCAACACGCTGTCAAGAGAAGTGCACCGTGTTTATTTAAAGATGCACTGTGATATCTCCCTCTGGACTACCTTACTGCATTGCCTTTCATGAGGACATGACCTCACAGTTTCAGGAACCTAACGTGATGTATAGATGGAAAATATAACCTTTAAATGCAGTCTAAATTAATCCCTTACTTTATAATCCTTATGTGAAGATAGAAAGAAAATAATGAAACAAATGGCAGCCTGCTGCTTACCTTAGATACTTTCAATGTTAGGACCAAATCCTTGACCTTTTCACATGCACAGCATTACATCTCTTTGTAATCTCTATGTAATGAGGGGAACTTGTGCTAGTACATTGGTTCTTTAGTTTAAAGAATGTCTGGAACACTTGTAACAAAGTGACTGAGCATCAGTAACGGTGTGTGGTTTAAAATACCCCTGTCCCCAAACCTGTGTCTTCAAACGCATACTGGAATTACATTTTCTGATTCTAATTTTTAAATGATGCCCTAGTAGATCTGCGTAAATATCCCGAATTTTTCTTAAAGTGTGACCGGCCAATTATAATAGACTTTGCACATGCGCTGAATCTACTTACTGTCACCTTTAGCCTTCCTGTTGTAAGATTCTTAAGGAGTGTGGATGAAATAGGCAAAATAGTCAAATTAAATCATAATTATTAAACAGAGATTTTATTTAAAAATAAATAAAATTAGATATAAAATGCAACTCCAAACCAGAAGTACAGAAATTATAAAACAAGTACAAGGCCTGTTAGAATTCTAGTGCAGAATACACTATATTCTGTCATTGGGTCCATGTTATGTTCCCTCACTCTCCTGCTGGTTCTTTGTTGCGACCAAAAAGGACTGAAAACTAAGAAGCACAGTGAAGAAAATCAACACACGGCCTTGCCTTCCTTAAACTGGACATTCAACATGATTTAATGAAAAGCCCAAAACCTTAAAAACTATTCCCCAGCATCTAAAATGAATATATTTTTAGTCACTTACTTACTATTCTTTTCCCCGCTGGGCTTTAAATCTGGTCAGGACTCTAGGATAAGGAAAAGGACAGCAATCCTAGAATGCAGAGTGCCACAGAAGACACTTCCTGTTTGCAGGCAGCCTGAGACTCCATGGGGCGCCATCTTGGATGTTTAAAGGATCAGAAAATGCAGTAGATGCAGGTAGGATCATTTTTAATGAAGGCAATTTGTATGTACAGGATGGGGGAAACATATAAGATAGACTCTTATTCAGGGTGAAGAGCCGGTTTAAGGCTCTGATTGAGGATTTGTGTGAAACCCACCCAGGTTGCCACAAAACTCGACTTTGCCCTGGCTCGGATGGTGAGGTAAACGATCGCGGCCACATCCCTATCACCTCTGGGCTGAGGCTCGCTCCCGCACTCAGCTATTCAGATAGGCTCTTCTGTATAGAAGGAAATAAGGATGTGCCCACTATTGCTCCGATTACTGAGTTCTCATCTAAACAGAGCTGTATTGGCGATCATTATTATGCATGGCATACGACACTGATTGTACGAGAGTCCATGCATTCATCACTGGCCTAGGGAAAGGTGAGTTTTTGTAGTGAACTGGGGGGTTCCCACAGTGGGGCATCCCAAATTAGGATGCCCCCTGGTCAAGGAACAAAACCTAGCATATTCAGTACCCCTAGGTTTTGTCCCATATTTTTAGGATTATAACTCACTCAAGGAAGATCATCTCAGATCATCCTGGTCATGCATTGTCTAGTCTTCTGTCCAGGGCACTGTTCATGGTGACTGCATGTTGGAACTGGAGGTCAAAAAAGTATTTTCCCTATTTACATACTTAATAGGGGTCTTGCTTCCTTACACTACACTCCATTAGAGTCCTAGTCGTTTCTGTGTCCTCATAGCATCCCTAGTATCCTTATTCTATTGCACTGTATAACATGTGAAAAAGGATTCCTGGCATGTCTATAACATACTTGAGAAATATAGCTATTGTTCTGTACATGTGTCAGTTGTAGCCCTTACACTGTATACAATGTCTCCAGATCTGAAGAATGACACTAAGTGGGTTTATTTGCTGCTACAATCTTCAGTACAGATCCTGGAGGAAAAAAAAATAAAAGAAATGCAGGCTGGCTTGACTGTAAAGGTGAAAGCAGCTGTCCACAGCTTCCATTGCTAGTAGTTTAGACTCTCTCCACTTCCTAAATCAGTACCTGGTGTCAGAAGCAGAATTTTACACCTGAACTGGCTCTCTGTTAACTGTAACACAAGTGTAAAAGAAGGAAAATATTATCAAAGATCTGATCTGGCTTCGTCAGGACTAGTTTTTTGACATTACGGTGCCTACGATTTGTCATTCTGGGTCTGTCGCAGTCAGGTAGTTCTGTAGCAGGCCTGTTGGTGGCAGTGTCCTACATTCAGCATGTTGCTCTTTCTTTAGTTGCCAGCGGGCTTGCTGCAGAGGCTGGCTAGGTGCTCAGATTACCTCTTCTGTGACACCTGATTAGTGGCCTTAAATTAGTCTATGTCCAGCAGCAGGTGTCACTGGTATATTGTCTTTACCCATTCTCTAAATCAATAAATGCCTTGATTCCTGTCGGTTGCTGGAGGTCCGCAAGTGGGTGCCAGAAGGAGCCTTTCCTGCCTTGATTCCTGTCATTCGCTGGTGGCACATGTGAGACAGTGGGTGCCAGTCAGACCCATTCCCTTTGTTTTGTTTGTGATTCAAGGGGGGAAAATAAGGGTACTTGCCTTTTGTTATGCGTCGCTTGCCAATGCAGGTCCGACGCTCCCAAACTCACCTGATTGCTTTAACGGGACCACTACCGTAGCCGCCACATCCCGCGCCTTCCGGGCAAGACGCTGGGGGCAGGATTGATGGTGGGATGGAGTCTTGACTCGCCGTCAATCACCAGGGTGTGGACACACCCTCTCCATTCATTGCAATGGAGGTAGTGGACAAGGCCTTACACGCCATTGTAGTGATTCGAGTGAACATGAGCACACCCCTGTGACTGATGGTGGGGGCATGGTCTGACACGGAAGTGCCAGAGAACAGAGTTTCAGGCCCCAGATTGTGCGGGAGACATTGGCTGATGTGGGGGCCCTGATAAAATGATCAGGTGAGTTCTGGATGAAGGACAGAGGTAATTGGTAGAAAACAATCTAATATAAGGACAGGTGAAAACTATGTTGTATATTGTGACAAACAACTATGGCTAAGGGTAAGGTATGGTGTGACCCACATATTTTACTAGTTATCTTTAAAAGGATTGTGGGAAAACTTACTTTAGACTCTAAAATAGCCATACCAGTGCAAGCAAAGGAAGACTACGGAAAAGCTTTCCAACCTCAGGGTCAGGTGCTATAATTGGATTATAATATAGGGAAGCTCACTGAAGACTAACACAGGAACAGTTTTCTTTTTTTTCAATTTTTATTTGCTCATCAAGCTAATAACAGCAAAAAAAGGAATTAAAAAAAGAACATTTTACTAACCTCAAAAATCACAAAAAAAGCTTTAGGATGTCCTGATCTTAAAACTAAAGATTAGAGACAAATGTGAAAAAATGGTGTGAGATTGTTGAAATTGAGTCATTGAAGTGGAAAGTCAGATATATTTTGGTCTTAAATAAAGGTCACAAAAGGCAACACAGAAATTGAACAAAAATTGGGAGATGAATAAAGGTAAAGAAGCAGAGGCCAAATTGAGATATAAAAGTAGAGAAAACCGGAGAGATGCAGCAAAAATGGTTCAATAAAAATGATGCCTCTTAAAGTGGACCAACACCCAGGGCCGATCAGATCCCTCCCCGCGGGGCATCCGAAATCGGGATGACCCGCGGGGTGAAACCCCCCAGGACGCCCACAAACCTTACCTTAACCCCGTCTCGCGCTTCCCTCTAGCAGGACGCGCACCTGCGCCGGCCGTTTTGAATGGCCGGCGCGGGCACGCTCCCTGTTAGAAGGAAACGCGAAACGCGGCCTCCAACATTCAGAGCCGCTGTGGTTGGACGCCGCTTGTATGTGCATACCACAGCGGCTATGAGCTCTCTGATTGGACGAGCGCCCGCGTAGGAGCGTGGGGAGGTGAGTGTTTACGGGCGTTCTGGTGGGTTTCACACAGCGATCGGGGTGCCCCACCGAAGTGGACCAAAACCCAGGATAGTCAAAATCCTGGGTGTTGGTCCACTTTAATAATCAACATCTTGATTATCAATGTTAATAATAAATATTCTAAGTATGTCACACACCCCGCTTCAAGAAATTCATAACGTGTGGGTAATACTGACCTGTAGAGGGCGATATGCAGAGATGCCAGGAAAAAAGAGAGCCCCTCCCGGTCCCTAAATACCTGGGACCTCCCACATGACTCCCGGCCCTTTAGTTATTTCCGCCGGATCTTTTTTTTCTGTTACCTCATGCCTCCCAGCCTAGGCTGACGGTCCGGGTGAGGGTAGAAAAGCACCCTTGGTGCTTAAGAGCAAATGCTCTCCCGTGAGACCCTATGTAAGAGGGTAGGCGGTCATCCGGGATGGTGACCCCGTTTTGGGATGCCCCGTCCCTTGGCCTTACACTTTGGGTGGTCCCCCCCTTTTGGGTAATGCCCCTCTCTCTAGCGGGATAGCGGAGGGTAGGAGCAGGGCCCCTTATTCGGTGTTAGGTCCAAATTTTGTAATCATTAATTCTTAATAATGTTTTAATGTATTCATTTATTAAATTATCCTCCCAATAGTTATTAACTTATTTATTACTTCATAACAGCGTGTATTTCTCTGTCAAAACGGCGCTGTGGCCGCCATTTTTATACAGGCTTTCTCCCTGAGGTAAAAGGGGCGGGGCCGGGCGTCAGGGTCAAAGCCACGGCCCGCTCCCCTCCTTCTGTCTCTTCTGAGACCGGCACCGCAGCCGCACATGGCTGCGGTGCCGGCCTTTTTGCATTGTCATGGCGGAGGGGAGCTTCTCCCCTCACGCTTTCACTCTTGGGGGCGGGGCCGGGCTTTCCAGTGCTGCGGCCCGCCCCTGTGTTACAGGCACCGCTGAGGTGCTTTTCTCTGTGCCTGTTTCCTCAGAAGGAGCTGGTCACGCCCCCCTTCTCTCCTCAGAGCTGCTCTTTACCTCACGAAGAGAGGAAGCTGTCTTCAGGACCACAGTGAGTGGCCCGGTGGGCCCCCCTTCTGTCCCATCACCTATAATTATATATTTTTATGTCATATATATATATATATATATATATATATATATATATTATACTCCGCTTTTCTTATTAGCCTTTTTTATTATGTCTTTCAGATATAACCTACAGTGGTGTTAGGGGGTTTCTCCCGGTCCTAGGATCCCTGGGTTCTTAATTGGCTTATTGCAAATCCTCCCACTTGGGACATTAAAGGGGCATCCCGGGTTGCTTATATGCGTAATTCCCTCGGTCATTGCAACCAACTATAAGTTCACCTTATGGAGACATCCCCGGATACTGGGCTCGGGCTCCCCTCGGGGCAATCCCGGAAGTGTATGAGGTGTGGGGCATCCCTTACTGGCGATGATGTATATCTGTGTATACCATGCGCACAGCAGACTATTACGCGGCAGTCCGGACCCCAGGCGTCTGGTTCAGCGCCGCCGGTCTCTCCTCCCCCCCTCCCAGTTTGATCCGTGCCCAGTCTGACGTTGTCATGGGCGGGCAGTTGCAATCGGAGATGTGTGCCCGATTGGCCAATCTTGAAAAATTATTCTCCAGCACGGTCACCAGAAAGGCTCCGGCTAAGAGAAAGCACTTGTCGCCGTCTTCACCGGCGGCCGACTTGGATGATCTTGATAATCTGGACTGGTCTGATTACTCCCAACTTAAGGAAGGGGAGGTATATGAAGAATCAGATAATTCAGACGATCAGCAGTTTGTGGGTGCTGATACCGAGCGGGGCTTGGGGAGGTCTTCGGATACTCCTAATGTTCTGGCTCAGATGTTTGAGGTTTTGGCTATTTCTCCTCCTGAGGCGGTTCCACAGCAAAAGGGGGAATTTTTTGAAGAATCCAGGCCGCGCTTGGAATTTCCTAACCAAAAGCATTTTGATGGGATTATTGCTAAGGAATGGGAGAGGCCTGCCCGGCTCCCAGGTGTCCCTCAGGGTTGGGACAAAAAATATCCCTTTCCCTTGGATACGGTTAAGCGCTGGGCGTCCCCTCCCGAGGTGGATGCACAGGTTCTGGGTTTATCCAACACTACTGTTTTAAATTCTCCTGATTGCTCTACGCTTAAAGATGGTGAGGATAAACGCATTGACCAAATGGCTTGTCATGGTTTTGCCAGTGTTGGGTCAGCCATGAGGCCGGTTTGTGCTTCAGCGCTGCTGGTGGTGGCTACCAGGTCGGTGGTCAGGGACCTGTTGACTTCTTCCGGGTTAGATCCGGATAGTGACGAGTTCCTTGGCCTTAAAAGATGTGAATTGTTTTTGTCATTTGTACTAGCCGCCTTGGATGACACACTGATGATGTGTGGCAGAACGTCGGCTCTATTGGTGACTATTCGGCGTTCGGTTTGGTTGCGCCAGTGGGCGGCTGATTTTGTGTCGCTGACCGCTCTTCCCTTTGTGGGATTACGGCTCTTTGGTGAGAAGTTGGATTCAGTTGCCAAGGGTGGTAAGTTACCTCAACGCAAAAAACAGTGTCGTCCCTTTCGGGGGGGCGGGTTCCTTTGCTCCTTCCTTTCGTGGGGCTAGAGCTGGCAGAGGAATTGTTTTCCCCGCAGCCAGAGGAGATTCCTGGAACAGGGGCAGAGGACGTGCCCGCCCAGGATACAGCTGGGGCTCAAAGCCCAAACCTGCTGCCAAGCCAGCTCAGCAATGAGGGGGCGCCCTCACCCATGTGGGTGGGGGGACGGCTACAACACTTCTCCCAGGTCTGGGACCGAGAGGTCTCGGACAGATGGATCCGGGAAGTGGTGACTTCCGGCTACAAGCTGGAGTTCGAGCTCCGGCCCCCTCCCAGATTCCTCAGGTCTCGGGTGCCTTCGGACCTTCTGGCGCAGGAGCTCCAGGCGGCAGTAAAGAGTCTGTTGGATATGGCAGTTATTTGCCCAGTGCCCCCCTCAGACAGGGGTCGGGGCTTTTATTCCAATCTGTTCATGGTGCCCAAGAAGGACGGCTTGGTTCGACCCATTCTGGATTTAAGGATCCTCAACAGGTTCGTCCGTCCGCGGAAATTTCGCATGGAAACGCTGTGTTCAGCTATCCATTCTCTTCGGCAGGGGGAATTTCTGACGTCCGTAGACATCAAGGACGCCTATCTGCATGTGCCGATTTTTCCAGCGCACCAGAGATTTCTCAGGTTCGTGGTGGAGGATCGGCATTTTCAGTTTGTGGCACTTCCTTTCGGTCTTACCTCGGCTCCAAGGGTTTTCACCAAGGTGCTGGCCGGGGGTGATGGCTCTCCTCAGAGCCCAGGGTATTCGCATTGTCCCTTATCTGGACGACCTTCTCATTATGGCATCTTCCTTCAGCCAAGCGGTATTGGACACCAGAACTGTGGTGTCCACTCTGGAGAGATTCGGGTGGGTGATCAACTACCCCAAGTCCTCCCATTCTCCGTCCAGGTTAGTGTCTTTTCTGGGAATGTCCCTGGATACTTTCCAGGCCAGGATGTTTCTTCCTCAGTCCAAGGTTCTCTTGATTCAGGAGTTGGTTCGACTCCTCCTGTCTATCCCTCGTCCGGCCATCAGACTGGGGATGAGGCTGGTGGTATTGATGGTCGCCTCCTTCGAAGCGGTTCCCTTTGCTCAGTTCCACACAAGGACACTCCAGCTCCATCTGTTGGCAGCCTGGGACGGGTCGCCACTGTCGTTGGATCAGTCCTTCCTGATGACCCCCCGAGTTCGGTGCTCCCTTCAGTGGTGGCTGGATCCAATCAATCTGTCGAAGGGCAGATCCTTTCTGGCCCCTTGTTGGGAGACGGTCACCACAGATGCCAGTCTATCAGGATGGGGGGGGTTCTGGAAGGATCGTCAGTTTCAGGGACTGTGGGGGCCTCAGGAGGCTCACGAGTCCATCAATGTTCTGGAATTGAGGGCCATCAGGATGGTTCTGTTTCGCTTGACTCATCAGTTGCAAGGATTGCCGGTTCAAGTCCGGTCGGACAATCGGACGGCGGTCGCCTACATCAATCACCAGGGAGGGACTCGCAGCAGGAGTGCCCTCAAGGAAGTGTCTTTGATTCTGGCCTCGGCGGAGACCCACGTCCCGTGCATTTCAGCAGTTTACATCCCGGGAGCGGAGAACACGGAGGCGGACTCTCTGAGCAGGTTCTCAGCTCGCCGGGGGGAATGGTCTCTCAGCCCCAAAGTGTTTCGCTTGATTTGTCTCAGGTGGGGGTCCCGGTGGTGGACCTCTTTGCCTCTCATCACAATCACAAACTTCCGACATTTGTGTCTCTCTCACGGGATCCACTGGCAGTGGATACCATGTCTCTGAACTGGAGGGATCTGGGGTTTCTGTATCTGTCAGCAATTCTGGTGGCTCCAAGGTGGCCAAGACAGGTTTGGTTCGCAGATGTGGTAAGGTTAGCAGAGGATCAGTTCATTCTGCCCCTGCTGCCGGATCTGCTCACCCAGGGTCAACTACGTTATCCCAATTTACCAACGCTGGCTTTGACGGCGTGGCTGCTGAAACCTCCATCTTGAAGGAGGAAGGTCTTTCCGATGCTGTGATTCGAACTCTCATTAGTGCTAGGAAGCAGTCTTCCTCTAATATCTACTATAGGACTTGGAGGTCTTATATTGATTGGTGTGAGATCAGGGCGTTGCCTTGTAGGGAATTTTCCATCTCCAGAATCCTGGAGTTTCTTCAACATGGTCTGGACCTGGGGCTCCAGCTTAGTACTCTGAAGGGGCAGGTTTCTGCCCTGGCGGTGTTCTTTCAAAGGTCATTTTCCCTACATCCTTTGGTTAAGACTTTTTTCCAGGGAGTCAGGCACGTGCGGCCTCCTAGAAAACCTTTGCTCCCTGTTTGGGATTTGAATTTGGTTCTTTCTGCTCTTCAGGATTCTCCTTTTGAGCCCTTGAATGATATTGCCTTGTCTTCACTTACGCAGAAGGTGGCCTTTTTGGTAGCCATCACTTCGGTTAGGCGTATCTCTGAGTTGGCGGCTTTGTCCATTCAAGCCCCGTACTTTGAGGGGCATCAGGACAAGGTGGTTTTTCGTTTCAAGTCCGATTTCCTTCCTAAGGTTGTTTCTGCCTTTCACCTAAACCAAAACATTGTTCTGCCCTCTCTGTGTCCTAATCCCAGCAATGACAAGGAGAGGGCCCTGCATTCTTTGGATGTGGTTTGTGTTGTGAAGTATTATTTGGAGGTAACGTCTTCCTTTCGTAAGACGGATGCCTTTTTTGTGGTGCCCTCCGGGCCACGAAAAGGCTTGGCGCCTGCCAAGTCTTCCATTAGTAAATGGATCCGTCAGACTATAGTTGGGGCCTATTCTGCCAAAGGGTAGGTACCCCCTTTTCGTGTTACTGCTCATTCTACTCGTGCGGTTGGGGCGTCCTGGGCTTTTCAGCACCAGGCCTCTGTTGAGCAAGTTTGTAAGGCTGCTACTTGGTCTTCTGTTCACACTTTTTCCAAATTTTACAAGGTTGATGTTCGGGCCTCAGCGGATGCTGTGTTTGGCCGCAAAGTTCTGCAAGCTGCAGTGGTTTAAGTTGTGCCATGTTGCCTTGTTTTGGATCCCCGCCCTTTATGGACACTGCTGTTGGATGTCCCACACGTTATGAATTTCTTGAAGCGGGGTGTGTGACATACTTAGAATAATACCATTTTGTGAATACTCACCTGTAAAATGGGTATTATAAGTATGTCACACACCCCGCTTCACCCTGCCCTTTTGTATTCTGGATCCTTTATATGGTGAACTTTGCGTTGTTATGCTTTGTGTTGGGCTCTTCCTGGTCCCTTACCTTACTGCTGTTCTTATACTGGGTAATGAGTGGGAGGTCCCAGGTATTTATGGACCGGGAGGGGCTTTCTTTTTTCCTGGCATCTCTGCATATCGCCCTCTACAGGTCAGTATTACCCCACACGTTATGAATTTCTTGAAGCGGGGTGTGTGACATACTTATAATACCCATTTTACAGGTGAGTATTCACAAAATGGTATTGTAGCGATAACCCTTATCGCCGGAGGGCTTCACCGCCCGAGACGTCCTTTTCCCAATCGTAAGAGGTGCTGCTGGAATTCCAGAGTCGTCCGTGAGGAAACAGGAACAGCCCTTACAAGGGCTAGTGAATTGTAATATAGCGTTTCCCCCAATAAGAGACAGAACTCAGTATTGAGGGTGAAGGGGAAGTAGCCTTTATTAGTGCCACTCTAGGCCTTATATACACAAGTCTCCATTGCATGACACACACCGACCAATAGCAGCAGGGCACACAATCCCTCAACTCTGCCAGTGACGCAATCAGCAATACAATAGACATCTGTAATACACTCAATCCGAACAATGCCATTGTCTGTGACATAATCAATCAATACAATGGCAGTCAGAACAACGAATAACGTAATCAATCAATACAATGGCAGTCAGAACAATGAATAACGTAATCAATCAATACACTGGCAGTCTGTAACATGCTTAAGAAAAGGAAAGTAATGAACCTGTGTAAAGTCCAAAGGGGCAGAGAGTCTGTCACAATGCCCCTTTTTGTGGAACACCCGGCAGTCCCGGATTGACCCTGTTCGGGTTAACGTGGGGCTGTCCGGACTCTTGTTATGGGCAGAGTTCTGTTTGCCGGGATAATCCATCTGCATTACCGTTTTGTCTACCGGGCCTGTATACACACACACACACATACAGTTGTACTCACAGGGTTCTGGTCTTGTACACACTCTCTTAGCTCTGGTTGCAAGGCATTGAGAATATGTTCTAGTAAAAACAACTGTAGGCTTCCGGGGTGACCGCGTACCGGGCTAACAAAGCCTCCTTTACCAGATGGTAGTGTGGTATGTCCGCATCAGGGATGGCCCGGAAAGCATCGGAAGCTTTCCCAGATTTTCCCTGATAAAATGGTGACCCATTCCTCCGTGGGTACCCGGTGTAAAGCGCACTGCCGCTCAAAATCTTCCAAAAATCCGTCAATCTCGTCATCACTTTCCTGGAAGGACTTAAATGCTGCAAATGGAATCTTTCTCCCCCCAGTGTAACTGAGGCTGAGAGGTTGCTGGGTTGAAAGTCGCCGATCTTCCCTTCGCTTACTGGCCTCTGCTTCCGCTGCGGCGAAGACTCGGTCGATCAGTTACTGTGATGGATTCGGGCCATAGACCGACAATCTGTTCCGAACCGCTTGAACGAGAGCAGCGTCTTCATCGGCCTCTATATTGGTTTCGGTCCTCACTGCTGCACGATCCATTTCGATCAGCTCGGCTATCAGTTCCTGACGTGGGCGGTTGCTAGCCGACCTTCCCCGGCTCTCGAGTAGATCCTTCAGGGTCAGCCTTTTCAACTTGTCATACTGACTCTCCATCAGGGTAGCACTCTCTCTGGGTACAAAGGACCATCCGACCGCTTGCCACCAATTGTAGCGATAGCCCTTATCGCCGGAGGGCTTCTCCGCCCGAGACGTCCTTTTTCCAATCGTAAGAGGTGCTGCTGGAATTCCAGAGTTGTCCATGAGGAAACAGGAACAGCCCTTACAAGGGCTAGTGAATTGTAATATAGCGTTTCCCCCAATAAGAGACAGAACTCAGTATTGAGGGTGAAGGTGAAGTAGCCTTTATTAGTGCCACTCTAGGCCTTATATACACAAGTCTCCATTGCATGACACACACACCGACCAATAGCAGCAGGGCACACAATCCCTCAACTCTGCCGGTGACGCAATCAGCAATACAATAGACGTCTGTAATACACTCAATCCGAACAATGCCATTGTCTGTGATGTAATCAATCAATACAATGGCAGTCAGAACAATGAACAACGTAATCAATCAATACACTGGCAGTCTGTAACATGCTTAAGAAAAGGAAAGTAATGAACCTGTGTAAAGCCCAAAGGGGCAGAGAGTCTGTCACAGGTATTATTGTTAAAATTAATTTAGGTTACACAATCCTTTCCTGTAGAGGCAAGAGGAATAGAGAGTAAAATAAACTACGGTTAGACAGACACTATAAACACATAAAATACATAAACATACTACTACATAGCAAAATATACATGGTACAACGAACATACAATAAAACAGAGGCTTTCCTATAGGAGTTTACAGTTTAGACCAGAGATGACGCCCTCAGACACCACAACCTCCCAATGGTTAGGCTGTGCCTTTGATGTCATTTAGGAAGATGTGCTGTACAGAACCTGACCTCTAGTGTTAGGAGTAAACACTGTTCTGTTTATACGTTTTGCATTAAGGTCCAGTTGATATGGTGGCAAGGAAAGCATTATTTTTAATTTGAATTGCAATTGTTTTGCTCAAAAATCGCTGCAGGCTGGAATTTTGAGGGATCGCAATGCAACTGCATATGTGAAAGGACTCATAGGTTAACATGGTCAGTGATTTACTTGTGATTGCAGGAGGTCACTATCGTAGGACCACAGTGTGAACCAAGCCAAAACGTTTTTTTTTATGTAGGTGCATTTTTCCAATTCAGTAGTTTTTCAAAGTTAAGCAGTTAATGTAAGCCAGGAGCCAGCCACACATTTTTTCCTTAATAGGTCATACAGGTCACTGCCAGTACAGTCTGTTCCATACCTTGAATTTGAGCTCTGGAATTGGTGAAGTACAGTGCCTTTTATACAGAGAGGTGGCATAACTGTCAGTGATGCAGCGCTGGACACTGAACAAGGTAAATACAAGTGAATTAAGAATAATATAATTATTTTGTGTGTTTTTTTAATTTTCACTTTGCCTTTGAGCGGTCAAGGAGTCACACAGGTAGTCCCCCTGCCCCTCTGGAACAGCCCTGAACCCATACCTATGAGAGCTGATAGATCAGAAGGGCCAGGGGCAGCCTCTGGGCCCCAGGTTTCCAGTCATGGCCCCTGGGCTAGTTGGCTTTTAAGGGGGGGCATGCTTATTAAAAAAACATAGTAAAGAAATAAAGTTGCTGGCTGTAATTTCCATTGCTAAAAATCATGCAAGCTACAGTATAACAGTAGGTTTTTATAAATTAAATCTTTTACAACTCACTGACAGCGATTAACTAAACTGTCATGAGTTGTAAATTCTCGTATGGAAGTGAGAATTTTCATTTAACTTTCTCATATGCTTCTCTCACATGCAGGATGACCTTGCATGTGTCGCTGAATCATATAAGAGAGAGCATGAATTCATGCTTGTGAGTTACCTTTCTCACACAGACAAATGTTTTAACAATGGCATTGAATCAAGCCTAAACAGCAAAAAATATTAGCCATGACAGTATTTTGAGTCCACCTGTCCTCTTTGAAAGTGCAATGAGCAACTTAGTGGATGGAGGCAAACTGGGAGAATAATACCTACTTATCCAGCACTGATGTCTTCCAAACCCTGAAAGCTTTATGTGCCTATTGGTATGACTGCATGAAATGACTGGCTGTACAGGGAATAGTACAGTACAGTACTAAGAAGTCAGAGCCTGTCTCTGAGGTTCTCATTGCTGTCTCTTTACTGCTCTTTTCTTAGGCAGCTCTCCCCTGAACTGTTTGGATTAATCCAACCTGTGCCCTGAGAGCTTAGTAACAAAGCCTTCCTGTTGTCTGCCGATGCTACTGATTCCTCTACAAAGTCAGCGACGAATAAAGCAGGATAAAAGGAAATGGAGAAAGAAGCGTTTCTTTGGCAGCAGAGGAGAAGCTGTCATCTGTGATTAAAGTGAGGGCAGGGAGGGCTGACTAAGAAGACAAGAGAAAAATCTACCTGCTGAAAGGTTTAAATCCACAGATTCCTGAGGCCTCAAGCCACTGCCAGGCTCGAGACCATCTGCAGCTTTTAGTTTAACTTCTTCCTCTTTGGACTAAGAAAAAAAGAACTGGAAGAGTGGAATAAGCTTAAAATCAGAGAATAATACATTGTGTTCTTTCCTGGCAAGAAGAAACTCAGAGTGGCCAAGTGAAACCTATTTACACATCACTGTTTAAGTTAAATAATTTTGACTACTAAAAACAATATATATTGTATCACTCAGAATGGTTACAAAGGATCCAGACTGCATTACGCTGGCTGGCTATTAATGCCAGCAGGAAAGGGCCGTGCGGCAGTGAATTTGTTAAGCCAAGCATTGCACTGACTGGTGGAAGGCAGCCGAGTTTCACTTGAAATAATGACGGGGCCCCGTTGACGTAATGTCCACTGATTTCCATTTCCCAGTTGAGAGCGAGCTGCTTTAAGCAAACCTGCATAAAACTGCTAAGTTTAAGGAAGGCAGACAAGCAATTAGACACGAATATCTGAGCAATAGCAAATTAATTACATTTACTGACAGCCTTGTGAACCATGAGTCACAGAGTTGGCTGAGTGGCACAGTTACCAAGATGCCCCCTGGGTCGCTAATCTGTGCCAAGGCAGGTTGCTGTGGAATTTAAATCCAAGTCAGTTTGATGTTAAGATAAATATTTGCATGGGCACCAATCACTCTCTTGGTTCCCTTCCTAGAGCACTGGCCTGAGACCAGAAGTCAATTCCTACAGAAAATAGTTCTTCCATCTCTCCGGGTCAAATGGACGATGCTCTTATAAAGGGCCTGATGACCTGCTTTTTTTATTTCCTCCCTGGTATAGTCTCGCGCCTGCCAAGTACAGAGCCAGATATCTCTGATTACAGACAATATTATTCAGTGGTGCTTTGATCTGCTGTTGATGACTGCTAATAGTAACACAATTATACAGGTATATTGTTAGAACAATATATTTTTGTTTGGAGCTCTGTATTGGAAAGGAAAAGGAAAACCTGAAAAATAAGTGCTTAAAGTGGGATTTGGTCAGCTCAACAGGGAGCATTCTAATTTAGTATGCACCTGTGTGCTTTGGTTACCTTGCTCCATACTCCCATGGTGCGTGTGTGGGCTCCAGTGATAATAGATTGCGATGCATATTAATGGATTGTAGGAGTGCTTCCTGCCACCAGACATTCATAGATACGCTGAGGATGCCACTGGAGGGCCATTCATGCACCATGGGATTGAATCCACAAGGGTTTTTTTCCTCTCCTCCAAATATAATAGATTGCGATGCATATTAATGGATTGTAGGAGTGCTTCCTGCCACCAGACATTCATAGATACGCTGAGGATGCCACTGGAGGGCCATTCATGCACCATGGGATTGAATCCACAAGGGGTTTCTTGCTCTCCTCCAATAATAATAGTAGTAAAGTATTGTAATGGTGAATCCAGCAATTCACCCGGTATAGCTTCACACCATCGCACCTCCTCCACAGTAATTAGTAAATAAGTTAAATAATCATCATGAATTCATAAATAATTTATTAGTAATTTCCCACAAAAATCACATGACAGAGAATTAAAAAACATTTAAGACTAAACCGTACATTTCCAAGGGCATCCCAATTTATCCCAAATACTCATAAAAACAATCCATAAAGTGCAAAAATGCCAATCTGTGCAAATACAACATTAATAATACAAAATGTGGCAAGACAGAGAAAATAAAAGAGATCAAAGGTATCAAATACAACAAGCCAATTGAAAAACACACATCACCTGAGTGGATAGCTCTAACGTGTTCCACAGGAATGCCCCAGTCAAATAACGGTCCCCCAATGCGTTTCGTGGCCCCCTGCTCACAGGCCACTTTATCAAGGTCCAATAATAATAGATTGCAATGCATTTTAATGGATTGTAGGAATGCTTCCTGCTACCAGACATTCATAGATACACTGGGGATGCCGCTGGAGGACCATTCATGCACCATGGGATTGAATCCACAAGGGTTTTTTTCCTCTCCTCCAAATATAATAGATTGTTATGCATATTAATAGTTTGCGGGAGTGCTTGCTGCTGGCCGCTGCCTTACGACTTGCATCTGCCACCAGACATTCATAGATATGTTGGGGATGCTGCTGGAGGACCATACATGCAACATGGGATTGAATCCCAGTGTAATTCTACTGCAAACAATGGGTTTATTACACTGGGAAATATAAATTGAATTGCACCATGGCAAGGGTTTCCCCCTGGTCTTGGAGTCTTTTAGACTGCAGGGCTGGGGTCAGTGAGGTTTGATCCACTTTGGGCATCAATAGTGATCCTTTATGCTTTTCATAATGATCCTCTATTCCACCATGATCCTGTCACAGAGAAGGGAGTTAATACTTTTAAGAGGTGTTTTCCCAGCACTTCCCGGTGAACGTGGAGGCTGATTCATTACTGACACCAGATATCGACAGATCGCTAGTAGACGCTGTAAGCGGGTATTGGGCGCTGTAACAGAGCTCCTCAGTTGCTGTAGTAACCTGGCCTGCATTGATGAATGTGATATGTGTTGGGCGCTGTAACACCAGTCCAGCGCTGCAGGTAGCGAAAGGTAGCGCTAGTTCATTGCGACCGACCGCTCCACACCATACTTCAAACATCAAAAAAGGACACACACAGCGTTGGCGCTCTAAATCTGGTCGCTATAGCATAGAGCGCCAGACGCTGTGTGATTAAAGTCTATTTTTGAACACATATCCACCAGTAAATGTTTGTTTGGAGCCAGGAGAGATCACACAATGATTTGTGCAAAAAAAATAAATAAATAATGTCAAACACGCTGTTTAAACACAAGAAAATGAACGGCCATTAAAATGTATGGGAGAGCGACAGTGAGCAAAAGGTAATACCTGGCGCTCTGGAAGCTAAAGCGTCGGCGCTATACACTAATCCGCCTGTAATAATACATCGGATGCTACATGGCGCTGTCAGAGTCACTCACCAGATTCAATTTCATAAATGTAGTATTGCGTACTGCGCCCGGCGTTCCCCAGATGCTGCCTGCCGCTTCAAGGCACTACCTGGCGCTGTCCCTTCTTACATAACCCCCCAGGTAGTACCACACACCACAGGTAGTACCACATAGCGTTGGGTGATGGGCACTGTATGTGAAAACCACATTTAAGAAAGTCAATCTGGTTAGGGCCTATAAAAAAAGTGCCATGTAGAGTCACATGTATTACAAGCAGAGGCTCAGTGTATAGCGCCAGCGCTCTAGGATCAGCAGCGCCATGTAGTACCTGTTGCTCAGTAGCGATCTCCTATACATTTCAATTGTCTTTTATTTGGTTGTGTATAAATAGCGTTTATATAGAGTGCTGACACTGGTTGTGTAGTTTTTTTCTTAAATATGGGCTTCAGCGTCCAGTGCCGTATGCACTTAACTGGCGCAACCTATCATTCGCTGCCGCTCGCAGTGACCTCTTGTGGATGATCTAAGCGCCGCTACGCTGCTCACATGGCAATACGTGGCGCTAGTCTTAAATTAGCCTCCCCAATATCAAAATCCCTACATAAATGGGTTGTACAGGAGATGTGCACATTTTTATTGGGGTGTTTTAGGAATTTGGAAACAACAGCAGACTATGGAGAATCCAAACACATTACAAATGACTGAGATTGTCAAAATGTGTCTCAATAAAAATACCTAAAACTAAATATGAGCCTTTCCAAATGTGTTTGGATTTCCCATTTGCAGGCCCTTATTTCCAAGCTTTTAAACTGAAATATCCACCAATTACAAATATTTGTCACCTGTAGAATATCCCTATCATATGTACAGAGGATGTGGCTTTTAAAATGGGAAAACTATTTTTTTATTTTAATATACAGTGTGCTCAATGAGAAAAGCTCCCACTGCCTTTAAAAACTCAGCCTTCATAACTCCCCAGATCATTTGGATAATCCACATTGTATTGATAAATGGACTTTTAATTTTTTTTTTTAAACCAACCCTGATGGGAGTGCAAACAGTATGCAAAATATCATTGTTTGTCATGTATGTGTTTGTACTGTTACTGACTCATTGGATATTCTTTGTGTCCTGTGGCTCAAGTTCATTTTCTTCTTCTGCTTCTACACAGGTGACTAGAGTTTAAACCGAACCTTCACCCTGAATTAGAGCCTGTTTCCCCCACCCTGTACATACAGATTACCCACATTAAAAATCATCCTACCTGTATCTACTACATTTTATGAGCTTTTAAACATCCAAGATGTTGGCCCATCAAGTCTCAGGCTGCCTGCAAACAGGAAGTGTCTTTTGACTGTGCTGCTCTGCATTCTGGGATTGCTGTCCTTTTCCTGACCCCAGCTCTGCTCTGTCTGTGCAAAGCACAGCTACAGCCCTGTCCCCCTGCGCTTTTCACCTCTCTCCCCGCCACGTTATGTGATGCTTCTGACTTCTGAGTCAAGATGGCGGCGCCCGAGTCCTGAACAGAGTTGCAGCCCAGTGGGGGAAAGAATAAAAGTGACTAAAAACATAAATTAGATTCATTTTATATGCTGCAGAATATTTTTTTTAAAGAGCGGGCCTCTTATTTGAAAATGTTTAAATTTCAATAACATTTGATGATGTGACATTCTATTGTGCCTATTCCAATTTCTTTACATTAACATGACACATATGGAGAGATCAATTTTAGATGAGTGATCAGGATGATTAATTATTTTGTCCACAGGTTTTCTGACTGCAAGCCAATGTATTGCTCTTTTCTTTATGATCTATAAAACCCTTCTGTAAGAGGAATCCCCTTGCTGAAATTCCAGTTCCAATGCCCACAAAATAGTGTGCTCACATGCCTTGCTCTGGGGCTGAGCTGCAGTTTGTAGTGTCGACACATGAAGATGTGCGACATAACAATGTGGTTAACAGCTTATCCACTGGAAGAATATTCTGAGAGAAGTGCAAGGAAAAGGGAAGCTCCAATCCCAAAATGTGGTAAGTAGCAGAATAAATCCATCAGCAATCCCCAGGTAAAGCATCATGTTCACCGGAACACCTGCTAATGCCACTCGGCGACAATATTTTTCCTCCGCGGCACTCAATATGCGATTTAACAAACAAAAAACAGGCTGTGGCAATTCATCCACCAGCCTGCATCAAATTTATCACTACTGCCATATAGTTTGTGGTGCCCAGTGCGCTTGCTTAACCCTTTAAGTGCCATCCTCTGGTGCCAAACCATTTTTCACTATTTTGCACTACAAATGTTCAGCTGTAATTTTTTATTAATATATTGGAAAATTATATATATTTTTTTCTGGGCTTTAACATGAGATGTCTTGTTTGCAATTTTTTAAGGGGATTTTCAATATTTTTCAATGAAATATGTGCAAAATAGAAAAAAAAAACTATTTTTTACAATTTTTAGGTTTTTTTTTGTAATAAAGCTTGTCAATAAAATTGTGTGTACTGCGTGTGAAAGCCCCATTTCTCCCAGTTGCAATGGCACCACATATGTTTTGGTAGACACTCTTTTCTGCCCAAAGGACTCCCCCAAACTGCTATGTACACCTTGCAGTTTTTCAAGAAAAACAACCCTGTACATTTGAAACACCCCCCACAAACTAGTACACACCTCGAGCTTTCTAGGCTTGCCTGGCTTGTTGACGTGGGCACAGTTTTCTGGAAGTAATCTCTCAATTAATTCTTTGGTTTCACAGGGTTTCCTGAAAAAAAGAATAAAAAAGCAGAATCAAATCCACTTTTCCTAAAAAAAAAAATATGAAAACAAGAAAAAACAAGTTAAATCTGAAAAAGCAAGTTCCCCCAATACCCAGCATGCATAGCTACTGTCAAGGGAAGAGATGCCAAACACCCCAAAGTAAAGCATGTGCGTAAAGGTAATTTTACTTGAAAATTTCAGCTCTGCAGACAAAGTTTGCACCAGAACAACCATTTACATTTTGAATACCCCCCTCAGACATATATTCTCTGAAAGTACACATGTTAAGCTTTCTAGGCGTATCCAGTCTGTTGTAGTGGGCTCATCTTTCTAGAAGTAATCCCTTGAAGTATTCTTAGGTTGTACAGGCTTTCCCTAAAAAAAACAATAACCCAATATGCATAGGTACTTTTAACCCCTTTTAACTGCCAGCCTACTTGAAAGTTTGTCACCCTCTGTTGACAGGTTATGTTTAACTGTTATTTTTGCAGGAATTTTTAGGGGAAAAAAAAGATATATATATATATATATATATATATATATATGTTTTACTTGCTTTAACGTGAAATGTCTTTCTTGTAATTTTCCTACTTTATTAAAATATTTTTGAGTAAAAAAAACTATAGAAATGTATCTCCTTTATTTTAAAGAAAACATTTATTTTATTAAAGAAAACTAATTTACATGTGAAAGCCCCATTTCTCCCAACTACAATAGTACCACATATGTATCAGTAGCCCCCCCCCCAACCCCCGCTCAGGAGACCCCCCAAACTGAAAAGTTAAATTTTTAACATTTACAAATAAAATACAACTCCTATCCTCACCATTCACACTATAAAGGGTTAAACAAAAAAAACCCAGGCCATTTTTTTGGTCCCCCCTATGCACCATTACCAGCCCGAGAACCAGCTATGTAGGGCTGGTAAAACAGGGCACAAGGACCAGACTTGGTGGCTACAAACCCACATAGCCTCTGTGACAGGTAATGGGGGGCTGGGGGGTTAATGGCTAGCCACAGGTTACTTGCCATCCCCCTAAGCCTTGTGAACGGGTATTGCCTCGGCCCTGCCAGCTTCAATCCCACAAAGTCTAAATGGCCCCGGCATCTTCTGCCCCCCCGGGCTTTAGGGGGGAGGGGTTAATGGCAAGTCACCCGCTAGCTGACTTGCCAGCCCTCGAACCTTGTGAACTGGTATAGGGGTCTCATGCATCCCTTACCAGTTCACAAAGTGTTAACAGTAAAAAAACATGTGAGTCTCACGTAGCTGGCACTTAATGGTAGGAGAGGCAGCTACGTGAGACTCACATAGCTGGCACTAGAAGGGTTAGGCTGCCCCAGTTTAGAGTGCTGTAGGTTAAGATCGCCTAGACCACAATGAGCAGAACTGTATTGATGCTTCTAAATAATATTACACACATTTATTTGTGCACCAATCCAAGCTGATTATTTACCATCGGGTGTTGTGACTTGCAGAATCATTCTGTACAAATAAAAGCTTAAAAAAATAAATATATGCCAGTGCTCAAAAACGTGCCGTATGCCAGAAAAGTGGTGCTAAAAGGTGCACTTCTTAAATAAGGACCTAAATTCACAACATGACAAGAGCCCTTAGCAAACACATATATAGTGATGTGTTTTGGATTGATATTATACCTAATCATACCGTCAATGATAACATCAATTTAAAATGCGTTACCTTTTACCTGGGGAAAGCTGCTGGACTTACCCTACTACATGAAAATGTGAACTAAAGCTGTTGGGAAACGGATCCTGGCTAGTCGTATTGGTCACATAAAATACTGATAATTTATAGCTGGCCGTCTGGTAGAATTAATGTATAAAAATATCTTATATAGAGCTAATAAATCCACTGACGAGATGGATCTATTCAATTCTCCATCCTATAATGAAGAGAAAGCAAAGACTTTTGAGAGGCGTAATCCTACTACAAATACATGTAAGAGGGAGAGGGACTAAAATCAAAGATTTTGCCCTCCATGGGTTTTGGTATGCTTCACAGGGGGCCTTTAGTGGCATCTCTGTCCTGGCCCATATGAAATGATCAGAATACGAGTATGGGGTGAACTGGCGATTTCACAAAACAGAGCTTTCCAAATTGGGACAATTGGTCCACTATAACAATACATAGTAACATAGTAACATAGTATGTAAGGCTGAATAAAGACTTTAGTCCATCCAGTTCAGCCTGTTTAACTCCTTCCAGTGGTCTAGCAGCCATAGCCGGAAATGTTATTACATGCCAGGAAGGCATCAAGGCCACTTTTGAACATTTTTAATGAATCCCTCATTACTACCTCCTCTGGCAGCGAGTTCCATAGTCTCACTGCTCTTACAGAGAAGAATCCCCTCCTATGTCGGTGGAGAAAGCACCTTTCCTCTAACCTTAGAGGATGCCCCCGGGTTATGGTTACACTCCGGGGTATAAATAGATTGTGGGACAGATCCTTGTATTGACCCCGAATATATTTATACATAGTTATTAGATCACCCCTCAATCGTCTTTTTTCTAGACTAAATAAGCCTAACTTGGACAATCTTTCCGGGTACTCTAGCCCCCCGCACTCCTTTTATTAACTTTGTTGCCCTTCTTTGAACGCGCTCCAGTTCTGATATGTCCTTTTTAAGCACAGGTGCCCAGAACTGTACACAGTACTCCATATGGGGTCTGACCAGTGACTTGTACAGGGGTAAAATGATGTTCTGGTCATGAGCACCTATGCCCCTCCTGATGCACCCCATGATCCTATTTGCCTTGGCAGCAGCTGCCTGGCATTGATTACTACAGTTGAGCTTATTGTCAACTAAAACCCCTAGGTCCTTTTCCATTGTTGTTTTACCAAGTGTTTCTTTATTTAGTGTGTAATCATGACACAGATTTCTCCTTCCCATGTGCATAACCTTACATTTATCTGTGTTAAACTTCATTTGCCATTTAACTGCCCATGCTTCCAATTTATCTAAATCTGTTTGTAGCTGCCTGTTGTCCTCCTTTGTTTTAATTACTTTACTCAGCTTAGTATCATCTGCAAAGATTGAGACTTTACTGTTTAATCCATACCCAATGTCATTTATATATATATTGAAGAGAATTGGTCCCAGAACTGACCCTTGTGGTACTCCACTAGTAACAGTGACCCAATCTGAGTGTGTACCATTGATAACCACCCTCTGCTTCCGATCATTAAGCCAATTTCCCACCCATCTGCACACGTTTTCACGCTTTAGAAAAGTCAAGATATATGATATCCAATGACTCCCCCTGATCCAATCTTGAACTTACCTCCTCATAAAAGCTGATCAGGTTTGTCTGGCAGGAGCGATTCCTCATAAATCCATGCTGATATGGAGTAATAAGGGTCATTTTCCCCAAGGTGCTCCAGGATAGTATCCCTTAAGAAACCTTCAAACAGCTTGCCCACCACAGATGTTAAGCTTACCGGTCTGTAGTTCCCAGGTTCCCCCCTAGATCCCTTTTTGAAAATTGGCCAAGCTCCAATCCATCGGAACAAACCCTGTAGTTATGGAATCCACAAATATTAGAAATAACGGCTTGTCTATTACTGTACATAACTGCCTAAAAAAACGAGGATGTATCTCATCTGGTCCCTGTGATTTATCGATTTTCATCTGCTTGAGACGGTGCCGGACTTCTTCCTTGGTTAGACCAGTGACATTTAATGGAGGGTTTCGGTTATTTCCCTGCATTTCACTCGGCATGTCACATTCTTTTGTGAATATAGAAGCAAAGAAGTTGTTAAGCAAATTAGCTTTCTCCTCATTTCCCTCTATAGGGGTCCCCTCCTTGCTTTTCAGGGGGCCCACACCCTCAGGTTTGTACCTTTTACGGTTTATATAGCTAAAGAATAATTTGGGGTTAGTTTTACGCTGCCCTAAAGCCCAGTCATATACATGTACTGTACTTTAACTGGTGATGATTCTACAGAATAGGGATCTACTACCAGCTCAATATATGATGGAGTTGAATGATGCTTTGTCTACTATGTGTGCCTTCCAGGAGTGGACTGGCCATAACAAGACTCAGGAGAATTACCTGTGGGCCACACTGCTTTGGGACCCCCTGGGCTGTTATTGTTAGCCTCCCCATTGCCTCATTAATCCCCTCTGTACCCAGCACCACTGTATCCCCCACACAAGAAACCCCAGCCTGACTCCCAGTGATAAAGCAACATGGCTGTAAGTGTCCATACCCAGCCCTGCCACATTATCCACCCCTATTAAAGTAAAGTTCCAGTATCCTTCATTTAATGAGGAAGTCCAAGCTTTTTGTACCCCACCCAGACACCCCTCCCTCCTGCTGTGCTAAGCTTGATTTGGGTGCTAAAATAATAAAACAACTCACCTGTTTGCCAAAACCCCCACCCGATGCCAGTGTTGGTGGTGGGGGTTCTCAATGGCAGCCGTAAGCTTGAGTGCCAGTTGGACTTGAGTGCCCGATCACTACAATCACACTGTTGCATGGGATTAAGGGACTGCCCCCCGTTAGGTGTTTATATGGGGGAGGGAAGGGTGGGTTAACTTCCTCTTTGAGAGTCACCATATCCACCCATGCCCATGGTCCGTCCCTGTAATGCTATAACCTCTGGGGTGCATTTGCAGAGCTGCCGGGGAGCACATTGAGTGGCGGGCTGAGTGTGGTTGTCATGGGCTGATGCCTTCCATGCTGATAGACCCTCAGACATTTTCTAGGTTGGCATAAATATTTGCTATATGGGTCATGCGGTTTGTGTTGGAAACCCTTTAAAATGACAAAGTAACTGAGCATTTCTACTTTAAGCATAACAAATATGTTCCTTATGTTGATATCATATCTATATACAACGTGCAAATATTTGAATCTTAAACTGAACCCTCAGCATCATTTAATGAAAATCCCAAACCTTTAAAAAACTATTCTCCAGCATCTAAAACTAATATATTCTATGTTTTTAGCCATTTACTTTTTATTCTTTCCCTCACTGGGCTTCAACTCTGTTCAGGACTTTAGGATATGGGTGCTGACATCTTGCCTCAGAAGCATCACATACTGAGGAGAGGAAAGGGGGGCAAATGTACAAGGGGCGAGTTATAGCTGTGCTTTTCTCAGACAGAGCAGAGCTGGGGTCAGGGAAAGGACAGCAACCCCAGAATGCAGAACAGCACAGTCAGAAGATACTTCCTGTTTGCAGGCAGCCTGAGACTCTTGGATGTTTAAAGGCTCATAAAATGCAGTAGATGCAGGTAGGATGATTTTTAATGTGGGCAATCTGTATGTACAGGGTGTGGAAACATAAGATAAGCTCTTATTCACGGTGAAGGTCTACTTTAAGAAGAACATTTTAAATAGAACCTCACTACTGAAGGAAGCAGTGTGTACTGGAGCTGATGGGGTAGCAAGTACATTATAGAAGAATATGCTGCTTTCCAGTGAAACAGCCTCGCTGGAGAAAATGGGAAGGTGAGCATATGTGTTTTTTTAGTCTGTCTCCAGCTAAGCTTTGATTATTTGTTTAATAAAAATGAAGTGAAGCTTTAAAAATGAACTCGATGGAAGCCTTGCATGTCTAAAAAAAATAAAACGGTTTGCAACTGATAAAAACAGTTATGGCTAAGAGAGGCCTCTAGGGTTAATGTGCTGGCTTTTAGCCTGAGAGTATAAATCCCAGGGTTGGCACAGTACAGGGTTTGTATATACTGAGATGAAAGAGGAAGGATTAGCATTTTTTAACTTTGCTCATCTCAGAGCTTTTTATTTTAGTGTATGGTTAAGTAAATGCTGCTTGGTTAAATGGCGTTCAAAAAAAGTATGACTGTAAAATTTGCTACATGAAAAGTCTAAAAGTACTCAAATGCTAGTAAAAAACAGTAGAGATGATATATTGGTTCAGATGCTATTCCCCAAAACAGCCTTGTTCCACAGTTATTTAATATTATGATTATTTTATTTATACAGCTCACAAAACAAAAAATGGGTGCACCACCGATAATCCTAATGTATATATTGTATGTGCTCACTCTTAAGAGTATATACAAGAAACAACACAAACAACATAGATATTTTAGAGGGTGTTTCCACTATATCTGATATTTGGGGCATAGAGAACTGTATATATGTATATATCTATGGCCTAGGTTCCTCAGACCATTTTTCAATCTTTATGATATCCAATTTATGTGGTGATAATGGGGTTTGCAGCTGTTTTTTTTTTTATCTTGTCTTGTGCTTAATGTTGTTTTTATTTTAATATACTTTTTGAGAGTGTAATTATGCTTTAATAAAAATTAAAAATTAAATTTTTAGTTTGACTTGTGATTGGTGCTCCTCATCGTGAGGTAGGTGTGACTATGGTTCACACTCATTGTTGTTTCTTATTTATACAGCTCCATACTTTACTGTAGCCCTGTACAGAGTAGTTATCTATAGTGTTGGGCGAACCGCTATAAGTTCGGGTTCGGCAAGTTCAGCCGAACTTTGAACAATAGCTCTGTACATGTACCAATCTTGACCTGAGCCTCGTGACCACTGAAATCAATCTGGACCCAAACTTTGGGACCCCAAAATAGCCCAAAATATCATGGGGGCGACCATGACAGGCTGGTGGCCCCCCTCCGCCCCTACTCCTAACCCGCCCGCCAGTCGCCACGCATATGTAATTGTATATAAATAGCTGCGGCGGGCAGTTGGTAGCAGAGAGTGAGGGGTTTCTCTTAAGCTAATGCAGAGCGTGCAGCAATAGGAAGTGGCTGTACAACTTACCCCTCAGTCCAATCAGCTTTCTTTCCTCTGTCAAAATGGCCATGGCCAGGGCTTCAAAAAGATGGCCACCTTCATAAGTGAGGACACAGCTGGCATTAGAAGTGCTTCTAGCTGCTGCCACCTCAACCACTGAGTTCGGCAGCAAGTTCTTCGTGGAGGTCTTAGGAGTTATGTAACTAGAACAACACCCTCTCAGCATTACAGGTCCCTGTGGCCCTGTTCTACCTGTTAGACTTCAGGACCACTGATTAAAAAAGCATTTGCACCTGCAGCCACCTCAGCTATACGCTCGTGTAGTGTAAAAATCTTGACTGTTTCAGGGGGCAATCCTGCTCTTCCCTACTGGCATTTTCACCTTCACCCAACCTTTCCATTCCAAACCCGAAATAAACAAACACTTAAAAACTATAAAACGACTTTGGAAAGATTTATTATAAATTGCCCACAGCTAGAGACTATTTACACAACATAGCTGTAAATACTCCAAAAGCCGTCCTTTTGCTTCCACCACCCCCCAGCTCTGGAGCACATCTGCTTCATCACTCCCACCATCTAATACCAGAAGAACCACAGCCAGATGGATCACTCCCACCCATCGGACATCGGAAATGCAGCTGCTAAACAGTCTGCCTCAAAATAAATGACTGCTTCTCTTCCATAAACAAAGTTAAACAATGTTTGGCGCAAATCCTGCAAGATTTGAAGAGCGGCGCAGGACATATGAAGAGGGGCGCTGAAGGGTAAGTATGGCTAAGGCTTGCAGTCTTCACTTGGGGACAGCTAAGGGGGGGGTGAAAAGGGACCAGGAATGCTGCTGGATGTCTGCACTTTAGATAATGCCAACATCCAAAAGTCCATGTGGGAGGGATGTTTACAGAGGAACATCAGAAAGGTCTGATGTTCATTTTTAACAAGTAGCAGCAAACTTCTAAACGACATGGATGGGTGGAAAAACTGCAAATGCTTATATTGTAACAAAAAAAAAAAAAAAAACACGCTATACTTACCTTTAATCCCCCGCAGGTGATCTCTGCTATTCTTCTATCTTAACACTTACTAGAACACCTGATTCAAGCCCCGCACTTCTTGTACAGCCGACACTGCCATCTTATCCTTGTGTCCATGCTGTTTAGTTAATAAAGCTTAAACTGCTGCATGTCTGTACTGATAAAAAACATGCGTGAATGTGCTGCATACTTTTTAAAAAGTTTGATAAAAAAAAAATAGTCAAAATCCTGGGTGTTGGTCCACTTTAAATGTGATTAGTGACTTTTGCTAGATTTACTGCAGTTTACAGCTAGGACAAGTTATGATTACACTAGATGGCGCTGTGACCACTGCTTAACTGTAGAGTCTATGCAATTTACTGCTCTCACACTGTGCAACACCAATGTTTCAAAACACAGTTGAATCACACATACTTCAAACACATGCAAGCCTTTTATTTTCCCTTTTTGTGCATTTTATTAACTTATGTGATCTGATAAGCTCCAAAAATATGCCAAAAAGCATTGATGAAACTCCCAAACCCAAAAATTAAGGAAAAAATATATTTCTTTAACAATAAAAATGGCTGATAATGCTTTATTCATTTTTTTATTGCATCACATTCTATATCTTGCATGTCATTGTTTTATTGCCAGCACGAGATTGGAATGTTTAGTGCCTGATAAATTGCCTATTTCTTAATACATTGAAGACACTGGAGCTTACAATAGACTTGAGAAAGAGCCACTGCACTGATAAGGAGGTAAAGAACAGTGGAGTAAAGCACCTTTCTGGGCTTCACCTTATTGAACAACATTCGGGTGTTTTTCCTACAACAGATGACAAATTTGATGCATCCAAAAACACCCTGCATATGTTCTATAGCTCCACCATAGAGGCTGTCCTATGCATGTCCATCACTGTCTGGTATGGCAACACCTTCTCAAGAGACAAATCGAGAACACAGAGGATAGAAAGATTTGTCAAGAAAACCATTGACTCGCCCTTGCCTTCAACAGGGTCTATTTACAATCGCAGGGTAATCACCAAACTCAGAGCATTATGAACGACACATCACACGCAGGACAAATGTCCTTCAAGCTACTACCATCAGGTAGGAGACTAAGAGCATATCACAGCACGAGCTCTAGGTACATTAACAGCGTTTCCCACATGCCATCACTAAATTCCTGTGGCTTTTCAGAATTGGGGCCTCTGGTTGCAGTTAACCACTGATATTAAAGGAGGACTATCACGAAAAAATGGCCCAATGATAGAAATCAATATAAATATGCTGGATGGCAGGAGGAGGGGTCACATACACCTGGGATCAAGAAATATCCAGCCAGGCTTGTTTCTTTCTTTTAATGAAAAGAAGAGGAAATTGGGTTAATATCACACAATTTCACAATGGTCCTCTTTAAAGTGGACCAACACCCACGGGTGATCGGCCCGGGAATCTATAAGATTCCCGGGCCGATCACCTCCCTCACTGCGGGACATCCGAGATCGGGATGTCCCGCGGGGTGAAACCCCCCCAAAACCCCCAAAAACCTTACCTTACCGCCACCTCCCGCGCGCCCCTCTAGACGTGCACGTGCCCGCCCTGTGAGAGTGACGTGCGGGAGGCGGCGGACGTGCTGTCTTGTCCGTCGCTGTCACCCGCTTGTCCGTCTGCGGGGATTGGACGGCGCGGTCACGTGGGAGCGTGGTGAGGTTCGTTTTTGGGGCTTTCTGGGGGTTTCACACAGCGTGGCACCCCCAATCGGATTGCCCCCCCGAAGTGGACCAAAACCCAGGATAGTCAAAATCCTGGGTGTTGGTCCACTTTAATGTCCATAGTATGTACTTAACAACATAGCTGTATCTACTATCAACGTACTTGTTTAAATGTGTAAAGTATGTAATATTAGCATGTACTCTTCTTTCGGAGTTTATCTGTGTCCCCATTCATCCCCCTCCTGCTACTGTACATGGTAACCACTGCATTATATGTTAAGCTAATTTCCTCGTATGTAATGTACTTGGCAAACAATAAACTGATTCTGATGAAGGTAAGGTAAGGGGAGCAAAGGTTAGTTGTCATTCTGACAACTAAAATTTTAATCCTGGTTTTCAGTAAGGCGAGGAAACTGTGGTGGAGGGGGGGCACTCCACTAATGAAAGTTTACTTGAGTTGACCAGTAGCAGTTTTCCATGCCTGATCACCCATGAGTCTTCTTTTTATCTTTAAGCATTGGGTTCATCTTAAAGTGATACTGCAGGCAAAGGAAATTGTTACATCCTTACATCGGCTACATTTGCCACTGTCCTAAACTGTTTTCCATTTTTAAATTGAAGAAGAAATGGCCGAGATAGCAAGGTTTACTGTTTCACCCCATGATTTTTTTTCCCCAAAAAGTGGGCGTGGTCCTTGGATCTGGGATGCTGCTTAAAATGGGGGGTGCCTTGCTGTGTGAAACCCCTCAGATCGCCCAAACAAACTCAACTCTTCCTGGTGCTACGACGCATGCATGGCTGCTTGTCCAATCAGCGCGCTCGGATCCGCTCGAGCCCCTTCGTTGAGGAGCTTGTCTAATGCGAGTGGATCCAAGCGTGCTGGTGGCTGCATTCCCCGCTATCCTCTAACAGGTAATTAGGGATAGCGCAGATGCGCCCACATCTCGCACATGTGCCGTTGGACCGGAAAAGAAGGTCAGTTTCTGGGCAATCTGGGAAGTCTCACACAGCAGTGGCCCAACCCCGAATCTGGATGCCCCAGGGGAGGAGTTGGTTCTCTTTAATAATCAGCTCTCTGCACTGACAGCAATGTGATGAATCTGGAGAAGGAGGAGGAGAGGCAGGAGGAGGGAGGGACCAGCAATCCTGTCCCTCTTTGCTGAGCTGAATGGGTACCTTATTGCACAGCAGGGACAGGGTTTAGGGCTAGTAAAAAAAACTCTTCTTCCATTTCTGTGTATGAGGTGGCATCGCCATGAGATATTTTACGTAACCCTGGAAAGTTTTGTTAGAAGTTCAGTCTTCTTCTAAGGGGTTTTCAGCTCCTCCCATTTCTATGATTTTGGAGCAATAAAAATGGCAGCTGTTTTGTTTCACAAGGTGGTGTTTGTGCTGCTGACTAATTAAATGAGGATAATCTGATTTCTAGAGAGAAATAAGGAATGTGACAGATCTCTGGAATCATTCATTGACTATTCTCTTCAGCAAGGCAGGAGAATTGGAATGCTTTACGTAAAACACATTTCAATAAAATAAGACCTGCCGCAAATTAAAAACAGATTTCTCTCAGATGAGTTGGGCCGACTTTTTACAGCTTGTTCCAGCCTCCTAAATACTACAGGAAAAATGCTATGGATATATATAGGCTCCATTAGAAGCACTGAACAGCTCATAATAATGACATGGAGCTCTTCATAAATTAAGATCCTGACCTTTAATAAATATGCAAAATGGAAATCAAGGTTGTTTGCCCTTATTTAGATAAGGTTAAAGAAAACAACTGTGATTAAAAAGACACACAAATTGATCAAGAGCAGTTTAAGGAGAAATTGCAACGAAATCGAGCAGCTAAGGTGTTGGGGGAATATGAAATAAACAAACATTTTTTTATCCCCCATGTTGCTTGTTTTTAGCAGCTTCAGCTTTGGGAAATGTGCAGCCCAGAAAAATAGTAACCTACAAAATAAGATTCACATAAGGCTTCAACAAGTCTTTTTATCCAATATTCTGGAGAACTACACAACTGTTGGTACTGAAGCAAACAGACTGGCACAGAATTAGACCACACACAGTAAGCCCACGAGGTAAGAGGCTGATTCACTACTAACGCCAGGTATCAGCAGATGAGCGTCTGTATAGCGGCGCTTAGAGCGACCACTAGTAGACGCTGTAATCGGGTATCGGTGGCGCTGTAACAGAGAGCCTCATTCGCTGTGCAGTGAGCGAAAGGTAGCGCCAGCTCAGTGAGACCGACTCTCGGCGCTCCACACCATACTTGTTAAAAAAGGACACACACAGCGTTGGAGCTCTAAATCTGGTCACTATAGCATAGAGCGCCAGACGCTGTGTGATTAAAGTCTGTTTCTGAACACATATCCACCATTAACAAAGCGAACACATGGAATGACATTGTTGTAACACTGTGACATTAATACTTTAGTGCCAGACCTGTAATGACAATTCTGCATAAAAATATAAAAAATCTAAGTTTCTAAAAGTGTTTGTTTGCAGCCAGGAGAGGTCACACAATGATTGGAGCAAAAAAAAAAATGTCAAACACGCTGTTTAAACACAAGTAAATGAACTGCCATCGAAATGTATGGGAGAGCGACCCTGAGCAAAAGGTAATACTTGGCTCTCTGGAAGCTAGAGCGCAGGAGCTATACACAGAGCCGCCTGTAGTAATACATTAGACGCTACATGGCGCTATTAGAGTCGCTCACCAGATTCATTTTCATAAATGTGGTTTTGCGCCTGCCGCTACGAGCCACTACCTGGCGCTATCCCTTCTTAAATAACCCCCTTAGTGAAATATAACTCCCTCCAGCCCCCATCTCACTTGCCTATGAAACGTCTGAGCTAGATGTTATGGAGATACCACTTTTCTGAGGTAGTTTATGGGCTCACAGGGATTGTGATGAGACTGATAAAGCATAAGGTAACAGAAAAATGGTGCCACTACATCTAAACAATACGGTGTGCCTTCTTGCCTCTTCCCCTGTCAATCCTTCCATCACATTCTCAGAATATGCCTCATTTAAAGCGGACCAACACAACAAACAGTGCTCATATGCATCCCTCCCCGGAGCAATCTAGATTGCTGCACATAAAAATTTACCTTTTTTAACACCTACTGGGATACATTTTAGAAACAAGATGGCAGCTCATGCATTTGCAGGCCAGCTGCAAACAGGAAGTGCTGCTGGTCTTCCTGTTACTGTGCATTGTCAGTTATGTCAGTTGAATCCAGGCAGCAGCATGGCTGAGATGCTGGGAGAGGAAGTTCCAAAATGGCCGCTACCTTTTTTTTCCAACTGTGTCAGGCTGTTGGTCCGGTTTAAGGGAGAGCAGAAGTGGCACAGAAATTAAAACTTGCTTGTTGTAATGCTGTATATCCCTTCGGCTTCTATCCTACACTTATTTATCTTGAACTACATTTCTCCCTCTCTTCCTTGTATTCGGTAGTTTCTGGTAAGTGTGATCCTAAACCCAAGAAGTTAAGCTTATGGCATCGTCTTTTTTCCCCAGCTTAGTACCCCAAAACAGCCTAACAAGATGGAGTATGATGTTTGAATGGCAGCTGTTTGGCTCCCTGGTCATTCAGCATTGGCACTTGGTGCTTTCCAGCAGGGCCGGCACCAGCACAGGGCAAACCTGGGCAATTGCCAGGGCCCCTGGCATCTTCAGGGCCCACTCAGGTTCACACTTGGCCATGTTATTATTTAACAGTGGACCCATCCACCGAATGCCAGCTTATGGCTGGCTTCAACAACAGGGGATGATCAGCAACAATGTAGAAGGTGGTATAGAATGGAGGGCAATGGATGGAAGCTCAGAAGGTGGCGAGAACCAGGTGACAGCTGACAAGGACTGGAGAGCGATCAGCAGCAGGAGATGACCCATTTGTGGCAGCGAAGCTGAAAGGTGACATCACCTTAGGATTCTCTTGCCCAAGGGCCCCCACAAACCTGGAGCCGGCCCTGACACATTCAGCCACAAGCTAGAATGCTATATGCTCTCATCCAGTCAGAGCAGTTTGCCATGCATACTAATGCTCAGCATGTGGCTCTGTGTTCGGCAATTGAGAGCGAAAGCCTCTTTCACTCTGGATATTTTACATCACTGAGGGAACAGCAGCAAAAAGTTACTTTTGCAGTGGGGGGGGGGGTTACACAGTGGAAGATCCTGATTTGGAATGTTCCAGCTTTAAAGAGGAACAACACTCTCTCAGGTGTTGTTACTCTGTATCCACAGGGTTAGCCCAGGAAACTCACTTTCCAGGCGTTCCCATGGTGCCGATGCAGGCATGAGATGTTACACAGTGGGGCATTCGGATTTGGGATGTTCCAGGGGAAGGAAAGTGGCTGTCCCTAAGTTAGGTATTGTTCAGCTTTTTAGTTCAGAGGAACAACACCCACTCAGCCAGCCAGTTAGCACTCTCAGTTTGTTTGGCTGAATTTGGTTTTGCTAGCCGATTAAAGCCGAGTGCACTGGCAGCCACATTCCCACTCAGTTTCTAGCTGTGGGTGTGCCCACGCCACCTATTCAGAATGGGCCGGACGGCCAGCTATAGATGAGCTGGGCTGTAGTGCTGAGATGCAACAAGGGTACTGGGAGCAGGTGAGTAGAAGAGCCAATCCCAGGGGTTTCACTAAGCGGGACATTCCCAAGGAGTGGGACTAGGACAGTCCTGGAGTCTTTTAGGATCCAGAGTCTTCAAAGTTCTTCTTTAAGCTAGCAGAGAAACTACCATTTTAAGTAAGAAATTGGTAATGACCTTGGGCAGTGAATCTGTTGGGATTAATAGTGACATTCATCCAAATTCCCAAACCAGACCAACAGCCTGGCACAGCTGGAAAAGAAAGGTAACGGCCATTTTGAAGCTTCCTCTCCCAGCATCTCAGCCATGCTGCTGCCTGGATTCAACTGACAATGCACAGTAACTGGAAGCCCAGCAGCACTTCCTGTTTGGCCTGCAAATGCATGAGCCGCCATTTGTTTCTAAAATTTACTACAGCAGGAGTTAGAAAAAGGTAAATTAATTTTTATGTGCAGCAATCTAGATTGCCCTGGGGAGGGATGCATATCAGCACTGTTTGTTGTGTTGGTCTGCTTTAAGTCATTTTTGACTTAAATATTTCTAGCGACTGGCCAAGCCGAGTGTAGTGTCCCCCTTCTCCATGTTTTGGGTCACTAATAAAGCAATGGATAAGTTGGTTCCTTGGTTCCATGCAAAAATCCTAATGCTTCATTGTGTATAAATATAAAGCCCATTAGGAGACCCATAACATCTGTTAGGTACGTTGCCAACTATGTTCGTAAATACTTTATTGTACTCTCAGGCCTAGAAGTCACAGTTCAGAGTTCTGAAGAAAGTGTCCATCAGCTCATTCAAGATTCCCACAACCTCTCCAAACTCATAAAGAATATGTAGTTGTCTGACCTCTCCATTCAGTGCCTTCTCTAGTTTGAACCCAGCTTCCAGCTTTCCCGCATGTCTGTCGGGGCACTGAACAGCCCCACACTGTGCAAATAGCTCTCCTGTTTGCTCTGAGGATCTTTGACAACTGGAGGTGCCGAGGTCAGTGGATATTAACCTGCCAGCAATGAGACCATTTAATCCTCTTGGGAGCCAGAGTTACCAAGAACTAAACAAGGGAACTAAACATGGGAAGATTGCCTACAAAGAGCAGATTGTTATTCCCATTTAAATAAACAGAAGGTGTTTGTCATAACTAAGACATTTACTTGGTTTAGAAATGTTTATGATGGTACATTTCTCACTGTCTGTGTGTGCCTTGGCACCATGGCTTTATAGCTTCTGGGATCTTCTTCTTTTAGCGAACTGCCAATCTGAAATATTAACAATAAACCCAGCGCAGGATATAACGTTCTGGGGGTGAAATGGGAAAGGCATTGGTAAAGAAACCAGCCCTTTGTACCAGCCAAAAAAAAAATGCTTTCACACAATAATCCGGGATAACTATTATGGATTACGCTAATTAGAAAAAGATCATCCCGAGCAGAAGTTAAGTAAGGACAGTAACAAGGAAAAACAGAAGTGATCAGCACATTCGAAGACAAGCACATCTTATGGTAAACACATGTCCTGGTGTTTACAGTGTTGTTTAAGCTTATTAATAAAATAAATCAGTGAGTCATCACAACTGCTGGCCCAGCTTTGTTCTTTTAAATGCAAAGTAATTAAATGTCAAATAAATAAGATGAGCAGACCTACCTTATTTCAGGGCGTTAGAAAGTATTGCATGCCATGGAAATGATAACAGGGGGCTTATATATACACAAGGTGACAACCAGGCTCAGCTCACTTCTGTTTTTTTTCTAATCCTCCCAGTGTCTATTAAATAGGTACATGTGATTGACATCTAAATTGCTGAAATGTCAGGAGGTTAAATAGGGATCAGCAGAGGACATGGCGGAGGGAGGCAGAACAAGGAGCAAGAATTGCACTAAGAAAATAGAGCTGCACAGTAATGTCTCCCAGGGGCCAGTTATAAAATAGTAACTAGCAGAAACAAAAATGTGCCAGATAGCAATTGAATGATTACTTCACTGATATTATTTTTGTCACCTGCCAATATACACTGTCAGGGATTGGGGCGAATGGCAGTGATTCAGACAACAGTTCTCCTTCAAATCAAATGCAATTTATTGAAAATAAGGATTCAACAGCCAAAACATCTCTTAACATCAGAGAATGTTGCAGCCAAAAATGCAGAATAGCAAGCGGTTACATCACCAGTTCTAGTAAAGTCCAGGGTAGGAAAATGCAGCAAGCTGAAAAAGTCCTTGTTGTGCAAGGTCCACTTCCAGGGCATACGAGCCGACGCTGTTAATCCCCACAAGTTCAAATTTGGGGTGACACAAGCAAAGTCCTTCGGCTTTAATCCAGTTCTGTTAGTCACATTAAGCAGTAGGGCCTGGGCTCCTTACTCCAGGCTGGTCAACAGCAAACTGAAAGCCTCTGCGGCTCCTTTTATTTAGGCCCTTATTTATGAAGGAATAGCGACAGGTAGCGACTGGTGAGCGGCCGGTAATGATGGGCCCCGCCACGAGAACGCCGGCACCCCACTACAATCACACATTTATCAAGCCGATCCTGCTTAGCGACTGAGATAGCGCCATATAGCCACTCAGTCATCGGGAAGCAAAACTAATTATAAGGACTGCTAAAGGGCAAAAAGAGGAAGAAATGGCCAAATCTATGAAGAGGGGAGATAAAACCTTTTTCCGATATATTGGTGACAGAAAGAAGAAAAACAATGCAGTCTCAAAAATTAGAAATAGGGAAAATAAATATATTGACGGAGATAAGGCTGTGGCTGACCATCTGAATAGCTACTTTTGTTCGGTATTTTCAGATAGTAGCAGGCATGGCCATAGCACAGCATCCCGCTGGGAGGGCACAGCTCCGGAGTTTCTGGAGGCTGATGTCTTAGCCGAGCTGGCACATCTAAAGGTAAGTAAGGCAATGGGTCCAGATGGAATCCACCCCAGAGTTCTAAGGGAACTTAGATTTGTGATTGCAGCCCCTCTAACTGATTTACTTAACCATTCCCTTTCAACTGGTGAGGTTCCAGATGATTGGAGAATGGCCAATGTCGTACCAATCCATAAAAAGGGGAGTAGAGAAGAAGCCAGTAATTACAGGCCAGTTAGTGTAACATCTATAGTGGTCAAATTAATGGAAACACTCTTAAAAAAACAGATAATTTCCCATCTAAAAATTAATGACCTATTGGACCCAAAACAGCACGGCTTTACTGAGGGCAGATCATGTCAGACCAATCTTATTGATTTCTTTGACAATGTCACTAAAGTGTTAGATGAAGGTGGTGCTGTGGATATCGCCTATCTGGATTTTAGCAAAGCCTTTGACACTGTACCACATAAGGAGCTCATAGATAAGTTATTGAAGGTAGGACTCAATCCCTGGATAGTTCAGTGGATTTCCAGTTGGCTGAGGGATCGGTATCAGAGCGTTGTTGTAAATGGTGTGCAATCTGAACAAAGGCGAGTTACAAGTGGTGTGCCGCAGGGCTCTGTCCTGGGCCCCATTCTTTTTAATATATTTGTAAGTGACATAGGAGAAGGCTTGGTAGGAAAAGTTTGTCTGTTTGCTGATGATACAAAGGTTAGTAATAGGGTGGATATTCCTGGAGGTGTCTGCAACATGGAAAATGATTTAGCTTTACTGGATATATGGTTAAAACTGTGGAAACTAGAGTTTAATGTCTCTAAATGTAAAATCATGCACTTGGGTAGAAGGAATCCCTGCTCTGAGTACCGTATGGGCAGCACTGTGTTAGCCAGGACCTCGGAGGAGAGAGATTTAGGGGTACTGATTACTGATAGCTGCAAGATGAGTGGAGAGTGTAGCCAGGCAGTGGGAAAAGCAAGCAGGATGCTCGGCTGCATAGCTCGAGGCATCACCAGTAGGAAGAGGGAGGTTGTGATGCCGCTGTATAGAGCCCTGGTAAGGCCACAGCTAGAATACTGTGTGCAGTTCTGGAGACCTTACCTGCAAAAAGACATTATTCAAATAGAACGTGTCCAAAGGCGGGCAACGAAAATGGTGGAAGGACTTACACTTAAAACTTATCAGGAGAGACTTAAAGAACTTAATTTGTACAGTCTGGAGGAAAGAAGGGAGAGGGGGGACATGATTGAGACCTTTAAATATGTGAAAGGATTGAATAAGGTTCAGGAGGGAAGTGTTTTTAAGAAGAAACTTAACGATAGAACAAGGGGGCACAACCTGAAGCTAGTCGGGGGGAAGATCAGGAGCAATGTTAGAAAATATTATTTTACAGAAAGAGTAGTAGGTGCTTGGAACAAACTTCCAGCAGAGGTAGTTGAAACATCAACAGTCACTGAATTTAAACATGCCTGGGATAAGCACACATCTATCCTAAGATAAAGAGTACATACAGTATACACATAAGGGCAGACTAGATGGACCGTATGGTCTCCTTCTGCCGTCAACCTTCTATGTTTCTATGTTTCTATTATTCCAGCCTCACCCCACAGCGTCAGCGTCTGACCTTGAACAGCGACAGGTATGACCTCTCGCTACCTGGCGCTCTCCAATGCATTTCAATGGAACAATCTTTAAATATTCATAATTAATTGTTATAACTTTTTTTTTTTTTTTTTTAATGTGAAATATTCTGTGACCACTTCTGCCATTTTAGATAATTTTTTAAGGGAAAAAAAAATTGTACAGAATTGATATTTCAGGTCTGATATTAATGTATTCATATTACTAAATTATTTAAAAAACTTGTTTTTTTTTTGTTTCCAAAAATATGGTTGTTTGGGGGTTAAAAAACTACTTTTAACCCATCGCCGCCAGCGCTCTGGGGTTTAAACATGCATTTTACAGCGCGATAATTTTTTGAGCGTGATTTTTTAATGAATATGGTGGGAGCCGGTCGCTAGGGCCAGTCGCTATCATGCGCTCCCATACAGCGCTGAACCTGTCAAATAGCGACTCCTCACCCAATATTCAACATTACAGCAAACCGACTGAGTCGCTATCAACTACCGAACAGCGGCCAAGCACAGCGACTACTAGCGGGAGCTCTGAAAATGCCGCTACAGTCGCTCAACTGTCGCTACCTGCCGCTGTTAATGAATCGGCCTCCCCGTCTTTCCCTGCAATCAGCCTCATCACCTGTGCAAGCCCTGGGATCAGGGAACAAACCTGTAGAGGAATGTGAACTGGGTCCTGAAAACCCGGCATGGATCGTGCCTGATAGAGCATAGCAGGGGAAAAATACACACCATTTATTACTTTCCCATACACCTTACCACAACACAGTATAATGGACTTGCTGTAAAGCACGTCTTAAAATAGTGAAGAGGAGATTTGATGTGATTGCTTGCTCTTACACCTCACTTTACCAAATATATGTAGTATGTTGCACACACAACCTCAAGTAGTATTAATAGGGAGTGTGGGGAGTGGAAAAGTGCCCTATATGGCTCTTGTAGTATGTGGGTGTGCTCTCAGGCTTACACAGGATTGCATACAGCATTCCCATACAGGTATTTCAAGGAAGGTGCCACAGTCCAACTGACACAATTAGGTACCTGGGTCTTTAGCTTCCTCCACGGGTTGCTGTCTGGCCAAATTCTGAGTTTTTTTAGTTCCCCGAACAATTACTGAGCAAGTTATGATTGGCTTTTAACTAACTAATTCCATGTGGCAGGTAGGTTAGGTACTGTACATCTGTATGAGAAAAAAAGACAGGTAGAAACAAGTGTGGGAAAAGATCAGTATTATGATAGTATATATTATTATAAGAGCCATGGACACAGGTTGACATTTCAGGTGTTACTTTGAGAACTCAAAGTCTAAGGAAGAGAGACGAATAGTACAATTTAGAGGTACCCAATTTAATGTGTGAGATCTCAATTAACCAGAATCCACCTGCCCAGACAGCTATTTCATGGAGTCATGTTGGGGAGTCCTGACCCAAGAGAGTCTAATCTAAGGAAGCGAGAGGAATAGGACCATTTGGGGGTTTAAAATTAGATGCTGTACAAAAAGCCCTTCACAGCCATAATGCTGACATTATAGCATTAAAGGGACTATTTTTTGCCTGCCAGTACAGTACACCTCACCAAATATGTAGTATGTTGCACACACAACCCCAAGTAGTAACAGGGATTGTGGGAGGGGAGAGTAGGAAGGTGTCTTATGTGGCGCTTGTGGTATGTGGGTGTGCTCTTACACAAGAATACATGCAGCACTATCATACAAGTCTTTCAAGGAAGGAACGTTTGGAAAAGTCCAACTGACACAGTTAGGTACCCAGGCCTTTAGCTTCCTCTACAGGTTGCTGTCTGGCCTAATTCTGAGCTTCTTTTTGGGTCAGTTCCCGGAACAATTTCTGAGCTAGTTCTGACTGGCTTTTAACTAACTAATGATCTATAATCCCCTCTAAACCTAGTTGCCAATTTAGCATAGCAAAGTCCCTGGTGTATGAGGACATCTAAAACTAAAAATGACATTTTTAGTTACTTAATCCGGACTCATGCATGCATGATCATGCATCATGCATGATACTGAATTATTGTCAGCACTTACATTTGCTAGAGCACCCACTCAAAGCAGAAACACTGATTATCTCCTGGTAGCGACCATTTTGGAGCTTCCTTTCCCAGCATTACAGTGAGTAATCCCAGTGTCTATTTTTGCTGCCTATGACACCAGGTCCTTTATAGGGAGTTATTAACCTTCAAGCACCGCTAAGCAATAGTTTCCTCAATGGTCATAACCTTCACAGTTACATACATACAAGGAATTCCTTGTGGCAGGTAGGTACTGCACATCTGTATGAGAATAAAATACAAGTAGAAACAAATGTGGGAAAAGATCAGGATTATTATATTATATATTATTATAAGAGCCATGAACCCAGGCTGACATTTCAGGTGCTACTTGGATAACTCAAAGTCTAAGGAAGGGAGGGGAGTAAGACCATTTAGAGGTACACAATTAAAAACATGAGATCTAAATTTACCAAAATCCATCTGCCCAGACAGCTATTTCATGGAATTGTGTAGGAGAGTCCTGTCCCAAGGGAGTATAGTCTAAGGAAGAGAGGGGAATAAGACCATTTAGAGGTACACAATTAAATACATGAGATCTCAATTAACCAGAATCCACCTGCCCAGACAGCTATTTCATGGAATCCTGACCCAAGGGAGTATAGTCTAAGGAAGGGAGGGGAATAAGACCATTTAGAGGTACACAATTAAATACATGAGATCTAAATTAACCAAAATCCATCTGCCCAGACAGCTATTTCATGAAATTGTGTAGCAGAGTCCTGTCCCAAGGGAGTATAGTCTAAAGAAGGGAGGGGAATAAGACCATTTAGAGGTGTACAATTAAATGTGTGAGATCTCAATTAACCAGAATCCACTTGCCCAGACAGCTATTTCATGGAGTCCAGACCCAAGGGAGTATAGTCTAAAGAAAGGAGAGGAATAGGACCATTTAGAGGTGTACAATTAAATGCGTGAGATCTCAGTTAACCAGAATACACTTGCCTAGACAGCTATTTCATGGAGTCCTGACCCAAGGGAGTATAGTCTAAGGAAGATACTGTACAAAAGCCACTTTTCCAGACTTTTTCAAGGAGTCATGTAAGGGAGTCCTGGCCCAATTTAGGACTAGTTAGGCACACAGGGATCATGTATTATAGCTACTGTGACAGAGTGTCTGGACAAGTCATAGAGGGTGTGTATATCTGCCCGAGATTTCTTGTATCTGTCAGGTAAAAGCAACCAGGAAGTTAGAAACTAGAGATCTAGGATCTCTAGTTTAGGGTTTGGAAAAAAAAACCATTTACAGGGCCTGTGTTGCTGGAGTGGGGAAGAGAGGGTGGGCCCCACTCCACCCGGACAGTCCGGGTCTTGGGCTGTCTGATTAGTCCAAGGTGTGCTTGCCTGATAGAAGGAGGGAGTTCACACACACACTCTGTCTCTCTCATCCTGGGAGCAGGACATTTGCTAGGAGCCTGTGGGAGCATTGCCAGTGGTATGTCATGATCTGATATGTTGTGGTGCCCGGTACTAGGCCGGCACTGGGTTAGTCAGGAGCACCTAATGTTTAGTTAGAGCCGGACAGGCATAGGATTTCTTTTGTTTAGTTTTGTTTTACTTTATACCACAATCTGGCAATAAAACTGGCTGAGGTCAGTTAAATGATTCTTCCTTGTTCTGTGGACTTTGTGCCTGCTGAAAGTGTGCCCGTCTATCCAGGAGACGACTAACCCGCTACCTAACCCCTTACAAGTGGTGGAGGATGCGGGCACTCATTTTTGGCAAAAGAAAACAAAACTGGAAATTTAAAGGGCCGGAGTCCTTTTTTTTGCAGACTGTTTCTTTGCATTTGGAAAATGGAGGCGACAGAGGAAGAGACCGGGAGGCCTTAAAAGTTGTTCTACAGCAGCTAGCCAGTGTCACTGAGCGGGCCCCAGGTGTTGCAGAAGCTACTCAAGAAGCTACTCAAGCCTCCATAAGAGCTAGTCATTTCCTACAAAAAATGACCACAGCTGATGATGTGGAAGCCTATTTGACAACCTTTGAAAGGACTGCCGAGCGAGAGTGTTGGCCAAAGGAACAATGGGCGGGTCTTTTGGCACCCTTCCTTTCAGGAGAACCTCAAAAGGCCTATTTTGACTTGGAAACCCGGGATGCTATGAACTATGGCAAGCAAAAAAAGGAAATTTTAACACGCCTTGGAGTCATAGTTTCTGTTCGTGCACAGCGCATGCACACCTGGCTCTACAGCATGGACAAAACTCCACGCTCTCAAATGCATGACCTCATTCACCTAACCAAGAAGTGGTTGCAGCCAGAGATCCTGACAGGCCCCCAGATGGTGGAACGGGTTGTGATGGACCAGTACTTAAGATCCCTCCCCGTTACCTTGCGCAAGTGGGTGAGCCATGGAGACCCTAAAGATGCTGACCAAATGGTGGAGATGGTGGAGAGGTACAAAGCCGCTGAGGAACTGATGAGTCTGCCACAGCGCCCCCTAGTCCCACAGCGGAAATCTCCACGACTTCCTTGTAAGACTGTTCTAATGGAAAAGGGGGCTAGTAGATCTGATGGGTTGGTGCATGCAAGTGGAGAGACTGAAGGCCCAGGCTCTAGAAGCTGGCAAGCCATGCCAGGGAAGTTGGGGGCCTATAAGAGACTCAGTAAGGACGTTATAAAGTGTTTTCGATTTCAAATGCCCGGTCATATTATTGCCAATTGCCCAATGTATGATGATGCCATGCAATGTGATGTCTCCTACATAAACCGCTGCTTATCACTGTATACTCAGCTTGCATGTGTAGCGTTACCAAATGCTGGGGATGAGAAACACATGTGTCCTATTACGGTCGAAGGTAAAGTTGTAAATGCACTGTTAGACTCAGGTAGTCTAGTGACCCTGGTAAACGCAGATTTGGTGCCTCCAATAACCCGTCGGGTGAAAACTATTGGGGTTACTTGTATTCACGGGGATACTCGACATTACCCCACGGCTGTAGTGGACATACATACACAGTTTGGTGCAGTAAAATTCATGGTGGGGATAGTGCCATTATTAATGCATGATGTCATCATGGGGCGGGACTTCCCACATTTCTGGAAGATGTGGGAATAGAGGGTCTCAAATCCACTGCCAGTAAGTGGGGCCCTAATTGAGGAGGAAACTTTCCCCTTTTCGGTTATGGTTGGGGAAGAAGCTGAACCCCATAATGCGGTGTCCCCAGAGGGTCATAGCAGTCTAGAGCCCCCTAGTGACAGTATGCCTGATCTTGAGGTGCGGAAGGATCAGTTTGGTGCTGAACAGTTGAAAGATCCCACTCTTACCCGAGCCCGGGAAAATGTTAAAATGATCGATGGTAACCTGGTGGAGCCTGACACCAGACTGTCCTATCCATACATGGCGGTAAAACATGACTTGCTGTACCAAGTGGTAAAAAGGGGAGAGGATCTGGTGGAGCAACTAGTGGTCCCTAAGGCATATAGAAGGATTGTGCTAGATCTGGTACATGGCCACCTTATGGGGGGGGGGCATTTGGGGACAGAGAAAACTATAGATAGAGTCCTTCAACGGTTCTTCTGGCCTGGGGTTTACAAAGACGTAAAAGATTATTGTGACTCAGAGTGCCAGGTTTCAGCTCCTCGGCCACACTACCGTTGTCCCCTGGTTCCTCTACCAATTATTGAGGTGCCATTTGAGAGAATAGCAATGGATTTGGTGGGGCCCGTTGTAAGATCTGCCCGCGGCCACCAGCATATTCTTGTAATTATGGATTATGCCACCAGTTACCCGGAAGCTATACCCCTACGCAATGCGTCATCCAAGGTTATAGCTAAAGAGTTGGTGCACGTGTTTAGCCGGGTAGGACTACCAAAAGAGATCCTTACAGATCAGGGTACCCCCTTTATGTCCCGGGTCATGAAAGAGCTGTGTAAATTATTCCAGGTGAAACAGCTGCGTACTTCTGTCTACCATCCACAGACCGATGGACTGGTAGAAAGATTCAATAAAACCCTAAAAGCCATGTTAAGGAAGGTGGTGGATAAAGGTGGGAAAAATTGGGACTTCCTTTTTCCCTACCTCATGCTTTCCATCCGTGAGGTCCCTCAGTCCTCTACAGGGTATTCTCCATTTGAGTTACTATATGGCCGTCACCCGAGGGACCTTCTAGATATAGCAAAAGAAACCTGGGAAGAAGAAGCTACCCCCTATAGGAGTGTCATTGAACACGTGGCCCAAATGCAGGATCGAATCGCGACAGTGTTGCCTATTGTGCAAGAACATATGGCCCATGCTCAGGAGGCACAACAAAGAGTATATAACCACAGTGCCAGAATACGTACCTTTGCACCCGGTGACCGGGTTTTAGTGCTGATCCCTACAGTAGAAAGTAAATTTCTGGCTAAATGGCAAGGGCTCTTTGAGGTATTCGAAAGAATAAATGAGGTGAACTATAAAATCCGCCAGCCAGGTAAACGGAAGCCAGAGCAAGTGTACCACGTCAATCTTATAAAACCGTGGAAAGACCGACTGTCACTTGCTGCAGACACCTCATCCTAACCAAAGCAGTGGGCCTCTGCAAAGCCCTTGTTACCAGAAGTAACAGTACCCGACTCCCTTGCAGATACACAGAAAGTAGAAGTGCAGGGGTTCCTCTTTAAGAACAGGGTTTTTTACTCTGATACCCCAGGTCGTACCTCTCTCATTAAACATGACATTCTGACTGAACCAGGTGAAAAGGTTAAGCTGAGGCCCTACAGAATACCAGAGGCCAGGAGAGAGATTATCTCTGCAGAGGTGAGGAAGATGTTAGAACTTGGGGTAATAGAAGAGTCCCATAGCCAATGGTCCAGCCCCATAGTTCTGATCCCCAAGCCAGACGGCAGCTGGAGGTTTTGCAATGACTTCCGTAAGCTTAATTCCATATCTAAATTTGATGCTTACCCAATGCCACGTGTGGATGAGCTCATTGATAGACTCGGAAATGCCCGTTATATAACAACCCTAGATCTAACCAAAGGGTACTGGCAGATACCATTAACAGATGAGGCCAAAGAGAAAACTGCCTTTGCCACTCCGGACGGGTTGTTTCATTATGTTGTTTTGCCGTTTGGGTTGCATGGGGCACCTGCCACCTTCCAGAGGGTTATGGATAGAATTTTGAGGCCTCACAGACAGTATGCAGCAGCCTATCTGGATGATATAACCATCCAAAGTCCAGATTGGGATTCCCATTTACCTAGAGTACAGGCTGTTATCAATTCTCTGCGTGAGGCAGGATTTACAGCCAATCCAAAAAAATGTGCCATGGGACTGGAGGAGGCCAAGTACCTGGGTTACAACATCGGCCGTGGCTTGAAAACCCCAACTAAACAAGATTGAAGCCATACAAAGATGGCCTCAGCCCGTTAACAAGAAGCAAGTCCGTGCTTTCTTGGGAATTACAGGCTATTATAGAAGGTTTATACCTCATTTTGCCTCCCTTGCGGCCCCTTTGACTGACCTGACGAAAAGCAAAGACTCTGTCATGGTTAAGTGGACGCCACAGGCGGAAAAGTCATTTCAGACCCTTAAAAGCCTACTGTGTGCTCAGCCGGTGCTGATAACGCCAGACTTTACGAGAGAGTTTGTCCTTCAAACGGATGCATCTGATGTGGGACTGGGGGCAGTACTGTCACAGGTGCGGAATGGTGAGGAACACCCGGTGCTGTACCTAAGTAGAAAATTAAATGATCATGAGACAAAGTATGCCATTGTAGAAAAAGAATGCCTAGCCATTAAATGGGCCCTAGAAGCCCTCCGTTATTACCTGCTTGGCAGTCAGTTTGAATTGGTTACGGACCACGCTCCCCTCAAGTGGATGTTTGAAAATAAGGAAAACAATAGGAGGGTTACAAGATGGTTCTTAGCCTTACAGGAATACAGGTTTACAGTAAAACACAGGCCAGGGACCCAAATGAAAAATGCTGATGCCTTATCTCGGGTCCATTATATGATGTCCACTTGTGTTCCAGCCCCGGGTCTGAAACAGGGGGGGGAGGATGTGTGACAGAGTGTCTGGACAAGTCATAGAGGGTGTGTATATCTGCCCAAGATTTCTTGTATCTGTCAGGTAAAAGCAACCAGGAAGTTAGAAACTAAAGATCTAGGATCTCTAGTTTAGGGTTTGGAAAAAAAACCCGTTTACAGGGGCTGTGTTGCTGGAGTGGGGAAGAGAGGGTGGGCCCCACTCCACCCGGACAGTCCGGGTCTTGGGCTGTCTGATTAGTCCAAGGTGTGCTTGCATGATAATAGGAGGGAGTTCACACACACACTCTGTCTCTCTCATCCTGGGAGCAGGACATCTGCTATGAGCCTGTGGGGGCATTGCCAGTGGTATGTCATGATCTGATATGTTGTGGTGCCCGATACTAGGCACTGGGTTAGTCAGGAGCACCTAATGTTTAGTTAGAGCCGGACAGGCATAGGATTTCTTTTGTTTAGTTTTGTTTTACTTTATACCACAATCTGGCAATAAAACTGGCTGAGGTCAGTTAAATGATTCTTCCTTGTTCTGTGGACTTTGTGCCTGCTGAAAGTGTGCCCGTCTATCCAGGAGACGACTAACCCGCTACCTAACCCCTTACACTACATGTATTGTCAGTCCAAGGTGCTAACTGGAGACGCCCCGATTTAAGGAAACCAGTTAGGGGTATGAAGACAGTTAGGGGTATGAGGATAGTAGGTTAAGGTCCATGGGCTACAGAAACTGAAGACACAAAGGACTGCACCTAATCTAGTGTCACACTGCGACATTGTTGTGTATTTGTTAAGGCTGTGTAAAAAAGAGCAACAGCTCTCTGTATGTCTAACCTTGATACACTTGGTTGTGTAGGCCATCCAGAAAAATACTAACAGGCTGATTAATTATTAGCGCCAGGTAGCGACAGATGAGTGTCTGTAGCAGGCATTTCAGAGCCCGCTAGTAGTCACTTTGCTCAGCCGTGGGTTGCTAGTTCAGAGCAAGTCGCTGTGCAGCAATGATGAATACATTGTGGGGAGTCGCTATATGACCAGTACAGCACTGTATGGGAGCGAATGTTAGCGACTGGTCAGTGCGACCGACTCACAACATATTCACCAAAAAAACAGCCTCACACACCTCTGGCACTCAAAAATGCTTCGCTGTAGCCCAGAGCGCCAGAGGCTGTGTGTTTAAAGGCTGTTTTTTAACATGTATCCAAATTATTAAACAAGGGTTGTAGCACAGTTAGAATGTTTTTTTTATCTCAGAGAGCATAACCTGGTAGCGACAGAAGAGATAGAAAGTGTGGGTTCTATATTCCCCGGTACCCCTGCCTATACAGGTACCTATACAGTAAACAGAAACCAATCGTGGGGAAAATGAACACCATAGAAAGCATATGCCATTAAAAATGCTCATAGAAGTGAATATACAGATTAGTGCATAATATATACAGTGTACAGGGTAAAGGGTTCTATAGCACAGCAGAATTGGCCTACAGTTGGACACAAAATAGTTTTATTGCAGGAGAAGAGGGTCATACAATCAAAATCCAATACAAGATATATACAGTGCATATGTTCAAAATCTCATGAAGAGAGAGAGTCATTGAGAATGGTATGGCCCCTTTTCCCATATACTTGAATAGGAATAGCAATCGTAGCAAAGAGCGAGCATTTAGCACAAAAAGAGAGCTTACAGGCTGACCGCAGGAAAAAACCTCAACGTTTCGATCTATGAAGATCTTTTTCAAGAGGAAGCTAAATGCTTGCTCTTTGCTACGATTGCTATGCCTATTCAAGTATATGGGAAAAGGGGCCATACCATTCTATGGTCTATATTTCTTAAACAATATAATTTTGTTACTGTTCTTATTTATGGCTGATCTAGTCTTGATATCTAAAAAGAGATTATACAATCTGGGGATAACAGGTCTTCCTTGTATATTGTGATTAGTAAGAGGCGATGCAGTCCTGGGGCATAAATCATATCCTGATAAAGTAAGAAGGGATCACCTAGCATAGCGGTCGCTGTAGTAACCTGGCCAGCATTGATGAATGTGATGTGTGTTGGGCGCTCTAACAACAGTATAATGCTGCAGCGAGCGATAGGTAGCACCAGCTTAGTGCGTCCAGCACTTGGCGCTCCACACCATACTTAAGAAAAAAATACACACACACAGCGTCGGCGCGCTAAAGCTGGGCACTATAGCACAGAGCGCCAGACGCTGTGTGATTAAAGTCTGTTTTTGAACACATATCCACCAGTAACAAAGCGAAAACACATGGAATGTCATTGTTTCAACAGTGACATTAACACTTTAGTGCCAGACCTGTAAATATAATTCTGCATTAAAATATAAAAAGTCTAATTTATAAAAGTGTTTGTTTGCAGCCAGGAGAGGTCACACAATGATTTGAGAAAAAAAAATAATTGGCAAACACGCTATTTTAACACATCCAAATGAATGGCCATTGAAATCTATGGGAGAGCGACACTTAGCGAAAGTGAGTGAACCTAGAGCGCCGGCGCAATAAGCTGAGCCGCCTCAAGTAATACATGTGACGCTACATGGCGCTGTTAGAATCGCTCACCTGATTCGCTTTCTTAAATGTGGTTTTCACATACAGCACCCGGCTTTCACCAGGCGCTGCGTGCGCTATGAAGCACTACCTGGTGCTAGAGTTTCTTAAATAACCCCCTCAGTCTATTTTGACTCTTGTGATTGCCAATGCACTGACCTATGTGCTTGTGCTTTAGTAAATTAGGGCTTAAATGTAATTTAAAAAAAAAGCAACTGCCGAGACCATGGCACCATAAAAAGGAGAATCTGATAAAAGTGGAACTCTGGAAAAATACAAAGTCATTTTTTAATCCTGTCACGTATGCTTCAAAACAGCTAAAATGTTTTTACATTTAGATGACAAGTACCTGAAGTTTTGTAACCATCAGGCACTGCTTCATTTGTTTACCGTGACGAGTGACAGAGGGTGTCATGTCTAAACATTGGTTACAGTCCTCTTACAGGAAGCAAATAGATGGTATTTCTGAATATGTGAATATGTATACTGAGAAGGGAGGGGAGTTAAATGGCGGGTGCTAAATAACCAGAAGCAACCGCCACATCCTGCTCCTATTTGCCTATAGCAATAAAGCCAAAGGTGCATAGATCCTAGGTGCCAGGCAGGGGTGCACCTGTAATGAGACCATGAAAGACAGCCGTCTCGGGTGGTACTGCAGAGAGGACAGCATTGACCTGCTTTTTTATTTATTTTCTATTTAAAATACGTTTTTTTTTTACTGCTGTCATGTTTTTCAAGTCTATTGGTGGCTCAGCATCCCCTGCTTGCCTCCACTCCCTACCCCCGCTTTGCTTTATTGAGGAGTATTTCCTCAGAGAGGCTAGGCTCACCCCTGTTTCCAGACCCCCATTTCTAGACAATTTCTAAACAGGAACGTTCTGGTACTTCACAGTTTTCACAATGGTCTGATAAGCAAAATCCAACTCCTGGGCCCCACCAAGTTTATCATAAAAAAGGGGGCTAACCACATGGATTAGCAATCGTAAAATCCTCTTAAAGTGGATATTTGGGTCCCCGCTCGAGCAACCGGCTTTTCCACCACCAAAACCATGTCCCCGGCAATTTTAGGAGAGCCAACTGTCTCTCTCAAATTGCCTCTGTGACAAGGTGCAGCTGGCTGGCCACTTCCCCGGCACGCTATTCGCCATGTCCGGCTTGCCCAGACCACATAAACATCCCCGACATCCCTCTGACTTGTGCACGCTCCTGCACAAGGTCTATGGGAATAGGTAACATGGGTATGCACAGGGAAGCACCTGGACACTCCATTCATTCACAAAAGATTGCCAGGTAATTCAATCTATTCTGATTGGCTGGAAGTCCATGCATGTACAGTGGGATTACTGGAAAGGTAAGTTTTATGGCAATCCACAGGGTTTCTTACACACGGGCATCCTAAATCAAGGAACCCTCTGTTAAAGTGGACCAGTAACCCCCTGCAGCCCCCCTGGAATCTAAAAGATCCCAGGGCCGGCCGCTGTGGGAAACCCCCTGGGGCGCTGGTAATCCTTCCTGATCCCGGAGGCTCTGGCAACACTATCTTCAGCAGCAGCCACATCCCCACCTTCCATGTAGCTCTGCGCTCTCTCCGTGGCCAGCCATTCAGGTCCGATGCGAAGTTCAAATCAATGAAGAGCACCCGCGCATGTGCCATGGGAACTGCAGAAAAGTGAGTGAAAGTGGTCGATCTGGGGGTTTTACACAGACGGGCATCCTAAATCGTGATGCCCCCGGGGTAGGGACCAATCACCAGAACAGTCAAAATCCTGGTGACTTGGCCACTTTAAGCAGACCAAAACCCAGTGGAGCAACATATTCATTTTTTGTACGCTTTAAAGGGGAACAAAGGGCAGGATGTTCACTCTTCTGGGTTTTGTTCCTCTTCCAGCAACATTTCAGTTGTATCTGCCCCGCTGACCATTCAGATTGGCTTGGTTAAGGAGCGCACATCAGCGAAGGGAAACCAGTGATCTCTCTCAGGCCTGAACATGCACCATGGGATCGCTGAAGAGGTGAGTTTGTCCATCAATTCTCAGCCCATAAGACTTGAAGGCTGATTTTGTTCAAACAGCAAATTATACCAAATTGGAATACCCCTGGGACAGGAAATCAGCCAGCCCTGGAATCAATCTTTTTGCCTGCCCACTGGTATATGCTTGGTGTTGCAGTTCTACTGCTGAGTGGCACAGATTATCCACTCATGGTCGGCAGAACTTTTGTTTTTTTCTTCTTTGTAGTACACTTTGTAGTGTCAGTTCCTGTGACAGGTAATGTATATTAATATTGTTCTATATCAGCCCTGCACCATGTATAATGTATTTATGGCACATTTTCATAAAGTTTATATGAATATTTGATCCACAAAATCCCATGAATAAGCCACACCCCTAAACCACACCCTTGCCACACCCCATCAGCCTGTAAATTTGTAAATTGGTCAATAAGGTTGGCGTTTCCTACTGTGTGTACCTGTGGACAGGGCCTCATTCCTTATGTAAATGTGTTGCATTCACCCTGTGTCAGTGTATAATTCATTTTCCCCTGTCTTCTCTTCTCAAAACGCCAAAGATGTTGGCGTTTTGTAAATAAATAAACATCAATAATAATTATAGCTGCTTTTTCCAAAAATGAGTGGTTTTTAAAGGCAAGACCCCCACATAGAAATTCATTATTAAAGCACTGGTTTCAATTTTGGGCGTAGGAAGCACAAAAGTAAAGCGACCAATTGGGTTCACGGGGGGGCGGGGGGGGGGCTTCCAACCGCCAGATCCAATTAGTTATGAATGGCTGACACATATGTAGGCACAGAAGGGACCAATTGGGTTCATGGGTGTGTGCAGGTGCCCCTTTAACCCATCAGATCCAATTGGTTGTGAATGGCTGCCACATGAGGAAGCACAGAAGTGACCAACTGGGTTCACGGGGGATATGCAGGTGCTCCTTCAACCTGTATATGGTTATGAATGGCTGCCACATGTGGAGGTACAGAAGTGACCCTACCCTTTGGGTTCACAGGAGTGTGCAGGTGCCCCTTTAACCCATCAGATCCAATTGGTTGTGAATGGCTGCCACATGAGGAAGCACAGAAGTGACCAACTGGGTTCACGGGGGATATGCAGGTGCTCCTTCAACCTGTATATGGTTATGAATGGCTGCCACATGTGGAGGTACAGAAGTGACCCTACCCTTTGGGTTCACAGGAGTGTGCAGGTGCCCCTTTAACCCATCAGATCCAATTGGTTGTGAATGGCTGCCACATGAGGAAGCACAGAAGTGACCAACTGGGTTCACGGGGGATATGCAGGTGCTCCTTCAACCTGTATATGGTTATGAATGGCTGCCACATGTGGAGGTACAGAAGTGACCCTACCCTTTGGGTTCACAGGAGTGTGCAGGTGCCCCTTTAACCTTTCAGATCCATTGGTTATGAATGGCTGCCACATGAGGAGGCATAAAAGTGACCAACTGGGTTCACAGGGGTATGCAGGTGCCCCTTCAACCCATCAGATGCAATTGGTTATGAATGGCTGCCACATGTGGAGGCACAGAAGTGACCAATTGTTTTCATGGGGGTATGCAGGTGCAGGTTATATCCAGGCTATATCCAATTGGTTATAAATGGCTGCCACATGAGGAAGTACAGAAGTTACCAACCGGGTTAACAGGGGGTGTGCAGGTGCCCCTTCCACCTTGCGGATCCAGTTGGTTGTACATGGCTGCCACATGAAGAGGCACAGAAGTGTTCTTTGGTCCTACTAAGGGAGGGGGTACCTTTGCCAGATTTGTTTTTACAATAAAGTCTATAAGCATGGGCTGCCCAGTCTTAAAGTGAGGGGGGGGCACAATGAGGTGTCCCCCCAAACTGCGGAGATGAGGGCATGTAAAATAATAAATGGAGAAGCTGTCTGGGCACAGTGCTCATTTTTTACTTTTTATGTCTTTCAGTTTATTTCAGTTAGAATAACTGACTGTATACATTTGTGGCTTGGCCAGTAGAACCCTAGGGCATAAAATATAATTTACTTCCCTTAAATAGTTAATAAGCCCCTTGTTGTTGGATATGTCGGGGGGGGGGGTTGAGCACACACTAATACGTTCTGTTTTATGAAGCCATCATTGTATTTGTGCAAATCATTGCTAGAAATATCTGAGAAAGGCAGGCTGCAGGAATTACTCAGCAGGATCCCTTAGTGAATTACGGTCTCATCTTAGCTTCACCACACCTCTCTTTTCCAGGCAGACCACAAGGAAATATTTTTATTCCCCACTAGGGAAGTGAGGGAAGGAGCCTGAACACAGCACTGTGCCCAGACAGCTTCTCCATTTATCATCCCAGTCACTGGGGTTTTGTCTGGTTCACCTACATTTAATGTGAGCTATTTAATGGGCCTTGCCTGTTTTCTTCATGCGTAATAAGCTTTGATGCCTCTCTTCCACCTGTTGGAAGCTCTCCAGTCCCGCTGATTCACGAGCATCCATCCTGGGAGGCTGATTCCCAACACAAGCACACGTAGGATAAAAGAGCTTCCCATCGGTCGCTCACACTCTGCAGCTTGCGCCAAGCTCCATGCCAACACTCCACCCATCCCTCTGCCTGTCAAACTAAACTGCTTTTATCAACAGATCTAGTTTGATTTCTAATTAAAATAATTCTCATTCAGTAAAATGGAAATAAGGTTCTTAAGTCAAGTCACCCTACACCCATTTTACACCCTACACAGCACTTATACTTTCTCAGGCACGCCTGATTGGCAATATTTTTAGTGGCTCTGACTCAGGCCTGGTTTTAGGTCAGATGTGGCCCTGAGCAATACTGTAAGTGGGGCTCTAAGTCGGGCTTTCCACAGCAATAAAGGAGACATTTGAGCACTCCAGGCCCGGGGGGTGGGCACAGGAAAAAGAATGTAAAAAGCGATGCTTCAGAAGAGACAGTCAGTGGGAACAGTGAGGAAGATGCCCAAAAAGAAGGTATCTGCTGAAGCTTGTGCAATTGCATAAACGGACAGTTTCTGTTTGGGCATCAGTGAGCTTTACATTGCACCCAACATCCTGGGTAATAGCAAACGTTATGGGGCCCTTTTGTGATAGTGGGTTATGTAACTTTTGTGTAGCTGTGTCTACCCCTTAAAGTGGGCTTTTGACTATCCTAGGTTTTGGTCGGGGGGGTGGCCCGCTGTGTGAAACCCCACAGATCGCCGTGCGGAATTCACCTCTTCCTGGTCCTACAGCGCATGCGTGGAGCCGCTGACATCACGCGGTCTAAGGAGTCGTCTAAGACCAGCGGCTCTCAGCACGCTGGCGGGCGCATCCCCCACTTCCCTTTAACAGGGGGCGTGCCCATGCCAGCCATTCACAAATGGGCATGCGCCCCCTGCTAGAGGGATAGTGGGGATGTGACCGCAGCTCTCGGATGCACCATTGGACCGGGAAGCAAGGTAAGTGTATGGGGCAACCTGGGGGGTTTCACACAGAGGGGCATCCTGATTTTGGATGCCACGGGGGGAGGGAAATGATCAGCCAGGGAATCTTATAAATTCCTGGGCCGATCATGCTGAGCTTTGGTCCACTTTAATGCACTCATCTCTATGTAAATCTGGTGATGCAATTGATCACCCCTCCTAATCAGGGTGCATCGCCAATCAAAATGCCCCCCCAACACAAACAGAGGTGCAACACCACCAGGGACAAGGGAGTAGGAGTGCTTTGAGTGCTGTAGTGTTTCTAATATAATTTTTACATTGAAGAGAGAGCACAATCTGAGCACAGTCTGAAAATAGGGACATTTCGGAATATTTTTTACAGTGTGGTAGTGGGGCAATCATTAGAGAGGAGGCAGTTGTGATATAATTATTTAAACCAAATGAGAAGAAGAAATTGGGACAACTTAAAGTGGTCCAGTCCAGTCCAGTCTCCAGGTACACAGCAAAAAAAGTCTTGGAAAAATTAAGTGTTTTTCCATAAACTACCAGGTTATGAGATTAGTTTCAGCTTCTTGTGTGTGGACCCCTGAATCCCTTAACAGTACACATGTAGTTTAAAAAATAGACACTACACAACATTCTTTTCTAATAAATTGAAACAAACCCGTCCATGGCTTCCATCATCTGTCCTCTTCAGCAGCGATTTGTGAGTACAATTCCAGTTCAATAGACAGAAATCTAATGCGCCGCCCCTTCTTTCCTCGCTGCCCTGGTCCCCGGCGCTGTCCGGGGATCAGTGTCGGCTAAGCTGAGGACAGCGTCCTGGGCTGGCGTTTTCTCTATTGCTAGACGGCCGTGTCTTTCTCTCTGGGTGGGTCTGGGCAGGCCATGTGAGTTGTTCTCTCTCTCTCTATTGGCTGGCTTGGACCTGAGTGACGTCACGGAGACAGATGTGGCTGACCAACACGAACTGTATGGGGTAAGTTACATTTATGATTTATATTGGATGTATTTTGGGGGATTCTTTATCTATGACTAAGGACCCAAGTTAGTCCGAAATGCATCAGAGGATTCCCCACTGTCTGCTATGGGTTCTGGAAATTACTAATTTTAGCATCTGTTTTTACATGGAGATGTTTTTAACCATATTATAAGTAAAGTACAACTTTTAATGTAAGAAGTGCAGACCTTCTACTTCTCTGGACCAATTTGGCTTGAGACAGCCCAGGTGGAGCATCCTGCAATTTTCCTTGATCGGCGTGCATTGACTCTTATGAATTTGAAACATAACTTTCAAACTTTGAATCTTATTTTGAAATCTCAAACTCTCATTTACAAAATTGCTGCAGGCTAGTAAAAATGTGGACTTTAAATATCAGTTGCAAAAGCATATATATATATATATATATATATATATATGCACTAACACCAAAAGGGAGAAGGGTGTATCAATCACACTCTTTCCGGTGGTTATGTGGGGCCATGCCAGTTCAATCTTTATGTGTATGGGAGGGGATCAACCTTCTGTACTGTCAGATTACTTAGGCCATAGTTCTCCCTCTCTATTAGGTGTTTATTGCGGCAGGTAAAACTCATTTAAGCTTATTCCGCCATTCCAATCTCTTTTAGCAAGTAAGACGTATCACTCTAAATAATGCACCTTAATAATAATAAATCAATATCTAACTCACCGCCATGATCCTGCCAGGGCCCCAGAGATACTTCCGCACTATGGATTCCTCAGACACCCTGGTGTTGCTCAGGCGGTCTGATTAATCCATAGTTCCAAAGTATCTCTCAGGCACAAGTCTTATTACACATACAGTGTAGGATAAGGATACCCCAGGTGGGTTAAAATGGGGGAGGGGGGGCTAAAGAAATAAGGCAAATGCTCAAGGACTCAAGAGGTGTTGTGTTTCTGACTCCCTACCGCCCTATATAGCAACAGTAACAAACAGTTTCTCTTTAGAAATCTCCCTGGACATATATGTTAAACAGGAAGATATTAAAAAGTGTTAACAAAGTCACTACAGATTTGTAAATGTAATATGCCAGACTGCAGCTTGATAATTTATCAAGAGAATCTGAAATGAATACAACTCCACCATAATAAGCAAGAGACCTATGAGACAGAGAGGAAGTTTGTGTACTTAATAGACAATTACCTTAAGGCAAGTAAATTAGAAAAATGCAGACATCAAGAAAACACAAAAACACAAGGCGTTTCCTAATAACTGTCCTGAATGCAGAGTGTTTTGTTTCTGCAATACGCCCAATACGCCTGTCTGACCTGGATCAAGTTCAGATGTATCAATGGGGGTTACATATGTATCATCCAGTGTTACCATTGTATCACTGAAGAGGAAAAGTGCTTAAAGTTTAGTTTGGTTGATGCCTTGTCCAGCCACACACTAATGTCATCCCACCCCATACCCCTTGGGAACAGTGTACTTTAAGCCGGTTCAAAGCATCTTATGTATTCAAAGCAAAGTTGCTTTCTTTTCTTCAATTTCCAACAAAGTTCACTGTTTTAAAGCTGCAAAAATGCTACTTTCAGCAGAAAGGACAAAAACAGCAGTATGCTTTTTTTATAGGGTCTATGTTAGATTCTGACTCATGCATTAACTTTTCTCACTTTAAAGATAGTTGTTTTCTATGATATTTTTAGAAATACTAGAAATGCAAAATTACTCTCCAGTTTTCGGGTGCCTGCACCACACGCGTGTCCCATGTGACTAGTGGTGGCCAATAGGATTTGCCAGACAGGCGAAACAAACAGTACATACATGAATGTCCCCCCAAACCCTACTGGTCCCCAGCATTGATATGTAGAATCTGTTACATTTGCTGTTTCTAGGAATTGAAAATGTAATATGTGGTCATGTGGACCAGTTAGTCTTTAGGTCTGCTTTAATTATTTCATATATTCATTCTGTTAAAACCCAAACTGCATAAATAGTTTGGGAATATTCTCTTTCATATAGGTAGGCTAGGGTTGCCCCGTTGCTTCACTACCCCCCCAGTAAGTTGCTGATATGTGCCCCTAATGTGGCCTTGTGTCAACCAAACTTACACAGTTGACACATCCCAAAGGCCAGTCATTGCATTATGATTCATTTCTATCATATGACCTGTCTAACATATGAAATACAAATTACCGCACAGTTTTCTGTAAAATAATGTGGGGCCTATGGGAATCTACAAAGTAAAAGAAATGGTACGTGGAAACAGGTTTAACTTGGAGTCAACAAAACCACAATGACAAACCCAGCATTAAAGGTGAATCATTCTTACCAATAGCCAATTAGCACTATGTGTTGGCTATAAAATTACGGCTGTGAAATTTGAGTTTTCCCAGAAGCATGAGAATATTTCTACATGACCCTAGCACCACCAAAATGCCTGGCAGGCATCTTTCATAAATCTAATGTTCTTGAATCATCAGAGTGTGTAAGTGCCAAATAATGGAGAGGGAAGTGGTGGTTGAAAGAAACTGGCGCTGATAAAACTGTAATAGTCTGGTTACATTTTCTAAACGTTCTGATCAATGTTTCCCACATTGCTCTTAAAAGTTCCAGTTCAGGCTCACATTAACTTTCTCCCACCGTAGGCCCCTTGGGAACAGTGTAAATTCAGCAATTTCAAAGCATTACAAAATCTCCAATGATATGTAAATATCTGATATTTTCTATGCGAAGCAGCTTTCTTTGCTTTAGTTTCTAGGTCATGGCTGATCTGGAAGGGGCAATGTACAGCTTTATAAGTCATTAGCATGCTCTTCTGTGGTCAGAGGCAACCGTGGCTTGCCAGGCTTACTCATAATGAGATTACCAAGGGATAGAGTGGCTGTTGGACCAATTTTTTCATGGTCCTGGTGGAATAAAAGTGAAAGGAGGGCAAACTTTGGAGCCTTGCTATGGGTTCTACCCTAAGCTGCAGGGAATGGAGGAGACAGGGACAGGCATTGGGTGAGCTGCTTAATGCCTTATTTTTTTCTGTTTGGTTTACAGTCCCTTTAAGATGGGCACCTGCCACCATACACATTTCATATCAACTGTAGGTTCATGCTCCATACATACGTCTTATTCTTTACATTATCATTAGACAGTCCTCAGGGACATCTGTAACACGCTGCATAGAAGACATTAACTTCTACAGCAAAAGGTATGTTTCATTAGCTTTCTAATTTTTTTGTAGCACTGCTATTCAGAACCGCTCACTAAAGAAAACGTTGGGTTGGCAACGATAGTAATAGTAATAGTGGCCACTGTGTGCTTACACACTTTACTTCTGTCTTTTTCCCCTCCATGAACTTGAGGACAACACACTTCCGTGAACACATCAGGGAATAAACAAATGTGCCAGGAGCAGTACGCTGCCCTAAACTCAGGGCCTGGGGAGCAACTGTGGGTTAGGTTAGGTGGGACCATAGTTCTTAACGCCGCCTTTACTTTTCTTTTAACTTAAACTCAGTTATCACCTACTCTCTTCCTTATTTATGTCCAAAACATGGTCAGGGTGAATTAGTTTCTTACACAAGAAAATAAGCTTTGCAGACATCACTGATTTGAAATAGTATAAATGTACAAAACACAAGAGGTACTTATGTCCATCTTCTCTTCTTTTCTTGATGCTGGTTGCTGCAGATTAGTTGCTTTAAATTGACATATTACTCAGGTTACCAATGGTCACACCACATTAGTACACCTTTTAGCTCACTATAAAATGATCACATTTAAATATATCAATTTAGCTATATCTGTTTATCTGTCTATGCTAGAAAACCCTGCACACAGATATAACGCGCCATCTATATACCCTTTATATAGCCAGCCCCATTACGCTGCTTAACAACCACAAAGCATATCTCCATTTCTCTCATAGAAAAATCCTGCTGTCCTACTCTCTAACTCAAACTCCTGCCCAGTTATTGGTTTATACATGATATCAATGTAGCGCTAAGCACAGGTGCCCTAAATAAAATTTATAAAGGATCCCTTTGCCATGACCTGTATGGCAACCAAAACCCCTATCTTTCAGTTTAGATTTTCTAAGCGCACACACCATTAGAAGTAATCAAGGCAGCTGCAACTGATTTGGACAACGGCAAGCAGATCAAATAATGCAACAAGTATTGTACATGGTTGGCCAATAATTTTGGACATATAACGTTTTCAGCGAGTAGGATTTAGTAGGAGAACCTTAATATTGTTGGGGTTCCCAGTCTTTTTCCATCAGGGACCATTTACAAATTGGTAAGTATCTCAATTACCACCTTCACATAAGGACTGACTTGTAGCTATATTTAACCTAATAAATTTAGGCATCAATATTTTATCTACCCTTTGAGTACAGATTTGAATGGGAGGGCACTCTTGCTTTTCTTTTTTCTTTTCTTATAAATCATCAGCCAACAACCACAGCAACCAAATGAATCATAACACATATACCGTATATAGACTGGTTCCCAAATACAGTGTAGCTGCATCACAGGGGGTGATTTGTCTACTGTTTTGAATGATGATTCCTACCCTTATGTCATACACACAACCCCAGGGGTAGTAATGGGTTTTGAGGGGATTCCCTTTGAACCTTGAAGCTGGAGTTGGCCTTCAATAAATTAAGTGCAACATTTCTGAAGAGACTGGTCTGAAATTCCCTGCAAGAGTGTTTGCAGGCCTGACAGTACCCACATCTCATGATTGTCACAGAGGATAGATTTATCAACAGAAAGACTAAGGCCTATTGTTGGTATTACAGTGCACCTATACTCAAAAAGAAAGTTTATGTGATCATCCATCCCCAGCCCTGTGTCCCAAAACAGCCTGTGTGTCTTTTTATATCTCAGCCTTTGCCCAATATTAATAAAAACACTAGGAAGTAGTATTATGGTGAATGGCCTGCCAAGTTAATTCGTTACAACCAAACTGTCACATAATGGCAGTTAGGTTGAAGTGCTCCCCATTGCTGAGCTGTGTGTACTCAATACGCAATATGGTCCACTGCATCCAGTTCATGTTGTTTTGAATATTGGGCAAAGGCTGAGCTTAAAAGAAACACAGGCTGTTTTGGGGCACTGGTCTGGGGATAGAAGGTGACTACACATACTTCCCTCTGAGTATAGGTGTACTTTAAGTAAATACAGCTTTGAGGTCAGTCTTATTCGCCTACCAATCCTAAGACCATCAACATCCAGAAACATGTAAAAAGCAGGACATTAATGCCCAAAAATTGTGGCAGAATCCATTCCCTTACTTAGGCGCAGGGTTGCCACCCTTTACTTGCCAATGGCCTGCCGGTGTCTAGAATTGTATTTTTACTGGTAAATGTAATAGCAGCTATCTTCAATTACCAATAAAAAAATACCAGCACCGTCAGTGGCCAGTAAATTAAAAGAAAAAAAAACGACCAGGCGGCAACCCTATGGCATGTGGGGAGTAGGGTTTTCCTGGGCCCTGAGGTGTTCTGTAGGTGCAAGTGTGAATAAGGGGTGCTAACAGTCTAACACTGTAGCAGGAGTACAGATGCACATGACTTAGTTCCTTAAACCGTTTTGAAAAAAACCTCAACAAATCTCAGTTCTACCATCGTCATGCACGATAATGAATCGGTGGCAGCACTTACATTTGCCAGTATCCAAGCCATGCTGCTGCCTGGATTCAACTGCTAAAACTGACAATGCACAGTAACAGGAAGCCCAGTAGCACTTCCTGTTTGCAGTCAGCCTGCAGCTCCAGGGGACCACAGTTTGTTTTTAAAATTGACCACATCAGGAGTTAGAAAACGTTAAATATATATTTATGTGCAGCAATCTGAATTGCCCTGGGGAGTAATGCATATGAGCACTGTTTCTTGTAAGGGTGTTGGTCCGGGTTAAGTAGGACAAGTTATAGAACTGTACAGAGGACAGCCAAATGCCATATTAGTAGAACCTTTGATCCAGTGACACAAGGTGTTATATAAAGGTGGAGAAAGTGACACGTGACAGCATGGAGTTGCTATTGCCAAATATTTATCTAGGTATGAAGCAGAATTTGGAGCAGTTTCCAACTTGGTTTCTTTTAAAAGATAAAACCTGGATGGCTGCTTCGGCCATTTAAAGGCTTACTTTTTAGGCAGCATATAGTTCTGTGACTTAGCAATCAGTCACAGGTCTTCAGTGTAATATTCTTAGCATGACTAATGTTGGAAACAAATTTCAGTTGGGCCTGGGGCTGGTAAATTGTAGCCATGCACGTGCGCCCATAATATTTGCCTATAGTAAATCTGGGTGAGGTTTTCCCTCTGCATTGCTTAAGATTGATGGCCAACTGAGGGAGCCTATGACCTTAGTAAATCAGACCATTTAAATGCTCTTTGCCTATCCAGATCTTTATTGTTACATTCTGAATTTTGGCTCTCTATGTGATATTTCTGAAGGCTGGAAATTACGTCTAGAAATTGATTTATTTGAGAGCTCCCAACTGTAATCGAGAACTCCCAGACTTACAATTTCTCATACAACAGTTCACATCTCTTTCGCTTATAAAAAAAAAATCCCTTTTTTGACACTCCAAAACCTGTTTTGACACAATGTATAATTATATGGAGTATCACATTTTTTAAAACCAACATAATTTCTAGTATGACAAAAATCAAGCATCCCGAGTTCCATCTAAGTTTGTTGTGTTTCATGAAAGCTAGAAAGGGCTTTTCGGGTAAACGCTGATTTTTAAAAACAGAGGTTATTAAACGAAAAATGATGTTTATTACATATGAACGATGTTCTGCTGCTAATAAGTGATTGTACTGAAATTCAAGTCAAGGAAGGAATCCTCTAAGCCCTGTTTGTATACAGAGCATCCAGATAATATAACTATTGTTCATATGGAGAAAATTATTAAATCTCTGCATGATTTCCCACTACCGGCCCAATCTTTGGAAACAGCTTGCCATATTTTGTAAATGTAAAATGATCTATATCTAGTTTTATTATCTATATCTAACACCTATAGGCCAACCACTCAGGGTGTCTGTACAGAATGCAAAGCATTTCCTGCTGATCGCATGGCACATTTGTTTGCAGAGTCTTATATTTTGCAACAAAAATGCCCACACCCAAATAAAAATTCCAAACTTCTATCCCCTCTTGAGGAATGTACATTTTTCTACCACAGAAACTGTAAAATATTGTCAAATGTAGAGTAAACCATCAGGAATTAAAATTTGGCATATTGTTATTGTTAACTAATTGGTCCTTTCAGCCTCCTCATCTCTAGTTACCACATTGAACTTCAGAACAAAAATTTTAGTGGGCAGCTCATTAAAATGTACAATTCAGCAGGCTCTAGTTGTTGTTTTCAAATATGTGCATGGTTAATTTAAAGAGAACCTAAACCCATATGACCCCCCCTATTAGACATATCTAACCACAATGACTTCCTCCTGCACAAAGAAGTCTGGAGTGGGTTGATATTTTCTTTACTTCATCCTGTAATGACATAGTACTTACCTATCCAACTTTTCCAAGCTGTCCCCTGACTGCTTTGTTGCTTGATAATGTTGCAACGTTGCTCTCACATCAGTATAGATGGCTTATTTCAAAGCCATCTACAGATCTAGCATGCCGCCGGCCATATTGCCTTGTTCTTTTAAGATTTACCTGATAATCTCTGCTGATAATTAACCATGTCGAATGTTAAGCCCTGTTGCCTTTCTCGTGCCACATCTGACCATGTCCATTGCCAAACCCTGTTGCTGACCCAGTTGACCACATCCGGCTCCAAGCCTTGCCAACAAGTCTTTTGGCCACCATCCCATATTTTACCCCTGTCATGTCTCCTGTCTGCCATCAGCATGGTGCCTGGTCTTCTTTCAATATTGCCTGGGTGACAGCTGTTGAGTGGCGTAATTAACTTGGCCTGCTCTAGAACCAGCCACTGTAACAAGTCTGCTAGCTACATGTCTGTGCTTCCAGTGCTCCAACCAAGGTTCATGGCCTATAGACTGTATTGGAAGTGCCTCTGGTGATCCCTTACACACCCACAGTGCGCATTGGTCTTCTGCAGTGCCTCAGGGTGGCGCTTAAAACCTATTTATAGTCACATAAGTCAATTAGGATCGGATTTTATTGCTTTTCAATGCTAGGCAATATTTAATACCAGCTAAAACTAAACTAAATGTCACCCTTTTTTTCCCTAGAGATCAGTCGATGCTGTTACAGTATACCCTCAGTGATGGGTTGCCCATCAAATGGTAAAAAAAAAACTATAAACATGCTTAACTGTTGTCCAATGTCCATTGTCCAATGTTTAAAAGAGCATAGAATTTAAAAGAGGAGAATGAAATATGGCCTGGGGCCCTGTGAATTCTTCAGAAATCCACACAAAATTGCACCTACCTTTAATGCACTGCCAAATACATTGTCCCTGGACATTTTTTATTCTCCCCTTCTAAAGTTTCATTTCTCCTAAACATTAGACATTGGATTGGGCTAAGAATTGTCCAGCTGTGTCAGTCATAGAGAGCTTCTAAAGAGGCAATAAGGAGGAGGCTGCTGTGTAGGCTGTGAAAATAAATGATTGAAAAACAGAGGTTATAGAAACATAGAAGGTTGACGGCAGAAGGAGACCATACGGTCCATTTAGTCTGCCCTTATGTGTATACTGTATGTACTCTTTATCTTAGGATAGATGTGTGCTTATCCCAGGCATGTTTAAATTCAGTGACTGTTGATTTTTCAACTACCTCTGCTGGAAGTTTGTTCCAAGCATCTACTACTCTTTCTGTAAAATAATATTTTCTAACATTGCTCCTGATCTTCCCCCCGACTAGCTTCAGGTTGTGCCCCCTTGTTCTATCATTAAGTTTCTTCTTAAAAACACTTCCCTCCTGAACCTTATTCAATCCTTTCACATATTTAAAGTTCTCAATCATGTCCCCCCTCTCCCTTCTTTCCTCCAGACTGTACAAATTAAGTTCTTTAAGTCTCTCCTGATAAGTTTTAAGTTTAAGTCCTTTCACCATTTTTGTTGCCCTCCTTTGGACCTGTTCTATTTGAATAATGTCTTTTTGCAGGTAAGGTCTCCAGAACTGCACACAGTATTCTAGCTGTGGCCTCACCAGGGCTCTATACAGCGGCATCACAACCTCCCTCTTCCTACTGGTGATGCCTCGAGCTATGCAGCCGAGCATCCTGCTTGCTTTTCCCACTGCCTGGCTACACTGTCCACTCAGCTTGCAGCTATCAGTAATCAGTACCCCTAAATCTCTCTCCTCCGAGGTCCTGGCTAACACAGTGCTGCCCATACGGTACTCAGAGCAGGGATTCCTTCTACCCAAGTGCATGATTTTACATTTAGAGACATTAAACTCTAGTTTCCACAGTTTTGACCATCTATCCAGTAAAGCTAAATCATTTTCCATGTTGCAGACACCTCCAGGAATATCCACCCTATTACTAACCTTTGTATCATCAGCAAACAGACAAACTTTTCCTACCAAGCCTTCTCCTATGTCACTTACAAATATATTAAAAAGAATGGGGCCCAGGACAGAGCCTTGCGGCACACCACTTGTAACTCGCCTTTGTTCAGATTGCACGCCATTTACAACAACGCTCTGATACCGATCCCTCAGCCAACTGGAAATCCACTGAACTATCCAGGGATTGAGTCCTACCTTCAATATTCTTATCTATGAGCTCCTTATGTGGTACAGTGTCAAAGGCTTTGCTAAAATCCAGATAGGCGATATCCACAGCACCACCTTCATCTAACACTTTAGTGACATTGTCAAAGAAATTAATAAGATTGGTCTGACATGATCTGCCCTCAGTAAAGCCGTGCTGTTTGGGTCCAATAGGTCATTAATTTTTAGATGGGAAATTATCTGTGTTTCCATTAATTTGACCCCTATAGATGTTAAACTAACTGGCCTGTAATTACTGGCTTCTTCTCTACTCCCCTTTTATGGATTGGTATGACATTGGCCATTCTCCAATCATCTGGAACCTCACCAGTTGAAAGGGAATGGTTAAGTAAATCAGTCAGAGGGGCTGCAATCACAAAACTAAGAGGCCGATTCATTAATAGCGCCAGGTAGCGCCAGATGAGCGACTGTAGCGTGATTTTTTCAGCGCCAGCCAGTATTCGCTGTGCTTGGCCGGCGTTAGCTTGATGACAGCGACTCAGTTGGTGTGCGGTAATGTTGAATACGGGCTTAGGGGTCGCTGTTTCACAGGTTCAGCATTGTATGTGAGTGCCTGACAACAAATGGCCAGAGCGAACGGCTAGCTTCATATTCATTAACAAATCACGCTCCGAATTTGCTGTCGCTGTCCATTCCTTGTTTAAACCCCAGAGCGCTGGCGGCGATGGGTGTTAACTAGTTTTTAACCCCTAAACAACCATATTTTTTGATTGTAACATTATACATGTTTTTAGAATCATTTTGTAATATGAATACATTAATATCAGACCTATTAGATCAATTCTGCACAAATTTTTAAAAAAAATTTTTTTTACTTAAAAATAAATCCTAACATTGCAGAAGTGGTCTCCGAATTTTTGACATTAAAAAAAAAAAAATTTAATACCAATTAATTATGATTAATTATAGATTGCTCCATTGAAATGCATTGGACATCGCCAGGGAGCGACAGCTCATACCTGGCGCTGTGAAGGAATTTGCAGCGGCGCTGTTCGGTCCAGGCGGCTTCATGATGAATGCCGCGCTAGCCGTCGCTCTCGCCGGCGCTAGCCTCATTTTGCTTGTTGACCACCGCCGGGCGTACTTGAGTCGGTAGTCGCCGTTAGCTGCCGGTACCTGGCGCTCGTCAGACAATACCTGGCGCTAGCCCGTGATAAATAAGGCCCTAAGTTCCCTTAGAACTCTGGGGTGGATTCCATCTGGACCCATCACCTTACTTACCTTTAGATGTGCCAGCTCGGATAGGACATCAGCCTCCAGAAACTCCGGAGCTGTGCCCTCCCAGCTGGATGCTGTGCTATGGCCATGCCTGCTACTATCTGAAAATACCGAACAAAAGTAGCTATTCAGATGGTCAGCCACAGCCTTATCTCCGTCAATATATTTATTTTCCCTATTTCTAATTTTTGAGACTGCATTGTTTTTCTTCTTTCTGTCACCAATATATCGGAAAAAGGTTTTATCTCCCCTCTTCATAGATTTGGCCATTTCTTCCTCCTTTTGCCCTTTAACAGTCCTTATAATCAGTTTTGCTTCCCTTTAATTTTATACGCCTCTCTGTCAGCTACACTTCCACTTTCTATATACTTCCTATAGGCAGACTTCTTATCTTTTATGACAGTGCTGACTTCCCTAGTAAACCATAATGGTTTCTTTTTCCTTTTATTCTTGCTAGTTTGTTTCCCATATTGCTTAGTTGCCTTTAAGATGGACATTTTTAATAGTGACCACTGGGCACTCACTTCTGCTACTCTGTTCCACTCACCTAATTTTCTTTCTACATACTCTGCCATTTCCTTGAAGTTTGTCTTCCTAAAGTCTAGCATTTTGGTTCTGGTGTGTGATTGCACTATCTGTTTTTATTCTGCAATAAGCATTGATGGTCACTGGAACCCAGATTTTCTTCAACCCTGACCTCGGACACCAGATCCCCATTGGTCAGAACTAACTCCAGAATGTTATCTCCTCTAGTTGGCAATGTCACAGTTGTTTTAGAGACACTCCATTAAGTGCCTCTAATATAGTCCTGCTCTTGCATGTCGATGCAGGTTATATACATATCTTTTTTCCCAGGAGATCCTGCACCATTAATACAAGACCAATTCTACAATATGTATTTCATGAACAACTTTTGCTACTTAAATATTATATTAAAAAGTGTCTGCTCAAGCAAAAATCTGATCACATATAAAACAGGCATGATCCCTAGGTTTGTAGCTTCTTTCATCATTGCAATGCATTAAACATGGTGTTACACATTTCACCACTTGGTAATATTCAAATTGAACCCTATTTATCATATAATCCTCAAAGGATTAAACCAAGATCTCCTGTATTTTTTCATTTCTATGAGACAGTAGTTCCTAGAAGCACCAGTATCTAGTAGCTGATGTAAAATCATGTATTTATCATTCTCATTGTTCCAGACAACCAAAGAGCCAACCATGTTGGTAGGTTTTAAACAAAGTGTTACTCTTACTCAGTTCCTCCAGTGCCATTTTTTGTTGAAGAGGAACCCCCTTGGATTTATTTTCCAACAAATAAAAAATATCTTTCGTGACCAGTGGAATTTATCTCAACTAGCTGATAAGACGATGGTGGTACTACCTGGATTTCATTATAGTGACCCAGTTGCATGCACAACACTTATTATATAGAAGAAGAACATGTTCAGCATTGTGATTTAATCCATTTTTGAAGAAAAACAACTCTAAAATATTAGCAATATATTTTAATTTAGGAGCAATGCTTGTGACCCCCATATGAAATGGCACAATAGTTGTTATTGGCATGTGCTGATTAGTGTTCTTACATTGTATTAGGAGAGGGGAGGCATATGTAAAGATATATAAAGAATATATAGGCCTTGATTCAGTAAACCTTCCTTAAAGTTGCTCATGAAAATAAGTGCATTTTATTCTTTGTTTAAAAATTAGACTTAAGATTAAGAATTTAAAAGTGCTGAACAATGCTTGTGACGAATATGACGGAAATATTATCTCTCATATGTTCATGTCTGTAACAAAAGGTCTTTTTATCATTTGAGTTCCTGGGTTTTAGGAAATCCTCATTCAATTTCACAGATGGCTTTTGCATAGGGGTTCTTTAAACACAAGCCTGACAGGAGGCCTCAGCTTCAGAATCCCTGTTACAATTCTCACCTAAGGCTGGAAGCTTAGCTGGAAGGTCTGACCCTAATAAACCCCCCCTGCCATGAGTCTTGTCTTAGAGAAATCGTAGACCCTGCTCTCTTTTTAAGGGGAACCCCACCCCCTTTTCGCTGGTTAAATTCTAGCTCCACCTTCCTACCTACCTACCTACCAGATATATATGCCCACTTGTCCCCTTTTTATAGGGTCTTCTCGCCCACCAGTCACAATGGAAGAGAAAAGCAGAGATGGGAGGAATGGCCCGCTAGAGCGAACTCACTCACCCACCTCCTAATGTGGACCAAAACCCCCGAGAGGCGTCCCAAACTGGGAAGAATCACGGAATCCCAACCCTCCCATCCAGGGGCACAGCATCTGGCCGGACACTGCCCAAGCCCACTAGGCATAATGAGTACTCCACAGCATCAGAAGAAGAGGCTGGTCATCAGGCCGCCTACCCCTGCCAACCCAACCAGGACCGGGACCACCAGGATTAAGACGGAGGCTGCACATCCTCAGCCAAGGTATGCACCTCTCTGGTCTCACCCTTTTAGGCCCGAGGACCCCCTATGCCCCCCTACTAACTGTTCTTCCTACGGTCCTGGCTGGATCCACCGCGGCGGCCTCAGGATAACACGGGTACTATGGCTGATCATGCTCCCTGGAGGCCCCACCATTGGGGTTTATAGCTTCCCTGTGTGGGCACACATGACCCAACCTGTCCCTACCTGGTAAGTGGACCTCAATTACTCTTTTGTGGATGCCTATAGATAGGAATTAGATTCAGTTTCCTTAGGTAACTGGACCCCTTTCTCTCCCACAACAGGCATCTCCAGCCCTTCTCCCTCAGAAGATCTAAAGGAAGAGCCCCACCTGGACCCCATTGACCTTTTCCACCCCAGTACCCAATAAAACCCTATTTAAAGGCAAGGTTGGTGTAGGTGTGCTTCTTTATCAGTCTACCATACTTGTTCAAGCACATTCATTCTAGGAGGATCAGGCAAAGGGGTTCTGGATAAATAGAGCCTGAAGCCATATCAAACATAGGTATTTGGTCCCAGAGGGTGCACAGCACCCGACTGAATCTGTTGGTACCAGAACCAGGGACCTACGACTTTTAGTTGTTAAGTTGTAGCTGGTGTCCCTGAAAGGTGGAGATGAAGTCTCACCACAGAAGGGACGGGGGATTGTTTCATCTGTGTATAAAGGTCCAAGGGCTAAGCCCCTCTGCATCTTTCTTCTGGATGTGACGTGATCATGCCTTATTTTATGGTAGAGCAAAAACTCTCCTGATTTTCATTTAAAGGCATGCTTGCTGCATTGGGACCATAGACTACAAAATAGTTTCTTAAGTCTGTACACTTTCATCTTCTGTTGAGTAGGTGCCTGAAGAACAGCGTGTTGTCAAAGGACTGTTCAGCCTCACCAATTGCAGTCCACATTGCAGGATGATAGCAGGTTTACAGATTTATTAATGGAACCTTGGCCTTTCAATAAAAGTTCACTCCAACCAATATCATGGTTTTAGGACTCACATGTAAGGAATTCTATTTTGATCTGGTATCTTCACTACTGATGTCACTATATTCATTATGCCGTCACTACCATATCATTATATATACAGCATGCTGCAACTGACATCAGAAAACACATTTCCATGATTCCCTTGCTATTAAAAAGCATCTTTACATAGTCTCTTAAAGCAAAATCTTTTAATGCTTATCAATGATCTGCTCCTTATTGATCAGTCTGGCTGCTCCAGTAATCTACTGCATCTGCCGCCATCTTCTTGCACCCAGCTGGTGTACAAATCCCACAATTCTCCCGGGTGCTGGATTAAAATCATGTGCATGTACACTGGTTGATCCATTTTCCATTCATGCCATTATCCAGCAGAACAAGATTTGAAAGCTGTGTTCTACTGACAGGTGACTTCAAAAGAGCGTGTTTAACATACCCTAACTCAAAAGGAATAATCTCAATAATATATAAAGGCATTTTGGGATCAATACATGCTGAACTAAACAACTATTTCAAAAAATGGGAAACAGATTCAAATTTAAAATGGAATAGTGAAGATTGGAAACAGGCTTGCAGCACACTAATTGGATATAAGAACACAGAAGCATTGGAAGCCAATGTTCTGCATTGGTATCTCGTTCCCAAACGCATCCATCATTCATTTATCATTCTGCTTCAGAGGATGTCAATCCAGTTTGTCTGCCTATATGGTGGACTTGCCCTATGACTAACAATTTCAGTGTTAAAATATTCAATCTATAATTTAAAATATATAAATATAATATAATACCCGGAGATACATTTCTTAACTTTACCTAATACTGTGCCATATACTGACCACCTCAAAGCTGACTCTGTCTGCGGCATGGAAATTAGACACTATATCATATGTGGAAGTTATTTCGAGAGTAAATAATATTATGGTTTATGAAAAAAATCACAGCTATACTGCAAAACTACCGTATTTTTCGCCCTATTAGACGCACCTAGGATTTGGAAGAGGAAAATAAGAAAAACAAATATTGTAAACCAAATCTTGCGCTAAAACACACAATTACAGGCAATGTGGTTTCCCTCCCCAGCCCATTCCCCATGGGCAGTGTGGGATTCCCCCCTCCCATTCCCATAGGCAGTGTTGCATTTCTCCCCTCCCATTCCCATAGGCATTGTGGCATTTACCCCTCCCACTCCCCATATAGGCAGTGTGGCTTTCCCCCCCTCCCATAGGCAGTGTGGCAACCCCCCATCCCATATAGGCAGTGTGGCATTCCCCCTTCCCATAGGCAGTGTGGCGCCCCCATGCTATTCCCCATATAGGCAGTGTGACACATCCCTCCCATTCCCCATAGGCAGTGTGGCATCCCCCATCCCATTTCCCATATAGGCAGTGTAGCACCCCCCTCCCATTCCCCATATAGGCACGGTGTCACCCCCCAATCCCAACTGAGGGAAAAAATGTATACTTACATGAGGGCCACCGTGTTCTTGCTCTGGCTTCCAGCAGGCCACTGCCTTTCGTGTATCATCACATGTGTGTCAGTGCACTCTGGCCTGACGGGCGGTGGTGGAGCTGGAAGCCAAAGCTGGGACGTTGTCCCCACTCTGACTTCCAGCGCCGCCACCGCCTCTTAGGTGTCAGTGGCGGGGTGATAGAGCGGGGACAGCGGCTGCATAATGTAAGTATACTGCTTTTTCACTTTTTTTTCTACATTGGCCCAATAAGGCGCACTGACATTTCCACCCCGCTTTTGAAGAAAATAGTGCGTCTTATTGGGCAAAAAAATATGGTAGATTATTCTATGAAAACCTTGGACCTCCTGGTTAATTACTATAAGTAAAGATATCACCTGATACTTTGGTGTCACCCATATATTTCAACAGTAACCACCCTTCACCCCTCAGCTCTCACTCCTACCTACACCTCTTACTACCCCCACCTGTAACTTTCTATCTTTATAACAGATATGTGACTTGAAACTTGTTTTTCATATTATGCTTTGTAAGAAAGAACATAATTCTATTTTCCAAAAGAAATATAAGAAATTTTCGTTTGCTTCTTATGCACAACTGCTTCTCTCTAACAATACTGTATATCAATATTGATATACCATACAAACGTTATACGTGCCAATATTACTTGTATCTTTTTTTGATCAATAAATCTATTAGGAAAGAAATGGTTAATTACATGGTAACATGGATGCTTTCAATCGGAAGTATTTCAACTGTACTGTTCCAGGTAGGGTCCTGGCCTAGGTTCCATTTTATAATCCACCCTTCTAAGGCTCTTGAGCTCAGGTTGCAGGAGGTGGTTAGGGTCCCTGCCAACCAGTATCCTTGCTGGCACAGTGTTGAAAAGTAAATACAGAACAATGGGCAACTGCAACACCTTGCTGACAGACCTGCAAGTTTTGCTGATATACCTAGAGACAGAACGCTCTGTTGGCCTAGCTCTTGGCACATCATATACACAGAGTGAGATAACCCACCACCACCTCACTGGTTAAATATAACCCTCTGCTTTCACCTTACAACTACATCTATAACTTTAATTTTTGGATTCCTCCAATGCATTTCACCTAAAAGTAGCTTCCTCATGGAGGAATACCATCCAGCTAATCTTCACCTTTATTGTGGTTCTACAACTTTTAGGATTATTTTGTTTCAATGTTTTTTTTAAATTGATACCTCTTTGTGTCTAGGCATATATACATGTCCTAGGATGCTGCCATTGAGCCTAGTTTTCTAGAGGACAAAAGCCTGGACTAGAACACTAGAACTAGGTACAAGTAAAACCCTTTTCTCAGGGGCATACCCCTGTGAAAATCATCATCTCATGCCATATATTCAGCTGACTGGGTAACTTACCTGCAAGCCATATGTCACATGGTGTGCTCCATCCTCCATCACTTTCTATGGAAGCTGAGTCACAGTCACCTATTTCCACTGGTGGCCAACTCCAGTATGCCCAGCGCATCATGTGGCCACCTGATCTGTGCAGGATTTTTGACAGAGCTGAAACATTGACAGGTTAAATGCTGAACAGACCAGGGGTAGGGTTACTAGGGATAGATTTTTTTTTTTTTTTGGACTGAGAGCGGATTTAGGCTTTAAGTGCACTTTTTCAGCACATTCTAAGGCATATGCTGTTTTTTTATTGAATTCCTTATTGTTGATAGGCATAAGCATAGCCAAAAACAACAGAGCAGTTTGGCCATGTAATGGCCGCTACCTAGTGCCAGCTGCATGTGCTGACCATGAACTATTTACCAAATATATTCTCTACACTATCAGCTATCAGCTTCCTAGCCTGGTTGAAAATGTTTTAACGGTTGATTCTTCTTTTATGGTAATGCCACACGCCATAAATCACGGAAAAAATTAAATAGCCATTGTTGACCTGCCAGCAATAAGGAACATTTTTGTTTTAATAATAGTCTGCAGATTGCAGCCTACATCATTCATAGTCCTTATGTTTCACATCATCACCCTTTCCTGCCCACTTCACAGCAAGAATTCCATGATGCGTTGCTGTCATACTGCCAGAACCTGTTTAAAAATGAAATATGTGGACACCTAACGGACTCCCAACATATAAATATCTATAATGGGAAAATAAGTGATTCACAGCAGAATTTTTCTATCCAAAACAGCAGAAGGGGAGGAGTTTACTGGAAATTAGCAGAATTATGAGCCAATGACATTCCATAACGTCCCCCATCTATTATGGCCAGTATCTGAATGCATATGCGATATAGGTATTTGTACATAAAATACCTGAACATGCAGTTTGGTTATTTTTTCTGCATTTGCCAAGATTTTATTTCTATATAAATATGCTTTAATGCCCCTTTAATGTATGTATCAGACACGTGTATTTTGGACTGTGCTTAATCCAAACTGCTGTTCAGCTAGAAGTTATTATGCTGTGGTTTAGGCTTAAAAGTATAGGACTTCCATCTTTCATAGTCCCCCCTCCCCTCCAGGGTACTGCAGGGATCAGGCTAATGAGGACCATTACAGACCTGGCATGCCATTGCACCATGGCCACAATCTGCAGGCGTTCGTGCTTGAGAAAACAGAGCGTCTACCCAGCACAGCTCCGAAACATTTGGTTAGTGGACTCATCAGGCCTCTGGAATGTGTATGTCATTGGAGAACAGATGCAAGTGAAACTCTATAGGTCGCTAATGACCAGTTCAGCTGCAACAGCCAATTTGGCTGATTGTAGTAAATCCCCTCTCTTTGATTTGATGATGTCCCACGCTACCTCTGGGCTGGGCTGCCTTGTTTTCTGAAAGAACAGGGCGTTGGCAGAGGGACCGCTGGGATACATGTCTTTATGTGTCATGGCTCTTGTCCCGAAATCTTTTGTTCACTAGGATGTAATGAATTATTATAAGGAGGTTGTCCCCACCAATGCGGATGAATCTCTGGCTGTTGACCTGCACTGTTATTGGGAACATAAGGTCTTGTGGAGTTGGTGTCCCGGTGAAAGACTTTTTGTTCTTGGTTCTGTTGTTTTCCGTCAGGGTCCCAGCTGTGCTACAGAATCTGTTTTCCAACCAACCATCTTAGGAACAAAGCCAGGTCCCCTTAAAAACTTAGAACTCTTGCTCAGCTAGATTCTGCAGAAGCAGAAAGCAAAACTGCATACAACTTTTACAGTAATTCTTACTGAGCCATTTTTATCTGTATCGCAAGGCTCTTTCTTGATGCAGAAATCAATATAGTTTATGGTCTGTTCCCTAATTATAAGTATATATAATGAAGAAAGTTCAGGTTTTTAGTTGCTTACTAGTTCTTGAGTTAGATTCCTATGGAAAAGACACTAGACTGCCAGCAGCAATGTAACTTCTTCTTAATGAATTCTCTATAGTAATATAGAGGTTAATGTATTCCAGACCACAGTCAAGGATAGGGATGAGTGAATTGATTTGCCCTTACCAAGATTTGACCCAGAGAAGACTTATTCCCTGGAGGTGAAAATATTTGAACTTTTGACAGTAAAACAGTTTGAAGCATTTTCCCCTTCATGAACAGGCTTTTGGAAAATAGCAGTCTCTTGTTTCTTGCACACATTCCATACCTCCAAGACAAACCAATTAGGGTGAGCCTATTTGGCTAGCAAGATGCTTTACATAAACACATAGAAAAGCAATATTAATATATGCTCAGGAGAAGAAAGTCAGGACCAGCTATCCATTTTGTTTATGTACACTCTACATTCTGCAACTGCAAATTGAAACAGACCTACACCCTGTAGAGCCTGCAGGTTGTCTGTGTTTGCTACCCCTACTGTGCATTCCAGAGCAGAATAATCAAGCGTTTTACTAACTACTCTGCAGGAAATGCTGTCTATGCTGCCATGTGACCTTCAGGGGAGCTAAGGGGGTTGGTCCAGAGGTCACTTGGTCTGTGCTTATATCATAGTAGTATTGGTAGGGTAAGTAAGTGGAGAACGATAATAGGCCAGTGTTAGAATGCTTTATCTGTTACCTATCTCTGCTATACCTGACTACTATTGTGCCTGGCCTCCCGGATACCTCGATACCTCTGACTCCCCCACTCTGACCCTTTGGCTATCCTCGACCATCCATCTGCTCTATCCCTGTGCCTGGATGTCTGTAGAACTGTTTGTTTATCCCCTGCTAGTCTGGACTCTTGCACTGAGTTCCGCCCCTGGGCTGTCAGTAGTCATTGGAATGACCAAGTACTTAGGCGTCAGTTTAGAGCAGGTCCCTATGATGCCATAAAAGATGTCCTCAGTAGCTTCCCAGCTCCTAATATCCTAGATGAGGTGATTCAGCTGGTAATTCAGATTGATCGTCATCCGCTGACCCCCCCCCGCGCAAGCTGAGGAGCCGATGTAGCTTGGCGCCACTAAACTATTTCAGGCAGAGAGAGGTAGGAGGCAGTCCCAGAGCTTGTCCCTGTACTGTTGAGAACCTGTCCACTTTGTGAGAACCTGTCCCCAGAAGCCTGTGAAAAAGTTTCAGCGGTCTGACATGTCTGTTGCACCTAGCATTGGTGTTGTGAAATTCTCCAGGGGGTTTCATACTGTATCATTGCCCAATACAGTTTCCTGGGGCTCCCATTCCGTCCAGTCCTGTACCCTTGTGGCTAGTGGAGTAGCTGGGAACTTCATAGTTACCTCCTTTTGTCTTTTCTTAGGGACACCTTGTGATCCTATGGGGAAGTCAGCTTGTGTCCTGGCCATTGACAACTCTTCCTTGCAGAAGGGTAGACCCCTTCTCACAACTCCCAAAGTCAACGTCACTGTGGATACCACCCACTCTGAAAGTCGCAGATTATTTGTGCTCCGTGCCCGTAATAACCAGTTATTTTTGGGCTGCCCTGGCTTTTCAAGCATAACCCCCAGATAGATTTGGTAAAGAGATGGATATCAGAGTGGGGCCCCCGAGGGTTCTGTTAAATGTGTCCCTTGCCAGGATGGGTCCCCTTCACCCACCCAGTATTCCAATAGACTCCTAACCCAGGGGGTCTTAGAGTTTGCTCCACTTTTACCCAATATAAGACTCCTAGGCTATCCTGTCCTGTGCCCATGCCCCGATTATGAATCTGTCCAGTGTCTGTACCGGTGTCTGACTCCCCTATATCCTGTCCTTTGCCTGGAGCTCCCTCTCCAGTGCCAGCCCAGGGGCAATCCGTTCTTAGAGTCAGCAAACCATTTACCCAGCTGAGATTCCCTCGGGCATACATAGATACTTCTTCCTCGAAACCCGATGACCTGTCGACGAAACCTGTCCTACTGAAATGAAGCCTGTAATCAGTAAAACAATTAAATAAAAAAAAATGACCCCACCCCAACACCCTTGGTTGAACTTGATGGACATATGTCTTATTTCAACCGTATTAACTATGTAATATGCCATGACTCAGAGGTTGAGGTAGAGGTAGGGGGTGACAGTGATCTGGGGGCAGATGCCCCTGATGGAGATAAGGGTGACAGTGACTAGTGGACAGACACCTCTGACAAGGTTTCAGATTGCAACTTCCCCTCCAGTAAGCCCACACCAGTTCAGATGAGACAGTTTACTAGAAAGAGAGTCTGGAAGTCCCTTGAAAGAGGGGTAGATACTGTCAGGCTTTCAGCTCCTCCATATGCTGGCTAATCACCTGTACTATGCTCTTGCAGTCTGTTTCTCTATGCATCCCTGACATACCTATAGACGTGCTGTCTATCTAGGTTCATCTGCCTTCAACTTTTAGTTAGCATCCTACATAAGACCTGGGGCAACCATGTCCGGAGCAGCGTATCCAATGTCCTGGTGAGCGGGGACTTGTCTGGAGGCAGAAGCAGCAATGGAGATTGGGGGTTGCCACCAGGCCTTACAGTGACCTGCAGACTCACATACTGTAATGAACCGAGTGAAGTGGAGAAACACAGGGGCCTGGTTAATCATTTCTTTTAATCTAACCTTTTTACAAGTAGGAATCAGTACCTCTGGCACTAAGACACTAAGGTACTAAGGCACTAAAGCGCTACATTTTTTTTACATATGTCCACAGAGCGACTTTAAGCTTGATGTTGATAGGGATTTGGGGTAGGTCAATGCTGGTAGTGCTAGTGGGTAAAACAAAGCTTTGGAAATCTTTTGTTTTTCTGCTTTATGCAAATGTGTATCCTTTAAAACCCAAGAAAAAAAAACAATAAAACATCATTTTAAATGTATTTTCAAATACATTGTCTAATCATTGTAATATGTAGAATGATAACCCTTCTTGCAACCACATCATTTAAGTTTAAAAGTTAAAAAAAGTACGTCATGTTAGGACAATTTTTCTTAGACTCTTTTCCATTCTACATGACAAATGGCCTGCCTTCAGGACACTTTAGCCATGCTAATTTTGTCTAGACTTGGAATAATTTTCATGATTTCTCTAATTGATATTCTTGGACTTGATTTTAAGTTGTTTGCAATTTCTTGCAAAAACTATGGCTTCAAGACTTTTGGAAAAACTCACAAATATATGTAAAAATTTCCATTCCTTGACCTAAGCTAAGCCTGTTGGCAATATGTGCACAAACTTCTAGAACACAAGATAAAATTCCTGTAATTTTTTATAGTTAGAGAGTATTTTGAGAACACTGGTTGCTACAATGCTCTGTACCTCATCTAATTATAAACCAGAAAACAGCATAGATTAGGTACATGCTCAGATCACAGATCTATAGCTCTAGGCTTATGGATATTGGCGGTAAACTAATAAGTCCTCTGGATCATTGCTTGATTTGATGCCCCACAGCCTACTGCTAAAACATAAGGCTAAGAACGAGCTAAGGTACTTAACGCTTCTAAGATCCAGCGATATACCTAGCTGTGGCTAAAAGAAGACACAACTTCAGTGTTGCAGAGAGTGCTTCCCATACATTTGTGACCGATGACAAGTCACTGGGGTTTACATGCCGAGAGGGGAGTTTATATGAACTTCTCTGCAGCACTGGAATGCAGAAGGTGTAAGTATCTTAGCCTGTTCTCTGTCTTAATTTTAGTCTTCTGCTGGAGGACATCCCCAATCAGGGAAATGCCTAAGCATTCCTAAATACACCTGCTTAGGACAACTTAAAAGGGACCAAGAGGACCACAGGCCAAATTATAAAGTAGCAATAACAGCTATCTTTCCAAACAATTAAGTAATGATTACATTAATGTACTTTTTGTTGGGTTGACCCTTTCCCAGTACTACCAATTGGTTATAGACAAAAGAAAATAGGTTCTGTTTAGTTGTCTGCAATTATGATCTCATGTGCTTTATTGTGGACAGTACATATACAGTAGTTGAAATAAGGAAGGCAACTGCTATCCAGCTGAGGCAGACGGGGTCCTGATGCATCCTGCATCCCTTTGCTTGCATCACCTATAGACAGGTGGTGCTACAGTACCCAACCACCTCAAATAGACTGTTAGATGGATGGTCATTGTCCTGGTCGCAATAGGAATAACCAGCACTGCATTCCATATGTCAGGCTTCTACATCGGGTGCACTGATCTGGCCACACATTGCAAGGGTTGCCTGTTATACAAGTATAGTCAGGTGTTCAGTGTCATTTATCTTCATTGTACATAGTCTGTTTCTGATGGCTGGGCATCCAGTAAAATTATGTTTATGGCACACAAGGGCTGTGCAATTGTACATCTTGTTTCAGGGAAGGGCTGTGTAATAAGAGCCTATGGATATGATAATAATTCACAGGGGTGAAAATTACCTTGGCAAAATTCTACTACTATATCTGATATCAGCAATGATCTGCTTAAACTAAAACAAGATTGACCTTCAATGGTTATCATTTGGTCACAGATCATGCCACGCTCATTCAATCACTTTGGACAGAGTCACATTTTCATATTTGTAATTTACGTGGCCTTGCTCATAACATAGTAACCCTAAGTGTTGTGCAGTGAGGCTGGGTTGTGGTATTGTTAGTCAACAGTTGAGGAGTAAGTCCACCAATCCCTTGATCCAGGAAAACGGTGAAGGTTGATCTGGCTCCACACTTGTGGGTTGGGTTATCTAAGAAGAGCATAAATGTTGGCACATCCCTCACAGCCATGCATAAGGGACCCCTAAGATTAATTTACATGTCTTCTTGTCTTGTTATCTGCTGCGGCCATTGCCTAATTAATACAAACCCAAAAACTTAATAGCTGTGTGTGAATCTTTGTTTGGGAAAAAGGGATCGCTTTTCAAAACAGCTGTGGAGTGTGTGTGTGTGTGTGGGGGGGGGGGGGGGGATGGTGAGTGTATGTTTGTCCCAAATTGGAGACATGGGCATTGATTCAGCAACAGGTTTAAAAGTTAGTATATTCTCTTGAACACACACAGTCTTTGGCCCCAGACATGGCAAACAGCTCTGATTGGATGAAAACCCCCACATGTGCTGTTGTTGGACCAGGGAAAGATAAGCTGTTACAGGAGAACAAGTTGGCCCAAGTTTGCCCCTTACTCAGTCAAGATGCTAATAGCCCATGAGAAGACAGTGACCCCACACAGAACAATCACATTTCTGGGGAATTAAAGTGGACCAACAGTCAAAAATGACTTAAACCAGACCAACATGACAAACAGTGCTCATATGCATCCCTTTCCGGGGCAATTTAGATTGCTGAACATAAAAATTCATTTATGTTTTTCTAACTTGTGCTGTAGTAAACAAAATGGTGGCTCATGCATTTGCAGGCCACCTGCAAAGAGGAAGTGCTGCTGGGTTTCCTGTTACTGTGCATGGTCAGTTATGTCAGTTGAATCCAGGCAGCAGCATGGCTGAGATGCTGGGAGAGGAAGCTCCAAAATGGTTGCTACCTTTCTTTTCCAACTGTGCAGGCTATCTGTGTAGTTTAAATACATTCCAAGGAAAGTGTTTGCCCCCAAATAAACATCACTATGTGGGCCAAAATGCCTTCTTATGAAAAAAAGAAAAGATTTTTTTTAAACATTTGATATATATAGCATATATAGAGAGAGAGTTTTTATGGCAGTTGAATTCAACTAACTGTCTTTGGGGCAACTTTTCTCTCTGCTACAATGATAATCCTGGGTGACAGTGTTATAGATTTACAAAATTATTCCAGATTTATCATACATGTATAAGCCTTGTACATGTTAACCATACATTCTTTACACATCCACTAGACTCTGCTTTACATTCCTCCACCTTTCCTTGTCTGTTAAGCAAAACAAATAAAATGGGAAGCCCATGCTTGACCCCTGCTGAGTTAAAGGAAGCTAGATTTGGCAGCTGTACAATTTCCCACCTAGTTTTAGTCACACTACAAAATATATATTAATCCATATAAAAGGCTGAATGAAAGTCCTGTCAAATTATACATAAAATCCAAACCCAGTGCTATTATTATTATTGTTTATTTTCATAGTTCCATGTTCTTCCTTAGCACTATATAAGGTATAATTACAGACAGGATAAAACATACAGCGCATGGATCATTATAAACTAGATGTTACAAAGTTTAAAGCAAATGTGAAAACAAGAGACAATAGTAAAGAGAACCCTGTCCTTGCTAGATTGCAGTCTAAGGGATAGAGGTGGAGACAAAAAGAGGCAGGATCGCAAGTTGTAGAGCTTCAGTTTGGCGGCATGAGCTCAGTGGAGGTTATACTTTAGCCAGGTTATATGGTTGTCTGAAGAAGTGTGTTTTGAGGGCACCTTTAAAGGTTTGAAGTGTTGGTGAGTGACAGATTGAGAAGGGGAGGGCATTTCAGAGAAGTGGAGAGGCACAGGAGAAGTCTTGAAGGTGGAAGTGTAAGGAGGTGACCAGAAGGATGACAGGAGGCAGAGGCACAGCAGAAGTTGCTCCTAGGTTGGTATCACTGGATTAGAAATGAAATGTAGGGAGGAGCCTGGTTGGAGAGAGTTTTGTAGGTAGGTTAGTGTTAGAAGTTTGAACTGAACTCTCTGAGAGACAAGTAACCAATGGAAGGATTGACAGAGGGGGAGCGACACTAGAGAAGCAAGAGGAGAGATGGATGAGCCAAGCATCAGAACAGATTGGGGGGGGTGCCAGTCTGTTTTTTGGCAAACCTCAAAGGAGGGTGTTTCAGTAGTCAAGTCAGGATATGAACAGGTTGAGAGGAAGGGATGGATGAGTGAGATGTTTTTTAAGTTGGAAACGGCAGGAGGTGGATAGAAAGTGAATGTGAGGTGTGCTAATAATTTCCTCTATAAAATGATCTATCATTGTAATGGTGATGTCAATGATGATATGGATATTACAGTAAATTCATTGTATCACTGAAGCTGTGCATAGATAATGAACTAAGCATTTGGGACCACAATGTGAGGTATTGCTGTTCTCTGGAGGGAAATATAAAATGATAAATAAAGGTGTTCCTTTACTTGCCCGTTAAATATGATTTATAATATCACATTTTTATACGCATTGTCATTATTGGTGTATTTATTTATTTACTTACTTATGTATAATTATTTCTTATACGCATTGTCATTATTATTTTTTATTTACTTATTTATGTATTTACTTACTTTACTCCTGTACGTCTACCTTCTACAGTGCCATGGAATATAATGGCCAAATCATTATAAAAAAACTGTATGGCCCACCTTCGTGTGCGTGTGTGATGGGGGGGGGGGGGGCATCAGGCATAGTTGCTAGTAGCCTAGGGCCAGGAGGCCAAATGGCTGGCTCCAGCCCTGGCAACGTTACAGCCCCTATGCTCTCGGGTACCCTTGGACGAACACTGGGCCCAGGAGGGGGTGCAGGTAATTGGACAGATGTATCCACAAGCCTCCAAACCACTTTAGGCCGGTGACTTGCTGCCTACCCTAACCTTTGAACTAGTAAGGGGGCCTTGTTCAAACACATCTCACTCTACAACAAAATATTTTAATACAATTTACAATGATCACATCAGACATATACTGTTTGTATCCCCCACTGAGTGCTGGAAGTTTCATCAATAGTGATCATCAATTCTCCTCCATACCCCTCCCCTCCACACCCTCCCCACCTCTGGTGTATAAAAGGCTTCCATCATGGTGGATGGGCATTCCCCCTTGTGAGATGTCAAGGTAAAAGAATGGGGGACTTCTTTCCCTCTGAAATACTGATGTTGAACCTGGAGGGAAGGAAGTCCAGTGCTAGGAGGGTCAGCATTGTACTCCATGTGATGGAGGCACCCAGCTCAGGATAGGAAAGAGAACCGATAGAGGTGGGTGGGTTTCTTTTTACTTAGAGGCTTTCAAGAATACTTAGTTCATATTGTCAGACATAATGTTATATAGGGAACAGGGATATCACACAAAGAACCAGTTAACATCAAATGTTGAAAAACTGAACAATTGAGGAGACAAACAAGTCAGGATGTTTCAGTTGTTTATAATAATTTCTGTTACTTTTTTAACAGTTGACAAATAGAACTAAGTATTTTAGATTTATATGTAGCTTACAAAAGGTATCATCTTATTTCTTCACTTGAAGCCTCATAATGGAATGTCCCAGCTTATCGCTGCCTATTGTTTAGATATCAACTCTGAAACAGCATGACGTGGAATGGTCAGAGATGGGCAGGGTGGGTAACAAGTATTCAGTCCTCCAAGCACAAAAGCAGAAGGAGCAAGCTGACGCATGATTCAAGATTTAGTTAGGGGTAAAAGCGGTAGTGGGACAGTTAGTGGTACCCTAAAGCGGACCAACAGTCAAAAATGAATTAAATCAGAAATAACTCAACAAACAGTCCTCATGCATCCCTCCCCAGAGCAATTTACATTGCTTCAAATAAAAATTTATTTGCCTTTTTCTAACGACTACTGGGATCATTTTTAAAAACAAAATGGCCGCTCATGGGCTTGCAGACCACCCACAAACAGGAAGTCATGCTGGGCTTCCTGTTACTGTGCATTTCAGTTATGTCAGTTGACAGAGGAATCTCCGAAATGGCCGCTACCTTTCTTTTCTGACTGTGCCAGGCTGTTGGTCCGGTTAAGGCAATCAAAGGTCAGAAACAGGGTTAACAAGAGATGCAACTTTTGACCACGTTATGTCTAGCCCTATCAGGGCATAGAGTGTAGCAGAGGGTCAGATTTATTTACATAGGTAATGGAATGGCCATTACAGTATTACTCATTGGCCGCTGTAACCTAGAGCAACCAAGGATATACTTATACTAAGAGGCTCAATGTGTGATTATCACTATACCTGTCTTTTGTCTCGTATGGTAGTGATGTTGAATAGAGCTGCATTGGGGATGTGTTAGGGCGAGCGCCGTGCGCCCATCTCGCAGCACTCCTCTCACCTCCGTTGCTGCTCCCGCTGCCAGGGCGAGCGCTGCGCGCCCATCTCACAGCGCTCCCCATTCTCCCTCCTTACCCGCTCCTGTCGGCGGGACCGCGGCTTCCGGCGCAGCGGCTGACCGCGCGCCGGCTGCTACCAATCCTCTCATTGTACCTCTCAGATTCTTCTTGGCCTACCCTGGCTTCAACATCATGATCCCACTCTTGACTGGAATACCGGCAATATCAAGAGGTTCGTTCCTGACAGATCTGTTCCTGCTTCTGCTCCACTGCCTGTGATCTATCAGGCCTTCTCTGATTTATACTGCAAAAAGCATGCAGAGGTACTTCTGCCTCATCGACCCTATGATTGGCCTATCGACCTCTTACCGGGCACCACTCCTCCTCGTGGCAGAATCTATCCTCTCTCGGCTCCTGAGACACAGGCTATGTCCGAGTATATACAGGAGAATCTCCAAAGAGGCTTCATACGGAAGTCTTCCTCTCCAGCAGGCGCAGGTTTTTTTTTCGTGGCCAAGAAAGATGGCTCTCTTTGCCCTTGCATTGACTACCGATACCCTTTACCTTTGATTTCTGAATTATTTGATCGTCTTTGTGTGCCAAGATCTTCACTAAACTCGACCTGAGGGGAGCCTATAATCTGATACGTATTTGTGAGGGCGATGAGTGGAAACCGCCTTTAACACCCGCGATGGCCATTTTGAATAATTAGTGATGCCCTTTGGACTTTGCAATGCACCCGCCGTATTCCAGGAATACGTGAACGACATATTCCGGGACTTGCTCATCTTCTTCTTACTCATCTTCTCTTCTAATCCTGAAGAACATCACCGCCACGTCCGGCAAGTCCTGCCTCGCCTCCGCCTACATCGCTTATACGCCAAGCTGGAGAAGTGCATATTTGACCATACCACTCTACCATTTCTTGGGTACATAGTTTCTGGTCGAGGTCTCCAGATGGACCCCAGCAAGTTAAAGGCAGTGTTGGACTGGCCACATCCTTCTGGCCTACAGGCTATCCAACACTTTTTGGGCTTCGCTAATTATTATTGCCAGTTCGTTCCCCACTTTTCGACTATAGTTGCGCCTATTGTGGCTCTCATGAAGAAGAACGCCAGTTCTAAGTCATGGCCTTGAGGTAGATGCCTCCTCCATTGGAGCTGGAGCCGTGCTTACCCAAAAATCCGCTACTGGCAGGATTCTCACTTGCGGTTTCTTTTCGAAAACGTTTTCTCAGGAAGAGAGGAATTACTCCATTGGAGATCGGGAATTACTTGTCATCAAGTTAGCATTGGAGGAGTGGAGACATCTTTTGGAAGGTTCTGCCCATCTTGTTTCCATCTTTACCGACCACAAAAATCTGTCTTATCTAGAAACTGCCCAGTGGTTAAATCCTCAACAAGCCCGATGGTCGTTATTTTTTGCCCGTTTCAACTTTCAAATCCACTTCCATCCAGCCACAAAGAACATCAGGGCGGACGCCCTTTCTCGCTCTTCAGACATCTCCGGGTCACAATCCACTCCACAGCATATTATCCCTCCTGAAAGCCTAGTCCACTCTGCCCCCGCTACTCTGGTACAGGCACCACCTGGAAAGACCTTCGTGCCTCTTCGCCAACGTTGCAGAATATTAAAATGGGGACATTCTTCTCATGTAGCTGGCCATGCTGGTATCAGAAAATCTTGTTCTCTCATTTCCAGATATTATTGGTGGCCCTCTCTAGGGAAGGACGTGACGGAATTCATTCAGGCTTGTACCATCTGTGCATGTGACAAGACTCCTCACCAAAGACCTGCAGGCTTACTTCTTCCCCTACCTATTCCAAATTCTCCATGGTCCCACATTGCTATGGACTTTATTTCTGACCTCCCTTCTTTGCATGGCAACACCGTTATTTGGGTGGTAGTGGATAGGTTTTTTAAGATGGCGCATTTTACACCTTTGCCTGGCCTACCTTCCTTATGCATATCTTTCAACTTCATGGGTTATCTACACACATCGTGCCTGACAGAGGAGTGCAATTCGTTTCTAAGTTCTGGAGGGCTCTTTGTAAACAAATGAAGATTATGTTGGACTTTTCCTCTGCTTATCATCCCCAGTCAAATGGCCAAGTGGAAAGAGTTAACCAAGTCCTCAGCCATTATCTTTGCCATTTTGTTTCTGCACGTCAAGATGATTAGGTCGACCTTTTGCCCTGGGCGGAGTTCTCATATAACTTTAGGGATGCTGAATCTACGAGAAAATCCCTGTTCTTTATGGTGTACGGTCGTCATCCTCTTCCGCCACTGCCCCTGTTCACGTCTTCTGAATTACCCGCCGTGGAAGAACTCACACAGGATTTTTCTACCATCTGCAAGAGACACAACGTGCTCTTTTTCAAGCTTCCGCTCGTATGAAAATTAGCAATGATAAAAAGAGAAGAGCTACTCCTGTTTACTCTCCTGGAGATAAGGTGTGGCTTTGGGCAAAATACATCTGCTTTCAAATTCCCAGCTACAAACTGAGTCCCCGCTACCTGGGCCCTTATAAGATCAAGCAACAGATCAATCCAGTTTGCTATAAGCTTCACCTTCCAGCATCTCTTCGTATCCCCAACTCCTTCCATGTCTCTCTTTTGAAGCCAGTGATTTACAATCGTTTTTCTCCAAAAATCTTGGTGCCCGCTCCAATTTCTGGTACCGCGGACATTTTCACGGTGAAAGAGATCCTGGCCTTTAAGGTCTCAAGAGGCAAAAGATATTTTTTGGTCAATTGGGAAGGCTGTGGCCCAGAGAAAAGCTCTTGGGAACCCAGGAGAACATTCTGGACCATAGTCTCATCTCGGATTTTCTTGGTCCCAAGAAGAAGGGGAGACCCAAGGGGGGGGGGGGTACTGTTAGGGCGAGTGCCGCACGCCCATCTCGCAGCACTCCTCTCACCTCCGTTGCTGCTCCCGCTGCCCGGGCGAGCTCTGCGCGCCCATCTCACAGCGCTCCCCATTCTCCCTCCTTAACCGCTCCTGTCGGCGGGACCGTGGCTCCCAGTCGTCTCCCTTCCCCTCGCTCTGCCTCCTCGCATGGTCCGGTGCGCGCACATCCCCGTCCTCTAGGGGGCGCGCGCGCCGGACTCCTGAAGTTTAAAGGGCCAGTACACCACTGATTGGTGCCTGGTCATCCAATCCTGCATCCACTTCCCCTATTTAAGGGGCACTTCCTTTTCCATCAGTGCCGGATCTGGGTCTTCCTATGTATGCAGAAAGTCAGTTGTCTTCAGTATTGCTCACCCGTGTACCGACCTTTGCCTGTCCCCGACTCTGAACCTTCGCTGCCCATCCCGACTTTGGCTACTTACCTTCGATCTCCAGATTGTGCTGCCAGCCCTGACCTCTGCTTGAACTTTGACATCGCCTTTTGCCTGCCTCCTTTGTACCACGCAGTTCCTCGGCTGACTGTGTGGCTGAGCCGCTGTTGGGGGGTAGCGACCTGGGGGTCACTTGCCGCTGCAAGACCAACCTTCCTTGCAGCGGGCTCTGGTGAATACCGGTGGCCTCTTAGACTCTGCTCCCCTGACACGGCACCGCTATCAGTATCACAGTCACAGCGGATCCACACCTGTGCCACCACACCCAGTCCATGACAGGATGCCAGCTTTCAATGTGGACTCTGATTGAAAGATATTTTGAGAGACATCACACTGAAGTATTTCTGCACAAATTGAGTACAGTTTTAGAGGATTATGCTAGAGGCTGAAGGTAAAATGTCACAATATGCTTCCAAAGCCTCATTTATTTCACTTGTCAACCAATTTAAAGTTTACAGGCTGTAGGCCAGTGAAAAGTAACTCACCCTTTAATATCAAGTATGCTATGTATGCTAATTTAAAAAAACATCACTGCAGTGAGGACCTATCTGCCATACTGGCTGCTGCTGTAAACAGAAAAGTCATTGTATGCGTTGTTATTCTAAGCTACAGTACCAGGGCAGTGTTAGGGACACATAATTCTCACCTATGCCTATGGCCCGTTTTAGACGAAATGTGCCCCTGGGCAAAATTTAAAAGCAAGGTCCCAAGTAATGTACTGCCAACACAGTCACATTCATCGACATCCAAATATTTTCTCCCCTCCCAGCCCTTTTTAGCATCCAACTTTACACTTCCACCAAAAGACAATATTGTTTGATTGTAGCCACCTGGGGGGCGGTTGTGGCCCTCTAAACCTTCTAATGTCTCCCTCTGACAGGTGGCAGGTGGCGACGGCTGGTCGGTGCCACCAAGGCTACTAAAACTGAAAGTTCATCTTGTGTGGCACTGCCGAGTGATGAACATTGCGCTCCTGCCTCAGGCATGGTGCCTATAAAAGCTGCTTGCAAGCCATTTTAACTATCCGGGGAAGAAGAGAGTAGTGTCTGCAACTGTTCTGTGTCTCAAACAACTCTCCCAACACTTGCAAAAAAAAAAACCTGCAAATGTCCTGGGCAAAATAATTCAGTGCATCTGTCCTGGGCAAAATTGTTCAGGTTCTGCATCAGTCCTGGGCAGAATTATTTAGTACATCTGTCCTAGGCAAAATTATTTAGTGGCTCCATCTGCCCTGGGCAAAATAATTCAGTGCATCTGCCCTGGGCAAAATTATTCAGTGCCTGCATCTGCCCTGGACAAAATAATTCTATGTCTGCGCCTGTCCTGGACAAAAAAAATGTGGGCATCCTGGGCAAAATAATTTAGCATCTGCATCTGTCCTTGGCAAAAGATTTCAGTGCCTGTAACTATAGATTTGAATGGTCGTGTTTGCAATTCGTTTTGTGGGTGTTAGTAACTGGCCCTGTGAAGGCAACGAGAATGCTGATGTGGCCCTCAGTGAAAATGAGTTTGACAGCCATGGCCTAGACAGACCATTTGGTAGCAAGACTAGCAAGGTAAACAATATGTTCTGATCTAAAGCCCAAAGTAAGTCCAATGTGCATTCAAAGGCAAAACTTATTAGGTCCTGCTGGACAGAAAAGCTACAGATACCTAATTCTTAGCCATGCAGATATTGTTATGGTAAGAAGACATCTATGACCAAATGTGTACTTACCATATACCTGCCAAATCTCTTCTATTGGCGTGCACATATGGATGTGGTGAAAGTTGGTGTTCCCTCAATAAACCGGTTGGTCTCACATGGGTAAGCAGGTGATTTGGTTGTAATAGCTTCAGCAAACTTCTCTAAAAGGATAGATATTCTCCAAGCCTCATACTGATTCTTTTTCTTCATGCAAGGTGTTTGCGATGCCAGATGTTCCTCTTGTGAAGTCACAGTTCCAGATGCATCCCAGGAAAATATACAATTATGCAGACAAATATAGTTCCTTCGACATTGTGACATGAGGTATATCAGCATGGGAGTCCAGAGTGACGTAAGTCGACCAATAAGATAGCGGCTTTAAGTTTGTGGATTGTGTGGCTGAATACTGCCTAAACAATGCTGGCATAAAGTTTTTGTTTTTTTTATTTAATTGAAGTTGGCTGACTTTCATCTAACTATTCAGAATATTCTGTCTGAATTAAACTTTAACCTGAATACAAACAGTAACACTAATTATCATAATTTTGAAATGCCCTTGTAGGGCTAGAGTGTAATATAAACCTCTATAAATGTTATAAAAGGACTTTTAAGCCTATGAATAAATAAAGATACTGTACAAATGGTGGCCATTCAGGCAGTCCTGTTTGGACACAAGGATGTCTAAATAATGATGTATCCTGAATGTCCTTCGCCCTCTCACCCCTGCAGTAGAGGAGGGAATAATGGTGTCAGCAGAATTCCACGCACCCCACAGCTCCCTGTTTAGAGAACACCTCCTTGTTCCATATAGTTCAACATATTCAGGGCACACACACAGAGAAAGGGAGATATGAACTGAACAGCTTGTTATTTTGGCAACAATACAACCCAAATCTTGTTATGTTAGCAGAAGGAAGTGGAGACTTGAGACAAGCCATTCCAGCTTGTTAAGAGAAGGAGGTCTGGTGATGAATGGGGAACTGGATATGTTATTTGTCTTAATTTAGATGAATTTGATGTGGTGATGATAATTACAGATCTGCATTCTAAGTTTCTCTCTGTAGTGAGGGATTCTTTTATCCCGGGCCCCTGGAGACCCCTTCACCCTCTCTTTCTATCGCATACTCAGTGAAAGGATATTGCTGTTACAGGAAATGGGCCCCTTAAAGAGCCCCCATATTATTCTTCCTTTCATCTCACTGCAAATATATACGGGGTCCCAACATGTGAAATGGGAAAGCCCCCTGCCTTTTAGGAATGTGAAATATTTTATTACTGGTAAGAGTTCGGACTATTGTCGCTGTTTCTTAGTCCACAAACTCACTGGGACAGGCTGGGACCTGTGTCATGCCACACCTAAAACGTGCCACACGTTCCTCCTTTCTTCTATTTAGTCTAATATATTGGTGTCCTACAGGCTAAGACTATTTAACTATCAGTTCTGGTAAATATTAGACATGTTGGGCATAACTTAATTAAAGGCCACTTTCGATAGAATTTTTGAGTGTATAAAGTGTATTTTTTTGTGCCAAAATGATGTCCTCAAGGTGTTGAGCTGAACTAGCATTTTTTTTCCAAAGTTAGTAAATGTGTGTTTTATGAAAGCAGTTTTCACTACCTGCAATCTGTTGCTATTGGCAACCTACACACACCACCAAGAAAGAAGTCATGCCTGTACACACAGAACGCTGCTGCTATGGCCACTGTTGATGTGAGGGAGCTCACTCAACCTTACACATGACCAGCAGCAATGTTCTGTGTGAACAAGACTTATTTCTTTTTTTTTATGTACGTTGCCAATAGCAACAGTTTGCTGGTAGTGAAAACTGCTTCCATAAGATGCAAATTTTCTTACCTAAGAAAAAACTAAATCAGCTCAACATTTTTTGTCACATAAAAATATAGACTTTCAAAATTTCAATCAAATGAGGACTTACCCTTTAAGTACCACAATTTTTTTTTTTTCTTTAGGGAAGTTGGGGGTAGTTAATAAGGAATTAGCTGGGTTCAATAATAACCTTGTCTATAAACACAGGGGGAAAACGACAATAGTCTCATATTAGGTTCAGAGTTGGGTTTTGTGCTTCTAATTCTAATATAGGTTACATATTGGATGGCCCCTCCCTTCCATCCAGGAAGGGAGGTGCCACGCTGGAATGTCCCATGGTTAAAGCCCTGAAAAAAAGGAATTTGGCCAACCTATATATAACTTAAAAAATCCCAGTGTGAGGATGCATTATATGAGCAGGATGAATGCCTTGGGAGAGATGGTACCAGTCCCTGCATGCCCAACTGGATGTGATACTTCTTGCTGGGGAAGAGGAGACTCCTCTGGCATGGGAGCTGGTCATTGAGGATTCAAGAATATGATGTTTCCAATCATCACAATGTTTCTGTAGGTGTTCCTGTGGGGAGGGGTCTGTTAGGGTATTAAATCTAAACTAAATATATTTACTTTAGTAAATCCAGACAAACAGCCTTGCACAGCTGGAAAATAAAACTCCCTAAAACTTACTTGGACCATTCTGCATGCATGATACTAAATCATTGTCCGCGCTTACATTTGCTCTTGCATCCACTTAAAGCTAAAAAAGTTTTTCACATATTTTCTCCTTGTAGCGACCATTTTGGAGCTTACTTTTCCAGCATCCGCAGCAGTGGTGCTGCCTGAAATCAACTGACGTAACTAACAATGCACAGTAACAGGAAAACCAGTAGAACTTCCTGTTACCAGGTGACCCGAAGCTCCAGGAGACACCATTATGTTTGTAAATTAGCCACAGCAGGAGGTAAAACAAGGTAAATTAATATTTAAGTGCAGCAATTTGAATTGCCCTGGGGAGGGATGCATAAGAGCATTTGTTGTAAGGTTGTTGGTCCGCTTTAAAGGGCCACTCCAGGCCAGGTTTACCCGCCTTACCACCCTCCCCTAGTGCTAAAGCAGGGCTAGTGGGTAAAATAAGGTAATACACTTACCTGCACCCCGAATCCATTGGTGAAGTTGGGCAGTGCCGCATATTCAGCCCAATGTTTGCCGCCATCTTGCTGCAGTTCAGGCCGGCCACAGAAATTAGGATTGCATGTACCGTATGACTGGGTAGACCCATATCAGGCCACGAGATCCAGTTATACCACATAAGAAATTCTAATAAATAAAAGACTTTTACATTTAGGTTGCCACGTGCACTTCCGTCCATCCATTCACTTGAATGGGCAGACGGGAGTGCACACAGTGAGGGGAGCGTGCACACCTGCTGGCCGTTCTGGGCTTCGATAAGATGGTGGTGAACTTCGGACAGAATCTGCGGCATTGCCCAACTACAACTCTGGATTCGGGGTACAGGTAAGTGTAAGGGTTGCAGGGCGGCAGGGTGTGAGCTATTTCAAAATCAGTAACCCTAGACTGGAGTGGTCCTTTAGTATAGCAAACTGAAATACAGGAACATCTACTCCATAGTAATGCATGTAATGCATAGTAATGCATAGTATTGCAGTAATGCAATAATGTCACATGGAGAGGTGTCACCAGAAGCACCATTCTGTATAAAAGCCACCTTCTCCATGGCTGATTGCTGCCCCTTGCTGTATTCCAGGGCAGAAGGATCAGCTCAAATGCAGGTATTAGTGATTACTTTGACAGGAGCTGCCACCAAACCCCTGGAGAAGTTGGATGTAAGTATAGTAATTTAGAGTTAATTAAAGTGGATTGGCAATAAACTTCCACTCAAGTACCTGCACTTCTACCAGCAGGGGAGAGGGGTGTATAGAAGCCCAGTGCACATTGGCTTGGGCCGGGGATTAAACCTGTGCCAGTGGGCATAGGGGCACGTATGTTGCCAGGACAGGGGAGCCTCTGAGCCCTGGGTTACCAGTTCATATGTATGGCAAGCTTGTTTCCTCAGATGGGTTGGGGGGTTTCAATTTTAGAATAAAAAGTTTAATAAAACAAAAAATACATTTCAACATGTGTTTTCATTGATAAAAATCATGGATGTATGTGTGGCTCTGATTTTTTATCGAAAAAAAAAAAAAATGCGGGAGGCAAAGTATTGGAACACTGCTAAATCACACATACTTTCTACACGTATATTTTTCAGGCGACCATTTTGAATATTTTATGTGCTTATGCAATCCTTACAAGCACAAAAAGCGAAAATTGAAAAACTATTTTTACAACAAAAATGGGAGTAAACGATTTAATGTCTTGTAGCATCAAGGCCATTGTGTGATGTTACATAGGAATGAGCTATTGTTAAAGGAGCACTATCACAAAAATGGCCCAATGATAAAAATCCATATAAATATACTGGATGGCAGGAAGAGGGGTCACTTATACACCCGGCATCAAGAAATGTCCAACTAGGCTTGTTCTACTTTCCTTTAATGGTAGGAAAAAGACATCCAGGGTGACAGGCCGATTCATTAATAGCGCCAGGTAGCGACAGATGAGCGACTGTAGCGTGATTTTTTCAGCGCCAGCCAGTATTCGCTGTGCTTGGCCGGCATTAGCTTGATGACAGCGACTCAGTCGGTGTGCGGTAATGTTGAATACGGGCTGGGGGGTCGCTGTTTCACAGGTCCAGCGTTGTATGTGAGCGCCTGACAATGAATGGCCAGAGCGAACGGCTAGCTTCATATTCATCAACAAATCACGCTCCGAATGTGCTGTCGCTGCCCATTCCTTGTTTAAACCCCAGAGCGCTGGCGGCGATGTGTATTAACTAGTTTTTAACCCCTAAACAACCATATTTTTTGAATGTAACATTATACATGTTTTTAGAATCATTTTGTAATATGAATACATTAATCTCAGACCTGTTAGATCAATTCTGCACATATTTTTTTTAATTTTTTTTTTACTTAAAAATAAATCCTAACATTGCAGAAGTGGTCTCCGATTTTTTGACATCAAAAAAAAAAAAAAAAAAAAAAATTAATACCAATTAATTATGAATAATTATAGATTGCTCCATTGAAATGCATTGGACATCGCCAGGGAGCGACAGCTCATACCTGGCGCTGTGAGGGAATTTGCAGCGGCGCTGTTCGGTCCAGGCGGCTTCATGATGAATGCCGCGCTAGCCGTCGCTCTCGCCGGCGCTAGCCTCATTTTGCTTGATAAATGCGTCATTGTGACCGCCGCCGGGCGTACTTGAGTCGGTGGTCGCCGTTAGCTGCCGCTACCTGGCGCTCGTCAGACACTACCTGGCGCTATCGCTTGATGAATAAGGGCATAAACCTGTCACCCTGGATTTTATTCCTACCATGAGAGAATAAATCACAAGCTTGGCGGGAGTTTTATTCAGTTCGAGTGTATAAGTGACCCCTCCTCACATTACCGATGTGTTTATAAGTATTTTAAACATTACATAATTTTGAGATAGTGCTCCTTTAACTGATACAAACCCAAAGTAACATTCGGAACTTTAAGCTTAAAACAAAGCTATCAACATTAAAGAAGTAAATCCAATCATCTTACAAGAAATTGTAGCTCTTCTTCCACAACAATGATGCATATAAAAAGATCTTGGGTTAGAGCAACTGGTCCGTGGGTAACCAAAATGTAAAATCCAATATTTATTGTTCACCCATTAAAAATACATCTTGAAAACAACAAAAGAGAGCGTGCTTGAAATCCCCATAAAAAGGCTTTTAAAAAGCCATGAAATCGGCCAAAAAAACAGGTATTCGAAATTAGGATTGCATGTACAGTATGACTGGGTAGACCCATTTCAGACCACGAGCTTACCCAGTTATACCACACAAGAAATTCTAATAAATAAAGATTTTACATTTAGGTTACCCAGGAACCTGCTGCTGGAATGACAAAATCTATACTAAACACAAAAGTCATTAAACATCAAATCATTTATAGTTACATTTCAATATTTTTAGGCAATGCATTTCAGACCATGCAGTTTTAACAATGGCAAAGAACGGTGGAAGGATGGGTCACATGGACTCATCACCCATCAGACAACCAATAGTATTCAAGTAGAGTTGAAAACAATTAGAATGGAAGCTCCAACAATTAAAGCAGAACATAATCTGGGATTTTGTTACCTGCTGTGTGAAACCCTGATCGCCCAGAAAAATTCTCCAGTCCTACAGTACAAGCTCGGGCTCTCGCCCAGTCATAGCTGTTCGCCGTGCATATTTAATGCTCAGTAAATGCCTCTGTATATGGCAGTTAGGGGCGCGAGTGGGCAAATTCCCAGCAGCAGGCGCACTCCCATCTCTAGCCTATATGAATGGTTGGGGGCAGGAGAGTGCACACAGCTCAAAGATGATGGGGATGCGGCCGTTGATGTTTACATCGCCCAGAGAGCCAGGAAGAAGGTACATTTTGCAGGGCCCCAGAGGGTTTCACACAGTTGAGAATCCCAATCTGGGATGTCTCAAGTATAGGCCAGTATCCAGCCTTGGAATCTTTTAGATTCTACAAATGTCCCTGTTTGTGGGTTTGTGCCGTTTTGCCCCTAAATAAAGACAAATACACTTATGCCGTCTGTGTTTACATGGTCCTGACATTATTGTTAACCGTCTTGGCCACAGTAATTACCTCTAATGACATGGAGGTAAGTTGTTTAGAGACATCCAGGTGTGGCCATAGGACATAACACATTATGCATATGGTCTAATGAAACTGCAAGGGGCATTGTGAACATACAATAAAACACATTATTATTATTGTTTATTGAAAGAGTGTCATCATAGTCTGGGGCACTGCACATGATAAAAATTACAGAAAGGTAAAACAAGTAAAATACAATGCAATGATAACAACGCATATAATACACACGGTATTATAAGTATGATATAACAGAAGTGTTAATAAATACATATATGCAAGAGTTCCTTCAAAAAGAGGGCCTTGCCCTGTGAGCTAACAATCTAAAGGGAAGAGGGTGAAGACAAGAGGGATGGGTTAAGCCAGATGATATGCTAACTAAATAGGTTGGATTAAAGGGCGCTTTTGACGGTTTAATGTTTTGGGGAGCGGCAAATTGTGTTAGAGAGGGCATTCCAGAGGAGTGGATCGGTGTGTGTGAATTCCCAAAACTGAAAATGGGAGGAAGGGATTTTTTCCTAAGGTTTGCTATGCCTTTAACTGAAACTAAAATAAAATGTTGGCTAACAAAGATTTTTAGTTGATTGTTTTAGCCCAGGATACCCCTAATCAATTAGCAATAATCTTAAACCGCCACCCATTAAAGAAAAAACGGATGTTGGTCCCAAAATCTACTAATCAAAAGCTCAGGGGGGCATCCAGAATGTGAGAGTCTCCCCGGTACAAAACCCCTCATATGCCCGTAATCCTTACCTTCACTATGAGCCAGGCCTGGGAAACATAGACATGGGAAAGGAGTAACACGATTGGCCACCGGGCAGTCACGTGGGATATGGTCGTGTCCTCGGCACCGGCCACCGGAACGCCTTGCCCTCGTGATCGCCCACCAGCCAATCGTGGCATTTCTGATGCTGACTCCTAGTGAAGGTGAGGATTACGGACATTCTGGGGTGTTATGTGCAGGGGGACTACAGCATTCTGGTTGCCCCCTGAGCTTGTTTTGATTAGCTTTCTGTGGGACCAACACCTGATAAAGTAAAAACAGGTGTTGGTCCGGTTTAAGTACCAGCACTACTACCACTAATACAGACTAATACAGACTTTCCCTAAAGGGCGGAGGTTGTTCACTGGCCCAACAATGCAAGCTTATCTGACAGCAATGCATCATCCTAAGATGCTCCACTCCTGAAGCTTGTTGACTTGGCTATCCTATTGGAGCAGTATCTTGTCCCTAGTGCTTCTGTAGTGGTAATAGTAACACTGGTTGGGGACCCTGTTCTAGGCAATATGCTCAAGTTCAAGCGTCTGTTGCAGTGTGCTTCCATCTCTTCAATGTGGGCTAGCTAGTGGAGAACCTCACTGTCAGGGCAACTAATCTCTGATTATCAGGAGGACTGTGCCCTACATATGAGCCCTACTTTACTACCAGTATTTACATGAAGAGAAGGGACACCTTATTAATACTGTATATGTTCATTTTTAAACCTTTTCTTGCCAGACCAGCCTATTGTTCTTTAAAGTGGCCTAGCTGATGGTGCTGATGACACCTGTAGCTTTCCTTTGTGGGCCGTCAGGTTTAAGGTAAATTACTTGGCAGTAGCAGCATTGTTATAATGATTATTTAGGACTTTGCTTTCAAAGAAACATGTCACTGGCTGTAGCAGACAACGTAATTGCTATGCAGTACATGGCGCCCAGTGTGGCCTGACTGCAAATAATAATTTATAAACACAACTACAACACTGACAAATGATGTGGGATAAAATGAATGGTTAGACTATTCTATGCAACTCTGCTACATTGTTAGAAAAATAATACATTCAGCAATTGCTTCAAAATCGCATGAGTGACAATTTCTAGGTACGCTGGATCTTTTGGGAGTTTTCTTAGGGTCCTGAGATTAACAGTTGTGCTTTTATCTTGTACTATCAAGTACATCAGTCACAATATAACCCTCTGAAAGTAACTGACAAAAATGTATACCAACCTTCTATCGCAGAGTTCATTCTTCTGTTTTTACATTTTTACATCTTCCAAATGAGACCCTATACCCAGTGCATAACAATCTCCCTTTTTTTTCTGAAAATAGATAACCCAGCTTATTATTGCAATAGAAGACAATTTATGCCACATGCACAGAAGCCTGTAATTGTCATTCTGAGCCTTTGAGGTCATTCAACACCAGGTGCAATAGGTGCACTTTTTTTTGCTATACTGACCGATTACATATGTCAGTGTAACACTTTTACAAGAGAAACAGCTACATGCCATTTTTGAATAGTGCTGGCTACTTTCACAACCAACAGAGATAGCTGATAAAGGGTATTTGTGGCTATTCAAAAATAGAAAGCCTGGCAATGCTAACTAAGTCCCCGTCCAGGAATGTTAACAAAACAAAATCACTTACCTGACGGCACATGGGCTTGACCCCACAATTCTGTAGGTTGAGCCAGTCTGGCTAGGTGCTCTAATCTCTTTTATAGCTTGCCTTGGTTGATGTGTCCCGCCAATTTTTTTGCCAGCATGTGAGCTCAGATATGCACTAAGGGGCAGTTGGGAGAGAGTTTGGGTGCCTTTGCACCCAGAATTGCTCAGCCTGCACAACTATGTGGGATCAAGCCTGCAGGCTGTCAGGTACCCATTGGAAAACTACCTTCTATATAATACTTGCCTATTCAGTCCTTGAGCAGTCGTCAGTCGGCGTCATTCTTAAGATCTGGTGAAGCAGGTTTATCTCTTTGGGTGTGCTATTGGGTATGGACTGAAGTTTACATCTAAGTGAGCTTTTTTACATCATTTTTCTAATGAGATAGGGATGTTTTTTTCAAAGTTAGGAAACAACAGCACCCAATGGGTTATGCAGAACGATTTGACAAATTATTTAGCATAGCTCATAGGCTCACTCATGCGCAGAACACTAAGAGACAACATGGCTGTTAGACCACTTTTTTGCTTGGTCTTGGAGGAATAAAATTGAAGGAAGGGGCAAACTATGAAGCCCTGCTACAGCTTCTGACTGGTGCTGCAAGAAATGGAGGAGAGGCACATGGGACAGACATCAGGTGAGCAAATGAATTAACAAACTTGTCCCAATTAATAATGCTCCATTCCATTTTATAAATCACTGCATTTTCATTTGGAGACAAGGACCATCACAGTGGAGGCTATTTTGAGCTTCTAGAAAGGCATGCAGATATTTTCCCACTCAGCACACAATAAAATAAATAGTTTTCTTCTATTAAAAAAAATTCTTGAACATGTAACGGGACAGTTCTACAGACAAGGTGCACATTATTTTTAAAGAGGTAGATATTCGAATTTACAAAATAACAGAAGCCTATGGAAAAATCCAAACAAATTTGGAGAGTCACCTGACAGTCAGCTGTTATTTTGTAACTTCTAAAATAAAATACCTACCCCATTAAAAATACTTGCCTGTAGAACTGTTCATCGTATGTGCAAGAGGTTTTTATTTTGAAAAAATGTTTTACTCAGCCCCTCCTATGTTATATATATATGAATGTACACACACACACACACACACACACACACACACACACACACACACACACACACACACACATCTCTACTTCCTTTGTTAGGCTTAAGGTTTCTTCCTGGAGCTCCAATTTCCATTGCCTAAAACCACACTGTGAGGATAATTGATTCTTATTTTAATTGTTCATAATGTGAGGGATACTAGATAGTAAGCTCCTTTGATGAACAAGGACCAATGTAAATACTTATATGTACTCTATAAAGCTACGCAGAATGTCTTGATATTAAATAAAGTTGTCATTAAGGTAAAATACCCACAACCACAAAGGCATTTACTTTTGCCCAAGAAAATGTTCTAAGTAATCCTATAATTGTACTAAGGACCTATATTACGACCTGTTTATATCCATTATACTTTAATATAAGTATTACTTTTTGCTGTGGCAGGATATCAAGTAATAAGTCACAGAGGTCTTAATCTTATCCAGTTTTGGTCTCTTTCAACTCATTTATTAAGCCTAGGTTTAAAGTGGACCAACATCCAGGATTTTGACTATCCTGGGTTTTGGTCCACTTCGGCGGGGCACCCCGATCGGGGGTGCCCCGCTGTGTGAAACCCCCCAGAAAGCCCCAAAATCTTACCTGTCCCCGCTGCCACGTGACTGGACGGTCCAATCCCCGCCAACGTCCAGGCGGGGTTTAGGAAGGTCCAAGCGGCTGCCGCCGCCCCCGCCTCCCTCGCGTCACTTTCGGCGCGCGCGCGCGCCCCCGCCGGCCATTCGCAGATGGCGCGGGCGCGCGCACGCCTACAGGGGCGCGAGGGAGGCGAAGATCAGGTAAGCGATTTGGGGTGTCTGGGGGGGTTTCACCCCGCGGGACTTCCCGATCTCGGATGTGATCTTATAGATTTCCGGGCCGATCACCTCTCGGTGTTGGTCCACTTTAAGGCTTGCTACTATGTTATGTCACTTACAAGCCTCACCACCACCTATACAGCCATTACCTTCCAGCTTTGTGCTGACTAGGGCCAAAAGCACAAGGTATGTGTCTGCAAGTAGGAGATGAGGGCTGAATAAAAATAAAAGTTATATAAAGGTATTGTATGTTCAGCAGATCTGAGTGATGGGAAATGATGGGAAATCCATTTTTTTTTAGTGTGTGCCATGTGAATACTTTCTGTTTAAAGAAATAGTTTGGCTTGCCCCCACTCGATTTGCAGCCCTCTAGTCCGTTCTACCCCCATTTTACAGCCATTTTTGGGATTGTTGGGGGGGTTGTCATATATATGGGACCTATATATATGGAGAAGTGAGGCAATCAGTATGTGTGTTGATAGCATTGGGGAATGTTACACATAAATGTGATAATGGTGTGGGGTGGTGGAGGAACCTATAAGTAAAATAAAAAACTATGGAGTTTGTAGAGAGGCTACCCTGATGCTATTCAAAATGAAATCTGGGATATTCTGAACCTATTTATGGGGCCCACGACCAATTTTCAAATAGTTTATATGGCCCGCACTCTTCAAGTACCCTTGGTTTAAGTTATTGTTCAGAATTTCCAATGAATATGCTTTATGTTCTATAAAAGTAGCCCTATTGCTTAAATAATGATGAGAAAAAGCCTGTTGTTACGATTTCACTACAGGAAATGTATTACTAATTATTGGGTCGGGCCAGGGGAGTCGGGGCCTGATAAAATTGGGGAGTTGGATTCCGGCCTTCGCTTACCGACTTCACAGCCCTGACATAACGCTAAGATCATAAGCAATAGCAACAATAATCTGAAGTGGTGCCTCTATTGGGCCCTTAGATAAATCTTGCTTATGGTAACTGTCTTGCAGCCTAATAGATAAATCTGAGTTGGATGTCAGAAGAAGGTTACCTGCCTTCATGCATTGTAGCAGCTGTAAAGAAATAATGATATAGGGCTGTTGCCACATAGCCTGCTTTAATTGAAGCAAAATCTCATTATTACAGCATGCATTGACATTTTACAAAATTATGTGCTTCCAAACAGCAGTCTGGAAATAGCTCTTTTCTATTACCTCATATACCAGGTTTTGGTGGGTATAAAAAAAAAAATTATATATATATATATATATATATGCCCAGACCTGGCCTGGCTGTGCAAGCTGCAAATGAGGAATGTATATGACCTTATATTAGTCACAGAGGCCCTTCGGCCCATGCCCCATTGCTGAGCATAGCACTTACTTCTACTCCTGCCGATCTTGGCTTGCCCCTGCCTGCACCTATATAAAGTAGTAAGTGGTACTTCGAGTCAGATCTCTAAATGAGATGCTTGGCTTGACATCAGAGCTTTTTTGCATACACAAGCCAGAGGATGTGGGGAGTGGAGTCTTCTTGAACCTTGTGGTTTCCTGTGGGTATACTTGTGAGATGGGTGTACTGAATGGAGGGGCAAGGTAGAACTGCGCTATACTCCTCAGGATCTGCAATCAGGGAATCAAGGTTCAGAGTAGACAAGCGGTAATACCCAGGTACCAATAGACTGGCAGGAGCTAAAAGGTAACAGCAAGGTCAGACATGAGCCAAGGTCATGGCAATAATCGTAGTCAGAGTCCAAAGATAGCGCATGTGGGGGTGGACTGGCCATATGGATACCTGGAACAATGTCCTGTGGGCTACACTGCTTTGGGGCCATTTGGGCTGCTGCTTTTAACACCCACATTCAATCCCTGCCCTCATAGCTTCCATTTCAGCACCCTGTACCCACAAGCCAAGAAATCCCAGCCCCCAATGCTATAGCCCCGGCATCATGGTCGGAGGGGGGCCTCAGCTGGAAGTCTCAGGCCAGCCAGGGACTGGTAAAATCCAGGGCTGAGTTTTGGCCCCAGCTCACCACTGGCAGCAAAAATCAACTGTAGCCTGTACAGGCAGCGCAAGGTGTAGCTGATAATCTAGGTGAAGGTCAGCAACAGGTAAGAAGAAATAGAAACCCTGTTCTCCCTGTTTCTCAGCAGGATAAGATGCTATAAAGAGCTTCCTGTTCCATCTTGGCACCTCGGAAAGGCCAGTTGCAAATATTTCTACACAGACATTCGCAACATGTGCATTGCCTGCAGATGTTTGTGCACATCCATTGAGCTCCTTCCTGTATATTTGCAGGCTGACATTCCTAACAATAACAATGTGTCAGCACAGTCTGGCCTACTACTATGGTGTCTGTGTCGTGTCTTTCTTCGTAGGTCCTTGGGATTACCAGCTGAGTCTTCGCTTCTGGCTTCACAGTTCTTTGGCTGCTCTCACTCCTGCTCTATCCTCTTTGCCACGCGTACTTAACAGTACACGCGTACTTCCTTTTATAAGTTCTGATCATATCCGTTATTATAATGTTGATGAGAAAGTCACACTGTCACAGCAAATAACATATCTGCTGGCTACTCCCACTATGTCCCCCAGTCCCGGGCATCAGACGGCAGCTCCATTGCCAACAGCTGGTTGGAGAGCAGGTAATTCAAAACGCATGGATCGTTCAGCGCGCGTGCTGTCACAGCCTGCCCTGTCAAAGGTTTGCCTCTAAAGTTTCGACAAACCTATTGTTGAACCTGTCTGTGCCAACACTGTTAATGATCCTGTCTCATCTGACCATTTCTGTGCCAAGTTCTGTTGCTGACTCAGCCACATCTGACTATGCCAGGTGCCAAGCCCTGTTGCTGACCCTGCCTCTTCTGAGCATTAATGTGTCAAGTCTTGTTGTCGACCCTGCTATGTCTGAACATACCAGTTTCTGCTAACACATCATCTGCTACGATCAGCGCTGACCTCAGTCCCAGGTTGACCCATCAGCTCTGTCGTTGACACCAACTGGGGTCCCTGATTTCAGATGGCAGCCATAAAGCAGCCCAGTACTGACTGCTCCAGCACCAGCTCCAAGTTCTGCCTACCGCCTGCTCAGCACCCTAACAGCTGCTGTACAAGACCGTTGACTGTTTACCACCCTGGTAATCTGTTACACATATGCCTCACATGGCCTAATCCATGTACCGCCTAGTACTACCATAATGATGTTCTACATAGCCATCTTGTGTTAAACATCTAACTACACTTAACACTAATGCTTACAAACTCTAGAGAGTTGTCCCATTAGCACAATAAGTCCCTATGCCTGTGTGTTTCCCATTACGGAAACGAACTAACTAACTAACCCCCCAGCCCCACCCCCAGAACAGTTAAATCTAGTGATCCCCACGAACTGTCCTATCCATCACAAGGTTTGCTTCATCTTTTGTCCATTAAAATAAAGTGCATCAAAGGGGCTATTATGTTTTTTTAATTCATTGCCAGAGTTAAAAGGGCAGTCTCCTGATTCATTTCTTTTAATTAGCACATGTTCTTCAGAGATTTTTAGATGTATTTGGCTGCTTTAGTTTATGTCAAGATGCCAAAACACACAACACTATAGGCTTCAACATTGTTTGGTTTTGGGTTCCTCTAAATCTGAATCTTTGATAAAAATCTTCTGAGCTGCATCAGAATAAAACAGAATCATATTCAAGAAACACTACTCTTCTTTAAAAGTCATAGAAGATGCTCTATTCATCAAATTACTCCTTTTTGGTCTTTTTGGTTCGATGCAATGTTAGAAAATATTATTTTACAGAAAGAGTAGTAGATGCTTGGAACAAACTTCCAGCAGAGGTAGTTGAAAATTCGACAGTCAGTGAATTTAAACATGCCTGGGATAAGCACACATCTATCCTAAGATAAAGAAAACATACAGTATACACATAAGGGCAGACTAGATGGACCGTATGGTCTATTTCTGCCGTCAACCTTCTATGTTTCTTTGTTTCTATGATGTCCTGGTTCCAGAGATAAAAAAGGAGGTAGTGGGAAAATATTAGATTGATACTGGCAAGGTAACCTAGAATAAGAATGACAAGCAGGCATTGCCGAGATGATTCTATACTTTAATGTTTTCTCCTTCTTTTGGTACCCAGAGCTAATGAAAATTTATAGCTGCAACAAGATGTGCTTGTGACACTCATTTGCGACCTTGTTTTTGTGAAACTCTTATGTGATGTATCTCTGTACAAGAAGTCTTTGTGTGACAGCCTGAGGGCTTCATTGGAGAAATTTAAACATTCGGAGCTCTGGGTTTCCAAGCAACAAACTGTGTTTTACTCAAAATGATGTTAGAAGAAGCATTTTCTTTCTTGCCTTTGTTGAGGGTCCATAAATCAAGGTAGCTTGGCCTTTGGGTCTGAGCAGCACTTCGGTGTCAACAAGGGGAGTTGTTGGCACAAAATTCACAGATGAAGTATTTGATGCCATTATATCTCTCATTTTATTCTGCTGATCCTGAGCTAGCGTGAAGCTGTAAAACACTATCATAATGACATTCCCTTCCAAATGACAATTCTGTATACAAAATACAGGAGACCATAAATGAGAATTTCAGGGTTTTTTTTTTTTAAATACAATAAGATCATGGCAGACTAGATACTGCTGCCCCCTCCCATGATCCCAATTAACCCTATTCTTGAGAAATAAACCAATGATGTTACCAACTAGAATATGAGTCAGTGGCTGGGAAAAGCAGAATCATTCATTAGGTGTAAAGTGGAACGTTTTTTTTTTAACCCTAAACCACCCCTCCACCACTTCCAGCCCCCAAAGGCAGGAGACTTTTCTAATGAAGAAGGTGCCAGCTGATACACTAAATGTGCTGCACCCCCCAGGGAGCCATAATCAGGTGAGTAATAGTATTAGTCCCTACAAGTTTGGGGGAAAGCAAAGGGATTTCTATAATATTATAGTAGACCCACACTAGCATGACATACTAAATATTTTGTATAGGTAAAAGTGAGTTCTATGTGTGTTCCCTATAAAAATATATGTGTTGTGTAAAAAGGATTTGCCATTATATAAAGTTTAATTGTATTGTCATGGTATTAATGTTCTTCTTTAACTAGAACTGGCCGAAAAATTTAACCTGAATTTTTCCAAAACTTGGTTCTCATCAAACTAAATGAACAAAACTTTATCAAATAAAACAAGACAGATAAACATCTGGCTTCCCCACCCTTAAAGTGTATTTTGTGTAATTGTTCTTCAGGTCTATCTTACTTAAGATAGGATAAAGATAAAGCGATCCTTATCCCCTTTCACAGTAGTTTGTTAGTAGTTTTTGAACACAGCATATCTCAGTGTTTTGTTAATGTATATTTCATTTACATTCTATTAACGAGACACCGGAGCCATCCACAGGGCCACTGTAAGCCCCCCAAATATCCCGACTTGAAATGTGCATTTGTTTTGGGGTAAATAGAAAATTAGGCCCGGGTACTGAATTCCTTCACAATCTTGCAGTGCTCCTTTGGCCTATCTAATGACTCTCCATAAAGTTGCTTGCTCCTCTGTTTTGGCATTCCCTAGACTAACCTTGTGGTGTAAGCCTTGTGCTGATGATGGGCACTAGCTCGAAACATGTATCCACAATTTAGAAGTGATGGATGTGTATACGCTGTAAGATATATTCAAGCATCGCAAGCTTCCTGGTTGCTTAAGATATCAGAAGGAGGATATCAAAGAAAAAAAGGGATAATTTGCCTGGCTCTGCCTACTTATTAAAATAATAGCTAAAGCCTCTTATCCATTGTCTGTGTGTGCTATGCTTCTGCTTTAGTTTTAGGATGTTGTATAGTGGGAATTTTGATCATTTTTTACTTTACTTTACTTTTAAAATTTATTTTTTTTAAATTAAAAATCTATTTACTGTAAACATCATTGATAGTGAGAGAAATAGTTTCATATACACCCATTTAAAAAAAAAAAATAACCCAGCCAATCCTGTTTTTTTTCTTCACTTGGTAGGAATAAAATCCAGGGATGACCAGGGAAGTTTTTGAGCGTACCATTCCACTTTTGCAGGGGTAATCTGCTCTATTCTCATGCATTTCTCTATAGCCAGCCTGTAGCTGGCAGGAGCATTAACCACAGTAATATCTGCCTAACGCATTCTAGGATGAGTAAAAGCATATACACACATTAGAAAAATCGTAATAGCAAGTTGTTATTCCAGCACTGCTCAGGACATAGGTCACTGGAGTTGAGCATATTTCCCCTGTAAAAGCTAGATGAAACGTTCAAAACCTGTCACCCTTGAGTCTTCTTCCCTCAATTTAAAGAAAGAAACATGCTTGTCCGGGCTACTCTGTTATCATTAATACGACATTAATACAGCAATATTAATCCAGACGCAACTGCTGTTATGCCTCTGATCTTCTCCTGTCCTCTATACTCTGGTCACTTTCTCTCACTCTCACCACCATGACTCATGTGTCTTCACCCTTCTCCGTCATGCCCTTTCTCACCCAATCCAAGCTTTCAAAAAGAAAAGAATAACATGGTTCAACTAATTCTTCTTATAATGTTCAGCCCTGGTGCCGCCCTCCATAGGGCGCATGCCTAAAACTCAAACCTGATCATTTGGGATCCTTCCCCTTTTTCTCCGACCCTTTTTCTTCAGCTTGTAGTGGCATTGCTCTCTCTTCTGCTGTATCGTATTCACTTTTAACTATGTAATATTCTAAGTAATGTATCGTTTTCCCTGCCTGTATCACCACTTTGTACAGCACTACACAAAAAGATGAAGCTATATAAATAAAAAATAATAACTTGATAATAATAAATAACTTTATTTTCAATTATAGTGCAATAATATATTTTAGTTTACAGTGCAGAGCTACATACAGTATATACATTAAGAAAACTGTCAACCATTCCAAATTATTCTAGGTGACCACATACACTGGCTCCCACCAAACTGCATGTTCATCAAATATTTAGAGGTTGATAAAAATGATAGAAAGTAAAGGTCACTTCTTGTTTCCATAAAATGCTGTTTTTATAAGGATCTGGACCATGACTGAGTAAAGGACTTATAACTGGATCGTCTTCTTCTAGACTTTGCTTTAGTTTTCAGTGTGTTTAGATTGGCCAGGGAAGCTTCCATTTTTGTTCTAATCAGACCAAGCCATCTACTGGCTGCTTTGCATCTTCCTGGTTTTCTTCTGTTTTCCTGTCCTAACTGTGCTTTTGCTGAACTCCTCACTAATAGGCATCATGACAGAGTATCTATTATTGCCGGCATGTAACAATTTACACCTCGTCACTGCTGCTTTGTAAATGGCTTATATTTAATCATGAGCCGCCATATGTCTTCTTTTCAGCACTAGTGTGTGACATTTATCTGGCTTACCAGGTCTTTTGTTAAAGCTGATGCTAAAGAACATACATTGCATGGCTATAAATCAAAACACACTGTATAGATTGGTTGAATATTTCCTTAAAATTGAGTGGTATGAAAAAGTCACTATTACAGCCTACCTAGTAATGGAAAGTTTGCATGATAAAGACTACATAGGGAAAAAGTGAAGAATTGGGATCTGGTTTGTGAACCATGTGGAGGCTAAATCACTACTAGTGGCAGGTATCGGCAGATGAGCGTCTGTATAGCGGCGCTTAGAGCGACCGCTAGTAGATTCTGTAAGCGGGTATCGGGCGCTGTAACAGAGCGCCTCAGTCACTGTAGTAACCTGCCCGGCATTGATGAATGCGATGTATGTTGGGCGCTCTAACACCAGTACAGCGCTGCATCGAGCGAAAGGTAGCGCCAGCTCAGTGTAACCGACTCTTGGTGCTCCACACCATACTTATCAAAAAAAGGACACACACACAGCGTCGGTGCTCTAAATCTGGTCGCTGTAGCATAGAGCGCCAGACGCTGTGTGATTAAAGTCTGCTTTTGAACACATATCCACCAGTAACAAAGAAAACACATGGAATTACATTGTTTTAACACTGTGACATTAACAGGTGCCAGACCTTTATTGACAATTCTGCATAAAAATATAAAAAGTCAGAAAAGTTTCTAAAAATGTCTGTTTGCAGCCAGGAGAGGGCACACAATGATTTGAGCAAAAAAAAAATTCAAAATGTCAAACACGCAAATAAACGCCCATTGAAATGTATGGGAGAGCGACAGTGAGCGAAAGGTAATACCTGGCGCTCTGGAAGCTAGAGCGTCGGCGCTATACGCAGAGTCACCTGTAATAATACATCGGACGCTACATGTCGCTGTTAGAGTCGCTCACCAGATTCACTTTCATAAATGTCGTTTTGCGTACAGCGTCCGGCGTTCACCAGGCACTACCTGGTGCTATCCCTTCATGAATAACCCCCTTAGTCACCTGCACATCCTAAAGGGACTGTCCAGTCTAAGAAAAAAAACAAACGGATGCTTCGCATATGTCCCCTGCAGGTTGTTGCTCCTAGTTTGGTGCTTAGCAGCTCCCCTAATTGCTAGATCAAGTCCTCAGCCATCTGGACCCAATCTTTTAATTATACTGTCCAGAACATGCCCATTCTATTGACTGCAATTGAGGGGTGAATGGAAGGGGCATGCCAGCATCAGTGTGTTTGATAGTAGGGGGGGTGTGATCGTCACGGAGACACCAATGACCTGAGATCCGGCATGGATGGCAGGTTGCTGAGCATTGAACTAGGAGCAATCTGTGGGGGACAAAATGTTAGTAGTATGCTTTTGTTTGTTAGTAGTTTAGCCAGGGTTTAAAAGAGTGCTGTCCCCTGCTGACGTGCACATCTCTGCACATCTTCACTTCTCAGAGTCTCCTTTAGCACACTCTCTCTATTTAGGGACCCTTCCTGTGGGAAGGCACCACTCTTTACCTTTACCGATGCTTGCGGAAGGCAAATGCCGACAAGTGATATCATGTCGGTTGTGGGTAATACTTTTATTGTTATTTTTTATGCCACTCTGTAATATACATTTAGATTTTTTATAGAGTCTTTAGCCCTTTTGAGAATGTTACAGATCTGTAAATAGTTATTTCTGTATACTGCTCTATGGTTATTGGATACTCATATGATCTACCTGTGTTAAAGTGGTCCAGTGGTTCATTTTAAGATAAAGGTTTTGGGGCCACAATGTGACTTTAAGTGCTGGAGCCCCCTGCACATAGACCCCTGCAACCTACCACAATGCTTACCTCAATTAGTCTGTGAAATGCGGCCCCACGATTGGCTGCTGGCAGTCACGTGATCTAGACCCATGGCCGGGAGAGAGAAAACAACCCTGCACCACGTGACTGCTGACAGCTAATCACGGTCTGCCACAATGCAGCCCCACACCAATTATCTAGAAAATGGTTTTGGAAGCACTTCAACCTCTGATATGCCACATTGTGCCAGTATATCCGGGAATATGCAATCTCTGAGCCCAGGGCCAGCTGTATGCTGTAAGGCACTCTGTGCAAAGGATGCTGCCCCCTCTAGGGCAAAACAGATTGTGTACCCTCTAATAGACCCCTCCACCCATCCAAAATATTCCGGCAGAGGTGAGCAGTTTTCTCCCCTCCCTCTCGAGACCAAACTGCCTCCAATTAACCTTGCTCACCCCACCAAAAAGCAACCTGGCAAAGCCTGAACTGAACATATCTCTCTATTAGTCCCCACTGAGACCAAATGGTGCCAGTCTATTAAAGAAAAAAATCTGCCCCCATTAGGACCCCTAGGATGATGGTACCATGTGCAGCCTCACCATCTAAACACCCCAAGGGCCAGCTATGTCTCCAGCTATACTAACAGACCCATATCCTTTTTGTAGGATTAGATTATACTTAAACTGAAACAACATCATCTCGATTACTGCCCCCCCCCTTCTACTAAAACAAATAATCTGGCTTTTCCTGTGAATTTGAGCCACATGATTGGTTGTCGGCGGCTGCATACCCATGGACGACCTGCCAACCATTTGACCACGGTGCCCAATTGCGGGGCCCGATTTCTGTCGGTGAAGCGATTTAAAAGGCAAGATTATATGTTTTAGCAAATGTTACAGTGCTGGGGTCATCGCCAGTCGGGATGCCCACTGCATAGGGTGCAACACATAGTTGATTTTCCGGCTTAATTAAACAGATTTTCAATGATCTGACGAGCAAGGGCTACTTAAATGATTTGGAATCTGGCCGCGGGCCACAATGAATAGGTTCGGAATTTTTTCATTTGGAATAGCATAATGAAGAAATCAGGAAACCCACTGTTTCCACAAACTGCACTCCTATGTCTTACCACCAATCCCCACATTCTAGCAATACACATGCTGATTGGCTTATCTCTCTGAATATACGGGTCCCTTATTTATAGCCCTCCCCCATTAGTCCGTATTTAGCTTCCTTTACATGTCACATTTATTTACCGCTCCCACTTTCCCAACAGCAGGTCAGGAGCTACATCAGATGGCTCTGAGGGCCACATGTGGCCCGCGGGATGCAGGTTGGCCACATGTGATCTAAAGGTAGACATAGAATTAAATACAACTCTTTATAGTTTATTTGATTACGATAGAGCAATTGACAGCAGTGTGGTATGTAATACATATTCCCCATTATCTGGACTTTTCATGTATTTTTTTATATATATGATCTTTTTTTAACTTTTTCCTGCATATTGATGTGCTGTCGTTTTTTTATGTTAATTTGGGAATATGATGGCAAGTTTGCTGTCGGCCCCATCAATTTTAGTGTGTTTTGTATGACTAGGGGGGGGAGTACACCCTCCAAAACACATTATTGATATGTGTTGAGCATCAGACTGTGGACATGGACTTTATGAATAATCAGTAAAGGACATTTTATGGGAACCTGAAGTTGGAGCCCCTTTCTACATTGCTGAGAATATACCAGAATATATTAGGAAGGAGGAATGTGTCTTGGAACTTCAGTGAAACAATTTTATGCCTGCATTAAGCAAAAGAAAAGTAAGTCGCTTTAATTAGAATGTGGCATTTTAATTAAATTGCTCCCACTGAGAATAAATAACCTGACCGCAATAAATAATCATTGCATTGCTCAGTTGCGTTGTTATTCAAGCTGCGTCAGTGAATAAATCTCAGGTAGACTGTTGGCCAGGGAGGTCAGACGTGTATCCGAGTCATGTTGTCACCATGTTGTTAGCAGGGGGTCATGTGATAGGTCACACTTTATGATGAGAAGGAACAACTATTTGAGAATCAATGACTAAGAGCAAGCGTCTAATAAATAATCAGGCGACTCTCCCTGCAAACCTGCGGTTAAAGAAGCACTGATCTGGAACGTTCCCTGTACAGCCACTCGTTTGGATAAAATTCATTGTTAGAGTCCTAATTATTCATCTAACAACATCCATGCCCACTTTCTGTAAATTATATCACGTTGCAGCTTTATTTTTTGTGTATTTACACAACAGCTTGCCTGAGGTTATTGTAATTACTTGATTTAACCTATTTTTGTGGTCAATGTATTTGCCCTATTTTACACTCTAACTGGCTAAGCTAATGTTCCAATCTTTCCCCTGTATCCATAAACTGCAATGCACATGCAGGATATTCTCTAAGGACCCCTCACATTATTCAGTTTTAAAGGTAGAGATGCTTGAGCTATATATAATGGATTATCTATTATTTTCTCTCTATTTTTGTTTAAAGCCAAAGACCCTTCGGAGTTACCATATTTGTCGCCCTATAAGATTTATAGAAAAATTAGAAAAAAAATATTTTGGACCAAAGGGTGTGCTAAAATACCTCTCTCTCAATCACCCCAATATAAACAGTGTTTAGAATCCCCCACATTACAGGCAGTAAGGGGCATCCAACATTACAGGCAGTGAGGGACATCCCACATTACAGACAGTGAGGGGCATCCCACATTAGAGGCAGTGAGGGGCATCCCACATTAGAGGCAGTGAGGGGCATCCCACATTACAGGCAGTGAGGGGCATCCCACATTACAGGCAGTGAGGGACATCCCACATTACAGACAGTGAGGGGCATCCCACATTAGAGGCAGTGAGGGGCATCTCACACTAGAGGCAGTGAGAAGCATCCCACATTACAGGCAGTGAGGGGCATCCAACATTACAGGCAGTAAGGGGCATCCAACAGTACAGGCAGTGAGGGACATCCCACATTACAGACAGTGAGGGGCATCTCACACTAGAGGCAGTAAGGGGCATCCCACATTACAGGCAGTAAGGGACATCCCACATTAGAGACAGTGAGGGGCATCTCAGACTAGAGGCAGTGAGGGGCATCCCACATTACAGGCAGTGAGGGGCATCCCACACTAGAGGCAGTGCGAGGTATCCCAAATACAGGCAGTGTGCAGCATACTAATTACAGACAATGGTGGGCATCCCAATTACAGGCAGTGTGAGGCATCCCTAATACTGGCAGTATGAGGCATCCCTAATACCGACAGTACCATAAAACAAACCAAAGAAAATACTTACATTCCCTGGCTCCCACGCAGATCTCCCACCGACTTAAACAGAGAGAGAGCACGAAAGATAGACAGACACACAAACAATACCGATGTCCTCCGTCTTCGTCATCTCCACCCGCTGCCTCCGCTTGCTGCTGCCTTGACTGTAGCAAAAATGAATATAACATTATATATTGTCAGGTAAACACAATATCATAGAGGCAGGGGAGGCAGTTGGTACCATGCTCATGCTAGAAGAAAGTTTCCTCCCTCCCCTTGCAGCACATACGGGCAGCATTCTGTGGTCTAATTCTTGTCTGGGTGCCACCATATTATGAAGAGTTGTTGCACTGTCTGCAGGCAATGCTGGCGCTCAGGGCCATAGGCAATGTTGTATTGTGGTGTCTAAAGCCCACCAGGAGAAATGACTCTGGGGGGGGGGGGCACCTAACACTTATATGTGAATATTCCCAGCTTAATTTTAGAGCACATACATACAGATATTATGCCAAATGGTATTGTCTGTGTGTGCAGATATCAGGGATATCAGGGAATTTTGTGGTACCTGAAATCTGGCACAGATTGATGCCCCCCACCTGTACTCAGGTCCGTCTTTGGCGCCCCCCTGACATGCTGCACCTGCGAGCAAGTACACTCCCTGCTCCCCCCTAGCTATGCCCCTGCTTTGTGGGTAAGAGTCTGACCATAGGTTGCATAAGACAGAACTAAGATGGCACATTGTTTCACCCTGGGGCTCTCTGTATGGAGTCCTGGGGGAAAAAAGGCTCTGGCATCTTAGTTCCACCTACTGTGAGACACACACCACAAGAAACGTGTCCCATAGCAGTCTGCAGTATCAGAACGTAAGGTATGTCTGCTCTTTTCTTTGGGGGGGGAGGGACACTATCTTTCTATGTGTACAACATGTACACCCCTGGGCCACATAGTGGATTGATCTGATCTTTATGGCCAATTTAAAATATAAAAAAATAGCTGTGTCGTGTATTTAATGAATTGTAAGCTAATTATACAGCAGCATACAGCACTGATATGTTGTCACTGAAAATTCTTTTTGCCATGCGTTGGTTTTTACAAGTCATTTTCAGTGATCTCATCAGTTTTCCAGGCATCTCAAGTGCCAGCATGGGAGGTATTCTGCAGCTTGCATGATATTTGCAACCACCACAACAAACCTTCAGTTTGTGCACAAAGCGTTGGGCTTAAATGATTAGTCTTCAGTGACTAAGAATGTCCCAGATGAACTGAGAAAACCATGACATCTAGAAACAGCGGGGATTATTTCGGAGAGCGGCAGCACTCTGATGCTTACAGGGGCTCAAGTATCCTCATAAGTGGAATAAAAGCTCCATACGAAATTGGCTCAATAGATACACGGAGCTACTCTTTGTTACTACATTTAAAGGTACATGCACTGGCATATAGCGTCGTGTTCGAATGGTCCTGATTTCCATAATTGCTATGTGTCTTGGATAATTTTTGTCAGCTACGCCAAACAAAGCCTTTCTGCCACGATACACTCAATGCCCAGCATGCCAGTTACACGCAAACAGTTAAAGAGCCCCCTCCTCATCACATCATCTCAGCACTTGCTGATCTGATGATAGTGGGAATGGCGCCAGGAGCAGCACGCATTGTTTAATAGTGAAGACTCATCATATTGTAGTGGAATCATAGCCTGAGAGGGGGCAATTATTAGAGCAGAGACAAGACGATAGCGAAGGCAGGGTGAAAGATTCTCCATAGAATAGAACAGAGCATTGCAGCCCAAGAAAATGGAACAATGCAAAAATGAGACAAAGGATAAGATGAGACAGCAAGCTGATATGTGTATTTTTCCTATCAGAAAAAAATATTAAAGATATTTGTTCTCAAAGCCATTCCACCGCTCGGCTTTACTGTTTACCGTCATTTTAAATTGTGCTGGTTTCCCCATTGAATGCAGAATAATAAATGGAACATAGGGTGGCATTGTGCTAAAAACAATTCCAATATAAAGGACGGGGAAATAACAGAAACCTCATCTGGCCATCTGACTTAATCTTGGCTTTATGAAAAAGCCCCGGGGTGAGCTTTTACCGTTTTCAGGGCAACACAATCCCCTATACATCCAATATTTCCTGCAAAACCTGAATTGTTGTTAAATAATGAATTGGGCTTACAAGCATTTTCTGAAACGGATAATAATAATATCTATATAAAAGGTTACATTCAATGTTTGCTTTATTTTGCTTTGATGCCATCATTTCAGCTATATTTTTGTTTGTTTTAAAAACCTTGTATGTGAAACTTGGTATAACGGCTTATCCAGACACACAGGATATAATGGCGCCTCTGACCTTTGTCTGATATAAAAGATTGAAGATGCAATGTTTCACCTGTTATCCAACGGATCAGGCAACAATCTCATGGCTGATGGTTGGAAGATGGCCCCTGGTATATCTTAAGAAACGTTAGCAGAATGAATGATTCCCTTTTGTCTACTAGCAAAAGGACTGGACTGGATTTCATATAAAGTCTGTGAAAAAAAGAAAAGGAAGTTCATCTTTTTTTGTTACCCTACATGATCAGATCCCTGTCCAATCCCCATATTTATTGAGGGTGCTACTAACACTAGGTGCTAGACGGCCAGCCGTCGTAGATACGGACAGATCATGCTCATTAACCTTCAATATTAGCATATTAGTACAACATAGTACTAATACTTTATCCCACTATATTAGGTCTAACATTAGTCCTTCTCTAGGTGGTTTGTCCTCTTTGTTACAGTGCTGTCAAGCCTTACCTCCTATACAGCCGCCACATTTAGCCTTGTGCTGACAAAGGCCATTAGCTTGAAACATGGGGCCCTCAGTAGAAAGTGATAGAAGTGTAAATATTAAATATATTCAAGCATTGCATGCCAGCCATCTCTTTCTGTAAATGTGTGATAAGATGAGAAGAGGTAACTTGCCTTTCTTTGCCTACTAGTAAGACTCCTGAGTAAATCTTGGCGGTCTTAGTCTGAATATACCATGTAAATGCTTTGTATTTTGAGAAAGTGTTCTCTGCCTTAAACAGGAGCAACCATTGGTTTAGGATTTTTAAGACTCTGGAGCCGGTGGTCCTCTTCTTTGTGGTGCATCGATTTTGCGATGCCTGCCGTAAGTTGCACACTTCTGGTGATCCCACGGCACTTGCAAGGCACATACTTGCACCAGACTTTTTGAAATAGCTGGTGTGTATAGGGGGGTTCATTCGGCTGTGCCAGGGGGAGAGATTGGCATGGGTTCCAGGGCTTTTAGTGGTACCTTCATTCCAGCCACCCAGTTATCTGCAGGTGAGTCAGGCCAAATGTTACTGGTGCTGGCCTTAAGAGAGGTCGGCCGCTCATCACCCCATATTGGGCTTACTCATGGGATATGGTCGCTCTCCGCTTCTAAGGTAGAGGAACAACATGGCACATACTAGTAAGGGGACAGTGGCATTGCGATAAGATGGGTGAGAATGGGGCAGAATGTTTTCCTTCTCACGCTGAACGCTACCTTGCCTTCAAATTGCCCAGAGTGACAAGCACTAATTTCGCCTTTGCTTGTTGCTCAGAGTAGCATAACAAAAGCTGAATGGAACACAAGCCAGCGATTGGCTGGCTGGCCTGCATATGTGCCATGTGATCACCAGAAAGGTTAGTGTATTCAAGGATTTAAAGGGACACCATTTTTACAAGTAATAGTTATTGTTATTAGTGGGCCCCTAATCAGTGCACAAATTGTGCAAAAAAATATGCTAGATAAAGAGGAGGCTTCTGCAGCAAGCTGTGTAATTGTATTAGGTACAGTTGCAAACCATGTATAGGAGTCAAGATTGCAAGGAATTGGGTCATAAAAATGGGCCCCACAACCATATCTTATAGGGTCAATGATTAGTGTGGAAGTGAATGCTGGGTAGGTGTTCCAGGGTAAAAAAGAAATAAACCTACAGTTGTCAATTTTTACCCAAGATTTTTTTAACCCTGGAACACCTATCCAGTATCCACTTCGACACTAATCATTGACCCTACAAGGAATGGTTGATGAGGCACACTTTTATTATCCATTTCCTCTCAATCTTAAAAAAAAAGAAAAAAACACAAATCCACTTGCTTTGAAAGAAAGTTCTACTCCCCATCGTCGTCATCCTCCCTGTTGAGTGTTTGCTTCCCAGAGACCACTGCACTTGACCCTTCTTCACGTCTTCTAACATGTAGGGAAATGATCAGAGCATGCACTAGAATTTTAGTGGTTTCAGGTGTGAGAAAGAAATGGATGCAGGCGATATTTTTGGGTTGGAGGTGACGGGAAGTGGCTAATGAGACAATCCCCTCGATTCAAAGAGCAAAAGTTAATTGATTTCGGATCGAGAATCGTAAGTTTGGGTGGGTGTTAGTCATTTTTTCCTGTTTTTTTGGCCATTTACGACTCGCACGAGCCTACGTACGAATGCGTATATGCTCTTACGATCATCGCAAGTTCGTTCCTAAATTTTAGGATCAAAACGTAAAACTTAGGATCAAATCCTAAAACTTAGGATCAAAACGTAAAACTTAGGATAATCGAATGGGTTTAGGTGTGATTCAGAGAACAGTTTTCAAACCTCTAAAGAAGTTTTAAAAGAAAGCCACTGCCGACACCTTTTAGCAGTCGGATTGCTGTTCTTGAACAGGTTTTTTGGCTATGTGGAGGAGTCTGCGCGTCTTGAGCTCCAATGAACTGCATGTATCAGCATGGCCGAGGCCATAAATTGTATGGCAATGCATACCTGATTCATGTATGCCTTATAAAAGCATTTTAATGTGGACCTTAATTAGTCCTTTGCATGTAAACCTTTATTTTGCAATCTATTTGCGTTAATTAAAGAAACTTATGTCCTTTGGTATTTATTTTAAAATTGATGTACTAGAATAATATTTTTAGATTGCATTTATTGGTGTAGTTGTTTACCTTTGCTTTGTTTAATTATTTAAGCACATCTTTGGTCAGATGCATCACACTTACTGAGGAGAGGAGAGCGGGATAAAGTGCAGGATGTGGGTTACTGCTGTATTTTGCACAGACACAGCAGAGCTGGGGGCACGGAAAGGTCAGAAATCAAACAATGCAGAGCAACACAGTCACAAGGCCCTTTCTGTTTGCAGGCTGCCCGATAATACCTGACCCGCCATCTTGGCTGTTTCTAGGCTCATAACATGCAGAAGTTGCTGGGTGTTTTTTTATATTTGAGAGCAATCTGTATGGAGAGGGTGTGGGTAACCACACACAAAATTTTAAGTTGTACCATTTGAAGCCAAAATATTAAAATTAAATCCACAAGTAAAAAATGCAAGTTAACTAAAAATTAAACAAAGTAAGATTTACTTATGCAAATGCATTCATTAATGGTTGGTTACTACAAAATGAATGAAATAAAGAAAAATAAGACCAAATATTTAGAATGCACTTTAATGAGGTAAGTTTGTAGTGCGCAGCCGCAAGATCAGAAGGATTTACGTCCAGACAAAAAAGGAAAAAGGGCAAAACCAATGTTGCAACCTGAGAAATGAAACGGAAAATTCAGGATGGAAACTGACATAGGTCTGATTCCCGAACTGCCATACGAACGGACGTACTTTTTAGGATAGAAACGTATTTGCTTATAGAATCACTCGCAAGTTCATACGAACGCACGAGCGGACGTGAAAAATAGGATGATCGGCACCAAAATCAAAGCTGTTACATGTTTCTTTGAATCGACCCTAATGTGTGGAGTTGGATATGGGAAAGGCGCCAATGTCTGTTTCCGGATTACCTGCACAAATGCTTGGTGGACGTTCTGTTCTTTTTGGGGGCTACACATGCTGTGGCCCACCAGACTCTTTTTTACTGTAAAAGCCAAACCACTGTAAACATTTTTCCTTTTTTTAATTAGCAGGATGTTCTCTAGACATTTGTGGGTCTTGTTTTAAAACTTTGCTGTATTTGACTGCTTTGGGTGCTTTCCAAAGCTTTCTAGAGACCAGAACACACCATCAGAATCTTACTGAAGTAAAATTAAATGGAGTTCAGGTTTAGGGCATACTCAATCCTGGATATCTTTGCGAAAACATCTCTGAGAAATTAAACCGGACCTTTACCCTTACTAACAGCATATCTTATATGTCCCCCACCCTGTACATACAGATTGCGCTCATTAAACATTATCCTACCTGCACCTAGTGCGTTTTCTTGGTCTATAAACCTCCAAGATGGTGGCTCATGATTTCTAAGGCTGCCTGCAGACAGGAAGTAACTTCTGACTATGCTGCTCTGCATTCTGGGATTGCTGTCCTTTTCCTGACCCTAGCACTGCTCTGTATGTACAAAGAACAGCTACAACCCTGCACCCTGCACCCTGCACTTCTCCCCTCCTTCTCCCCTCAATATGTGATACTTCTAAGGCAAGATGGCAGGGCATGTATCCTAGAGTCCTGAACAGAGTTTCAGCCCAGTGGGGGAAAGCGCAATAATCCAGTGACTGAACACTTAAAATATATTAGTTTTAGATGCTGGTGAAAAGCTTTTAGGGGTTTGGCGCATTTCTTAATAATGCTGAAGATTTGGTTTAAGAAATATTTGATAAACGCTGTTCACTGTAGTGATGGGCTCTGGTTCTGGGCCAAAGCTCAATTCGATCTGGCTACCCAATCCCAGATAGGAGCAAAATCAAAATACCTGGCCTCTGCAAGATCCTGTGCCAAAGGGTCTAAAGGCTAATAACTTCCAGGGACTGGGGACTGACTGTTCTACCTTTGAGCTCTGACTTACCATGCCCTATGTCTGGTGTTCTGAGCTAGTAGCCCGGTGAAGGGTGGGGGCAGACTTTTCTTTTTAATTAAAAAACTGTCAGACACTGCTCAGTCATTGGGAGGGGGTGCTGCATGCTACTAAGAGGCACTGGGGTTCATGCTAAATATATGGTGAAACCAGTGTGACATTCTGTGAGCATTGAAATGTGGATTGCAACCTACATCCCGTTGAGCTTTTTAGCATTTAGACACATAAAAATGTTTGTTTTACCTTTTTTTTTCCCTAAATGACCTGTACCTGTGATGGGACATTTTTTGGGGGGAACAACAGATCCCTATGAGCTATGCAGACATTTTGGTGAAATCTTTAGCATAGCCCATAGGGTGCTGTTATTTTTAAACTATAAATTGTAAAAATGCCCCATCACAGGTACAGGTGATTTTTTTTGGGAAATGTAAAACACATTTTTTTGTACTTTTTTGTGTGTTATCGCTAAATAGCTCACAGGGATGCAGGTTGCAGCTAACACTGCAATGCACACTGGCTTCACCAAATCTTTAGCATGACCCCCACTGTATGGCACATAATGACATGAGACAACAGCACCATAGAATGGATAAAAAGGCAGAACAACTGCCCTGTCTCCATCTCACAGGTAACTGAAGTGGGACCTGTGATTGTTGCTGTCAAAGTGATGATTATAAAGATGACAGAGGCTGAACACTGGCCAGAAGCTCTCATACATTGGAATTCATGTCTAGTGCCTTTAAACAGCTCTGCGGTAAATAATGTAAAAATATTAATGATAAGACATGTGACTCTGCACTTCTTAGGACAGAGACACCCAACAATACCTAACTTTTTTTTTTCAAGAAAGCACATCTGTTCTGCAGATTCATGGGGTCAAAGGAACCTACTATGCTTATCGTCAGTATCACTATATAACATTAATGGTTTCTGATAAAAGAGCAGCATATTGCGCAGAGCGACAGCGGATAAGCATGCAGACATCAAAGCATGAACATACGGCTTTACATTTATAACACCCAAATACTGTACAGCCATCTATGGGAAGAGTGATACATGTTCCATGTGCAGAGGCTGTCAGTGACACAAATTGCCTCGTACCACAATTTGTCACGTAAATACAAAATCACTTGTGATGCTACGACATAAGACATGACGAGAATTATTTCCAAGCAATGAGGCACAGCATGGATATATCAGGTTTGCAAAGAGACAGTTGTGGGGAGCGGCATAGAGATGTGATGACATGAGAAGAGGAGCGTGAGCCACATTTTATTCATGATTCTGCTGTTAGGATCCTTTTAAAACTGTATAAATCTGTATAAAACTTTAACATGGTAATTTATAACATGTGGTCAAAAATGAAAAGGCATACAGAAAAGAGAAATCGTTGATAAAACACAGATTTGCTCAGATTTTGAAAAGCCTTGTGTAGCTTCACATACGTAGATAAAATGTGACAATTTTCCATTGCAGTTTATTTTTCAGCTAGTGCTTTCAAAACTTGGCACCACAGGAAGGCCTTAAAATGGACCAAAAGTCAAATCTAACAGGGTCATCAGGATATCCCACCTTGTATTCCCTTTTGCAACCATAATACTGGTCAGCACAAACCTATGACGCAATATTCCAGGTTGCAGGTGCGCACTTACCACCATGCGTTTGGTTGCCAGGACCGTGGTGGCGCTGCTGTGAATCCAGGTAAATACAAAGGACCAGCACTCCATTTAAAGGTAATGTATTGGATTTATTGCATACAATCACATAGCTTAATCCAAAGCACATTAACCAGATATCAAAGTTCATATGTTGGCAATCGACAGTCCATAAGGGCCAACGTTTCAGGGGGCACAGAAGTCCCCCTTCCTCAGGGCAGTCTGACAAACCGTGCTAACAGAGAAGGCTCATTAAATAGAAAAAAACAGAAAGAACATTTGAAATTCCCGCCTGACATCATAGTGACATCATCAGGCAACCTCGTGGGTAACAATGGCAAAAACAAGAATAAACATACAAAATTAAGTATAAGCGACTCACCTGTCACCGTCAGGGCGCCCAAAAGGCAGTGGGGCCCCGTCACCGCCGGCCGCAGCTCGCCTGTCAGCGTGCTGCAGAACCCCGTCTGGGACAGGGTGTATGGAGCCAGGCAGCCAGGCAGCCAGGCAGCATTGTCTGCCCGGCAACTGATGACGTCAACTGGGAAGCATGTCATGTGTACCATAACACCCTGCAGGCAGTGAGAGCGTAGCTCCCAGTTCAGGTGGTCTTATCCTAATCACATATAGTAGCGAAAATCAAATAACATTAAATCTTTGTTGGAAGAATAAGAGGGACAAGAGTGGGGAAAGAGGAGTAGGAAGGGGAGGAAAAGAAGGAGGGTGGAGGATTGAGGAGGGTTTGGAGATGGTAGAGGAACAAGAAGCTGAGAAGAAAAACAGGGAGACTTAAGGAAGAGAAGGGGGGGGAGGAGAAGAGTGAGCCAGGGGAAGAGACCAGGGAATGTGGAGGAGGAGTGAGCGAAGTAACATAGCAAGAGGGATTAGTAGGAGGGACACGATGGGAGAGTAGAATGAACAAAAAGAGAAGAGGAAGAGAAAAGAAAAGGCGAGAGAACAAGAGTGAGAGGAGAAAAGAAGGAAAGAGAAAACAGGGATTATTGAAAGGGACAGTTCGAGGAGAGGGAGTGTAGCAAAAGAAAGAAAGAAATGGGGGGGGGGGGAGAAGAGAAAGAACCAGGAAAGGACAGCAGGGAGGAGAGAGGAGGAGTGAACGAAATAACAAGAGGGATTAACATAGTAAGAGGGACAATAAGAGAAAGACATAAATTACCTTTAAACGGAGTGCCAGTCCTTTGTATTTACCTGTCAGCACAAACCTACCTGTCCTTGGCCCCTGTGACTGCTGGTGGCCAATCATGTTTGACAGAGGGGCTTGCACATCATTGTTCTACTCATCCAACTGGCAAACTTGCTCTAAAAGTTGGGAAAAGTAAGCGGTAATCTATAAGATTCCAGGGCCGATCAGATCCCTCCAGGACGCCCAGAAACCTTACCTTATCCCTGTTCCAACGGCGCATGCGCGGGCTGCGGCCGCATCTCGCGCTTCCTTCTAGCAGGGCGCTCTCCCTGTTAGAAGGAAGCGCGAGACGCGGCCTCCAGCGCGCTCAGAGCCGCTGTGGTTGTCCGTCGCTTGTCCGTACATACCACAGCGGCTCTGAGCGATCTGATTGGACGAGCGCTCGCGTAGGAGTGGGCTGAGGTGAGTTATTTAGGGCGATCGGGGGGGTTTCACGCAGAGGGGCACTCCTGATCGGGGTGCCCTGTGGAAGTGGACCAAAATCCAGGATAGTGAAAATCCTGGAGTTGGTCCACTTTAAAACGTGCTCATAGAAGGTGAGGCTGCCAAATCTGAAAATATAAAATAGCATGAAATGAGCTGTTAAAGAGGAACAATATGTTCACCCGATCAACTAACCTTCCAGCCAGCAGGGCGCTCAGCCAAATCAGCGTGCTCGTTGTCACCCGGATCCCTTCGGTGCCCCTGATGGCTAAGCCGCCTAGATGGCTAAGCAGCTGAGCGGCGCACCACCACCTGCATCCCCTGCTCACCTTGCAGCTGAGACATGCCCACGCCACTCATTCAGAAAGGACAGATGCAGGCACGGCTAGGCGTGTGCGGGGGCTCGGGAGAAGGTGAGTGGATCTGGGCATCTGGGGCGGTATCACACTTTGGGGCATCCCAATTGGGGAAGCCCCAAGGACAGGAACTTGGATGGCCCAGGGTTTTTTTAGACTCGGCCTCCGAAGTTCCTCTTTAAGGATATTTGTAGCTCTAGTACATTTTTATCTCCTTAAAGAATTCATATCTCGAAAAAATTGTCTAATATTACAAATCTGAGTAAATATACTAAATGCCATAATTACATCCTACAAGAACAAAAATAAATTGCCCAAGCTTGTTCTTTTCCTTTACTAGAAAGAATCAGAGGTGACAGCTTTGTGAATGTACTATTCTGCTTTTGCAGGGATGGACTACTCAAATTGAAAGGCCTGTCTGTGATAGATTCAAGGTTTATTACTTATGCAGTTCTCCCAATATTGGACTAAGGTGTCTTGGGGCCATCAGCAAAATCTGGGGGTCCACCCAACACTCAGATGTATATGTATATTTCTCGGGTTTATGCAATCACATTATGTCAAACTGTTGTGTGTGTGAGTGGATATGAAGTGGATTTAAAGTTCACAAAATTTCTGGTAGTAGATTCCTGGAGATGATTGATGAGTTATATGCAGCAAACTTCTTTTAAACACACGACTTGCATCGCTCGCTGATATGCTGATCAAAGTTACTGATTACTTAGACACACCTTTACAATAGTAGAGATGTTTCAAATATTGGAAAAAGAAGCTCCTTAAAAAAAAAAAAAACAAAAAAAAAAAAACAAGGTGCAAATAGGGGTTAACAGACTTCAACAAATTGCTTTGGCTTTAAAAAAGGCAGCTATAGACTAGAATAAAGGGGGGATTTTTCCAGAACATGACTCATAGCGTCTATTAATAAAGCACCTCCTTCTGGGACTTCCATATCATTACCACACACTCAGTACAACACTTTTATTAAGCCTGATGCAAGGGAAACTGGAGCAGTTACCCAGAGTTGCCAATCAGTTTCCACACAGCAGCAGTTTCCTCGTTTTCTCTTACGGTATTCTTGATAAATCCACCCTAGTGTGTGTTTAACAAGGTCATCAATGCAATTCACCCTTATTCCCTTTTGCTTTCAGTGCAAACATTACAACACTTAATGATTCAAAGGAATGTTAAGGCGTTGCCAAAATAGCAGTGTGTGGATCAAGGGACCAACCCTACTCTACATGCCACCTTGTACAAGACCTCCAATCCATAAATGTATACTTGAATTATAAGCAAAATAGCTGTTTGATAAAAATGAGTAAGATAGCAGCCGCTCAACATATAACTAACCTGGGTGGTGCACGTGAGAAGGGCAATTAGACAGGAAGGAACCAAAGCACTAAAACTCTGTCAGTGAAGAAAAAGTTTCTGCCCCTAAGCTTATTAATAACAAAGGTCTCGGATGGCACTCAGTTGCAAATGTATGTGGTAGTTGCCCCACCTTACCTCAATGCTTCTAATCTATTCCCTACATTTGGAACATACATGGCAATGAGTATATTAGGAGCTAGCCTAACTAAGGTTGCTTTATACCTCCAGAGGAGCACATGGGGGGGTAAAGTAGGACTGCACCAAGTAAAAGGGGGCCTTCTATTCATACATCTGCAAATGTCTGCCAACCAACCTAGATTTTTTTTAATTCAGTAGTTTTTATTGAAAGCTTAGACATCACAGATCAAGAACTGACATTCAGTAATTTTTGATCATCACAAAACGCATTAACATCGAGGTACACAAAAAATGCAAAAAATACCTCTGCAGTCTAGCCAGTGTTAACAGAAAACACACTTTTACCTCCCTCCCCCTGTCCCCCAGAGGGAGCGAGATAATGAAATGAAAGGTAAGTCATAATATGGTTAAACAAAAGGATGAAAGAAAGAAGAAATATAAAGGAAGAGAGAAAAAAAGAGAGAGAAAAAGCAAAAGAATGGGTTCCCGGCCTCCACCAATGCATTGCGCGTCTTGGTCAACAATAGCTCCCGGTCAAAATGACTCGGCAGGAAATGAGAAATCCATGCCCCCCAGGTAGCCAAAAAGTGAGTCGGGTCCCCTTGCACGAAAGCCACCAATTTCTCGAAAAACTTAACCTCATTGGCTTGTGAAATCAGACCCCCAAAAGAGATATCTGGCTTCTTCCAGGAATGTGCTACAATTGTTTTGGCCGACGTTGTGATATGTCTTATAAGTTTGAACTGGACTTTCGAGCATCCTGGGGGTTTCAAATTGAGCAGGGCCAGCTGCACAGAGGGGGTCAGCTGTAATCCAGTGACCTTTCTGATAATGTAATGATACCCTGACCCAGTTTTGCCACCCTGCACTCCCACCAGGTATAAATATATGTCCCTCTATGATGGCAAACTGGGGGGGTAAGAGGGACAAAATCTATGAACCCTCTAGGGAACTAGATACCACCTAAGCAATACCTTAGTGTTAGTCTCTTGAGCACCTACATTTAGGTACCCTGAAAAAGAATGCCTCCAGGATGCTCTTCAGTCACTGTCCAAGAATGTTATACAAAGGTTGTCCCCCCATTTCAACGCGTGATTTAATGGGCGCCCCCTCCTCCCCACATAGCTGCTTATACACCAGCGCAATCACCCCATTCCCTAAAGGGTCCTCCCCGCAAACTCTCTCAAAAACTGAGAGCTTAATTGTGGAACCACCTATTTTAAGAACCAACCTAGATTTTACAGACAGATTATATGACTAGTTGATGGCTAACAAGATTTAACTGCTGTGGCTTTTTTCAACTAAACCAAAAGTCATATTTGCATCTTGGTCTTGTTATCAGGATACCTAGGTTGCCCCACAACTACTGCCTTACTCCACTCTTACAGTACCAAGCTGCGATCCATGGTGTATTCCTATGCTGTATTCCTATGAAGCACAGGAAGTACTGCCCTGTAAACTATAGAACTTGTAACTTTTTTTATTAAGTAAAATCAAGCAATCATATACAATATATACAATATATACAAAGTTACAATAATAAATAAATAAAATAAAATAAATAATAACTAAACAAAAAGAAACAGGCCTAACAATTCGGCATATAATATCCATTATTGTATATACAATCCTATCTACAACCTAACACTACACTATACACAATTCAGCAGGAAGACTAAGAGACCCCGTCACCTGTGCATGCAGCCATTCTTCAAAAATCTGTCGTTGTTAAAAAAAATCTATGGGTGATAAGAGACAGAAAAGCCCACCCAGAGGGAAGTCATGAGGACTAAGGAGGCCTGATGTTCCTCAACGCCTTCAGCCAGGCCCCCCGTTCCCACCTGTCCCTCTCAAGCACCCGGATCTTGCCCACCTCATGCAGGATGTCATGCACCACCACCGGGACAGGGAGGACTTTCTTCCTAATGCAGAGCTGGCACCGTGCATTCCACGTGAAATAGAGAATCGCTAGACTAACTAGATACAAAGTGTCCAAACAAAAATCCCCTCTGTTCTTGAATGCTCCATACACCCACTCAGCATAGGAAAGCTGGGAGAAGAAGGGGGCACCGAGGGCCAACCCCACCTGTTTACACACATCTACATTAAAGGGACACCGGAGCAGGAAGTGGTCCATAGTCTCCACCTCATCCTGACACTCCTCACGGAGACAAATTATCTCTGGCAGGCTGCGACTCTTCCGGATCCCCCTAAGGTAGAGTTTTCCTTGGAAGGAGAGCCAGGCTATATCCCGGTATTTCAAAGGAATTCTTGAGGAGTTAATAAGCCTCAAACCCTCCCTCATGATGGAGCCTGGGCAATCCCTGAGGGACAATGGCTCATGAAAAGCCAGACCCAGGACCCGACTCACCAGAAGCTTCCTCGGAGTAGATCTCATGTCCTCTGCTGTCAATTGCCATTGCCGAAGTATTTTCAAGCACGGGGCAACATAGGCCGGGAGCTGAGCCTGAGGAACTCGAGGGCTTTTCACCCGGCCACCATTCTCCCAGTCTCGCAGGAAGGGCTTAAACCAGGACTGGAAAATACCCACCCAGCCAGGCGGGCACTCTGCCAACATGCTTCCAAAATTATGTTTCAGAAACAAGAGAGAGAAAAACACTACTGGGTTGACCATCCCTAGGCCACCCTCCCGCCTGGATAGGTAAGTGACATTTCTTTTCACCAGGTTCATGCGGTTTCCCCATAACATCTGGAAAAACACGCTGTAGACCCTGGTGTAGAGAGATACTGGCAAAACACAGACGAAGCTGACGTATAAAAAGATGGGGATCAGGTAGGTCTTGATAAGGTCAACCCTTTCCCTGAGAGACATTTTCCAGCTCTTCCAGACTGCAACCTTGGCATTGGCAATTTCCAGCCTGCTCTCCCAGTTTTTTTGGCCATAATCACCAGGACCGAAATTAATGCCAAGGATCTTAATTTTCTGCTGGGGCATTGGGAAGGCGTCCGGAAGTTCGAAGCCCTCACCCTCCTCACCTATCCAGAAAACTTCACTCTTCTCATGATTGACCTTGGAGCCCGACGCTTCTGTATACTGTGCTATTAGAGAGGCCACCTCCTCCGCCTCATTTGTCCCAGAGACAATCACCGATACATCATCAGCATAGGCAATGACCTTCAGAGGAGGCTCACCAGGCACACCCAGAGGAACCCCACATAACATGCTGCTCTCGACCCTCCTTATAAAGGGATCGATTGCAAACACATACAGTAAGGGACTCAGAGGGCATCCCTGTCGCACACCAGAGCCAACTTTGAAAGGCCTTCCAACCCAACCATTAACAAGAGGGAAGCTCTCAGCCCCTTCATACAGGGTTTGTAGCCAATTAATGAACCGCCCTGGCAGGCCGTACTTACCAAGAAGCAGCCATAGGTACTCATGATTGACCCTATCAAAAGCCTTTGCCTGATCTAACGCCAACAAGTACTTTCCCCAGCCTGCAGCCCTGCATCGCTCCAAGGCCTCCCGGACAGCTAAAACCGCAGAGAAGGTGCTCCTACCTTGGATGGAGCAGTGCTGATGACGGGAAAGCAGTTGCTCCGCTACTGACGACAAGCGCCAGAACAAAATCTTTGCCAGTATCTTTCTATCGACATTGAGAAGGCTGATGGGGCGCCAGTTCTCAATCATCGAAGAGTCCTTTCCTTTTGACAGAAGGATCACAGCCGAGCGCCTCATGGAGGGAGGGAGGGAACCCTCTGCCAGACAGCAATTAAAGACCTCCACCAGATGTGGTGCCAGGATGGTCTTAAAACATTTATAAAATTCAGCTGTCAGACCATCTGACCCGGGCGACTTTTTGATGGCAAGGTGATCAATCGCACTTACCACCTCATCGGCAGTGACCGGCTCTGTCAAGCTAGTGATAGAACGGTCACCATTTTCCAATCCTGGAGTAGAATCCAGGAAACTTTCCATCTTTGCCCGGTCAAGAACCTTTCTGCCCAGGAGGTCAGCATAAAAGGACCTAATAATCTCCAGGATCCCAGATTTAGATCTCACCAGGGAACCTGTGCTATCCTTCAGACCAAGGACAGTCTTGAGAGCTGCAGCCTGTCTGCAATTCTGATAGGGATCGGGTGAGTGGTATTTCCCATAATCCCTTTCCAGAACCAGAGAAGCATGCCGGTCATACTGACACTTCCTGAGGAGAAGCTTGACTTTAGAGATTGCCCCTTGATCTCCACCATTCGAGACAAGGATGTCAAGTTTCCTCCGCAAGCGCTGGTAGGCAATGTATTTATTAAGCTGTTTTCTTTTTCCTAGGCCCCTGAAAAGCCCAGCAATTCTCATTTTGGTCAGCTCCCACCACTCAGACCTGCTGCTGCAAAAATCCTTAATGGAAACCTGTGCCTGAAAAAAATCCTCAAAAGATTGTCTTACCCCCTCCTCCTCAAGGAGAGCCGAATTCATCCTCCAGATGCCCCTTCCTCTAGGGGGTGTGTCAGAGGCATTCAAGACCATCGATAGCAAAAGGTGATCGGAGAACTCGACCGCCTGCAGCCGCGGAGGCTGAGAAGCCGAGCCCTCCTTCAAAAAAAACCTGTCTATTCTACTCTGACTGCTACCTCGCTGAAAAGTGAAGCCCGTGAGGTCTGGGGAGTGCTTAATGTGCACATCTTCCAGACCTGCCTCTCTAACCATGCTATTCAAAAAGAGACTATCGCAGCCCAGCTTGCCTTTGAAGCCTCTCCTGTCCATGGGCCTAGTCACGGTGTTAAAATCACCTCCAAAGACTACTGGCCGGGCTGTAAAAAGGAACGGCTTGATCTTTGTAAGGAGGCATTTCCTGTCCCACTTAGTTTGGGGTCCATAGATATTTATTAGGCGCAGGTCCTGCCCCCTTACAATGACGTCCAAGACCATGCACCTCCCGATCTCCACCTCAATGACTCGCCGACAAGTTACCATGTCGGTTTTAAAAAGCACCGCCACTCCGCTGTAAGGCTCGGCCGCAAGAGACCAAAAAGAGGGTCCGTGCCTCCACTCCCGCTTCACAGCGTGAAGGTCGGCCAGACTGGCCAATCTGGTCTCCTGCAAAAACAAAATGTCAGCATCAAACTGGCTGAGAAAAAATAAGGCCATAAAACGAGCGCTTACTGATTTAATGCTGGCAACATTAATGGTTGCCACCTTTATCGGAGGGGGAACTGCCATCAGAGTCATTCGGGAGAATGTCTCTTAGCCTTCCCTCCGGCCTCACTATCAGATCCCTCACGCTTACTGGAGGAGACTGGTGTTTCCTCCTCCATATCTGAGGCCTCAGAATCAAAAGAAGAAATCTCTATTGAGTCCTCAGAAAGTACCTCAAACCGGTTGAAGAGCTGCACCCCATGGCTCTTCCCCGGTTCTGGCACTCCATTGTCCTTTTTTCTTTTCTTTTTGGTAGCAAACCTGAGAGCAAGGTAATCCTGATCCTCGGGGGAGAGTCCAGACCACGCTGTCTTGGGATCTGAACTCCCACCCTGCTCAGAAGGGGGTGCAGGATCAGGATCACCTAGCCCCAGCCTGCGAGGTTTTACAGCAGGGGCCACAATTACTGGGACCCCCTTGGTACTTGCAGTGCCAGCCCCCCGGGCCGCCTCAGCTATTAAATTACTAGATCTTACATTGGTGGTTGCTGACTTGGGGGCAGACTGTGGATTCACCTTAGGGGCCCCTGCAGATGGTACAGGAGCGGGCGCCGGGGCCTCAGGAACCCCCAGCTGAGTGGGGGGAGGAACCGCAGACGGGGCAGCATGGGAATGTTCCTCCCTATCCAGCCGCAGCATTTCCTGCACCACTTCCCTGTCCAGGTTGTGCCAGGCCTCAGGACACTGACTATAAGGGTGGCCGAGCTGGTTACATAGATTACAGCGGATGGTATTGCAGTCCTTAGCCAAGTGTCCCAAGCCCTGGCACAACGAGCACCTAAGAAGCGAGCAGGAGGAGCTGAAGTGACCCTTGGCCCCACATTTATGGCAAACCTTGGGCTGACCAGGATAAAAGATGGTCAGCCGGTCACGGCCAATATAGGCAGAAGATGGCAAGTGGGTGACCTGGTTGCCATTCCTGCGGAGCCTCAGGGTCACTGACCAGCCCCCAGTCCAGATATCCCGATCGTCTAGGATCTTCTTCAGGGGAGTGAGAACATCACCATAACGCTTCAGCCAGACAGTCAAATCAGAAGGGGGAATGGACTCATTTCTAACCAGTATGGTAACATTTTTCACGAGCTGCTGTCTGGAGACCTGGATGGGAGTTAACCCCTTCCAGGCAGGGTCTTGCTTCAGCAGCTCGTACCGCTCCCAAAATAAATCCATCCCTTCTGGTCTGACGAAACTCAAGTCATGTTCTGCGCTCCCCACTGGACTGATCAGGGCAAAAATGTCTGCGGCTGCGAATCCCATGCCAAGGATGAGATCCACCACCGCCCGCCGGGTGATAACTGGCCCCTCCCCCTCCCACCTAAGCTGGACCAGGTTGCGCCTATTGAATCCGCTGGCAGGGGCGTTGGCCTCACTGGGCACAGATGCCCTTTCACCAGCAGCTTCTCCACCACGCCTGGCAACCTGGGCATAGGACACAGGGGACTGCACTGCAGCACCAACAGCATTATTGGCCCTACTCCCTGTGCCACCTCGCTGGATGAAATACAGGGCAGGGCGGACAGCAGGGGCCCCAGCATTAGGTGGCACAGTCTTCTTATTGTCCACCTGAGGTGCAGGTGAGGGGACAGTCACAACATCAGCAGCAGTCACAGCATCAGTCACAGCAGAAAGTCCAACAATAGAATTAACCCCTGTGGACTCAACCCCAGACACAGCAGCAGTAACAGGAGCAACAACATCAGTAACAGCACCCAAAGCAGCTGAAGCAGAAACAATAGAAGCCCTGCCAGCAAGACCCAAACCTGCGGGTGAGTCACCCATGGCCCCAGGCCCACCAAGTTCGGCGCACCCAGGAACCCGGATGGGTGCCAGGATGGTACTTACGGTTGGCGCCACCTCACCCTTTTCAGAGCAAGGAGCGCCACAGTCTTCTATACCCCCATGGCGCACTCCACAGGCTGGCTGGACAGATGGACGTTGTCCTTAGCTGGCATGGGCTCCTCAGGCTGGCGGCTGTTCTCTGGAAGATCTGCTCCAGTAGGGGCTTCCTGGATGCCCAGCGATGTCACGCACTCCCGATGTGTTGCCTCAGCAAGAAAGTCTTCCAATGCTGGTTCCGGGGCTCCCGGCTCTGCTACTGCTGCAACTTTGGGTGGAGGTACAGCTGGAGAATCCTCCACCATCGGGGTCTCATCCACATGGTCGGCCTCTTCCTCCTTCACAGTGGGGCCTGAGCGCTGCATGGACTTAAATCGCTCCTCGTTTTTATATTTTTCTTTAAAGGCCCCACTGCTTGCTTTAAGGGACGAAACAAGCTTTTCCTGCTGCCGGCATGCTGATTCAAGCTCAGCTAAGTCTGCTTTACTTGCCCGCCGATCCAGTCCCCGAACCTTGCTGGTGTCCATTTTCTTTTTCTTTAATGAGATTTTCATCTTGCACAGCTTCTCCTCCTCCTTCGCCACCATGCACAAATTACTGCACACACGGCTGCGAAAAGCTGACAAACTCTCACCGGGCTGGGGCACCGTGGTGTTACTAGCGCCGCTAGTGGAAGCAGTCCCGGGATCCGGAGGTTTAATATTCCTTCGGGGGTACCGGCGCGACTCACCCCCGGAATCATCCATGCTGCCTGGGGAGGCACTCCCAGGAAAGCCCAGGCTTCACAGGCCTCAGGTAATTAGGAGCAGTTGTGTGCTCTGGCTCTCACAGTGTGTGACCACACCCACCTAATTACCCTAATAGATTGTAAGCTCTTCTCCTTCTGTATCCTCCCTTATACCCTAATAGACACATTTATGAAAGTGAATCTGGTGAGCGACTCTAACAACGCCATGTAGCATCCGATGTATTGTTACAGGCAGCTCAGTGTATAGCGCCGGAGATCTAGCTTCCAGAGAGCGCCAGGTATTACCTTTCGCTCAGTGTCGCTCTCCCATACATTTCAATGGCCGTTCATTTACTTGTGTTTAAACAGCGTGTTTGACATTTTTTTGCTTCTCAAATCATTGTGTGACCTCTCCTGGGTGCAAACAAACACATTTAGAAACTTTTTGGACTTTTAATATTTTTATGCAGAATTGTCATTACAGGTCTGGCACTAAAGTGTCACAGTGTTAAAACAATGTAATTCCATGTGTTTTCGCTTTGTTACTGGTGGGTATGTGTTCAAAAACAGACTTTAATCACACAGCATCTGGCGCTCTATGCTATAGCAACCAGATTTAGAGCGCCGACGCTGTGTCCTTTTATGATAAGTATGGTGTGGAGCGCCGAGAGTCGGTTGCACTGAGCTGGCGCTACCTCACGCTCACTGCAATGCTGTACTGGTGTTAGAGCGCCGAACATACATCACATTCATCAATGCCGCCCAGGTTACTACAGCGACTGAGGCACTATGTTACAGCGCCCAATACATGTTTACAGCGTCTACTAGCGGTCACTCTAAGTGCCATTATACAGACGCTCATCTGCAGATACCTGGCGTTAGTAATGAATCAGCCTCTACGCAAATAATTTACCCTTTTTTCTTATCTGCTTCGCCTGATAAGTTCCTATTATTCTTATTAAAGCAGGACCATGATGTATGATATCTGCCTCATTATTTAGTGTGATATACGTTATCCAAAGCAGCACTGCTTTGCTGTCAGGATCAGTAACACGTGTGTACAGCTCGTCATCCCAAAGGTCTAACGCTACAAACAAGCTGCTATTTGGAACAGAAAACATTACAACACTAAAGTATTGTATAGTTAATGAAGTATAATAATGTGTTTCTCTTGCAAATCCGCACCTGTGTAAATGCTTTAACAATGATTAATTGTGTTTCCAGCGGCAAGCAACTACAGTCCTTGTACTAAAACAAATAAATATGGATTTTAGGCCATAACCTAGCAGACGCCCAGCAGACTAGAATGGACAGTGCAGACGCTTACCTCCTACAATGGCCTACCGCATGCAGCCATGCAGAGGGATTTCAAGAGGTGCACACAAATATTTATATCCACAGTAAACCTGATCTTAAAATAATAAAAATTCTGTAACAGTGATTTTGGATTCCACACACATATGTGTGTAATCCAATATCCGTTGGCCACTCACTTCTGCTATATTTACTCTCCTCCCTAGGAATTCAAGATCCTGCCCTCTCATGGCTTTCATCCTACCTCTCTGACCGCGCTTTTAGTGCATCCTACTCCAACACACCTTTACTCAACCGCTGTCTGTTGGGGTAACACAAGAATGCATACTGGGACCCCTCCGATTTTCAGTCTGCACCTAAGGTCTTGGCCAACTCATAAACTCATTCTACTGTAGCACAATCCTCCGTTATCTACCAGCAAACAGACTGGCAAACTATTTTTAAATCTGAAGCTCACGTCATCCACCTGTCCACTCATTTTTCTCGTACTGCCCTATTCTCTCAGTCCCTCCCGACACTGGCTGCCAACATCTGGAACAATTCAATTTAAACTCTTAATACTAACCTACGAATCCCCCTACGTCCAAGCCCTATCCAGCATTTCATCACTAGTCCAAACATACCAACCAAGTCTCCAATCTGCCTGCGACCTCCTCCTGTTCTCAAACTGGATGACCACTGGAAGACTCCGGTGTCCAGGACTTTACATGTGCTGCTGTACTCTTCTGGAAAGCTCTTCCTCGTGCAATTCAACACTATCCAACTCCTAAAACCTTAAAAAGCACCTTAAAACCCATCTATTTAGACAAGTCTATAATTTAGCTTAACCAAACAACTTTAGATTTTGTCACTTTTCAGAGCACTTGCTACCACGCTTAGTACATACTCTTTGTGACCCAACCTTTTGTCATCACCCTCATCAGTGACCGTCGCCACCTCAGTTGTCCCCATAGCCACTACTGCCACAAGCTCCCGGAACGCAGGCTCGGACTTCTGGGTGGGCGTGGCTTGTCATTCAATGTCGCTGGCAGGAGTCACAGGCCATGCCCCACCAGGTTGCCTGAACCGAGTCTCTGGGAACAGTGGGCAATGGCGGCTATGGGGACAACACCAGACGCAATGGTGGAGGCAGTGGCAAGGGCAGCAGAAACTGGTAATGTATATCTGTGTGAGTGTGTGTGTGTGTGTGTGTTTACATGTTTTTATGTTGGTGGGAGATGGCTGTTGTGGTGTGGGAGCTGAGAATGTAAGTTGTTTTTTACATTCGCCCCATAAGACGCACTGACATTTTCCCTCCACTTTGGGGAAAATATGATAATATAATAATAATAATAATAATAATAATAATAATAATAATAATAATTATTATTATTATTATTATTATTAATATATATATATATATATATATATATATATGGCTCATAATGCCCATGTATTATATGAAGTTTATTCATCAAGGGATAGCGGCAGGTAGTGCCTCATTCAGGCAGGTAGTGCCTTATTCATCAAGGGATAGCGGCAGGCAGCGTCTGGTGAACGCTGGGCGCTGTACGCAATACCACGATTCTGGTGAGCATCTCTAACAGCGCCATGTAGCGTCCGATTCAGAGCGTATAGTTCCGCCGCTCTAGCTACCAGAGCACCAGGTATTACCTATTGCTACCTGTCGCTCTCCTATACATTTCAATAGACGTTCCTTTTCTTCAGTTTGAACTGGGTTTTTTGTTTTTAACTTTTTTTTCTCTGAAATAATTGTGTGACCTCTCCTGGCCTAGAAAAATTCATTTAGATTTTTTATTTTTAGATTTTTTATTTTTTCATGCAGAATTGTCATCACAGGTCTGGCATTAAAGTATTAATGTCACAAATGCTAAAACAATGTAATTCCATGAGTTTTCGCTTTGTTACTTCTGTATATGTGTTCAAGAACAGACTTTAATCACACAGCGTCTACCGCTCTATGCTATAGCGCCCAGATTCAGAGCGCCTACGCTGTGTGAGTCTGTTTTTTTGATGAATATGCTGAGAGTCGGTCGCAATGAGCTGGTGCTACCTTTCACTCCCTAAAATGCTGTACTGATGTTAAAACGTCCAACATACATCTCATTCATCAATGCTGGCCAGGTTACTACAGCGACTGAGGTGCTCTGTTACAGCGCCCGATAGGCAATCACAGCATCTACTAATGGTCGCTCTAGGTGCTGCTATACAGATGCTTATCTGCCGATACCTGGCGCTAGTAATGAATCAGCCTGCCCATTGTTACTTTGTTACTTTGTACAGTATACAATGGCACTTTCTCTTACAGTACATTTCCTTTTTAAGCAATGCAACCATGGTCTTTGATGCGAATAAAGCAACATAATAAATAATAAAATCATCATATGTAGCTGTTGCCTGCTCCACAGGGCCACAAGGAAAGTCTTCTGTGGGGTGAAGCTACTTTCAGAGCCCTCTGTTTAGAAAGTCTCATCCAGACAGATTGGCTGTATTTAAAGTGACAGGGTGCTTTTTAGCGCTCTGTATCATTACGCTGGCTTCTGCCACTCTGCTCGCTGCTGCTGACAAGTTAAAACAGTTGAGTGGCAGGGAGATTACAGGGAGTTGTGAATCAATCTTGTCTGAGAAAATGACTTGAAGTGTAGGGCTGCAGCGTATACTTAGCCAGACACACACTCTCCGCCAGGCATCCCTGCCGTGCCAGCGCGGCGAGGACGCCACACCAAGAAAATGTCTGCTTCTTCCTAGACTCATTAACCCTTCTCATCCCCTCACTTCCAAAGCAATGGCTTAGATAATGCTATAAAGTCAATGGCAATCATGTACGTATAAGGCAGTTAGGCAGTTAGAAATAGAAAATGTATCCCCAAGCTGTTTCTCTTTCCCCTTTTTGGCTTCTACATGAAAACTTGTTTTCTGACAGGAATTATTTCCATCAAATAATATTCCCAGGTCTTTTTTACGTTCTTAATGACGCATCACAGCGCTATTTTGTGAAGAGCAATTTACTGCAACAGCTATTATTTTTACCTCTATATTCACAGTATGATATTACTAAACCATAAAACATGGCAATCAAGTGATGACTAACAGATATGATTTGGGTGTTCATTAAAGCAGAACAAAATCAAGAGGGGCGGTCCTGGAATCTAAAAATTTCCAGGGCTGGCTGCTGGCTTTCGCCTGGGCCACCCCAAATTGGAATGCCCAGAAACTGCCATTAACTTTCTAATTCAGAGCCAAGTGCAAATTTACTAATAAAAGTCAATGGCAGTGAGAATTCTCACCTGGCTCAGAATTGACCCCCCTAGTATACACATAAGGGCAGACTAGATGGACCGTATGGTCTCCTTCTGCTATCAACCTTCTATGTTTCTAGTGTCCACATCCGCTTATTGTAGCTCATCACCCTCTGCACAGAACTAAACCGGGGATCCTGACTATACTAGGTTTTGTTCCTTGCCCCCAAGGCTGCCTGGTTTGACCACCCCAACACATCGCCTAGTAAAACTAACTTTTCACCAGTCCTAGTATTTAGATTCCCAGATTTGTGACACTTGTGGTACACGTCCGGGTAATGACCTAACCCACCGTTGAGCTGAAACAATATTGTTGGGAGGGTGTGAAGAAACTTTATTGGGCTGGTTAATAAAGTGGCCCCCTAACCTCTTGTCCAAGAGACCAATTTGCTACATAGGAGTTTTTGGACTACCTCCTTTGTTGGGGGTTCTAAATTAGTAACCACACCCTCTTTTAATAGCTGAATATGATTAAATGTGCCTAATATACCAAAGTGTATTGCAAAATTATTTTATTGCTCACTATTAGGACGCAATTGACATATTACATTACATCAAAACCTACAAGCGTAGGTAACATACAATACAACAAATTATTCATCACCAGTTTAAGTTAAAAACACAATGTACAGTGGTCATTCCTGATAGGCATCTCACATATGCAGTCTTGATCTTTATTGACTTGTAACATCTAGTGGGGTATACTAGTTTCGCCGCAGGTGGCTTCATCAGTACCCATTATACTAGATATATTTAACTGTATGCAAGAAATACAAATAATTAAATAACTGTCAACACATAGTAATCTAATTTACAATATACTGGTTAAATTCATATGGCACAAAATGTTCAAAATTTTTTTGTTTTTGCTATTACATGAAGACCAGAGAGGAAGAAAAAGAAAAGAAGGGTAAAGGGAAAAATATTTACCTGGGATTTAGGAAGACTGATGCTCACTGTATGATCATATGACCAATTCCATTGCCCAAACGTCAGTATGAGGACCAACTTCTCATTTGATGATGGAAATGTTGAGGAAGGGTTGCCCAGTGGCTAATTAATTGTTGGACTGGCATGGCCACTATAAAAATCCTAATAATGTATAGAGAAGCTATTATAGTATATGTATTTACATGTTGTTTTAAGACTAGTGATGAGAAAAGACCCCTTAACCTGTTCGGCCGGTGTCGCCGTCACCAAAGAACCCAGTTGATTTGAGATGGTCACCAGGACCGGAGGAACGTCCCTAAATGAGGGACTAAGTGATTGAAGTAATTTTTAAGAAAGGACCACCACCTAAAGAAACTCAAAATACATCATAATGCCTTAAGTCGGTTCCGTGGACAAAGCCATATCCCTGTATATTTGGGTATGGCAAACGGGAGACACAAATTTCCCCCTGTGTGGTTAATACCACATATGTTTGATATGTCTGCAAGGACCTTTAAATGGTCACTGCGCCGTCGTGGAACCGTAAGGCATCAGTGTAACATTTGGCATAATCAGTTTAGGCTGGCTAACCTTAAAGATCTTTGTTGGAAACAACCTCCATGTCCCGGGGCGGATGCCTGCGTTGTGAAAGAGAGTGCCTGATCCGTGGAGCCCTCCTCCCCGCGAGCGATGACCTGACGCCGGGGAACAATCACACGTGCGCTATCCTCGCCAGCTGATGAACCGTCGCACTCAATGATGCGATTTTATGGAGGCGTGGTGAGCGCGCTGAACCTCCCAATGGGCACGTCGACAGCGCGCGCATCAGAGGGGGCAGAGCTTCCCAAGCTGCTCACGTGACGCAAGAACGTCACCGTAGCAGCTGATGCCTAAGAAGGAAAAGGGCAATAATCTGATGCGCGCTTGTCAGGCTCAGGGGAGGTTGTACGGCATCCGGCCATACGTTTGCTGTCATTTTTGCCAGCGCTGAGTCACGGGAGAAAGAAAAGCATACCTCTTAACATTATAGATGTTTTTAGGGGTTTCATTTGAAATCGGGCTATATTAGCCCTATTTTGATGAAGATAAAAAAAGTGTTTTCACCAGTCCTACCAGAGCCATTTGTCATGTGCTCTGCATATGGCTCTGTACGCGACAATCTGGAGGGGAAGCAGCCGCACTCCCGGCCCCAACCAACAGTATCCAACAGTAACCAACAGTGGCAAAACTTTGAGATTCCAGGCCCAGTTTTTTTCCGCTTCCAGGGACGCCAAGGTTCCCTACAACTTTTACAGATAATCTTGACAGTGGTGATGAGGATCCCATCATCCCGTTACAATGTACAGGTGGAATAAGCCCATCAACCAGCTTAAACTGTGCAGCATAGCGGCTGTACAACCTGAGCCACACAATCCGGTTGGCTGTAGGTGCGAGACATTATTTACGCTGTCAGATTGGCTACAGACAGGACTACAGAAAAGATGGCTGCTGCTCAAATGAGTGAGGACGCTCCTAGTGCCAGCTTGACTCATGGGAGCGGCAATCATCTTTTTGAAGCCTCAGCCATAGCCGATTTGACAGCTGAAAGAAAGCCACATGGGCCAATGGGATTGTGGGGCTCAGGTGTGTTGTACAGTTGCTTCCTGCTGCACACTATGCAAAAATTTAAAAAATTAAAGCGCCCATCCCCCAACCGAGTCACTATTTTGCCTCTGGGGGGCCATTGACAGGCATGATGAATGAGAAGTGGGGGGGCCGGGGGCTCCGAAGAGGCAAAATCACCCCCCCCCCAAAGTTCAGATCCTCTTTGATTTCAATGGGGACTGGGTTCGTTCAAGTTTGTGTATCCAAACCAAACTTTTGTTCAAAGTTTGGCTAAACTTGTCGACCTTGAAATTCTATACACTGTTTCTAACTATACACTGTTCGAGGTTTCAGTAGCAATGACAAATATTTAGATAAAACCCCATTACATAGTTCTGTCCATATAACCTGGTTTGCTTCCTAACATTGAACAACATGACCATACCAACATTTATTTTGGGATTTTTTTACTGTAGTGTATTAACATATAATGTTATGTTTTAACATGGAGCACACCATAATGCAGACCTTAACTAGACATTGCAAAATTGAAAAAAAAAATCACAAATCCCACAGCCCCATCTTCATACACGATACTGAATCATTGTCAGCACATTTGCTCCTGCATCCATTCAAAGCTGAAACACATCATCGATTTTTTCCTGGTGGAGGCCATCTTGGAGAACAGAGGAGGCTTCTTCCTTTCCCAGTATATCAGCCATGATGGTGCCTGGTGCCTGCGGACCAACAGTCAAAAATGACCACCACAACAAACAGTGCTCAAATATGTCCCTCCCCGGGGCATTTTAGATTGCAGCACAAAAAATTCATTTACCATTTTCTAACTCATTTTTTATAACAAGATGGCGGTTCATGGACAAACAGGAAGTGCTTCTGGGCTTCCTGTTACTGTGCATTGTCAGTTATGTCAGTTGGTAGAGGAAGCTCCAAAATGGCTGCTACCTTCTTTTTCTAACTGTGCCAGGCTGTTGATCCGGTTTAAGTGACATAACCCACAATGCAAAACATTAGCAATGTAGCGTCCTTTCCACTTTACAGGCCACTGGCAGATCTATAGGACTTCACTGAGGGGGGGGGGGATCGACCATGGCAGAAGAAACAAACAGGTCAATGAATTTTTATGTGCAGCAATCCAAATTGCCCCGGGCAAGGATGCATACGAGCACTGTTTGTTGTAAGGCCAGTGGTCTGGCTTAAGTAAATTAAGTAAATGTAGTAATACTGTACATAATGTTGCTATTGGGGCAACTTAAAAATTTATTTTGTTTTACATATGTTGCCACACTATACGCAGGGACCTTATAAACAAAATGACCAAAACATACTTTTCATATGTGTTTTAAAGGGTTAAGTCTGTGTCGCTTCTCTGATTATGACTTTCACTGGCATCATGTCTTCCAAATAATCTTAGTAATTAAAGTTGGTACATCGCTCAAGTTGCCGTGGTAACAAAGATCACGGTTTGTTACATTCTGCCAGGATCTAGGAATTGCTACTTTATTGAGATCTTGTTTCCAGAATATGAACAAATAATGGCAACAGCTGACTGACATTGCCTGGGCGGTATGTCAAAATGTATTGTCTTTCCCGGCAGGCGCAACTCACTCCTATCAGTCAGAAGGCATGGCAACGGGTGGCACTTCATATTATTTTATATTGCAAACTTTGGTAGAGGGTAATATTTGTTAATGAGCCATTACTTGTTCTGTTGCATTTATATTGCCAGCTCTGTCAATAAACTCTGAATAAGCACATTGGGGCCACTTTCTTACTTGCAAAATGGAAATGGAATAGAAGTGAAAAATGTCAGGCTGAACCTGAAATACCAACAAAATAATGGGGAACAAATGTGAACAATCATTTATTTTAGACAGTAATTTTATCTGGTTAATCATATGCTTTTACTTTTATAAAAAGTGGACCTAAAACATCATCATGGGTCTGCTTTAAAGAGGACCTCCGGTCAAAAAAGTTGAGGTAAAGAGAATTTTCAGGCAAAAGGTCAAAAAAGTAAACAGCAGCTTACCTTGCCAAGTGGTCCTCCAGTGCTGTGCCTCCTCTCAGCTTGGTGCCTTGAACGAGAAAATATACTTTGGCCCTTATTTAACAAGGGATAGCGCCAGGTAGCGAATGGTGAGCGAACGGTAATGACGGTCACCGCCACGAGAACGCCGGCTCCCCTCCGCAATCACACATTTATCAAGCCGATCCTGCTTAGCGACTGACAGAGCGCCAGATAGCGAATCATTCATCATTATTCCAGCCTCACCCCACAGCGCCAGCGAGTGACCTTGAACAGCGACAGGTATGACCTCTCGCTACCTGGCGCTCTCCAATGCATTTCAATGGAGCAATCTTTAAATATTCTTAATTAATTGCTATTAATTTTTTTTTTTTTTTTTAAGTGTCAAAAATTCTGTGACCACTTCTGCAATGTTAGATATTTTTTTTAAGGTTTAAAAAAAAAAAATAAATAAAATTTGTGCAGAATTGATATTACAGGTCTGATATTAATGTATTCATATTACAAAATGTTTTGAAAAACTTGTTTTTTTTTTATCCAAAAATATGGTTGTTTGGGGGTTAAAAACTACTTTTAACCCATCGCCGCCAGCGCTCTGGGGTTTAAACAAGCATTTCACTGCGCGAGAATTTTTTGAGCGTGATTTGTTAATGAATATGGTGGGAGCCGTTCGCTATGGCCATTCGCTGTCATGCGCTCCCATACAGCGCGGAACCTGTCAAATAGCGACTCCTCACCCAATATTCAACATTACGGCAAACCGACTGAGTCGCTATCAACTACAGAACAACGGTCAAGTACAGCGACTACTAGTGGGCGCTCTGAAAATGCCGCTACTGTCGCTCATCTGTCGCTACCTGACGCTATTAATGAATCGGCCTCTTTGTCATCTGCCCCTCTAGTGCCAACCTGCTGATGTGGACCACCAATACTAGCTCGAGGAGATAGTCCATACCACGCCCCCTCTGTGTTAATGGTTTAAGTGGCACTCTCAGAGCTGCCATTCAAATACAACATAGCAAGAGCTCTCTCTCCCAGCGTCACCCCACCCATTATGCTGATTATTATGCAGCATCACAGCTCCAAGGGCCACACCAACATGCCTTCAGAGGAGAATTCATAAGGTGAAACTCCAACTTTGATATCTCGTCCATTTATTCTTCAATTTTACAATGGAAACAGTTGGGGACTATGCCAAATGTAGCCCGACACAATGGGCAAACAATTGGCTTTGCCTGAAATAGCACCTTTCCCCTAAACCTCTATCTTATGGCCAGTTACATAAGCTGCTTAAAGTGGACCAAAATCCAGCATCAGCAGCCCTGGAGTATTTAAGACTACAAAGCCACCTGATTCACCCCAATTTAGGATGCCCTGCTGTGTGAAACCCCCCAAGTCCCCAGTAAAAACCTACCTTCTCCCCATTCCAACTGTGCATGTCGCCGACGCTGTAAACTATTGAAATACCTTTCGCCGGATGCACCTCAGGCATTTGAATAGCAGGCTTAGAGGCTAGCACAGATGTGGCTGCTGGCTCGCTCAGTTCCGCACATTTCCGCTATCCTTTTTATGGCTACAATCAGCCAGTAGCCGAAATTGTCAAGTGCAGCTGAGCATGCTGAATGGATGAGAGGATGCGAATGCGCCTCAGGACAAGGGAAAGGTGACAGCGGGGCATGCCATATTGGGGGGCCTTGGGGAAAAGGACCAAAACCGGCGATACTTTAAAGGGATCCCCCAGTCACCTACTTCCGCGACCCTTGCTTGGACTGGTTATTCTAACTTTCTTTATCCCCCACTCCCCAAGCACCCCCCCAAACCCACATTAAACAGAATACTCAGAAGCGTATGCACCCAACACCAAAGTTGTTCCTGTGGACGTATGGAGCGCAGACCAAGTTAGTATGTCGGCATGGTTTTCAGGCTTTTTTAAGGGATAACAGGAAAGTTATTTTCTGAATAATGAATCCTAAACATAAAGAATCTGCTACAACTTGCAACTCACACATTTGTTTCAAAGGAAATTGAACCAGAGACCATGGCCAATGGTAACATTTTTCTTAACTCTTTAACTTAATTGGATACAAAAAGAAAAATGTTTTTTGACAAATGACAAATCTGATAAACAAGGTGGGGTACCCACAATGTTGGGGCCCCCTGACCTCATGGGCCCTGGTGCAGTGGCTTGCCCTGCACCCCCTATAGTTACGCCAGTGCCGGAGAACAATAAATGAACAATGTTTTACTCATTTCATGGAATGTACTGATGCCATATCCTTTTGGATTATTTTCTGCAAAGGTAGAAATGCCTGATTTTAGACATGCATAGGGTCCTAATAGCAAGCAGATGGGTAGCCCTAATTGAAATGCACAGTGGGGAATGCAGCACCACTTTGGGGTTCATTCAGCACCAGGTGCAAAAAGTACACTTTGGATTGAAAAGTGGCAAAAAATAAAATGGAAGTGTAGTAATGGATAGAGATGAGCGAGTAGTGAAATATTCGAAATTTCGAATTTCGATTCGAATAGACCGCGTTACTCGACTACTCGACCGAATATCGAATCCCATTATAGTCTATGGGAAAAAAATGCTCGACACTTGGAAATCTCAATTCGACCACTTGGAGGTCACCAAGTCCACCCTGAAACATCAGAAAATGATGCCAACACTGCTGGAATGCAACTGGGACAGCAGGGGAAGCATGTCTGGGTGCATATAACGCGCCCAAGTCGCACTATTACGCCACTATCACAGCCACTCTACAATACACTCCAAACACAATATAACTTCTACGTAAAGTGAGACAAGACAAGGAAACCTTCTTTCCTCTACATTGCCATGGACCCCAAGCCAAACTGTACAAAAAAGAAGAACAAAATTCTGCACCCCTTAAAATCACGTTGCCTATGACAACCACAGATGGCATAGGCAAGGGGGAAAATAAATAGACCCCACCCCTAATTGTCATTGTGTGTGTGTGTGTGTGTGTGTGAGATGTGGTCAGACATGTCCTCTTGTGTCATTGTGTCACCCCAGCAGTAAGGGAAGCTTAAAGGAGGAGGTTTGTTACAGTGTGTTACCCCAGCAGTAAGGGAAGCTTACAGGAGGAGGTTTGTTACAGTGTGTCACCCCAGCAGTCAGGGAAGCTTACAGGAGGAGGTTTGTTACAGTGTGCCACCCCAGCAGTAAGGGAAGCTTACAGGAGGAGGTTTGTTACAGTGTGTCACCCCAGCAGTCAGGGAAGCTTACAGGAGGAGGTTTGTTACAGTGTGTCACCCCAGCAGTAAGGGAAGCTTAGAGCTGAGACCTCTTAAAAATTGTGTGGAGGCCCAAGATCTGAGACCTCTTAAAAATTGTGTGGAGGCCCAAGAGCTGAGACCTCTTAAAAATTGTGTGGAGGCCCAAGAGCTGAGACCTTTTAAAAATTGTGTGGAGGCCCAAGAGCTGAGACCTCTCAAACATTGTGTGGAGTCCCACGAGCTGAGACCTCTTAAAAATTGTGTGGAGGCCCAAGAGCTGAGACCTTTTAAAAATTGTGTGGAGGCCCAAGAGCTGAGACCTTTTAAAAATTGTGTGGAGGCCCAAGAGCTGAGACCTCTCAAACATTGTGTGGAGTCCCACGAGCTGAGACCTCTTAAAAATTGTGTGGAGGCCCAAGAGCTGAGACCTCTCAAACATTGTGTGGAGTCCCAAGAGCTGAGACCTTTTAAAAATTGTGTGGAGGCCCAAGAGCTGAGACCTCTTAAAAATTGTGTGGAGGCCCAAGAGCTGAGACCTTTTAAAAATTGTGTGGAGGCCCAAGAGCTGAGACCTTTTAAAAATTGTGTGGAGGCCCAAGAGCTGAGACCTTTTAAAAATTGTGTGGAGGCCCAAGAGCTGAGACCTCTCAAACATTGTGTGGAGTCCCACGAGCTGAGACCTCTTAAAAATTGTGTGGAGGCCCAAGAGCTGAGACCTCTTAAAAATTGTGTGGAGGCCCAAGAGCTGAGACCTTTTAAAAATTGTGTGGAGGCCCAAGAGCTGAGCACTTATTAGTGCTGCAGCTACGGCTGCTTTAGTGAGGGGTAGCTGCTGCTGCTGGAATAGGGACAGAAAGACTTCAGTGGTGTATTACCACCTATATACAAAACTATATACACTCTGCTCAAAACGGCTGCTTTAGTGAGGGGTAGCTGCTGATGCTGGAATAGGGACAGAAAGACTTCAGTGGTGTATTAGCACCTATATACAAAACTGTATTTTGCACTACTGTTTTGTGTCCTCTGTGCCAACAAAACACTGTTTTATACACGGTGCGTATAGGCACCATTTCACCTTCTGGCAGTATACGGCTGTATAGCCAGGTGTTTTTCTTAAAAATATTTTTATATTTGGCACTACTGTTTTGTGTCCTCTTTACCAACAAAACCTTGTTATATACCCGGTGCGTATAGGCACCATTTCACCTTCTGGCAGTATACGGCTGTATAGCCAGGTGTTCTTCTTAAAAATATTTTTATATTTGGCATAACGCGTGGCCAAAAAAGTAAAACGTCTGAAATGCGGAGGGCTAGCGCAAAGGGACGTGGACGAGGACGGGGGCGCGGAAATGCTGGTGGGGGCGAGGATCTGTTATTAACACGGAGTGAAAGGTTCCTAGTGACAATGGGTTCTCAAGTCCAGAAGAAACCCCCGACCATGTCTCTTCCCTCGGCGACATATTGAATCCTTAGGGGAATTCTGGATAGGTTATTACCCGAAGATGAATACAGAAGATCTTACCTAAGCAATAACAAACTGCCTCTACTCTTGCCCACACTAGATTTGACTCTGTATGGCAGTCTGTGCTTGTGCCTGGAATAGATTTAATGAGCCTTTTAAAAAATTGGCAATAGTTATGAGTACCATGATTTTTTCAATTGGTCTTATGTTGGTCTATTTCCTTTATGTCTTCCTTTTCCCCTTCATTCCCCCCTCTTCCCCTCTTTTTTTCCTTCCCTTTCCCCTTCCCTTTTTTGTGTTCCCCCTTTTCCCCCTTTTTTTCTATCCCCCTCCTCCCCCTCCCCCCTCCCTCCCCCTCCCCCCCTCCCCCCCCCCCCCTTTTTCTCTTCCTGGTTTATGGTGTTCATGTATGCACGGTTGCTACTTGCCGTATGGACGGCATATGATAAGTATTGGTTAATAGGAAATAATCTGTTTGAGTTAGGTCTATAAGGCTGAATTGTCATCATATGTAAAAGTATTTCCTTTAATAGGTTGTTTATATTTGTGATATTTTTCCAGATATTGATATGGATCCAGACATGTTGTTTTTATTCTACCTGCTCATGGGTATTGGTTTTAAGCGGACATATGGGTGGCGCCCGTTAGTGAGGGGCGCCCTGTGCGCCCACTCGCGAGCGCTTGCACCTGGGCTGAGTGCAACTTTTGTTGCACCTGGCCGGGTGCGGGGGGTCACGGGATCGGCGGGTGTGCTTGCCGCCTGGGTGGGGTGTTTGCCGTGGCAGTATATGCTCGTTCCTCATACTTAATTGGATATCCACACAGAATCATGATAAAGTATTGTGTGTGACAGACAGGTCTCAGGCTGACTCTGGCCCGTCACAACATGGACCCACCCCCCGTGTTAAAGATTGACAACTTTAGCTAACAGATCAGTCATTCACAGCTGCCATTTCCGGTGACATCTGACGTCATTTCCGCCGCGCCGGATGGTGCTGGGACGCAGATGCGTTCCATCAGCACCTGTTAGATGGCGCGAACCGTTCCCATGTGCTTCAGGTATTTAAGTTGGTACTTTTTATTTTGATTTCCTTCACCCAGCGAAGCGGCACGGGCGGCCGCGTTCGAAGGTGTCCCTGCTGGTTATCCCCCACTCCTTACTTTACGTGATACACTTTGTTGCCTGGCTGAGTATTTTATTCTTTTTCTATGCCTTGTTGATTTTGTGGATTCAGATTTTGAGATGTTCCCTTGCAATGGGTATTTGTGTCCATGACCAATATTACTGAACACTTGGTTTTCAGCACTGTTTTAAAGCACTGCCTAGAGTTCTGGGCACTGCTTTAAAACACTGTAATTTTAATAACACTGTTTACATTTTATACTTCATTCTCACTGTGGTTTATATTATATGCATTGATATTCACGTTGGTTATAGAATTTTGTTCACATAGTAGTATAAGTGTTTGTCAGTTTAATTGATTATTATTGCTTGATTGTTATTAATAATCATGTTCATTATGCACTGTCACTTTATTATATTTTATTAGTTAGTTAGAGGTTCTCCCTCCTCCTCTCCTTTTTTTTCTTCCCCCTTGTTGTGGGGCAGAGGAGGTGGGGGTTTTTGTGCCGGCACAAAATTAGCAATTCTTAGGTTTTTTACACGTATTTATACTTTAGGAGTTACCCAGATATTATTTGCTGTGTGTGCAGCACTGGATGAATTTTGGGGATACACAGTAATTTTAATGTGTTTGTATCTTGTCTTGTGTGTTATGTCCTTGTTTGGATTCATGTAATTCTTAATAAAAGGTAGTTTATTCTTATTAAATTTATTGGTGCTCCTGCTATTTGGGTTTCTGGGCTTTGCCCCATGAGCCTATCTTTTTTGGTTGGATATTTATTCTTTGCAGTGTAGCACAAACATTGTAAATCACGGGCGGTGCACCACTTTGTCACATGCTATTCCGTCCCTAGCCGCCACTATTTTTCCCGGTGTGGCGTCCCCGCCCTGCACCAGCACGTGTCGCGTAACATCAGGCGGACCCTGAGGTACGCAGTCAGCGCAAAGGTCCACTTGACCACCGACTCGTGGACAAGCGCTTGCGGCCAAGGACGCTACATCTCTTTGACGGCACACTGGGTGAATGTTGTGGAAGCGGGGACGGCCTACATACCACCCCTGCCCAAGATTGCCAGCACGGGTTCTGATAGACCCCCCTCCTCTTCCTCCTCCTCCTCCTCCTCCTCCTCTGCCTTAACATCGCCCTCAGCCCCTAGCTGGAAGCGTTGCAGCACTGGCACGGGGAGACGTCAGCAGGCGGTGCTTAAGCTCATCAGCTTGGGCGACAGGAAGCACAGCGCCGCAGAGGTGAGGCACACCATATTGCAGCAGACAGAGATGTGGCTGTCGCCGCTGCAGCTAGGACCAGGCATGGTCGTGTGCGATAACGGCCGTAACCTGGTGGCGGCTCTGGAGCTTGCAGAACTCAATCACGTACCATGCCTGGCCCACGTTTTTAATTTGGTAGTACAAAAGTTTCTAAAGACTTACCCCAACCTGGCAGAGCTACTGGTCAAAGTGCGGCGCTTGTGCGCTCACTTTCGGAAGTCAACTGTAGCTGCTGCTAGCTTAAAAAAAATCCAGCAACGCCTCCATTTGCCTCAACATCGGCTGTTGTGCGACCTGCCCACTCCCTGGAATTCCACCTCTTGCATGTTGGCCAGGGTGTGTGAGCAGCAGAAAGCATTGATGGAGTACCAGATGATGCATCCACGCGTGCCTCCAACTCAGCTCCCTCAGTTTGCCAACCACGAGTGGCCATGGATGGCAGACATATGCGATGTATTGCGTATCTTTGAGGAGTCCACTAAGAAGGTCAGCAGCGAGGACACTATAGTGAGCGTAACCATCCCGCTCCTAGGCGTCCTTAAAGAATCGCTCATCGCAGCTCATTGCTGTATTAATGAAAAAAATTATGGCTCACGTCTTGGGCTTAATACAATCAATTTTTAAGAGGTCTCAACTCTTGGGCCTCCGCACAATTTTTAAAAGGTCTCAGCTCTTGGGCCTCCACACAATTTTTAAAAGGTCTCAGCTCTTGGGCCTCCACACAATTTTTAAAAGGTCTCAGCTCTTGGGCCTCCACACAATTTTTAAAACATAGCAGCCCTAATAAGGGTAGCTGGTATATATGGTGGTAAAAGCGATATTCTGAGCTTCTGGGGCCCTGCCTGCCTACATAGGATATGAGCTATATACTGTTCAGCGTAGTAGCCCTAATAAGGGCTCTTAATGACTCTCTTGTCTTCTGGTAGCTGGTATATATGGTGGTAAAAGCGATATTCTGAGCTTCTGGGGCCCTGCCTGCCTACATATGAGCTATATACTGTTCAGCATAGTAGCCCTAATAAGGGCTCTTAATGACTCTCTTGTCTTCTGGTAGCTGGTATATATGGTGGTAAAAGCGATATTCTGAGCTTCTGGGGCCCTGCCTGACTACATAGGATATGAGCTATATACTGTTCAGCATAGCAGCACTAATAAGGGCTCTTAATGACTCTCTTGTCTTCTGGTAGCTGGTATAGATGGTGGTAAAAGCGATATTCTGAGCTTCTGGGGCCCTGCCTGCCTACATAGGATATGAGCTATATACTGTTCAGCGTAGTAGCCCTAATAAGGGATTAATGACTCTCTTGTCTTCTGGTAGCTGGTATATATGGTGGTAAAAGCGATATTCTGAGCTTCTGGGGCCCTGCCTGCCTACATATGAGCTATATACTGTTCAGCATAGTAGCCCTAATAAGGGCTCTTAATGACTCTCTTGTCTTCTGGTAGCTGGTATATATGGTGGTAAAAGCGATATTCTGAGCTTCTGGGGCCCTGCCTGCCTACATAGGATATGAGCTATATACTGTTCAGCGTAGTAGCCCTAATAAGGGCTCTTAATGACTCTCTTGTCTTCTGGTAGCTGGTATATATGGTGGTAAAAGCGATATTCTGAGCTTCTGGGGCCCTGCCTGACTACATAGAATATGAGCTATATACTGTTCAGCGTAGTAGCCCTAATAAGGGCTCTTAATGACTCTCTTGTCTTCTGGTAGCTGGTATATATGGTGGTAAAAGCGATATTCTGAGCTTCTGGGGCCCTGCCTGCCTACATAGGATATGAGCTATATACTGTTCAGCGTAGTAGCCCTAATAAGGGCTCTTAATGACTCGCTTGTCTTCTGGTAGCTGGTATATATGGTGGTAAAAGCGATATTCTGAGCTTCTGGGGCCCTGCCTGACTACATAGAATATGAGCTATATACTGTTCAGCGTAGTAGCCCTAATAAGGGCTCTTAAGGACTCTCTTGTCTTCTGGTAGCTGGTATATATGGTGGTAAAAGCTATATTCTGAGCTTCTGGGGCCCTGCCTGACTACATAGAATATGAGCTATATACTGTTCAGCATAGTAGCACTAATAAGGGCTCTTAATGACTCTCTTGTCTTCTGGTAGCTGGTATAGATGGTGGTAAAAGCGATATTCTGAGCTTCTGGGGCCCTGCCTGCCTACATATGAGCTATATACTGTTCAGCATAGTAGCCCTAATAAGGGCTCTTAATGACTCTCTTGTCTTCTGGTAGCTGGTATATATGGTGGTAAAAGCAATATTCTGAGCTTCTGGGGCCCTGCCTGACTACATAGAATATGAGCTATATACTGTTCAGCGTAGTAGCCTTAATAAGGGCTCTTAATGACTCTCTTGTCTTCTGGTAGCTGGTATATATGGTGGTAAAAGCGATATTCTGAGCTTCTGGGGCCCTGCCTGCCTACATATGAGCTATATACTGTTCAGCATAGTAGCCCTAATAAGGGCTCTTAATGACTCTCTTGTCTTCTGGTAGCTGGTATATATGGTGATAAAAGCGATATTCTGAGCTTCTGGGGCCCTGCCTGACTACATAGAATATGAGCTATATACTGTTCAGCGTAGTAGCCCTAATAAGGGCTCTTAATGACTCTCTTGTCTTCTGGTAGCTGGTATATATGGTGGTAAAAGCGAAATTCTGAGCTTCTGGGGCCCTGCCTGACTACATAGGATATGAGCTATATACTGTTCAGCATAGCAGCACTAATAAGGGCTCTTAATGACTCTCTTGTCTTCTGGTAGCTGGTATATATGGTGGTAAAAGCGATATTCTGAGCTTCTGGGGCCCTGCCTGACTACATAGGATATGAGCTATATACTGTTCAGCATAGAAGCACTAATAAGGGCTCTTAATGACTCTCTTGTCTTCTGGTAGCTGGTATAGATGGTGGTAAAAGCGATATTCTGAGCTTCTGGGGCCCTGCCTGACTACATAGGATATGAGCTATATACTGTTCAGCGTAGTAGCCCTAATAAGGGATTAATGACTCTCTTGTCTTCTGGTAGCTGGTATATATGGTGGTAAAAGCGATATTCTGAGCTTCTGGGGCCCTGCCTGACTACATAGAATATGAGCTATATACTGTTCAGCGTAGTAGCCCTAATAAGGGCTCTTAATGACTCTCTTGTCTTCTGGTAGCTGGTATATATGGTGGTAAAAGCGATATTCTGAGCTTCTGGGGCCCTGCCTGCCTACATAGGATATGAGCTATATACTGTTCAGCGTAGTAGCCCTAATAAGGGCTCTTAATGACTCTCTTGTCTTCTGGTAGCTGGTATATATGGTGGTAAAAGCGATATTCTGAGCTTCTGGGGCCCTGCCTGCCTACATATGAGCCATATACCGTTCAGCGTAGTAGCCCTAATAAGGGCTCTTAATGACTCTCTTGTCTTCTGGTAGCTGGTATAGATGGTGGTAAATTCGATATTCCGAGCTTCTGGGGCCCTGCCAGCGACAGCCTGTCTTTCCCTGCTGTGAGCGTCTGTCCCTCACTAAGTTCAAGCTGCTAATGCTGACGAAGAGGAAGTGCTGAGTTTTGTATATTCGAGGTCACATGGTTTTTCCAGCCAATGCGTGTAGACGCCGTTCTCGCTATGCCAGCGTCCTCCCAGGACCTGTCCCACCCCCCCTGCATGGTGATTGGTGTAAAAAACGCGCCAGGGAAGGTGGGAGGGGAAACGAATTGTGAGTGCGCCATCGCCGCTGTACTCGATCGAAATCGAGTATGACGAACAGCGTAGTATTCGATCGAATACCGGCTCGGTCGAATACTACTCGCTCATCTCTAGTAATGGACAATCAAAGTATATGCCACACTTTTTGCTCCTGGTACTAAAGCAGACGAGTGACATGGCACCAGGTGCAAAAATGCACTTCTAATTTTTACCATGTGCCATTCACTCTAATTGTCTACCTTGTCTACCTAGGAGTTGATTCAGCACCACTGTACTTCTAGTTTATTTTTCACCTAAAGTGAACTTTTTCCTCCTAAGTGTACTTTTTGCCCCTGGCGTTGCATCACTCATTTTGTTGGAAGATCAGCATTTTATCTGTAAGAGTTTATCAACTAAATAGGATGGATATTTATTAAATCAGTTCTTTTGTGTTTTTCTCTTTTTAAATCTGATTGTTGATTACTGGCTTTACATTCATGTGCAGTCTACTTCAGTTCATCATTTTTTTGTTTCAATCACAGGGCTTTGCTGTGATTCAATGATCTATATCTTTTTCTACAATTTCTAGTAAAAGGTAGAATTCCTAACTTTGATCACCTAAATTGTGTTTCATTGTAGCTAAATGTAATTTATGGCGTCACATTTGCAGCAGGCCAAAACTATGCCCCTACAGCAAAAATCATTGTTAATTTTGGGGCAGGAGATAAAGGCATCCACCGACATGCACAATGCTGTCACCATAGGTGATGACAGACTGGAATGTGATTAGACACATGGCCCTATTTAATGTTAATAAAAAGCAAAGCTTTGAAATGATCTTAATAAACAGCTACAGCTTTGTAAGTATTGGCACTGTGACAGCAAGGTGTGTTTTCCTGCCCTTTGCTTTTCTAAGGGTTAACATACATCACCATGCATTAGCCAAACATCCCCAGCCTTAATATCATAGCTCAGAATTGAGAGTGCCAGAATGTAGGCAGTTGTACCTGTTCTGACTTGGCATGTTCACTAATTAACTTAGGGATTTAATAATGACTCCCAAGATCGTTATTGAACCTTAGTCGGTATGAAGTTAAATCTTTATTGGTTATTAAATTACACTGATGACACGATTAAGTTTAATCCAATTAACTGCAAGGTCTGCTGATGTGTGTGTTATTTTAGGCATTGGTGTCTTAATTTCAGGGCTCTACTAGGAGTATTGGCTGGATTATTGTTGTAGCCAGGGCTGCTATTAGGACAGGGAAAGTCTGTTCCCAAGGGTCCTGGGTCCCACCAGTCATTTATGCTTTTATCATTTTTTTATCATGCCAGTAGCAGTGGCCAGTTTCCGACCTAGAGTTAGGGAATTGGCCTTGGGACTAGAGGGTGGCAGATTCAATTCCCGGCCATGGGACATGTCTGAAGTGCCCTTGAGCAAGGCACCTAACCCCCAGTTGTTCCCCAGGTTCTGACTTTAGGGCAGCCACCGTTCCGTTCACTGCCCCATAGTGCGTTATTTCACTGTGTGTAGCCACTGTGTGTAATTTACTTGTGTGTAGTCACTAATATAAGGGTCAATTCATGGTTGGTGCGCAAAAACGCTCAGACAGAAAGCCTGAGGGGAATGATTCATGGCTTTGTGCAAATGCCGGCCGCACATGCGAAGCACCACTTTGCGCCCTCCGCAAGGAAAATCTGCAGTTTTGAAGCACAAATGGCCCTGCCCCAGGCACATTTGGCTGGCTAAGCGTTTAACTGCTCACGATGGTCCCCCGTGTTTCACCCCTTTCCTTTACTGTTTCTCCCCAGTGATCTCTCCAGCTTCTGTGTTTTCTGCGAAGCTCTATTCACCATTTCGGAGTGTATTCTCTGGAGAACCTGTGTTCTCCATTTTTCAGGTGGGTGTTTTTTTGGGGGGGATATTTTGATTCCAGTTAACCCTTAACATTTTTCACCCAATGTTTTGTCCCAGTTGTTTTCTTTAACCCTTCCCCTGTCTGGTTTGCATATTAATGCTTAATAATTTAACTATTTTATTGTTTGTGTTTTTGCTAAACATTGGGGCCTAATATCCACATTTTTCTGGTTTTGACCTTAATTTTTGTGATTTTTGACAACTTTTTATAATTTTTTTCCAACAAAAACCACAAAAAAAGGGTTCAAATCCCTAAAAAAAAGAACTTGCGGCTGACACTTTAATTGTACAAAAACATGCAGGACATTGCCGGCATGTGTTTTCAGAATGAAATAAGGCTGTTACTCATTGGAACTGGCAGTTTCCTCCACCTATTTGCTGGAGCATTTTCACAACCCCAGGTTTTGATACTTTCCAGTCGATCATGCCAATTTGGGATGCCCCACTGGTTGAAATACTCTGACAAAGCCATCTTTAAAGTTGACATCAAATCAGTGTTATAATGTCTGGTATAATGACTGGTCCATCAAGCTATGTGGTCACCTTCTTTATTTCACCCCAACTCTTCTTGTTATTATTATGCATGTAATCGAAGCAATATTAGTGATAACTGTTGGTGGTCAGTTGGTATAAGGTAAAATATAAGGACTACATTATGTTAGACACACACTGGAACAAAGCTGGAGTCTGCGAGGTGCGGTGTAGCATGTAGGTACACTTAGTTTTCTGCCAACTTCTCTAAAGACGCATCTCCTTTTGGTAAAATAGTGATCGCCTTTTTTCTTACTTCTAGCAAAAAACTCACACTTTAGTCTGCTTTGAGGTCATTGGTCACCAGTTGGCTCAATCCTTTTAATAGGTCTGGTCAAGGTCTTGTTTCAGTCTGCCTTGCCTTTGGACTTCCTGTCCTCCTTCAAACTGGCTATCACTTTCACTCTTTCTGCCATCAATACTTTTCTTCCCTGACATGGATCGAACATAAAATAGAATACAATTGAACACTTGCTAGTTGCTAAGCTCTCCTAAATAGTGGTGAAGGTCCTCCAAGGAACAACCACTTTTACACACAGCCAGCAAATGACCTATGTAAACGTGTGCTAGCTTGCAGTTTTTACCTCCAAAACGATTTGCCACCTTTTACCTAATTACACTGTCAGCTTATAAGGTTCTATATAAACATTTAGACTTTCTCTCCACACTGCCATCTAGTGGTTATTTTCTAATATTACAACCAGAAATGAAACAAACTTACCTAATGAAAACCTATGACTCTCCCAGCACTATTATACTATAAAACCAAGGAAGGATGTTAATTCTCATTCCTACTGTAATCAACACATGGCCTGGGAGACAAGTAGTAAAATGACATTGCTCATATAAATTCATTGATCTACAGGTTTGCTGGTAAGCAAATGAGAATCTTCAGTGGGTGCTAACAGACTATACTAATATTCACCCATATTCCAATATACAATATGGTTTGCTGGAACTTTATGGTTTGCTGGAACTTTTGGTGACAGGTGTTGGAATGAATGGGGACACATACTTTGGGGGGTGCATGGGGGGGTGCATTCTGTCTGTCAAGGGGCCCCCCAGAACCAGAATCAGCGCTGAAAAAAAATTGTGAGGGGACGGGAGTGGGGGGGTGCAGAGTCTGCAGCAGGGAGCGCTGTAACTCAACTGAGCCCTGCAAACCAGTCCACGGTCAGGTTATGGGCTGTGAAATGGGCTATGGCCGGGGCCACAAAAAGATGGCCACCGCTGCCATGAGTGAGGATACTCCTAGTGCCAGCTGGCAGTGCTGGTACTAGTGCAGTGGACACCCCGGGTGACTTTGGGATGCCCTCACAAGGGAAGGGGTCCATGTAGACAGGGAAAAAGGGAGACTCTGGTTTAGAGGCTGAGCCCACAAGAGACTATACAGGAGGCTTAGGAATATGGAGAAGCATACTTACTCGGGTTCCCCAAAAGGCAGCTGTCCAAGGCGAGTCTGGACGGGTCTGGACTCGTTTGCAAGCAAAGGACGAACTCAAACATGAACTTCTGTCCAAAGTTTGTGTTCGAACTTTGCGGTTTGGGTTCGCCCAACACTAATAAACAGAAACATTCTCCTTAGTGGCCTCCAAAAATCCATGTTTTGAAGCTCTCCACACAGATGTACAGGTGAAGTAATTAGTACTGAAACAGAGTCAGCTATGCGGAGATCCACAAGACATGACCTGATGGTGGCCCTCAAGGAGGAGGTTAATCTAATGTAAAAGTGATATATGAAGGCTACGAAATGTGTGGAGGAGTACAGGATGCCAGATTTATAGGATGTTTGAGATACAGAACATTGAATTATTGACCCTATTCTGCAGTGAACATCATTATTCCTGATCACAGGTTTTCTAATTCTTTATACCAGAAGGTGCCTCCACATACCTTTGGTGTGAGGTGCAAGATGCAGCAGCTATTACCAACATTACTACCTAAGCTGTGTGGTCTATGTTAGCATCTGGCTCCCTTTTCCTGAGCATTTAACCCTTAACCCTTTCACTGTTGAACAATAGCATATTTTGCTTAAAGCGGACCAAAACCCACCAGTGATGCAAAACCAAATTAGTAGGTCTCCCTGGTGACAGTCCTCACCTTAAGCATAGAAAGAAAAAGAAATTTCAGATTTTGCTAAAATTGACTTATTGTAATTGTAACTGCCATTTTATACATGATGAAAGGATCCAGCACCACAAGATTTGTACAATAGCATGTAGCGCTGGGCCATGATGCAATCCCTCAATCGCTGGAAAGGAGAGAAGACAGGCGAAACCATTTAAAATGTACCGTGGGTTGAGCGATATGGGGGAATAAAGTTCTTGCATTGATTCTGCTGCAGGGCTGCATTGATTCCACTGTGTCTAGTGCTATTTGAAGTGTATTGTGAATGTCCAAGAAATTAGTTAAAGCTTTGTAATCTATTTAATTGATGTCTAATTATGTGATCCTGTCTGTCCCACAGTTTTAACTGACCACAACCCATTTCAGGTCATATTCAATGCTTATAAATTAGGAACTTCCTAAAGTAAGTAGAAAGACAGGGCAAATAGCAGTCTAAATACGGTACATATGTAGCGAAATATGGGGCAATTAGCAAAGTTTAACTTATTTTGAAATCTTCATTGCCTTTTCTTGGCTGTGATAAGTTATTGAGGTCAACTCAAAAAAGAGCAACCATTGGCTTAAAGTCTTTAAGGTCTTCCTCTTTATGGAGCATCCAGATTTGGTATGTCAGAATGGCTGAATCAACTGGGATCACTGTGTTTACTTACCTTCCGGTGATCCCACAGTGCAGAAGCAGCAGTGGCGTCATTCCTGGTATCCCTTTGGCTGCTGCATGCTCTCCTAGTCAGTCGTCGCTGACGCGCCCCCCTTCATTCAGTTTTCTATACTGAAAGCTGATTTAAGGAGTCCATTTGTGCGCTGTGGAATCGCCAGTGAGGTGAGAATACTTACACATAGGAATAGGAACACGTTTAGGGGTTTTGTTCATTTTAACACATACTTTTATAATCCAGCAAGATATTCTGGATGCCATGAACCTCATTGAATACATCATCGGTCAACATTTTTATCATCTTTATCTTTTATCTTGATCTTTATCATTTAAAGTCATCTCACTAGTTTACCAAAAATCTAATTTCTATTTTTACACCTCCTTACTATTCACCTTCACTATTTACATAATTTTGCACCCCATCTCCTTATAATGATAATTATTGTTTATTAATAAAGCAGCATCTTTCGGAGGGGCACCTATTTCTTTCTCCATACACCTTCCTTCATTCATTTGACAAACACCTGCATTTACTTTCCTCACTAACAAGCTCTCACTCATCTTTGAGGCTGATTCATTAATAGCGGCAGGTAGCGACAGTTGAGCGACTGTAGCGGCATTTTCAGAGCGCCCGCTAGTAGTCGCTGTGCTTGGCCGTTGTTCGGTAGTTGATAGCGACTCAGTCGGTTTTCCGTAATGTTGAATATTGGGTGAGGAGTCGCTATTTGACCGGTTCCGCGCTGTATAGGAGCGCATGATAGCGACTGGCCCTAGCGACCGGCTTCCACCATATTCATTAAAAAATGACGCTCAAAAAATTATTGCGCTGTAAAATGCATGTTTAAACCCCAGAGCGCTGGCGGCGATGGGTTAAAAGTAGTTTTTTAACCCCCAAACCACCATATCTTTGGAAACCAAAAAAACAATTTTTTAAAATAATTTAGTAATATGAATACATTAATATCAGACCTGTATTATCAATTCTGTCCATTTTTTTTTCCCTTAAAAAAATTATCTAAAATGGCAGAAGTAGTCACAGAATTTTTCACATTTAAAACAAAAAAAAAAAATTAATAACACTTAATTATTAATATTTAAAGATTTTTCCATTGAAATGCATTGGAGTGCGCCAGGTAGCGAGAGGTCATACCTGTCGCTGTTCAAGGTCGGACGCTGGCGCTGAGGCTGGAATAATGATGAATGAGTCGCTATATGGCGCTATCTCAGTCGCTAAGCGGGATTGGCTTGATAAATGTGTGATTGTGGTGGGGAGCCGGCGGTCTCGTGGCGGTGCCTGTCATTACCGGTCGCTCACCAGTCGCTACCTGTCGCTATTCCTTCAGAAATAAGGGCCTCACTCATCTTTGTCTCTGCCCCATGGAATCCAGATTCATCTGTAAGGACTATTCAATATTTCATCCTGTACAACTCCTTTAGTATGCTTATCCTTACAGAAGTCTGGTTGTCTCCTTCTGGCACTGCATCCATTTACCTTTTCACATGCCCTAAACCTGGAAACACGTCTCCTGGGGGAGTGGAACATCTGTTCTTTCAGAAATATGTATGACTAGTGTCCTTACACCCTCTATCACCTTCTCTTCCTTTGAAGTGCAGGCAATCCATCTAATCTATCCTCTTCTTTTCAGTGCTGTCACCATTTATAGATTGTCATGTCCTGATCTCTGTATAATTTTGCCTCCTGGATTCCCTCTCCCCTAACTGACCTACAGTCTATAAGCATTAGCATTTTCATCATTGCCACAGATGGAACCAGCTATCCCCACTATGCTGGCAATAATCATTTCCTTTCATGCCACAAAGCATAAATAGTGCTTTGCATGTACAGTAGCTGGCTGCACCCAGAATGGCTCATACATGCTCACATGTAAACACTATTGCTTGCTAGTCACAATGTACATGTCTAATTGAGGCTGTTGAGAACATGGAACATGGAAGGGGGGGAATCATGCCCCATTTTCAGGCATCCCAAATTTGTATGCCCAGCAGGTTAGGGGATTAATTGGCCTTGAGGGTTGGTTTCTGTTTTAGCTGGGTACACTTTAATAGGTTATCCAGCCTCTTTTTTTTATTTTAGTCTCCAGCCAGTACCATACTCTTTAAAGCGGACCTTCACTCTGAATAAGAGCCTATATTATATGTTTCCCACACCCTGTACATACAGATTTCTCACATTCAAAATCATCCTACCTGCATCTACTACATGTTATGAGCCTTTAAAGTGGACCAACACCCAGGATTTTGACTATCCTGGGTTTTGGTCCACTTCGGGGGGGGGCACCCCGATTGGGGGTGCCCCGCTGTGTGAAAACCCCAAGAAAGCCCCAAAAACTCACCTCACCACGCTCCCACGTGACCGCGCCGTCCAATCCCCGCCGACGGACAAGCGGGTGACAGCGACGGACAAGACAGCGCGTCCGCCGCCGCCTCCCGCACGTCACTCTTACAGGGCGCGCGCCAGCGCCGGCCATTCACAAACGGCCGGCGCGGGCGCGCGCACTTCTAGGGGGCCGCGCGGGATAAGGTAAGGTTTTTGGGGGGTTTGGGGGGGTTTCACCCCGCGGGACATCCCCATCTCGGATGTCCCGCGGTGAGGGAGGTGATAGGCCCGGGAATCTTATAGATTCCCGGGCCGATCACCCCTGGGTGTTGGTCCATTTTAAACATTCAAGATGGTGGCAGCCTGCAAATATCAGGCAGCCTGCAAACAGGAAGTGCCTTCTGACTGTGCTGCTCTGCATTTTGGGATTGCTGACCTTTTTCTGACCCCAGCTCTGCTCTGTCTGAGCAAAGCACAGCTATAACCCACCCCTTGTACTTTATCCCACTCTCCTCTCCTCATTAAGTGTGATGCTTCTGATTCAAGATGGCGGCGCCCATATCCTAAAGTCCTAAACAGAGTTGCAGCCCAGTGGGGGGGAAGAATAATAAGTGAGTGACTCAAAACTTAAAATATATTAACTTTAGATGATGGGGAATCATTTATTAAGGGTTTGGGATTTTCAATAAATTATGGTGAAGGTCTGGTTTAACTATTTCTTTTAACAATAATATATGATAAACTCTGAAAGTAAGGCCATTAGGAGAGAGCTCTTTCTTCCTTGTTTTTACAAATGCTAGCCTAATGCAAACTAAGGCCCTTATTTAACAAGGGATAGCGCCAGGTAGCGAATGGTGAGCGAACGGTAATGACGGTCACCGCCACGAGAACGCCGGCTCCCCTCCACAATCACACATTTATCAAGCCGATCCTGCTTAGCGACTGACAGAGCGCCAGATAGCGAATCATTCATCATTATTCCAGCCTCACCCCACAGTGCCAGCGAGCGACCTTGAACAGCGACAGGTATGACCTCTCGCTACCTGGCGCTCTCCAATGCATTTCAATGGAGCAATCTTTAAATATTCATAATTAATTGCTATTCATTTTTTTTTTTTTTTTTAATGTCAAAAATACTGTGACCACTTCTGCAATGTTAGATATTTTTTTTAAGGTAAAAAAAAAAAAATTGTGTGCAGAATTGATATTACAGGTCTGATATTAATGTATTCATATTACAAAATGTTTTGAAAAACTTGTTTTTTTCCAAAAATATGGTTGTTTGGGGGTTAAAAAACTACTTTTAACCCATCGCCGCCAGCGCTCTGGGGTTTAAACAAGCATTTCACAGCGCGAGAATTTTTTGAGCGTGATTTGTTAATGAATATGCTGGGAGCCGTTCGCTATGGCCATTCGCTGTCATGCGCTCCCATACAGCGCGGAACCTGTCAAACAGCGACTCCTAACCCCGTATTCAACATTACCGCACACCGACTGAGTCGCTGTCAACAGCCGAACAACGGCCAAGCACAGCGAATACTAGCGGGCGCTGTGAAAATACCGCTACTGTCGCTCATCTGTCGCTACCTGGCGCTATTAATGAACCGGCCTCTAAGTACTTACTATTACTATTACTACTATTACTATTAGCACTTGGCACTATAGGTATCACTTATCTTTATGGTCCCCTTAAAGAGATTAGGGGTTCCCTTCTTTTCTCCCCCCAGAAAGCGGGGTTATCTATGCTTTTTTGCGCCTACAATCTTCTGTATTATCACCATGGGATTTTCATACACCATGTAAATTCTTAAAAATTTTATTTAGATCTATTTATTCAAAGGTTCATCCCCCCAAGCGCATTTTCCATTTTTAATTGCTTTTCACTGTCCCTGTCCTCAGTGTTTTCATACTTTTCTTACTTTTTCACCACAATAAAGGTCAATTATAAATTAAACACTTTATATGTGGTGCGGCTTTTTTAGCAGCAAGGATTTGGGACTGTATTGGCAGCCCAATTGTTTTGGTTGTTCAAACTGAGGAGATAGCGGTGGAAGAAGAAGGTGGGAGGTCTCGGTGGCAGTAACAGAAATGAAGACCATGAGGCACCAGTAAGCAGGGCTGGCCCTACACTGGAATGTGCCATGTGCATCATTGCAGGTTACCCACCCCTTAGGAAGTAACAGAATGTGTGGCCTCCAATTGACCTCCTGGCAGAGCCTAAGCTGTGCAGGTAGCCCCCTTCTCCCCCCAGCTGGCACCTCCTCCTCCTCCTCCTCAGACAAAACACTGCTTCCAACTTGACTCCCTATAAGCAATAAGCATGAGCAATATTCTGGGGGAACCTGAGCTGAGCAGTTAGCACCCATTGTCCCTTGACTCAACAGTGACAAACCATATTAAAAAAAACAAGAAAAAAGTCTGGTGTCCCTAGGATGGTGGTGCTCTGTATGGCCACATCATTTGAACACCACAAAGGCTGACCATGCTGGTGTAGATAGGGGGACTGGAAACTGCAGAGGAGACCATTGTGGAATGGACCAGAAGGCAGTGTTGAGTACCAAACTGCACCATAGCAGAACCCAGGTGAAACACAACATATTCACCTTACCTGTGCTGCCCAATGTGGTATAGATGCAGAATAGTCAATTAGTTTGTGTGGGAAACATTCTCTTCCCGCTTGTGTTGAAGTATTCCTATTCCAATGTGATACAAGCAGAACAATGTTTCCCTTTAATCATGGGCTATGAAGTCAGGGCCGGCTCCAGGTTTGTAGGGGCCCTTGGGCAAGAAGGTCTTAATGGGCCCCAAAATAGTGAGTCACATGATGTCACCTTTCAGCTTCGCTGCCACAAATGGGTCATCTCCTGCTGCTGATCGCTCTCCAGTTGTCTCTCAGCTGTCACCTGGTTCTCGCCACCTTCTGAGCTTCCATCAATTGCCCTCCATTCTATACGACCTTCTACATTGTTGTTGATCATCCCCTGTTGTTGAAGCCAGCCATAAGCAGGTCTGCCCACAGCACTCGGCATTCGGTGGATGGGTCCACTGTTAAATAATACCATGGCCAATTGTGAGCCTGAGTGGGCCCCTGAAGATGCTAGGGGCCCTGGCAATTGCCCAGGTATGCCCTGTGCTGGCGCCAGCCCTGTATGAAGTGATTCATCCTGCTTCACTGTAGGATTGGTAATGTGTAAAAAAAAATTAACTTCATTTCCGATGTGTCCTCTTTAATCGACGAGCAGATGTCCCTAACTGAGCATTGTATGAGGACAAAGCTAAAAGTCAGGTTGTAAAGCGTTACAGATGAGGCTGGGTGACCACATGTGCTTTGCGCTCCACCGTCTGTTCCACTGGTCCAGAATAGGGCCTTTCTCTGCACTTGTGACACATTACTCATTTGGCAGTGCTGCACACCACCCAGATGTTTGGGGAGTACAAACGCCCCAGTATCTGCAACACTTGTAGAACAAAGCTGACAGTTTGTTTTTCTTCCAGTCCCTGGCTGTCAAACTTGTCCTGCACCCTGAGAGGAAGGATGAGTAAGGAAAAGCCTGAGACAGGCCTGAGTCCTCCGTGTTCCCGCTCAGTGTAAACAGCACGCACAATGCAGAGGTGTGAGGTACGAAACCCGTCTCAGAACTTCCTTCACGTGTAAACACTGTCCATCCCTGTGAGCTCAGAGATAGTGCTTTATCTCCAGACTCTCCTTTCCTTGCTGTATAAACTCCACATAATACAATGAGGTGTCACATACATGTTTATCTTCAAACCTTCCGCTATGATACGTCCAAATTTAATTTTCCATAACTCATGCTAGTTTTTATAAACACTCCGTGATTTACAAAAAGGAGTTATCTTGTCCCTTTTGTTTCATATTTAACATTCCTCTACTTGTGATTAGTTGTTTGACATGAGCACACGAGTCATGAAATCACTCCTACGGTCTTAGAAAATGGCAGCAATCCTTCAATATACTGTATGGGGTTTATTCATCAAGGGAAAGCGGCAGGTAGTGCCTCGTAGCGGCAGGCAGCCTGGTGAACGCTGGGCGCTGTACGCAATGCCACATTTATGAAAGCGAATCTAGTGAGCGACTCTAACAGCGCCATGTAGCACCCGATGTATTATTACAGGCGGCTCAGCGTATAGCGTTGGAGCTCTAGCTTCCAGAGCGCCAGGTATTACCTGTCGCTACCTGTCGCTCTCTCATACATTTCAATGGACGTTCCTTTTCTTCTGTTTAAACAGGGTTTTTTGTTTTTAATATTGCTTTTTCTCTCAAATAATTGTGTGACCTCTCCTGGGCTAGAAAAAGTCATTTTTGAAAACATTTTTGATTTTTTATATTTTTATGCAGAATTGTCATTACAGGTCTGGCAATAAAGTATTAATGTTACAATGTTACAACAATGTCATTCCATGTGTTTTCGCTTTGTTACTGGAGGATATGTGTTCAAAAACAGACTTTAATCACATAGGGTCTACCGCTCTATGCTATAGCGACCAGATCCAGAGCGCAGAGGCTCTGTGTGTCTGTTTTTTTGTTGAATATGGTGTGAGTCACTGAGAGTCGGTTGCACTGAGCTGGTGCTACCTTTCACTCCCTGCAGAGCTGTACTGGTGTTAGAACGCCCAACATACATCTCATTTATCAATGCCGGCCAGGTTACTACAGCGACTGAGGCACTCTGTTACAGCACCCAATAGCCGATCACAGCGTATACTAGCGTCACTCTTAGCTCCTCTGTACAGACACTCATCTGCCGATAGCTGGCGCTAGTAAGGAATCAGCCTCACAGTTTCAATAGTAGAGCAACCTGGAAGCCTCATGCATGGAGTGCTCCATATATTAGTTTTACCTTTGCCACTTGCTCCAAAGCTTTGTTTGTGTCCTCCTCCTCCACCACCTCTCCCCACAAAACACAACTATATCTGTTATGGAGAGGTCCATGCTTTGCATTAAATAATGCAAGAGGGATAGCTTATGGGGTCTTAAAAGGAAGACAGAATCTAGTACTGATCCCAGGTTTTTGCCCTTTTGTTAGTGCCACTGCATGACCAGCTAGACATGCGCAGGACAGGATTTATCAGCCAAAGCTGCTTAAAAAACAAAACCTGTTGTGTGGCCATGGATTGGCTTAGATTTGGAAGTACTGTATGTGGCATAGGGGAACTTCAAAGGAAGCCCAATTGGAATCATTATAAGCTAGATGAAATGCAATCTCAGTATCTCTCAGTTTTGGATAGGACAGCATTTGGACTGGGGCAGTCTACTTGCGTTTTGCCTATGATTGTGGAGATTGAGACCACTCTGACTGCACTCTGCCCTATCGTTGTGGGTTTTGAGAAGATAACTCCCCAAGGACCTCACCTGACCCAAGGGCCGCTGGAATTTCCATCACCCTCCAGCAGAAATCCCACTATTACAGCAGTGAACACTATGCCCCTAAACCACTGCTTATGCCTGGTGAGGCACCCTGATTGGCATGCCCACGCATAGCCCCAAAACCTGGACCCTATAAATGTAACTCTTTCAGGACTGGTTCATGTGCGTCACAAGTGTGGGATTGCTTTAACATTACTACTGCTGCATTTTGTAGTCTTGGACCTAGCCAGCAAATCTGGTGCTTAATGATCAGCTTGTAGAAGTAAATCACATTAATGTGGGCCAATTTACACCATATGGGTATAGATCTGTGTGTGGGGGGGATCCCAGTTTTTGATGCCCCCCCCCCCCCCGTGTACATTCTCCAGGTGATATCCAGCCCCATGACTGTAGGTGGTCATGACTGTGGGCTTCAGAACCAAACGCACTTAACTGGTGCTACCTATCGTGCGCTGCAGCATTGTACTGTTGATATATGTGGTGTTGCTCTGGGCAGCTTTTCCTTAGGGCGCTACATATGCATTGTTTCACTTCTACAGTGCCCTCCAGACATCACATTTATCAATGCTGGACAGGATACTACAGTGTCACTTTTCCAGTCACTACGCTAGGTTGTAGCGCCAGATACGGCAGCGTCTACTAGCAGACGCTCTAAGAACCGCTACATAGCTGCTCACATGGCAATAGGTGGCGCTAGTCTTAAATCAGCCTCCACATTGTCTGATTATATTTGTCAGCTTGTGCTACATGTACCCGAGAGGTGGATCAGCTCGGATAACACGATGACACAGTTATATCTGATTGACTGCTGTGTCTCCCAATGAACTATAAAAAAACACTTGGTGAAGACAAAATATCTTGCATCACATGGTGTTAAGGGGAAGAACAGAGCAATGAGAGAACAGTGTAAAGGGGAGAAAAGCCAGAAAAGAAGGCAAACATGTAAGAAGAAGAAGGAATAAAAAGTAGAGGTTCTCTGTAAAGTCGTCAGACGAATAATTTTATGGTATTAGATGACTGCAGCCTTTCAAACCTTTGATCTCACTACCTGCAGGGAAAAACACCATTATAACAGCTGCGAGTTACCCTTTGCATGATAACACCTTTATTAACACTTGGAAGTCTGTCACATATGTTCAGCTCACCAGCTACACGTTTGAGACCGAATAACACATTAAATAAAAAGACTATAATAACATTTATTACATTTATGTTTTTTGTCATTATATTTTGTAGCTGATTTTAAAACCATGCAAGTTGTCATTACATTTCTACTACCTGGGTTTATTAAAGCCACACTGGAACCTGCAAGAGAATTTGATGTTTGGAACAAATATCCAGTTGGTGCAGTGGCAAAGAGCCTTATTTATGGGGAGGCTGATTCATTAATAGCGCCAGGTAGCGACAGATGAGCGACAGTAGCGGCATTTTCAGAGCGCCCGCTAGTAGTCGCTGTGCTTGGCCGTTGTTCTGTAGTTGATAGCGACTCAGTCGGTTTGCCGTAATGTTGAATATTGGGTGAGGAGTCGCTATTTGACAGGTTCCGCGCTGTATGGGAGCGCATGACAGCGAATGGCCATAGCGAACGGCTCCCAGCATATTCATTAACAAATCACGCTCAAAAATTTCTCGCGCAGTGAAATGCTTGTTTAAACCCCAGAGCGCTGGCGGCGATGGGTGAAAAGTAGTTTTTTAACCCCCAAACAACCATATTTTTGGATTAAAAAAAAACAAGTTTTTCAAAACATTTTGTAATATGAATACATTAATATCAGACCTGTAATATCAATTCTGCACAAATTTTTATTTTTTTTTTTACCTTAAAAAAAATATCTAACATTGCAGAAGTGGTCACAGAATTTTTGACATTTAAAAAAAAAAAAAAACATTAATAGCAATTAATTAAGAATATTTCAAGATTGCTCCATTGAAATGCATTGGAGAGCGCCAGGTAGCGAGAGGTCATACCTGTCGCTGTTCAAGGTCGCTCGCTGGCGCTGTGGGGTGAGGCTGGAATAATGATGAATGATTCGCTATTTGGCGCTCTGTCAGTCGCTAAGCAGAATCGGCTTGATAAATGTGTGATTGCGGAGGGGAGCCGGCGTTCTCGTGGCGGTGACCGTCATTACCGTTCGCTCACCATTCGTTACCTGGCGCTATCCCTTGTTAAATAAAGGCCTTAATTTTTCAGCCGGCGCCAGATAAGCATCCCGCACAAGCCACTATCTGTGCCTACCCCTGTAAGTGGTGGGGATCGTGGGAGCGCTTTGCCTGCACTCCCTCCAAGCCTGCAAAGCAGCCACTTTCCAGGTGCTTATAGTAAACCCCAAGTGTATTTTATTGAGGGGGCTGGGGACCAAAAAAAAACCTAAAAAACTCTGGGAATTGCATTGGGGGCACATAAAAGACAGGACACATGATTTGCATGGCCCGAATCAAGTTTGCAGCACAACACAAACATTCAAAAAATACTTCCAAAAACAATTCCAAACAGCCCAGGGATTCAGTGGCACATGCACCAGGCAAAAAAAAACAAAAGTGGCCTAAATAATTATAACCATCCCAGTCCATTAAAATGTATGGGATAAGGCCACACAGTGCAGGGTGAGCGCCTGGTCCTATCTGGCACTGTAGGGAACTCAGCGTCGGCAATCATCCCATCACTGGTGCTGTTGATAGATGGGACACTACCTGGCACTATCAGAGGGGCTCTGGATTTTTGACTTGATAAACACACTTTTTGCACTGGACCTGACATTCACCGGGCACTATGCAGCCTAAGCGTTTCTTAAATAACGCCCTTTGTTAATAGGAATGACGTTCTACTGTCTCCATTTTGGCACTTTTTTCAATATACAAGAAATGCAAGGAAAACAACATACGGGTCTATCATTATTAGCTGGAATGTTCTGTTCTTTTTTGCCCTCCATTTATTCGATTGAATTAATTCCCCAGCACAATGGGCTTGATTCAACAACAGACGTTATTTAAATAATGACCACTTTTGGAGTAAAGTGCGCTGCTTTATTTTTTCAGGTTCATGGAATTTAGCGGATAAAAGAAAAAGCAAAATCATGAAAAGTAAGCTTCAATAATTTAGGACTTTTCCAGTGTTATTGTGCTCTTATTCGCATAACTGGGGAACCATTAGATTCCACGCCTCCAGTGCTTCTGGTTGGAAAGGTGATTACTCTGGCTGGATGCCAGAGAGGAATTGGAGCCATCTTTTCCCCTCAAGATTTGATGCTGCAGCACCACCAGCTGGTAGATCTAAGCCTGCTGCTTGACCAGCCAGCTGAAGATGGATGCTGCTGCCAAATAGTGATGAGCAAACCAGTTCTAAGGAACCAGAATCCAATCCAAATTACAGTGAAAATTTGATTTGGCATGAAACCACATTTTTGAGGTTTCGAGCGAACCTTTCCTGATTTCCTAACTCAACTGCTCTCTCGCTGTCCTCCTGTCTGTCCTGCACTGCTCTGTCACTGTCCTGCACCGGTCTCTGCAGCAACCAAAGCCCAATCTGGGCTTCTGGCAGCTGGTTTCCCCACCGCATTAATAGTGGGAGTTAACTGTGAGGTCACAGCTCACTCCCACTATAAATAGACCCTCCCTGTAGCGGGGAGCTGAGCAGTTAAAAGCCGGGGTGATCTGTGGACCGCCGTACACCGATCTCTCCTGCTGTCAGTGACAGGAAGCAGTGGATCAGTGTGGGACACAGTCTTGGATTTCTGCAGAGACCACCAATGGATTAGAGGTAAGAAGTGATTAGCGGACCCAACCCACAAAATGTGAATTTTGCAATTTTTGGAGGCTGGACCCGAACAGCTGGTGTTAGGCATTGCCCCGAACACAGAAATGCTGGTTTATTGTTTTATATTTTTGGGTAATTTTTGGCATTTTTTGTTAGATACAATTTGTATCTCATGAACAATAGCCTGACTTTTATTTTTTTTTATTGTATTTTTTTTCAGGTTTAAACTGTTTTACTAAATTTAGCTTATTAAAGGCATCCCATATAACATGGAAACTGCCTGTGGGTTTATTGTCTTATATTTTTTGGCATTTTTTGGTTAGATACAATACAAGCAGTTAAAACCTGAAAAAATACAATTTAAAAATAAAAAGTCAGGCTATTGTTCATTAGGTAAAAATTGTATCTAGACCTGCAGAGCAAGTGAAGTACATTTGAGAAAGATTAGAACGCACACTGCAGATATAATGCAACTATAAACATTTATGGTGGCAGTCCGGTCTGAGAAGATCCTTCCCACCCCACCTCGTATGGGACCCTGAGGTGGAAACTTATATGACAAACTGCTAGGGAGAGAGGTGTGGTCGATTATTTATTTTAACACCCGCACCCCAACTGATTTGAATGATAGAATGGATGTTCACTCCAAATATAATTAAAGTATATGTGCCCACTGGGTCCTTGTTATATGTCTTTTTATATTTTTGATGCACTTGGATCCTATGTTTATGACTCTGCTTCCAGGTTTTGTCTGGTCATTTATGGTCTTTTAATCTATATGATCTATTTAATTGTCCTGTGTGGTTTCTGGTGGATCACCTCATTACAGGCAGTGAGCGGCATCCCTCATTACAGCCAGTGTGTGGCATCTCCCATTACAGGCAGTGAGGGGCAACCCTCATTACAGCAAGTGAGTGACATCCCTCAATTAAATGCAGTATGCGTCATTTCCTATTACAGACAGTGAGGGGCATCCTTCATTACAGCCAGTGTGTGGCATCTCCAATCACAGGCAGTGAGGGGCATCCCTCATTACAGCCAGAGAGTGACATCCCTCCTTTACATGCAGTGTGCGTCATACCTCATTACAGCCAGTGAGGGGCATCCCTCATTGCAGGCAGCATGCAGCATCCCCTCTCCCTCCCCCATAAAGCTGGACAATAAAAAATCAGTGGGCAGGCAGGGTAACCAATTCATGCCTGCCTGCCTGCCTGCCACTGCTGCTGTTGCACACAAACCAGCGTTCCCCGGTTGTTGCAACGGTAGTTTTGAACGGCAGGTCGCCAGGTCTAACGCCTCAGCAATCGGAGAGTGCCAGGGGCCCGTTGACCATTCTCTTTCCGCTCCCCTGCTCACCTCCCACATGCACTGCCACCCATGCGCCTGCATCTGTTCTCAAGTGGAACTAGAGTGCTGATGGAAGCTGTGGAATTGAACCTGCTGAAGTGTACCATCTGTAATTGAATGTGCTGTTGTGTTGAATTTAAGGCCTTAAAAAGAGACTGTTGTTTGTTACAAGAAGTGTCATTCCTGGAGGCCAGCGATGACTATGGCCCTTATTTAAGAAGGGATAGCGTCAGGTAGCGCCTGGTTAATGAGAGGTAGCGCCAGATAGCGACTGGTCAACGCCGGACACGGCACGCAATTACACATTTATCAAGCAGAATCTGTTTAGCGACTGGGATAGCGCCATGTAGCGTCTGATTCATCATTTTCACAGCCTCAGCGAACAGCGCCAGCGTTCAGCCTTGCACAGCGCCAGGTATGACCTCTCGCTACCTGACACTCTCCCATACATTTCAATGGACGATCCTTTTCTTCTCTTTAAACGTTTTTTTTTTTTTTCAAAAAAATCACAAATAATTCTGTGACCTCTTCTGGCATTGAAATAGCAGTTTTTTTTCATATTTTTTTCATTTTTTATATATTTCCTCAGAAATGACATTACAGGTCTGGCATTAAAGTGTTCATGTTACAATGTTGTTACAATGTAATTCCATATGTTTTCGCTTTGTTACTAGTTGATAGATGCTTGAAAATAGACTTTAAACACACCGCCTCCTGCGCTCTGGGCTTCAAACAAGCATTTTTCAGCGCCAGAGATTTGTGAGGCTGTTTTTTTGCTGAATATGGTGTGAGTCAGTCGCTATGAGCAGTCGCTAACATGCGCTCCCATACAGCGCTGTACTGGTCAAATAGCGACTCCTCACAATGTATTCAACATTACTGAACAGCGACTGAGTCGCTATAAAGTAGCGACTCACGGCCGAGCACTGCGTCTACTAGCGGGCGCTCTGAAAATGCCTGCTACAGACGCTCATCTGTCGCTACCTGCCGCTAATGATGAATCAGCCTGTATGAAGCAATTGCACCTCACCCCACACACCACTCCAACCTGAGTCACCGTACCCTAGGTCCAAGAACCCCCCTCGCTCCTCACAGCCTCTACCACAGGCCAGACAGAGGCCAGCTTCATTAAGATACCAATTTATACTATATTTTATACTGTTCTCTTCATTTTAAAATTGATTGCACATGTATCAGCGATAAAAATGTGAGCATTTGTTTCTTTATTCAGTGAACGGTGTAAGTGAGACAGCATTGGCATTTATACAGTTTTAGAAATAACAATATATTTAGTTTTTTTTTGCATGCCTTTTATCAGAGATACATGGTTAGCTAGTTTTACATGAATAATGAAGAAACATATTTGTCAACAACCTGGTCACAGAAAGGTGATCAAAAGTCGATACAATACATTCAGAAACACGGGATTGTCTATTCAAGTCACACAATTACACAGTAACCTTTTCTGTGATATATAAACACTTACCCAAGTTTTTCTAAAATGGTTTTTAGAGCATGTTTCTTCTTAATATGCATTGTGCGCAGGGCTGACAAGTCATCATTTTAAATAATGACATGCTTAAGTTACACAGCTTCTGTAGTTAATTAGATTCAGTAGATGCCTTACCTGCATTTAATCAGCATGTGCAATTCATATGTGTCAGAAATTAAAAAGGATAAGCTGGCAACCCTGATTGTGCCGCATCTTTCCCTGGGGTGTAAAATGCTCTATCAAAGTGCTGCTGTGCTCTATCAAAGTGCTGGCATAGCTATAAAAAAATGACTTAAAGAGACCAAACCTGCCTTAGGTTCAGCTTTGTTTGACACAATATTGCAAACAATAATTGGTAGCAGCAATTGCACCATTTCCCTATTTCTTGGTAGATCCTTACTAAATGGTTGATGCTCATGGGAGATGTACTGAAGTGGAACCTATACTTAGGGCAAATCAGCACCAAGTGCACGACTGCAGGCCACGATCACGGTGTGAGGTCTGGAGGGCTGGAAAGGTAGGTAGTTGTGGGCCTCGGTGGGAGCGGGAGTGTTAACACAGGGGGGCATTCCGGATCAGGACCAGGAGCACTTAGTCAGCCAACCCTAGGATCTATTAAAGATTGTAAGACTATATAGAGTCCAATTCTGGATTTTCAGAAGCTGGTCTGAATAAGGAGGAGCCGAAAGACAAGGAGGATTTGGGATGCCCGCTGTGTGTAACCTCCTGGTTTCACTTTAAAATGATCACGATTTTTGATCCTATTGAGCAGGCACATGCCTCTGGCAGCACCCCTCCTACCCCAACCAACCCCCCTCCCGCTATGTGCACTTCAATGTCTGCCGATGGGTCCGGAAGGAATGGGAATACTGTGGGGTGCTGCCTAGCATGGATAAGCTTAGCCACAGGGATAGAGATGAGTTTACAGGGAAACCAGGGGGTTTCACATTGTGAGGAAACCCAAATTAAGATACCCCTTAGGAAATCACATAAAGAGGGCCAACTCTCATGTATATGAGTTGTAACACTCCCACACCCCCCGCTGGTGCAGGAGTGCACATTTCAGGATGTGAATCTGCTGAGAGCTCTTGATAAAGTTAGTTTATTGAATGTGGAAATCCTGTACAACGTTGTCCTCCAGGAACCATTCTGATATCTAGCCAGACGGAAACCCTCCACCTTCAGCCTCTATCTCACTGGGTGATGTTCCTCACTCAAGGGTCCTTCTCTGTAGCCATGTCCCAGGGATAGCCTAACTACCCCTCCCTGATTCGGCCCATGGCTCCTACCCAAGACTTTCCCCTCTCTCCCATCTCTACCAGCAACTGACTCCCCCCTCTCACAGGGAACCCAGCTAAAGATCTTCCCAGCTTTTAGCTATTACTCCTGTTTGCTATATAATGGAATCAGCGTCTACTTATTACAGAAGAAGACCCCAGCTATGACCAAGAATACCTGCAGGAAGAAGAGGATGACCACAAAGACCCTACCATACCGTAGGAGAACACCCAGGGGACCCCTATACCAGTTCACAGTGTAGGGGGGGTACAATGTCACCTGCAGGCTCTGATGCATGGCACCCCTGGAAGAGCAACAAATCCCACACCAAAGAGCATAGGGGCTGGTATCTGCAGGACCAGGGGGTGGCCAGTTGGCCTCTGAGCCCTAGGTTACCAGCCCTTATGCCCGGTGCACAGGCTGATTAGTTTGAGAAGGAGGGATACCCTTTTTATTTTATAATTTTTTTTATTTTAAAAAGTAAAAAAAAAATAAAAAATCACTCCCGCGTGTCATTTTCCTTGAAAAAAAAGCCGACATTTGTGGAATGGCTTTTTTCAATTAAGAAAGCATTCCATTTAGTGAAGCCAAATTTTCTCTCCTGCTCCGAGCAAAAACTGGATCTCACCCAAAAGTCTAGCTAAAATACATTGAATCACTTTTTGAGAGAATTATCATGCGTTCTTACATAAGGGGAAAAAAAGAAACTTGCACAAAAATAGGGTCTGCTGAATTGGGTATGGGGAAAAGGTCAAAAACTTGTTTTTCTCTTACAAAACTGTGCAAGAATGCATTGTAGCACAGTGCTGAATCGAGCCTTTCATCTTGAAGACCTGGCTATAGAACATGAAGGTTATATAATATGATGTGAAGAAACGTTGTGCAGTGAAAGTACATATGCACAGAGTGGTGGGCTGCCATAACCATGGCACCCAGGGAGCAGTTGGGGGCTTAGGTGCTTTGATCAGTTGCACCTCAGTCATGTCCCAGCCAGGAATTGAGCCTGCAACCCTCCAGCCACAAGATTGCTTTCTGCCCCTTAGAAGGCTATGACTGCTCCATATACTAGGACTGCTCTTTACTAGGCCATGACTACCCCTTAGGCCTTAAATAACTTTGGAAATTTTAATTTTGTAAACTTTCACTAATAACTAAAGCCTTTTAAGATAAACCTTAAACTGTTTAAAGAAAATGTGTTAAGGCAAAGGTTTACATGGGTTTATTAGGGCCCCATAGCAAAACTCGTGAAAAAATGACACCCCCAGCCTTAACGTGGACCAAAACCCATGACATCAGGCCCCTATAGTTGAAAAGACTCTAGGGACTGGTAAAAACCCTTCTCAGGGGCTTACCGATGTGAGAAACTCATGGGATTGCACATAATCTTACATTGTTCCTAGATCTTATAGTTCATGTGAAGGCCTCTCCTGCAACACTCCATCAGATGTATGCAACCTGACATGACATTTTGGATGATCTTGAGAGTTCACACACAGGCATTCCAAATCATATCTGTGGTTGTATTAGTGTTTTATGCAGCGTGGGCCCTGGGACTCTGACAATGCAGTATGCATTGTTGGTGCGCTGTGAGCATGGTGTGCCAGGGACCAGGGCTGTGGATTCCACAGGATGGAACTAAGATATCAGCCCCAAGTTTCCCCAGGTGTTCTATACACAGAATGCTGTCGGTAAACAATGTGCCGGCATCTTAGTTCTGCTCTACAGAAACTACAGCTCTGGCACCTGGCACTCCCAGCAAACTGCGCTCCAGCACTACATACAGGGGAAGAGCCAGTCTGGAGCTTTTGCAACAGATGCTGCAAGGTGGGGGGAGAAAGCTCACATGGGGCCTCCCAGGGGTCCAGTAGCATCTGCCTATCTGCCTCCCATGTCTCTATGGTATATATGCCCCTGTGTTAAGGATTATGAACTCCAAATTTAAGTTCTATACACAGACAGTAGGGCTAATGAATATGTTATATTCTCTAAGTTAGAAAAAAAAAAACTTAACTCTAACTTTCAAGTGTGCTTTTGACATGGCTTTTGAAAACATTAAAGTGGTCAGCAGTATAAAAAAATGACCTAAAGTCTTCTTAAATCCCTCTTAATTGGGATGGGATCACAGGGTCCCATGTTGACAGTTAATAGATTTAATCAGCTGACTAAAGAGGTGAGGGATTATAGACCAGATGAGGCTAGCAAGAGAGAAGGGTAAGTATTTAGCTGCCTGGGCATCAGAAATAAGGATGTCGCAGGGATGGGGGTGTCCACTTTAACAATTGTTTAGTGTACAAAAAATAAGGCAATAAGTAGCTGGTTAAAAGTCATTCGTTAAAATAATATTTTGTCCTGGCATGTGATAAGAAGGGAAAATATTTAAGGAATGTTATACTGATGTGCTGTTCTTTATTAATATCACATTTGAAAGATGCTTTATAACAGATATGGCCAAAAAGCAGGCCATCAATCTTCCATGATTGTTTTATTAAAAGGGGCATTTCAGTTTATTATTTTCACTGAACATAACAAAGCCGGCCTCTCTGCCTCCTCCTTTGATTACCAGTCGTAGATCCAGAGTTTTACTTTTTATTACTGGACAAAGTCTATTACCATTGCTGTCTTTTATAGCTTTTGTTTATTCCTTTTTTTCTAATATGTTTTTGTAAACTAACAGGCAGGAGAAAATGGCATTACAGGCATAAAATGCTCCACATTAAAGTGCATTACAATTACAGCTTTGCTCACAGAATATTTGCTTCCTCAGAGAAGTGAACTCCTCCTGGGGTGGGTGAGTGTTTGACCATGTTTTGCTGCATCACTAGCTGGACCTGATAGAGCACTCTCTGTGGAGTGCCCAAGGGACTGAGTAGGAAGTGGCTCCCAGGTCCAGATGATGGATGGCACACAGGAGAGGAAGCATGGTTAAGGTTTTCGGACCTAAAAAACATAGGTTTCCAGATTATATTGGTCAACATTAGCCTCCAGTCCCGAAATTTTACCCCTGGTTTCACCCTCCTCCTTGCAAATGTAAAGGGTTGTTTTGGTTGAAAAGCGCAAGGTGCGCACTTTGTCTGCAGAGCTGAAATTTTCAAGTAAAATTACCGTTGCGCATGCTTTACTCTGGGGTGTTTGGCAGCTCTTCCCTTGACTATACCTGTGCATGTTGGGTATTGTTCTGCTCAGCGGACCTTGTGCTTTCAGACTTAACTTGAACCAGGCTCCCTGGTTTCCAATCCCCCACCGGGTCTCCAACCACCACAAGCATACACGGTTAAAACCACCGACTAAGAGACATTCCTGAAACAACAAACTCCATATCAATGCTTTTTGTCCCTCGGGACTTTGTCTAGACTTAGTGGAGTGTTAAAGAAGGTACATTTTTATAGCACTCCATAAGGAGCCTCCCGCCTTAATTGTTACTCCCTGTGTCCTGGAAATTAACACTAGCAGTTATGTTAGGATTTCTGGGCTGGAGAACACCAAGCTCATAACTAGAGATGAGAGAATTTGTAAAAATTCATTTTGTATGATTTGCCCGAATTTCCCCAAGAAATCAGGGGGCATCCGAATCAAATTTTTAACAAATCGCTGTTAAAAAAATCTAAAAAAAACTCACCTCCATCCTTGTTCCAGTGCCAGCGATATCCTCATCCTCTGATGTTACTGTGAGTGAGCCTATACATTGCTTTCTGTGGAGTTCCGCCCGAGACGTCGGTGGATGGGACAGCATCCCGCAATGGATAGAGGTAAGTACTGGCGTAAAAAAATGTATAAGAAGTAATAAATGTATAATGTATTAAAAGTACTTCGATTGCCTACACCCTCACCGGCCAGGACGTTGTAGAAGAACCCAGACCAAATTGGTTTGACCCTAAACAATTTCAAAATTAAATAGCCTGGGGAAAATGGTTTACATTTCTAAGGGCTAAACCCTTAAAATGTTTATGAAAAAAAAACAGCTCATTAGCATTACCAGTCCGGGCACCCGCTATGTGAGACTGTAAATCAATATTAGCACTTAGACTAAGTCCATGAAATTATGATCTGCACTGAGAGTTTAGTTTGCCAATGTATAAATGGAATAACCCTATTTTTGTTTTAGTTAAAATTGTGTAAAAAAACACTTACTGCTGCAGCCCACCTCTGTAAGACGTAAGGCGTTGTTATGCTTCGTAATACAACTGACTCAGGTTTCTCCTCACTCTCTAAAGCTTCCTCCATCTCTTATCTGCCCACTCGGCTCCTTCCGCACACACAAATCAATTTTTCCTTAAAATTTGGAATGAGCTCCGTTTTGTACAAATTGGTTTGCACATCTCTGCTCATAAAACAGGCTGGCGCGTTACCACTGCCATAATCTGCCTTAATACATATGGAGGACGCTGAGGCTGATTCATTACTAACGCCAGGTATTGGCAGATGAGCATCTGTATAGCGGCGCTTAGAGCAACTGCTAGTAGATGCTGTAAGCGAGTATCAGGCGCTGTAACAGAGCGCCTTTGTTGCTGTAGTAACCTAGCCCGCATTGATGAATGTGATGTATGTTGGGCGCTCTAACACCAGTATAGCGATGCAGCGAGCAAGAGGTAACGCCAGCTCAGTGCGACCGACTCTCAGTGCTCCACACCATACTTATCAAAAAAGGACACACACACAGGGTCGGCGCTCTGAATCTGGTCGCTATAGCACAGAGCGCCAGACGCTGTGTGTGTAAAGTCTGTTTTTGAACACATATCCACCTGTAACAAAGCGAAAACACATGAAATTACATTGTTTTAACACTGTGACAATAACACTTTAGTGCCAGACCTGTAATGACAATTCTGCATAAAAATATAAAAAGTCAAAAAAGTTTCTGCCTCGGCTATCGCCCGCTATTTTGGGGCGGTGGCGGAGGTGTCAGGGGGGGGCCGTAATTGAGTGTTCTCCTGCTCTCCGGGGGGGCTGTCCTGACGGGCTGCTGTGTTCTCAGTCGCCGCTATGCCCAGCTGTCATGGTGGCCTGCAGTGTCCTCAGCCACCAGTATACCCGGCTGTCGTGGCGGCCTGCTGTCTCCTCGGTCGCCGGTGTGTCCGGCTGTCGTGGCGGCCGGCTGTCATCTCAGTCACCATTATACCTGGCTGTCGTGGCGGCCTGCTGTCTCCTCAGTCACCGTTGTGCCTGGCTGTTGTGGCAGCCTGCTGGCTCCTCAACCACCATTATACCCGGCCATCATGGTGGCCTGCTGTGTCTTCGGCCACCGTTGTGCCCGGCTGTCGTGGCGTCCTGCTGCCGCCTCGGTCACTATTGTACCCGGCTGTCGTGGCGGCCTGCTGTCTCCTCAGTCACCATCATACCCGGCTGTCATGGCGGCCGGCTGTGCCCTCAGTCACCGTTGCACCCGGCGGTCATGGCGGCCCGCTGTGTCCTTGGCCGCTGTTGTGCCCGGCTGCCATGGTGGCCCGTTGTGCCCTGAGTCACCATTATACATGGCTGTCGTGGCGGCTCGCTGTCTCGGTCACCACTGCACCTGGCTGTCGTGGCGACCGGCTGCCCCCTCGGCCACCATTGAGCCCGGCTGGCGTGGCGGCCTGCTGTCTCCTCAGTCACCATTATACCCTGCTGTCGTGGTGGCCTGCTGTCACCTCAGTCGCCATTGTGCCCGGTTGTCGTGGCGGCCTGCTGTCTTCTCAGTCACCATCATACCCGGCTGTCGTGGCGGCCTGCCGTCTCCTCAATCATCATTATACCCTGCTGTCGGGGCGGCCTGCTGTCACCTCAGTCGCCTTTGTGCCCGGCTGTCGTGGCGGCCTGCTGCTTCCTCAGTCACCATTACACCCGGCTGTCGTGGCAGCCTGCCGTCTCCTCGGTCACCATTATACCCGGTCGTCGGGGCGGCCTGTTGTCTCCTCAGTCACCATTATACCCGGCTGTCTTGGGGAGGCGTGGGACTCGGATAAAATGCCTTGGAGTTTCCTCGTCTGTGGGTGGTTTGGGGGGGGGGGGCGCACCGCCGGTCCCATGCTCCACTAAATAGACTGATCGGCCACTCTGGGGGGGGTTTTGACGGGTGGGGGGCGGACCGCCGGGGTGTCCGGGGAGCGGTGGGTGGTCCTTCGGTCGGGTGCGCAGGACTGGCCGCGGAGGGGTGACCCTGGTCTTCCTAGCTGCCCCCGCCCCCCCCCCCACCGTTGGGGACAATGGGCCGCGCTCGGCTCTCTGGTCACCCCGGTGGCACTGAGATTGATGGCTGTCCTGAAGGGGGGTTGCCTGGCGCTCATCGCGCGGGTTATGGGCGGGGGGTGGTCCGGCTGGCTGGGGGATGATTGCCGGGGGGCAGGGAGGGCTACTGCATAAGTGTTTTCGGCAAGGGTTGATCAGGTTAATCAGGCTGCCATAGAGTTAAACAGGTTAATTAAACTGTCATAGAGTGTTACTAGGGAGTCGAAGAAGGCCCTGGCGTGTTATCTTGTTTACAGATTGTTTTCCTTTTAACCCCCCTGGGGGAAACCAAGTCTTGGACCGTCCCTCCGTTTGAGGGGCTGAGTTGGGCTGGGGAGGCGGGAGCCTCCGTAGCCTTGCAGCGCCACAGTTTTTCTACCCCACATAGGCCTGCGCGCCTAGGCTAGTTCGGCCTAAGGCGGGCGTTTTCTCTTTCCCTTTTTTTTTTTTTTTTTTTTTTTCTTGCTCCCCTTTTTCCCTTTCCATTAAATTTCCTCCTTCCCTTCATTCATCCCCCCTCTCATAATCCCTCCCCGATCTGTCCTCCCCTCCCCGCCCCCCCCCTTAACCCACCTTCTTTCGGGTCTTAACAGACCATCCCTTTCCCATTTCCCTTCCTTTGGGCCGGGCGGCCGTGCTCCTACTGCTCTTGAGGGCGCATTGATCCCCTGTATACAGTTGCCCTGGTTTTGGGCTCTTCCCTGCGGGGCCGTCGCGGGTGGTCCGGATCGGGCGCAGGTGACGCGATGGATCTCAGGATCGTCTCCCTAAACGCTAAAGGTCTCAATGTCCCGGAGAAGCGGAGAGTATGCCTGAACCTATTCTGGAAAAAAGGGCGCAAATAGTATTTGTACAGGAAACACACTTCCGGAAGGGGAGAGCTCCAAGATTTTCGGACAGGCGCTTCCCGATTGGATGGCACTCCCACTCGCCTGATTCAAAATCCAGGGGAGTGAGCATTTTGATCGCGGCCAACACTCCATGGACCTTGATAGACAGCATACTTGACGAGGAGGGCCGCTTCATTTTCGTTAAAGGGAAAATAGGTACCCAAGTATTCACGTTCGCTAATATCTACGCCCCCAACTCGGATCAGATTCGCTTTATTGAGCGCGCCCTGGATGCTCTTCAGACGTTCTCGGAGGGCGTCCTGATTTTTGGTGGCGATCTCAACGTGGCCCTGGACCCACTGCTGGATGCCTCCAGAAAGGCATCCCATCTATCGTTCTCGGCTCTTAAGAAACTAAAAAGTTCCCTACGACTCTCCCAACTCATAGACCCGTGGCGTTTACAAAACCCTCGAGGTCGAGATTACACATTTTACTCGGCACCTCACGACTCCTACTCGAGGATAGATTACCTCTTCTTGGAACACAGATACCTGGAGATTGTCCAAAAAGCGGAGATTGACCCTATCCTAATCTCAGATCATGCCCTGATTTCACTGTCCGTGAAACTCCCCGAGCGGTTGTCCAGGCCGAGTACCTGGGTGCTCAACGAGTCGCTACTTCAGGACCAGAGCCTTAAAGAGGAGATTAGGAAGGAGCTACAGTCATACTTTACAATCAACGCCAACCCGGAGACGTCTCCCCTAAACTTATGGGCAGCACACAAATGCTACATCAGAGGTATCATCATAAAAATAGCCTCCAGAAAGAAGAGGGAGCGGGAGAAAACGACGGCAGACTTAATACAGAAAATTGCCCATTTAGACTCGGAGCACAAAAAACGGGGAGCTGAGGAGACCAGACAAGAGCTGGCAGCGACACGTGAAAAACTAAGAGACCTCTTGCTAACCAAAGCGAAGGTTTCGCTGGTTAAGGCCAGACGCTCCTTTTATGAATATGGGAACAAATGTAGTCGTATGTTAGCTAGGGCACTCAGAGAGCAGAGAGCCAGCAACTTCATACCTCAGATAATGGGGAGTGGAGGGCGTTTGCTCGCCAAACCGACAGACATTGCTGGGGTCTTTAGAGACTTTTACGCCAAGCTTTACAACTTGGCGGAGGGGCGTCGGGCAAATGGGCTACAGGAGGCCCGAGGGTATGTCATGACGTCAGGCTTGCCCACATTGAGCCGAGAGGTGGTGGAGGCCATGGAGGAACCCATAACGGCACAGGAGTGGTCGCTGGCAATAAAATCGTCCCAAACGGGAAAATCTCCAGGACCGGATGGATTTACATTGTCCTATTACAAATGGATGGAGGACATCCTGACCCCAAGAGCAGTGGCGGCCTTTAACTCCATATCCCCAGAGCAAGCTTTACCTGCGGATATGTTGAGGGCACAGATAGTGGTGATACCTAAACAGGGTAGGGACCCTCTGCTCTGCTCCAACTACAGGCCGATATCGCTGCTTAATGTGGACCTCAAGATATTCGCGAAAGTCCTGGCGACCAGACTCCTGCCATACCTGGGCAACCTAATAGGCTTGGACCAAGTGGGGTTCACTCCGGGTAGAGAGGCGAGAGACAATGTGACCAGAATTCTCAACTTGATTCACCTGGCACATGAGCAAGGGATTCCTGCTATGATGCTTTCTACAGACGCTGAGAAAGCGTTCGATAGGGTCCATTGGGACCTTATTCGCGCCACCCTTGAGCACATAGGCCTGCAGGAAAACATGAGATCGTGGATGCTGTCCCTGTATTCCTCTCCCTCGGCATGCGTCAAAGCCAATGGTGTCCTGTCCGACTCATTCCCAATAACCAATGGTACCAGACAGGGGTGTCCCCTGTCCCCGATTATTTTCATTTTGACGTTAGAACCCTTCCTCAGGAAGGTTAGGGCGAACCCAGACATTAAGGGGCTGTCGGGAGGTGGCACGGAACATAAAGTTGTGGCCTTCGCTGACGACTTGCTCTTTTGCATCTCGCAGCCAGAGACGACTATCCCCAATCTTTTGAGAGAAATGAGAGAGTACACGGAGCTGTCGAATTTTAAAATCAACTTACAGAAATCCGAGGCACTCAATGTCTCTCTCTCACAGAGACACTTGGATAACACACAAGCCAACTTCCCCTTCCGATGGGCATCTGGAGCGATCAAATACTTGGGAGTCCAGATAACACCTCAGCTCAAAGACTTGTTCGCCCAAAACTTTCCACCTCTCCTAAACACCATTAAAAGAGACCTCCAAACATGGAAGGACAGGACACTGTCCTGGTTTGGTAGGTGTAACGTACTGAAGATGAACGTCTTGCCGCGCCTGCTCTACCCTCTTCAGGTGCTGCCCATCCACATACCATCTGCCTTCCTGAGGGATATCCGATCGGAATTTATACGGTTCATATGGGGAGACAGGAACCCGAGAATTGCCCAACAGACACTGACGCTGCCGAAAGTGAGGGGAGGGGTGGGACTCCCGGATATCAGAATGTATTATGTAGCAGCGCATCTAAACAGGATCGTGGACTGGAATCGTCATAAAAATAGCAAACGATGGGTTCAACTGGAGCAATCGTGGGCTCCGGTTCCACTGGCGGGCCTCCCTTGGTCCCCGGGAGAGTTACCAGGCCCGCTCAAATCTCATCCTACAATAGGCCCGACCCTCCGGGTGTGGACAAGACATATGACGAAAGATAATATAGCCCCGTCGCCCTCCCCGCTTCGCCCGATCACGGGGGCATTGGACTTCATCCCGAACCGGCTTGATGCGGGCTTTGCGAGATGGAGGGCGCCTGGTTGGGATGTCGCCTTCGAGTTCCTTAGTGGCCCCAACTGGAAGTCCCTGCAGGAACTGCTGAGCTGGGGGGATGCCCCCCGTCTGTCATATTGGAGGGCACTGCAGGTATCGCACTTCCTGGCGGGCCTGCCCCCGCCCAAGGAGTTCGCCAGAGAGTTGACCCCATTCGAGCGCTTATGTGCGACAAACGAAACTACCAGAGGTACATTATCCACGATCTATAAAATGCTGGTGGACCCAGGTGAGAACCACATACCGAATTTTATTTCTGCGTGGGAGAAGGAGCTCGGGGTCACATTCACCCCACCTCAAGTGAAGAAAATGCTGGAGCTGGCACAACGGGCCTCAATAAGCAACCAGTATCAAGAGGCGGGCTACAAAATACTGAGTCGATGGTATAGGTCACCTCAGACACTTCATCGCATCTTCCCATCGGTTCCTTCCTTATGCTGGAGATGTGAGAGCGATACGGGCTCCCTCTCGCACATTTTCTGGGGATGCACAAAGATAAGGGGCTTCTGGGAGGAGATTGTTAAGTGGATTCATAAGATAACAGGAGAACTGATAGAACTCTCCCCGGAGGTCCTCCTTCTGCATTCTACCAAAGCCTCGGTAAGCAAATACAAGAAATCCTTGACGGTCCACTTGGTAAACGCTGCCAGAGCATGTATCCCCGCCAGATGGAAGTCGACTACCCCGCCAACCATCGGCTCTTGGATTAGGAGGGTGGAAGACATCAGACGAATGGAGGACCTGACAGCCCTCCTTCAGCGCACTGAGGAGAAAAATAGACGTCGGTGGATGCAGTGGTCCCTGTTCATGGAGTCGGTGGCGGGTAGGACCCTGAGGGACGAGACCTGAGGTGCTTGGGGGTCGCTCGGGGGCCGTTGTTGGGCGGGTGTGTTCGATCCGGTCCGGGTGTTACGTCCCCACGCCTGTGGCGGCTCTCTTTCCCCGCTTGATGGTGGAGGCTGCTTGTGGCTAGCACATACAGCGAGAGCCTCATTATTCCATGAAATATTCTGCATTTCCTTGGCCACAAGGTAATTCCATTGCATGCAAACTGCACATTCTAGCATCTCAGTGGGGTCTGCATCTCACATCTCAGCCTGGACTCAAGTCTGTTACCCATCAGCCTCAGAAAAGCCATCTTTCTTGAGGTTTTCCCCTCGGAGCATAGAATTTCCAGTATTCCCCTTCTTGAATCTCGTTCCCTCCTCTCTCACGTTCCCTGTCTTGCAAACTTTACACTGCATTCGATTAGCACCTTGCTGTTCTAATCCACTCCCCAGCTGCCTGAAATTATCACCCCATTTGATTCAAGACTTGGCTTTCCTCCCCTTCATATATCAATAGGTCCTGATATGTTGCCTCTGTTCTCAGAGAAACCCGAGTCCTCCAGCCATCTTTCAGACGCTCTCCTTCTTACACACACGTTTGCTGTGCATATCATTTTCACTCCATCTATCTCCTGTTCTTACTAAGAAGGTGCGATTGTCTTGTTGAAATTCAGACCTCAGGCAACAGACAGACAGAAAAAAAAAACTATTTTTTTCTGAATCCAGTAGTTTGGTAAGCTAGGCTGCTGGAGATTTCCTACATAATGCAAAATATCAGATCAACAGTACTAAAATTCTATCCACACACATTTATCACTGTGTCACTTCTGTCTGCCGTGTATCATGCACAATTCCACCTCCCGTCGCCCAGATCTGAAATACAAAAGAATTTCCTGAGCTGTTTTCCTAATAAAAAAATATAGCAATGCCAGATGATGGTAACACATTGCAGGGAACATAAAACTATTCACAGCTGCCTCTGCACCCCACAAAATGCTGGGTTTTGGTCCTCATTAAAAATCAAAAGTCCCTGCACCTGTGATAGAGCAGTTCTACAGGTGAAGGATAGAGTATTTTAAAGTGTAACAAAACATGGGTTTTGTTCTGTGCTCTGTAAAACCCCCAAGGAAGCCCGTAAAAACTTCCTTTCCCATGATTCAATGGTATACGTACAGACTCTTGACCAATGAGAGTTGCCACTGAGTTGAATGGCTGGGGCGGGAGTGTGCACATGGCGCTGGGGATGCAGGCGATGCGGAAATGCGCACTCTGTATTGTAAAAAATTCGAGCCAACTGACAAATGATCACAGCAGGCGGCTCTCATAGGACGAGAGCCCAGGCATGCACTATTGTTGCGTGGGATGGTGAGTTTTTACGTGCTTCCTGGGGGGTTTCACACAGCGGCCTGGTGAAAAGACAGGGGATGGCCCTGGAATCTTTTAGACTCTAGGCCGGCCACTGGTGGGTTTCGTGTTGCTTTAAATAGGGTAGATACTTTATTTTAGAAGTTTGCAAATCACAGCAGTCTATAGGGGATAAACACATTCGGAGGTGTTTGGATTCCCCATAGGCTGCTGTTATTTCCAAAGCTCTAAAATAAAATATCTGTCCCATCTAAAAAAAAGTCTGCATTTTACCTATGCTTCACCGGGGCAGAGAATGCTCATTCTCTGCTCCATGCCGGCTTCTGCCAGCTTGCTGGCCCCTGTGGCCTTTTATACCAGGAGTGAGATGATGTCATCTCACTCCACCAGTATAAAAAGTCACTCCTGGCAGTGGGGGTGAAAGCAGAAGCTAGGAGTTATTGGCAGAACCCTAGTGTGGGGGCAGGGGACTCCAATCTCCACCCGGCTTCCACCAATCACTTCCAACTGTCAGATGCAGAATTGTAATGGAAGGAGGTAAGTAGAAATAAACAAAACTTATAAATAAAGAAATAGAAAAATAAGTAAAAAACTGACAAAATGTAAAAATTATAATTTTTACATATTTTACCTAAAAATATTATCAAAGCACTGAAAAAAATTACAAAAAAGGCATTTCATGTTAAAGCCCAAACTCTGCCGGAAATATATATTTATATATAATTGTCCTGGAGTCCACAGACATTTCTGAAAAATCAAAGGTAAACATGTATATCGCAAAGTGGTGAATGGCCTGGCAACAGAGGTGACACAATCTCTAGGTAAGCTGGCGCTAAAAGGGTTTAAGCTCTGTCATGGGTCTGGATATCTGGAATTAACTCTCAGATCCCACATAATACCCAGCTTAAAGTGGACCAACACCCAGGGGGGATCGGCCCGGGAATCTATAAGATTTCCGGGCCGATCAGATCCCTGCCCGCGGGGCATCCGAAATCGGGATGTCCCGCGGGGTGAAACCCCCCAGGAAGCCCACAATCCTACCTTCTCCCCGTTCCAGCGGCGCATGTGCGTCTGCCGCCGCCGCCTCCCGCGCGTCCCTCTAGCAGGGCGCGCTCCCGCACTGGCCGTTTGTGAATGGCCGGCGCGGGTGCGCTCCCTGCAAGAGGGACTCACGGGAGGCGGCGGCGGGTGCGCTCTGCTTGTCCGTCGCTGCCTCTTGCTTGTCCGTCAGCGGGGATTGGATGCAGCGGTCACGTGGGAGCGGGGAGAGGTGAGTTTTCTGGGCTTTCTGGGGGGTTTCACACAGCGGGGCACCCCCGATCGGGGTGCCCCACCGAAGTGGACCAAAACCCAGGATAGTCAAAATCCTGGGTGTTGGTCCACTTTAAGAAGTTCAAGTCCTGTAGTGAAAATAATTGTAATGCCCTTCACCACCCAGGCATCCAGGTTACTGAAATCCCCATGGTAAACAGGAAATAAATATCAATACTTGACCACACGGCTGCATAGACTTGTTAAACCAATCGGCCACTGGCTAACATGTGGGCAGGCAGCTTTGGCTGCCCTACAAATAGTGACCTGTTGTGGCCTGTGTCTTGCTGTTTCTTTTGGCATTTTTGGAAGTGTCCCAAGTGACATTTTTTTTGGAAAAGAGGCCTTTAGGTTGTAATACTCAAGTTTGTTCCCTTTGCATTATATTCATAGTCCCTAAAATATACTGTACTTGAATAAGGTTCCAGCCATTGCAGTATGTGCTGCAGTTTCCTGTCCATTGTCAGAAGAAGATATGCCATTTTAAGATATATTTTGTCTCCCGCAGACAATCCCTCCTAGTCCAGCACTCTGAATGTAACTGTTACTTGGGGGGTTATTTAAGAATGGATAGCGCCAGGTAGTGCCTCGCAGCGGCAGGAAGCGACTGGTGAACGCCAGACGCTGTGCGCAAAACCACATTTTAGAAAGCGAATCTGGTGAGCGCCTCTAACTGCGGCATGTAGCGTCACGTGTATTATTACAGGTGGCACAGCGTATAGCGCTGGCGCTCTAGGTTCCAGAGCATCATGTAATACCTGTCGCTCTGTAGCGCTCTCCCAATGGGGCTTCATTAGTTGTGTATAAAAAACGTGTTTGACTTTTTTTTTTTTGCTCAAATCATTGTGTGACACTTTTTTGACTTTTTGTATTTTTATGCAGAATTGTAATTACAGATCTGGCACTAAAGTGTTATTGTCACAGTGTTAAAACAATGTCATTCCATGTGTTTTCGCTTTATTACTGGTGTATATGTGATCAAAAACAGACTTTGATCACACAGCGTCTGGTGTTCTATTCTACAGCGCCCAGCTTTAGAGCACCGATGCTGTGTCTGTGTCTAGTGTTTTGTTAAATATGGTGTGAAGCGCCAAGTGCCGGAAGCACTGAGCTGGCACTATCTCTCGCTCGCTTCAGCAATATACTGTTGTTACAGCGCCCAACACACATCACATTCATCAATGCCGACCAGGTAACTAGAGCGACTGAGACGCTCTGTTACAGCGCCCAATACCCGCTTACAGAGTCTACTAGCGGTCACTCTAAGCGCTGCTGTACAGACGCTCATCTGGCAATACCTGGCATTAGCAGTGAATCAGCCTCTATACTGACAGATTGTGCCCCATGCCTCTTGGACCCAATTGTCAATCTAATCTGTAGTCTCATCGATGCCCCCTACCACCATCCATCACAATGAAGATGGCACTCTCCCTCCATTGGCTACGTATGTGAACATCGATTGGGCCCGAGCGGCGTGGGACGCGATCAGCAGATCAGTTAGGATCATCTGCAGGGGACAAAAGTTGAATTTAGGGTTTTGTAATTTTTCCAGAATGGTCAATGACAATTACTAAAGTTTAAAGGTTTTGCCACCATTTAACAAAACAAAAGAGTACTTACTGGATGGACTATGTTTGTGAGTAGCTCATAACACCAAAAGATTCTCTAGCTTTAGAGATTGTACCAAAGAGAATTGAACACAGAATTGGGTGCAGGATGGGAGCGGCACTTGGGCCCTTATTTATGAAGGAATAGCGACAGGCAGCGACTGGTGAGCGGCCGGTAATGACGGGCCCCGCCACGAGAACGCCGGCTCCCCACCAAAATCACACATTTATCAAGCCAATCCTGCTTAGCGACTGAGATAGCGCCATATAGCGACTCATTCATCATTATTCCAGCCTCAGCCCACAGCGCCAGCGTCCGACCTTGAACAGCGACAGGTATGACCTCTCGCTACCTGGCGCTCTCCAATGCATTTCAATGGAACAATCTTTAAATATTCATAATTAATTATGATTTTTTTTTTATGTGAAAAATTCTGTGACCATTTCTGCCATTTTAGATAATTTTTTAAGGTAAAAAAAATTAAAAAAAAAAGTGTACAGAATTGATTTTACAGGTCTGATATTAATGTATTCATATTACTAAATTATTTAAAAAACTTTGTTTTTTTTGGTTTCCAAAAATATGGTTGTTTGGGGGTTAAAAAACTACTTTTAACCCATTGCCGCCAGCGCTCTGGGGTTTAAACATGCATTTTACAGCGCGATCATTTTTTGAGCGTGATTTTTTAATGAATATGGTGGGAGTCGGTCGCTCTGACCAATCGCTATCATGCGCTCCCATACAGCGCGGAACCTGTCAAATAGCGACTCCTCACCCAATATTCAACATTACGGCAAACCGACTGAGTCGCTATCAACTACCGAACAACGGCTAAGCACAGCGACTACTAGCGGGCGCTCTGAAAATGCCGCCACAGCCGCTCAACTGTCGCTACCTGCCGCTGTTAATGAATCGGCCTCAGCAGCATCTTTAAACAGCAGTAGATTAAAAAAGTTGAGATGGTCCAGACAAAGGGAGACTTGCTATATGGAGCACAGGACAAACTTCCATAGGGCCACATTTTTTCAGTGCTGAATGTGCTGGGTGTAGTCCCCAGAATGCAGCCCACCTTACCCGAAGCCCGTTCTGGAATCCACTAATTTCTCTGCTAACACACTATCCACTCCCCAACTATCAAGTCTTTCACCTGCCTCCAATGCGGAAACGGCTCCCCTGTATCCCCTAGCCAGGAAAACCCATTTTCTCCCCCTTCAATAGCTTTAGCATCATGGCTATGGAGTCCATACCCACCCCTGCCACAGTATCTGTCCCTACAATACCGCAACTTCAATGCCATCACTTTAAACCAGACCTTCACCATGATTTATTGAAAAGCCCAAATCCTTAAAAAAACTATTCCCCAGCATCTGAAATGAATATATTTTAAGTTTTTAGTCACTTACTTTTTATTCTTTCCCCCACCGGGCTGCAACTCTGTTCAGGACTTTAAGATATGGGCGCCGCCATCTTGACTCAGAAGCATCACACTTACTGAGAAGAGGAGAGTGGGATAAAGTACAGGGGGTAAGGCTATAGCTGTGCTTTGCTCAGACAGAGCAGAGCTGGGGTCAGGAAAAGGTCAGCAATCCCAAAATGCAGAGCAGCACAGTCAGAAGGCACTTCCTGTTTGCAGGCTGCCTGATGTTCCATCTTGGATGTTTAAAGGCTCATAACATGCAGTAGATGCAGGCAGGATGATATCTATACATATAAGACTCTTATTCAGAGAGAAGAACCGCTTTAAATGTGGCTATATCTTCCACTGCCCATGATCTGACCATTGTTGTTCCCAGTGCATCCCTGGATAAAGGTGATATATATATATATAGGTAGACAAGTATTCGTTAAATTATTACAGAAGTTGTACTATCTGTGTTTGTGTCCCTACAGGATTCCTTTAAAATATGTGTATGGGTGTTAGAACCACTTGGAATGCCCTTGCTTCACTGACTTGTTGGTATTTAAAATTGCCTTGCTTTAAATTAGCCACTAGACCAACTTTTACTGAAAGGGCCATTTTTATTTTGACACAATGAAGCATAAAATAAAAACATCCCTTTTCCCTGAACCTTAGTGTCAGTTCGCAGTACAAATGGCTCTTTTAGTAAATGGCCCCTTTTATGTATTTTTTTAGCATTATGTACAGTAGAAGAATTCTATGACGTCAGCATCCCCAGAAAGAATGGGTTACATTCTTCCGCAGCTTGTTCTCCTGTCAAATGCGGATTTACATTTTTCTGATTTTCCAGTGTCTTCATTTATATTTCTAGTAACAACGATTGCCGCTTTTAAATTATTGACACCACCATGGCCCTCTGCTCATAATTATATGCAAAGCCCCCCCATCAGTTCCCCAATTTCTATGCCACTGCCAGAAGACTTTTGGCTGAACCTGAAAGAGTGTGAACACAAGTAGCTTTTTGATCGTGATCTGAAGAATTTCTGAATCAGCGTCCTGTGATGGGAGAAAGCACCAGAAGCTGAAAGTGGGGGCCATCTTTTCAGCTTGTGGGGTCACTAATGCTTCTGCTCTGGGGTAACAATGTTATTTCAAACAATCTGATTTGGGAATCAGGCATTCAAGGGGTGTGAGATACCAAATACCTGATACCAGGAGACTTCCTCATTCATTTAAAGATACTGTTATCATTTACCTAGTGAAATATAAACTATAACTAATGCTTATTAAAAATTACATTATCCTTTATATTTCAAACTATTTGTATTACATTTTTCAATACTAATAAACAGACTTGCTATAAACCATACATCACTTTTTTATTTTAAATTTGTATCACAGATTATTATCCTTTAGCATACACTACATTGTTTTTAATAAGGGCTATAAAAAGAATGTTGTGACGGACCAGGTGGAGCGGACTCGGGTGTGGATCCGCTTTACCTGTGGGACCGATGGCGGGTACCGTGTCAGGGGAGCGGAGTCTAAGGGGCTACCGGTATTCACCAGAGCCCACCGCAAGGCAGGTTGGTCTTGTGTGGCGAGTGACCCCCAGGTCGCTACCCCCCAACAGCGGCCCAGTCCCACAGTCAGCCGAGGTTTGATCAGGGCTGGCAGCATAGGTTCGCGGTAAAGGTGAGTAGCCGAGGTCGGGGCAGGCAGCAAAGGTTCAGAGTCGGGGACAGGCAGAGGTCGGTACACAGGTGAGCAATCCAAGAATGTCTGACTTTCAACAAGCATGGAGAGACCAAGATCCGGCACTGAAGGAAGGAAGTGCCTCTTTAAATAGGGGAAGTGGATGCAGGATTGGATGACCAGGCACCAATCAGTGCTGTACAGGCCCTTTAAATCTCAGGAATCTAGTGCGCTCACCCTCTAGTGGACGGAGACGTGTGCGCACCTGACCATGCGAGAAGGAAGCATTGGGGGAAGGGAGAGAGCTGGGAACAGCCATGAGGGAAGTGCTGCAAAATGGATGACGGCTGGATGCAGCCATGGAGGTAAGTGAAGTGCTGCTAGATGGGCGTGCAGCGCTCGCCCTAACAAATGTGCATAGAAAGAATACACTGACTTGGAAGTTTTCATTATTTCCATGTTTATTTAATTACTGTGTAATTTCTGTGTTGTTTTAATTACACAACAGAAGTATTCAAAATGTTCGGACATACATCTAAATAGTGAATCATTCATTACAAGTGATGCTGGCAGAGACATATGGAGGCTGATTTAAAGTGGACCAAAACCCAGCTCGATCGACCCAGGAACCTATAAGATGTTTCCCTGTTAGAGGGAAGCGGAGGATGTGGCCATCAGAGCCTCTGCTCTTAGATGCGCTAGTCTTGGCGTCCTGGGGGGTTTCACACAGCGGGGCACCCCCAAACGGGGTCTTCTTTGAAAATAAACGTGGATGAAGTATCCTTTTAAAGTGGACAATGGCTGGTGTCATTATTGATTGGCCCCGGGGTAAGGACCAAAACCCAGGATAGTCAAAATCCTGGGTTTTGGTCCACTTTAAGACTAGCGCCACTTATTGCCATTTGAGCAAACTATAGGTAGTGCCAGTTAGGTATGTCTGACGCTCGCTGCTGAAGCTCATATTTAAGGAAATCAAACACAAAACCAGCATCTGTGCTCTAAAACTGGGAGCTCTAGTGTCAAGCGCCAGACACTATGAGGCTGATTCATTACTAACGCCAGGTATCGGCAGATGTGCGTCTGTATGGCAGCTCTTAGAACGACCGCTAGTAGACGCCATAAGTGGGTATCGGGCGCTATAACAGAGCACCTCAGTTGCTGTAGAAACCTGGACGGCATTGATAAATGTGATGTATGTTGGGCGCTCTAACACCAGTACAGCGCTGCAGGGAGCGAGAGGTTGCGCCAGCTTAGTGCGACTGGCTCTCGGCGCTCCACATCATACTTATCACACTCACAACATCAGCATCTGGTTGCTATAGCATAGAGCCCCAGATGCTGTGTGATTAAAGCCTGTTTTTGAACACATATACACCTTTAACAAAGCAAAAACACATGGAATGACATTGTTTTAACACTGTGACAATAACATTTTAGTGCCAGACCTGCAATGACAATTCTGCATAAAAATATAAAAAGTCAAAAAAGTTTCTAAAACTGTTTGTTTGCAGCCAGGAGAGATCACACAATGATTTGAGCAAAAAAAAAAAAAAAATGTCAAATACGCTGTTTAAACACAAGCAAATAAAGGGCCATTGAAATAGGAGAGCGATAGTGAGCGAAAGGTAATACCTGGTGCTCTGGAAGCTAGAGCGCCGGCGCTCCAGGGGGATCGAAATAGACCTGACTTCTGCTTTAAAGCAGAACAAAGCCCAGTGGGACCAGCCCTGGAATCTAAAAGACATCCCAGATTGGGATGACCTGCTGTGTGAACCCCTTCGGGATCTAAACAATGGGCAGCCATAACCGGTATTCAGGGGCATGAGCACGCACCATGCAGGGAATGCAGCTGCTCGCACCCCAATTGCTTAGACCCTGCATGAAAACAAAGCCATTTGATGAGCATTAGATATGCACAGCAAACGGCTCTAAATAAATGAGAGCAAGGGCATTTGCCATTGGACCGGGAAAAAGTGGGAGGCCGATTCATTAATAGCGGCAGGTAGCGACAGCTGAACGACTGTAGCGGAATTTTCAGAGCGCCCGCTAGTAGTCGCTGTGCTTGGCCGTTGTTCGGTAGTTGATAGCGACTCAGTCGGTTTGCCGTAATGTTGAATATTGGGTGAGTCGCTATTTGACCGGTTCCGCGCTGTATAGTATATATGATAGCGACTGGCCCTAGCGACCGGCTCCCACCATATTCATTAAAAAATCACGCTCAAAAAATTCTCGCGCTGTAAAATGCATGTTTAAACCCCAGAGCGCTGGCGGCGATGGGTTAAAAGTAGTTTTTTAACCCCCAAACAACCATATTTTTGGAAACCAAAAAAAAACAAGTTTTTTAAATAATTTTGTAATATGAATACATTAATATCAGACCTGTAATATAAATTCTGTACAATTTTTTTTTTTTTTTTTGCCTTAAAAAAATTATCTAAAATGGCAGAAGTGGTCACAGAATTTTTCACATTAAAAAAAAAAAAAAAAAAAATTCATAACAATTAATATTTAAAGATTGTTCCATTGAAATGCATTGGAGAGCGCCAGGTAGCGAGAGGTCATACCTGTTCAAGGTCGGACGCTGGCGCTGTGGGCTGAGGCTGGAATAATGATGAATGAGTCGCTATATGGCGCTATCTCAGTCGCTAAGCAGGATTGGCTTGATAAATGTGTGATTGTGGTGGGGAGCCGGCGTTCTCGTGGCGGGGCCCGTCATTACCGGCCGCTCACCAGTCGCTACCTGTCGCTATCCCTTGTTAAATAAGGGCCTAAGTTTGTATGGGCGTTCTGGGGGGGTTACACACAGCGGGCATCCCAATTTGGGATGCTCCTGGGGGACAAAAAAAGCACGGGATAGTCAACAGTCGGGATATTTAACAGTCGGTAGAGATAAATTATATAATTTTAGTAGTAGTTGATTAAGGACCTGATTTATCAAGCACTTCTGACAGACAGTGCCACATCACTGCATATTAGAGAAGTAAAAAATATAATAAAATATATTTGCGCATGTTGCTGCACTACAAGAAGCACATTTACTAAAACATTAGTGGTGCAGCAACATGCTGAAAAATTATTAAATCGTATTTTGCACTACTCTAATTTGCATTGAAATGGCATTGCGTGGCAGAATGCTTGATAAATCAGGCCCTATGTCAATTCAGGTCCATCCCAGGGTTGAGCCCAATATCAAGTGATGCAGGCATGTAATAGGACACCTGCCCACATACAAGATGGAGGAGAAACCACCCACCCCCACCATCGCCATTGCCTGTTTGCTTAGGCTATTATTGCAAAGACCACTGTATTTTTTCACGAATAATAATACAATTCAGTTTTTGTAATCACAAAGTGAATTAGCAATAGTTGGGTCAAGATCTGAATCCTGAGTACAGAACTATTTGACATCACAACTGCTTCAAGTGATGCCTGGAATTACTGTCTTGGCAGATCACTTCTAGGCAAGCAAGAGCTTTTCCTCATTCCTACCTGATTCATTTTTGGGGGTAACTCCTACTCCTCAGTATCACACTCATCTTGTATTATTTTACATTTCTATTCTTTATCTTATAAACTTTGCCATCCTGCCACAAGAAACACCCACGGGTAATGTATTTTGAGAAATAACATACTGCCCCATCACAGGTATGGGAGCACATTCCTAAGACACATTTATTTTCATTTCAATAAGGCAGAGCACCAAAAACCTCCATTGTCCTTTGCTGAGATGCATTGAAGAGATTTGTATTTGCTTTGATGCAACGTTCTTGTAATTTAATGTACCGTATGTTTCACCCCATAGGACGCACCTGCCCATAAGACGCACCTAGGATTTGGGGGAGGAAAATAAGAAAAAAATATTTTAAACCAAAAACGCACCATTACAGACAGTGAGGCATTCCCCCTAATCCATTCCCATAGACAGTGTGGCATGCCCCCATCCCATTCCCTGTATACACAGTGTGGCATTCCCCCCTCCAATTCCCCATATAGGCAGTGTAGCATTCCCCGTCCCATTCCCCATATAGGCAGTGTGGCATTCCCCCTCCCATTCCCATATAGGCAGTGTGACATTCCCCCTCCCATTCCCATATAGGCAGTGTGGCATTCCCCCTCCCATTCCCATATAGGCAGTGTGCACTCCATTATCATAAGCAGTGTGGCATCCCCCATCCCATCCCCCATATAGGCAGTGTGGCATTCCCCCCTCCTATTCCCCATATAGGCAGTGTGCCCTCCTATTCCCATAGGCAGTGTGGCATCCCCCTCCCCCCATTCCCATTGGCTGTGTGGCATCCCCTTCATCCCATTATCATAGGCTGTGTGGCATCCCCCTCCCCCCATTATCATAGGCTGTGTGGCATCCCCCTCCCCCATTTATCATAGGCTGTGTGGTATCCCTCTCCCCCCATTCCCATTGGCAGTGTGACATCCTCCTCCCCCCATTCCCAGTGTGGCATCCCCCTCCCCCCATTATCATTGGCAGTGTGGCATCCCTCTCCCCCAATCCCATTGGCAGTGTGGCATCCCTCTCCCCCATTCCCATTGGCAGTGTGGCATCCCTCTCCCCCATTCCCATTGGCTGTGTGGCATCCCTCTCCCCCATTCCCATTGGCTGTGTGGCATCCCTCTCCCCCCATTCCCGTTGGCAGTGTGACATCCCCCTCCCCCCATTCCCATAGGCAGTGTGACATCCCCCTCCCCCCATTCCCATAGGCTGTGTGGCATCCCCCTCCCCCCATGCCCATAGGCAGTGTGACATCCCCCTCCCCCCATTCCCATAGGCTGTGTGGCTTCCCCCTTCCCCCATTCCCAGTGTGGCATCCCCCTCCCCCCATTATCATTGGCAGTGTGGCATCCCTCTCCCCCATTCCCATTGGCAGTGTGGCATCCTCCTCCCCCCATTCCCAGTGTGGCATCCCCCTCCCCCCATTATCATTGGCAGTGTGGCATCCCTCTCCCCCCATTCCCATTGGCAGTGTGGCATCCTCCTCCCCCCTTTCCCAGTGTGGCATCCCCCTCCCCCATTATCATTGGCAGTGTGGCATCCCTCTCCCCCATTCCCATTGGCAGTGTGGCATCCCTCTCCCCCATTCCCATTGGCAGTGTGGAATCCCTCTCCCCCATCCCCATAGGCTATGTGGCATCCCCCTCTCCCCCCAGAGGCTGTGTGGCATCCCCTTCTCCCCCCATTCCCATAGGCTGTGTGGCATCCCCCTCTCCCCCCATTCCCACTGGCTGTGTGCCATCCCTCTACCCCCATTCCTATAGGCTGTGTGGCATCCCCCGCTCCCCCATTCCCATTGGCAGTGTGGCATCCCCCTCCCCCCATTCCCATAGGCTGTGTGGCATCCCCCTCTCCCCCCATTTCCATTGGCTGTGTGGCATCCCCCTCTCCCCCCATTCCCACTGGCTGTGTGGCATCCCCCTCTCCCCCCATTCCCATAGGCTGTGTGGCATCCCCCTCTCCCCACATTTTCATAGGCTGTGTGGCATCCACCTCTCCCCCCATTTCCATAGGCTGTGTGGCATCCCCCTCTCCCCCCATTTCCATAGGCTGTGTGGCATCCCCCTCTACCCCCATTCCCATAGGCTGTGTGGCATCCCCCTCTCCCCCCATTCCCACTGGCTGTGTGGCGTCCCTCTACCCCCATTCCCATAGGCTGTGTGGCACCCCCCTCTCCCCCATTCCCATTGGCTGTGTGGCATCTCCCTCCCCCCATTCCCAGTGTGGCATCCCCCTCCCCCCATTATCATTGGCAGTGTGGCATCCCCCTCTCCCCCCATTCCCATAGGCTGTGTGGCATCCCCCTCTCCCCCATTCCCATAGGCTGTGTGGCATCCCGCTCTCCCCCTATTTTCAAAGGCAGTGTGGCATCCCCCTCTCCCCCCATTCCCATTGGCTGTGTGGCATCCCCCTCTCCCCCATTCACATAGGCTGTGTGGCATCCCCCTCTCCCCCCATTCCCATTGGCTGTGTGGCATCTCCCTCCCCCCATTCCCATTGGTTGTGTGACATCTTCCTCCCCCCATTCCCATAGGCTGTGTGGCATCTCCCTCTCCTCCTATTTCCATAGGCTGGTGGCTTAAGTAAAAAAAAAAAGTAAAACTCACCTCACCGCTGACACTTCCACTGAGCGGCCGGCTCCATGAATCGGGTGGGCGTGGCCTGCGCCGCGTCAACGCTGGCGCAGGCCATGCCCACCCGATTCACGGAGCTGGCCATAAGAAGCAGCAGCTGGTTCTGTCCCGGCTCCGCCACTGCTATCGCTTTCTTTTCAGGCAGCGAAGACAGCGGCGGGGCCAGGGTGCTCGCATGTGCCCCAGGCAGAAGAGGCAGCAGATGGAGGAGCGGCGGGCGCTGTCTCTGGCCCCGCCGCTGCTATTGCTGCCTGAAAAGACAGAGCCCGCCGCTCCTCTGTCTTCTTCTGGGCTCTGTCATTGTGGCAGGCAATGCAGGAGCGCCGGGAACGGGTGAGTTTTTATTTTTTTATTTATTTTTTTACATTTGCCCGATAAGGCGCACAGACATTTTCCCACCACTTTTGGGGAAAAATAAGTGCGTCTTATAGGGCAAAAATACGGAAATATAATTATCTATTGCTATTCGGGGTTTTATACCAAAAAGCATTTCTCCTCAGCATTCAAAAATGTGTTTCTTCTTGAAAATAAATCATTTTAGGGATACAGCAAGATCGATATATACACTATATGCACATTTTTCCATAACATAAGGCAAACATAAGAACAAAGATATGCAAAAAATATTTTATGATATGCCATTATAAACTATTACCAGTGTTTTTCTTCATTGATAAGAAATCCATTGTTACATACCAGCACCAGAATCTTTTCTAATATATATTGATGTTCAATGGTGAAGGGAGAGGGTGCAGGCTCTATTCACACCTATTCACAACCACAAGCACACAGGCAGCCACAAGTATTCAAAACGCAAGTTAGATGTGGTGGTGATTAAAGTGCTAATTAGACTCTTCGTGTGCTAATCTGACTCGCTGTAACCAAGGATGGAAAGCAGGAGGGAAGGATGAATAGCTGTGATGGCTCAGGATGCAGAACAGCAGTGTGCCTGTCCTTGCTGAGCTAATGAACAGGGTGGAGCTATAGACCACCAGTCGATTGGTGGTCTATGGAATTCAGGGGGGTGTGCCATTTCTATTTGCCATGTTTCTACTTCCAGGAGCAGCTGTGTTCTGACAGGAAGGAAGACGTAAGCTGCTGAATGATACTTACAGACTTACACCCCTATTTATTTATTTTTTTGCAAGCTGAATATTTTTGTAACATAACGTCCATAAATGAAAGTATGAATTTATTTCCTAGTCTAAAAAATGTTGTGTTTCACCTTACATGACCATCCACCATGTGGGCACGGTTTCCTGAGCACAGATCACGTCTGCAGTTTTGCATTCATCCATATGTATATATGTCGTGGTTAGAGCTGTCATAGAGAATGCAGAACATCTTGACGGAGGTGGAAAAACAAGGGAAAATATAAATATAGCTGCAATTTAACCATTATGTTAGTTTAGAAAGAAACAAATAGACACTGTCCTGCTGAAAAAAAAAACTACAAACCTCATATAAAGATGTATAGATGTTAGAAGTCAAATTTAGTGAGATGTACTGTAGGCCCTAGTAACAGAATTTAGATGTGCTGAATATTTTCAGGATCATTTGGGCTTTCAAATATAGTACAAGAGACATTTTATATATATGCCTCTATGTCTTTATTTACATTTCCAGCCTAGGGAAAACACTTACACAATTTACACCCTTGTTACTCGGCATTATAAAGTTTCTGGGACACACTAGAAAAGGCTGGTAAAAAGCAATAAAGTGACAAACAAGAATAGTTTAAAAGAAGGGTATTTATAATAAAGCAAACAACTATAACACTACACAATGCCTACATGTTTTATTTTTTCAAAATTAGGATTTTTCTTGGTCAACATAAAGACCTAGAGGCTGATTCACTACTAACGCCAGGTATCGGCAGATGAGTGCCTGTAAAGAGGAGCTTAGAGCGACCTCTAGTAGACGCTGTACGCGGGTATTGGGCGCTGTAACAGAGCGCCTCAGTCACTCTATTAACCTGGCACGCACTGATGAATGTGATGTGTGTTGGGCGCTCTAACATCAGTATAACGCTGAAGCGAGCGAGAGGTAGCGCCAGCTCAGTGTGACCGACTCTCAGCGCTCCACACCATACTTATCAATAAAGGACACACACAGAGCGTCTGCGCTCTAAATCTGGTCGCTATAGCATAGAGCGCCAGACGCTGTGTGATTAAAGTCTGTTTTTGAACACATATCCACCAGTAACAAAGCGAAAACACATGGAATGTGTTGTTTTAACACTGTGACATTAACACTTTAGTGCCAGACCTGTAATGATAATTCTGCATAAAAATATAAAAAGTCCAAAAAGTTTCTAAAAATGTTTGTTTGCAGCCAGGAGAGGTCACACCATGATTTGAGCTAAAAAAAAAATAAATAAAAATTGTCAAACGTGCTATTTAAACTCAAGCAAATGAACCTCCATTGAAATGTATGGGAGGGCAACACTGAGCGAAAGGTAATACCTGGCACTCTGGAAGCTAGAGCGCCAACGCTATACACTGAGCCACCTGTAATAATACAACGGACGCTACATGGCGCTCACCAGATTCGCTTTCATAAATGTGGTTTTACGTAGAGCACCTCGCGTTTGCCAGGTGCTGCCTGCTGCTACGAGGCACTACCTGGTGCTATCCCTTCTTAAATAACCCCCATGATGGGCTTTGGATCCGGGCTGAAGCTGGATTCCACCCTGATCTCGCTGATACTGGCAAGAGCTGTGTGAAATTATCCAGCGATGCTGGCAGGTGACATGATGGCCATCACTGTCCTGTTAACTAGTATAAAGGTCCATTGAACACACATTCACCAAACAGACTGCTGAGTGTACAAGTTACACATTTTCTCCTAAAAAAGGAGTGAGAATTCTCACTTGGCTCTGAATCGACTCCCTTGAAGCAATCTAGCGCCCTCACATATCCCTTGTATCCCATCACTAGCTTGTGCTAGTCCTCCCCCTAGTGACAGAAATCAGACGACAGGATAGCACTACCCTGGGACAACTAGAAAGAGTTACCCAGAAACATATGTGTCAAAGATTCTAAATTGGATAGTGCAATCAAACTATATAGGCTAAACAGGCCTACAAGAGGACATTAACTAGAGCTTTTATTTTAATACACAAGTGCCAACTCAGGGAACCCTTCTCTGAAATGGTCAAATAAATCAGCAGGGAAAATTATATTATTGAGCTATAAGAAAGAGTTAGAGGGGTCTTTTTAAATGCAGGCTTTTCATATTTTCCTACAGCTGTCCTATTTTAATAAAGAGGCTGATTCATCATTAGCGGCAGGTAACGACAGTTGAGCGTCTGTAGCAGGCATTTTCAGAGCGCCCGCTGGTAGTCGCAGTGCTCGGCTGTGAGTCGCTACTTTATAGCGACTCAGTCGCTGTTCAGTAATGTTGAATACATTGTGAGGAGTCGCTATTTGACCAGAACAGCGCTGTATGGGAGCGCATGTTAGCGACTGCTCATAGCGACCGACTCACACCATATTCAGCAAAAAAACAGCCTCACAAATCTCTGGCGCTAAAAATATTTGTTTGTAGCCCAGAGCGCAGGAGGCGGTGTGTTTAAAGTGTGTTTTCAAGCATCTGTCAACTAGTAACAAAGCGAAAACATATGGAATTACATTGTAACAACATTGTAACATGAACACTTTAATGCCAGACCTGTAATGTCATTTCTGAGGAAATATATAAAAAATGAAAAAATTATGAAAAAACTGCTAATGCCAGAAGAGGTCACAGAATTATTTGTGATTTTTTGAAAAAAAAAAAAAAAAGTTTAAAGAGAGGAAAAGGATCGTCCATTGAAATGTATGGGAGAGCGTCAGGTAGCGAGAGGTCATACCTGGCGCTGTGCAAGGCTGAATGCTGGCGCTGTTCGCTGAGGCTGTGAAAATGATGAATCAGACGCTACATGGCGCTATCCCAGTTGCTAAACAGATTCTGCTTGATAAATGTGTAATTGCGTGCCGTGTCCGGCGTTGACCAGTCGCTATCTGTCGCTACCTCTCATTAACCAGGCGCTACCTGACGCTATTCCTTCTTAAATTAGGGCCAAAGACTGTGGCCCTGTCCTTGTGAGCTTAAAATCTAAAGAAAAGCTTCCAAAAGTTTACAGTCTAAAGGAAATTGATCTAAAGATTATGTGAGATTCATCTTCTGTGCTATAGAAGTTCTATTTAGAAACAGGTATAGAAAAAGACGTTGCTATAGCAAGGGCAACCTGTATTACCATATGTCAGGCAAAAGAGGATGAGTGGGAATAAAATAATGATCTGGTTTAGAGCGGTGCTTTCTGGGTAACAATCATACTGGAAGGGGAAATGGCATACACTAGGAATCTAGTACAACATCTAATAATACCCCTGTATTCCCAGTACATTTATCATTTAAAATAGATAGGGAGTCATCATGAGAGTCGTGGGAGAATTTCCAGGAAACCAGTGCATTCTATTATAAATAAGTGCAAATTCATGTATTTGGCCCACAAAAAACCCAGAGGCAGAATACATGTTCTCAGGTGCTGAAAAGAAAAGGGATCTGGGAGTTGCTATATTTAGTGGCCAAACAATGCAGTATCAGCACCTGGAAAGCAATATATATACATTATTTTGTAGATGAGATTGAGGGATTGTGAGATGCCTGCTGAAGCTTTGGAGCATATTTTCCATTCCCTGGAGCTGCTTTTATTCTGCTGCTAGGCAAAATGCATTACTGCCTAAAAAAAGGAAGAGAAAATATATTCACCAACTACCAGGACTTCTGCGACCAAATCAGACCCTCTGAAAAGCAGGAAATATAAAAACTTTCTTATATGGTCACTATTTTTGTTTTGTATACCCCAAAAATGTTCTGAACAGTCCATTGATGCCAACAGGAGCCTACTTTCTACTGCATGCATTGCCACCTGCAACTGTCACCCTGATCCTTCATAGTGACGGAGTGTCGGGTTTACTTTCATTAAACCCCATTCAAATTAAAAGCTATTATATGATAGGCTACAGAAAAAAATTACTAATATACCTTTTTCATTTTATATCTTGATTTGATTTAGCAATGGCTTTTTTATTTTTGCACCTTCATTTATCACACCGCATAAGCATATGAAATATAAAAATAACTGCACCTAAAAACTGCATGTGTATAACTTTTTTTCTCAGTTTTTTTCATCATAGAAGTAGCAATGCCTGGCCAGAACGCCTGGTGTCTGGAGTCGTTTTCAGGGTGATGGATTGATGGATGCCATATTCTTTTTTTCCGGTGATGATGGTTTTATGAGTTTGTGATATTTTAGTTGTGGTACTCACTTTTCTTGACTTGTCCTCATTTTCAGTTTACTTGTATGTGCACTAGGAGGTTGCAAGCAGATCTTCTTGACGTGACACCAGCTTCGCTTGTTCCCGATTCTGGTTCTGACCCGTGCTAAGCCTGACTACACTGTAGGTTCCTGATCCCCGGCTTCATCTGACTGCTCACTCTGGCTCATGGCTGTTTGGGTTCATCTGACTACCTGCTTTGGCTCCTGACCCCTTGGCTTTGTCTGACCACTCTGTGCCTCTGCCTTGCCTTCACTAGTAACAGTTGTGGGACCCTGGAAGTGCCTGCAGCCCAGTCTGTCTTCCCTTGCAGGGGGGGCTCCAGTGAACACCAGGTGTGTCAGTAGACTCCCTACTCTGGTGTATGGTTGGGTTCCAGCCTGTTCCAGTAATCACCGGTTCCAGCCTGTTCCTGTACGCACCGGTCAGAATATACATTTGTGCAAAACATTGTGTGGGTTTGGAAAGGTCAAACCCTAACCTGCTTACCATGAGAAAATAGGTTGAATTGAATAATATTTTCTATGTTTTATTGTGACTGTTTGTTAAATATACATGAAAAGCCTCCAAACAAAAAACCTTCAAACTTGGTCAGAAGGAAACCCCCTACCAGGAAGCTGCACTGATTGGGGAAGTTCAAAGAAATCTCGCAGACATACTGGCCCAGTACTGTGCGTGGAATTATTTAAAAAAAACATGCATATTAAACATAACCACAAAGAGCATGTAAACAAGAGTTATTCATTCTACAGGGAATGTACACCCAAAGGCTTCTTAAAAAATCTGAGGTTTATTGTTAAAAAATCACCAAAATATAAAACACATGAAAATCACAATGACCGACATATACATTAAAATCAAAGCTAGAGGCCCCCCTGATCCATAGCTGACTGTGAGATCAGTACAAAGGTATATATAATGCAGATCCACCAGACCAATAAATAAAAAAATAGCCAATACATACAACAATATTAAATCATTAATACAAAAAATCCCACATTATAGAGTGGGTAAAGTGCTGGTGCATAGATATCAATATAATAAATAATGCAAAATAAACATAAACACTGGGTAAAAAAAAGGTTCATGAACTACCTATGTAATAAAGTAAGCGATCCCCTTCATATGGATATACTGACCAAACTCCAAAAACAATCAAAAAAACATTATAAATACTAACTAAAATGTGATAAGAAAACACTACAAATAAATGAGGTTAATAAGCTGCCTGTATGATGAATTAAAAAAGTGCTTCCATAAATATGAAGTTAATCAAACTCCAAACAATCAGAAGATAATAGTAAACACTGATCAAAAAGAAAAAAAATATTAAACATGATCAGCATAATGAGTAAACACCACTACAAATGAACCAAAAATTAAGCATAACCTAAACTGGCATGTGCGATGTGTCCAAAAGCAGGAGGAGCATCTCAGCCGGCACCCGTGTCCTCCCCCCGTGGTCTCCCACACCACTGCGAGGTATGAGGTTTTTTTAAGAAGCCTTTGGGTGTGCATTCCCTGTAGCAGGTAATCAGCTCTTGTTTACTTGCTCTTTGTTGTTGGAATTTAAGGGTTTGCATCCCGGCTTATTAATTAATCAAGCTGTGCAATATAATTTCTTTCATATTACACATAACGTGATCACATTACTGGAACTTGGAAAGCATAATGCATGTGTATGTGGTTCTCCTGTCATCTGGATGCTCAGGGCTGAGAATCGGACAACTCGGTCATATCAAATAGTTGTGTTTGATCTCATAGTGTGTGTGTGTCAGCCAACTGGGTCTGTTGGCACCAGAACCAGCTTCTTATAACTTTCAGACAAAAAGTTAAAAAAAACACAAATTAAGCTGGCCTCTGCTAAGAGCTGGAGATCGAGGTTCATTCCAGGGGAGTGTGCCCCCTGTGTATATAGGCCTGAAGAACCCATACCCTTGCTTCTTTCTTCTGGGGGGTCTTGTGTGATGTGTGGAGAGGGGGACTGGATCCAGCCGGCTGTACATGCCCCTTGTGGCTGGCTGCATCACTGTGTAGCATCTATCTGCAATTAGATAACTGAGCTAACTCTGATTCTAACCTACTCACTTTTATTTTCTTTTTTGACCTGTACATATATCTATTCATTGCTTGTATATAGTTGGTCTAGTGCACTTATAAAGCAATTAAATATATAACTTAATCTTGGGCTTCTTGTGCAGAGTGATCCCAATGGCATTGACGTCAGTTACGATTACGATTTCCTCATGCTATAAATGTCCAAAAATCTAAAATCCAAAAGGATAGGAATAAGTGGGAGGAGATATTTCCTTGGTAAGTATAGGAATCTGGATTGTCTTCCCCTTTGTCTTCCTAATTGTTATGACAGTTATTGTTATGTAGCACATCAAGACAATTATCACTAGAAACCATGTAAAAGTATTTGGCTTAAAGGCAACATATACAGTAGTATGAGAATTATGATCTTTAAATGCCAGCCCTCTAAATTTACTTGACTGTATTGCTGCATCTTTGTCTGCAGTATGAAATGTGTTATTGAGGTACAATTAGGAGCTCTGATGTGACAGGTTGAACACTTAGAACTGGGTAAGACCACTTTCGATGGATGCCAAAAGGAGGTGCTCAAGGTGCTGAGCTGAGATTTTTATTTTTTCCTATGTTAGCAAATGTATGTTTGATGGGAGCAGTTTTCACTACCTGCAATCGGATGCTATTAGCAATGAACACCAAGTCTGTACACCAAGATCTACAAGAAGAGAGAAGTGATCCCTGTACACACAGAACACTGCTGCTATGGCCGCAGCTGAGGCAATGGAGCTCAGTTAACCTTACACATCCCCAGCAGCAGGGTCCTGTGCAACTATCTGTAATCTTTTGCTGCTGGCAATGCAATGTCTGCACTTGGCGTACATTGCCAATAGCAGCAGATTGCAGGTAGTGAAAACTGATTCCCTAAAACATACATTTGCTAACATTAGAAAAAAAATACTAGATCAACTTAGCACTTTTAAGACATCATTTTGCCACACAAAAATAGACACTTTCAAAAATGAAATTGAAAGTGGACATACTCTTTAAGCAGGGAAGTTGAAGCGGTCCCACGGTCGTTTTCTAACAAACACCTTCATTTCAATCCTTACTAAAAATGCTGTCCTCTAATTGCCCACATGTGACCATTAATGGCTCATTGGAGGACATTTCGGACGAGGATTGAGGTGAATGCAAACATTTTGGGTGTTGTGGGGGTCATTGCGCCATGGGGCACCAGCAATCTAGATTAAAATCCCTCCCGCTCAAGGCTGTCCTGCACCCATTCCTTAAAGAACAGGTGTGGGACAATTTTAAAATAGCTAGAAGGCTCTCTATAGTAGTCTTAGTGCTTCTCTAGTTACAGGTCACCTTTAAAGTATTTACAACACACACAGAATTACATTCTGTAAATGGCATTAAACCTTATAGAAAGTGAGAGGAATGCATAAGAGTAATTCTTAGCATATGTTTATGTTCAGTGAACACATAATCCAGTTGGACCAAATCCCAATGTCCTTTCATCTGATGCATCCTGGAGGTTCTGGCAGGACCTGGTACCTGTGAGAGATATCCGTGGGTGGCTTTTCTCTCTAAGAAAGATAATACGATTGATTCCGCCTCAGTTGATTAAACAAATACTGAGAACTCTCCTTAAAGGTCTTAAAAAGCATCAGAGAACGGATTCTCTTTATAACACTAAGGCAATCATAGGGCTCCTGTACTGGTGGGAGGGAGTGGAGTACAGTCCAAAGCACACTAATAGAAAAGGAAGCAGGGGTTTAATGGTGTGCAGCTGTAATGAGCCGAGATACGGACAATGGTGCCAAGTCGTGTTCTGGCATGGAGTTCCTGTGACTGTATGCACAACCTCATTTCTGGGGAAAAGCATAGACTAATATGGAAAAAACCTGCTATTGTCAATCAATGTGTATATATGCTGGCTAAGGTTGCCACCTGGTCGGTATTTTTTTTTTTTTTTACTGGCCTGGTGGTGGTGATATTTGTATTTTTACCGGTAATTGATTATGGGAAAAGTATATCCGAAATTACAATTAGCAAATAGGTAATAGCTTCCCATTGGGTAAAAAAAACAAATACTGTCACCACCAAGTCAGTAGCCAGTAAAGTAAAAAAAAAAAATATCCGCCAAGTGGCAAACTTATTGCTGGAACATAAATATATGTATATACATGTATTTATTTATGTGTGTAGGTAGATAAATGAATACTGTATGTACATATTTTCATTTTTTCATCATTGCAGAGGATGAATACTGAACTTTAGATCGCATCCTTGGCTCATGGTATTCCAAAATCTTCACCATAAGCTGTCACTGGTCACGCACAGCCTGCCTATGGATATAACGTCCTGAATGCTAAGGAGACTGAAATGGAAAGAAATGGAGGCAGGATGGGAGAGGATAGGGCTTGCCTCTTATTATCTCAATGCTGCTATTCTGGGGAAATGAATGGGGAATAGGCATGGGGCCTATTCTAAGCAACACCAGCCATTAAACCCTGTGGTTTGCCAACAAATCCTTCATATGAAATCTTCATCCTCAACATATTGCAATGGAATAGGATTCCCAGTTTTTAACTTTCTATTATTAGTCCCCATGCACCATAGCCAATTGGACCTGGACCTACACTGGATTGTGGCGTTGCTTTACATAAACCCTTACTAGCATTAAATACTGCCCCATCCCAGGCAGTAAATAGATTGTCCCCACCAATCCCCAATCCCAGACAGAAAATAAGCAGCGGCACCAAATACCTGCCAGAGATCGCGGCCAGCCACATGAAGCGAGTTCAGGAAGATGGAAGCGGGCGTTGGGTGCACCGCCGAGGGGGTTGAATTTAGGGTTAAGGTGAGTGACTACTTGTTAAGCTAATCCATATTTGTACACAGCAGTCAACTTTACAGTATTTGGTTACTATAAACTACAATTTTTTCTACACTGCCTGGCTAAAAACAGGTCACCATATGGATTTAACTAAGCAAACAGGTAATAGTGTACCATTGGGTAATAACTATATAGGTAATTATTTTTCAACTTCAACTTCATAACTGATGCAGTGAGTATCTTCTACACACACACCCACACACGGACACATCCTGCGGCCATGGAAAATATGTTAATCTGTTCCAGAAGGGTCAAATTATTGACATGTTGAATGATGGTGCATCAGAAGATATCAGAAGTTAGGCAGCTGAAGTGATACACTTTTGGCCAAATCAGTGGAAGTGAAGCCGAAGGGCGACTTCACTGCCCACATCTACCTGTACCTGGGCCTAATTCCTGTAAAGTCTTTATACTTGACTTAATTTTGGCAGTTAGACACAATACAAACAATACTAATATAGTATATACTTTAAAAGTACCAATAACACTTTTAAATCAGTATTTTTATATATTACATTAACCTTGTTTCATGCATCCTTTTGATATTTTATTCACTTGTTGCTTTTTCAGCGTGCATCTGTTATACTTATTTTCTTGTCACATGGTTAGATCTTGACATCAGAGTGTCGGAACTAAGAAACAGGTTCCCACAGGATGATGTCATCCTACTGAGGCATGAATGGCTCAGAGTCACCTTCATCTTAAATTAGGCAGTGGGTAGATTAGGAAACAAAAGAGGTCTGCTTTTAACTCTCACTTTTGTGCTGTCAGAGCATTGTCAGTTGCTTCAATGAAATCTGGTTATAGCAGCTCTTTTTATATTTAGCCCTATTAAAGTTTGCCAACTGCGAAGCGTCAACCAGTTCAGCTGCACTATGAGATCCTTCACAGGATGAAATTCCCATTTTTTGTCTTTCTTGAAGTAGGAAGGTCTGTGTCATGCCCACATTGTTGTTGTTTTTAGTGTATAGTTGTAATACTTCAAAGGTTAAAATAGAGAACAAAAGAGGTGATTTATCATAGCAAAAGTCAGCAACATAAGAAATAATGTAACTACAGAAAATATAGCATATTCCTTTTTAGCTTGGACTAAAATGTATAATTCACAGAAAATCGTCAGTGGAGGCAATATACTGATGGAGAGGGTGGGAGCTAAGTGCAGAAACGGAAGCAAAAAAGCCAGCAGTTGGCTAAAATCAATGTGAGTATCACCGTCCATAGTGCTAGTTTGTTGGTAGGATTGGCTTGCAGCTTGGCTAATTAGATAGTATGCAAAGATTCATTGTAATACGCCCAAATCAGTGGTGGCAACATACAACTAAATGAGACATTTTACTTCAGTGGCATTGAATGATACTCATTTGATTCATTCCAAAAATTATCTCAGATTTTTTGTGGACAAGATGAATCATTACCAACATAGGGAAAAAAACAAGGAAACAGGATGCAACCACATATCTTGCAGAAGGTCTGACAACAGGAGATTCAAAAACAATCCTCATTTATTCAAAGTTCGGCCAAACTGGCTAACCTAAACTATGGGGGGTTCACCCATCTCTGCTTTTAACATTAAAAAAAAAAAAAACTAAGGTCCTTTTGGGACTACCAGCCAAACATTCACGAGAAGAACAAGGAGCATGCTAACAGGTGACAGACTCCACTTCCCAATGCCTTGGAATGGTCATGAGTATTCGGCAAGAGACATTGGCAACCAACAAGACCGCTAGGTTGAGCAGAAAGGCTGAAACTCCCTGCCCTTTGAAATGGTAGATGGATCCTTTGGACCTCTTAATTAGACTTGTTATAATGCACTTTACTGAAGATATAATTTTACTTATGGTTACATCAAATTTCAACATATCCAACCCTTGCAGCTCACAGTAAAGGTGAGTTTAAACATTACTGTCTCTACTCATTCATCGCTTTAATAAAAGCAATCAGCAATCTAATCAGCAGCATTCGCTGACTTAATCCTCAAAACTTCTCCCAGGACCCATGTTGCTTTAAGTGTTCTCTGGGGTTCTTCTGGTTGGATCCCAGTGTCTTGACACTTGCTTGACATTTTTCATCAAATATCCCATGCCTCACGTTCTCCCTGGCACCCGGTCAGCAAATTAGTGAGCGGTTGCAGAGCATGGTATTTATACCCAGGAGCCATTTTTTCCTCTCCATTTTTCTGATGTCACAGTTACTGCACAGCAGAGATGTTTGCTTTTACTTTTACTAGTTGTGAACTGATAAGGAGACCAAATAACCCTTATAGTAGTTCAAAGGGCAAGAAGAGGGTGACAAGCTATCTGAACGGCAGGTGGATTACTAATGCCTAGTTTTCCTAGTTTTTCTCCCTGGCAAGAAGTAGACTAGTGCTCAAGGGCATAGGGGCTGGGATTCGCATCAGCTTTGTTTTTTTACTTTGTTTTTACTAAAAAGAAACTAAATTATTAAGGTCAGAGGGGATTTCTTAACTTAATCAGGCCCGAAAAGCCTCTTAGGATATTCGCTAACCCTTAGTGATTTCTACTTAACCCTTCTAGTGCCAGCTACGTGACTCTCACGTAGCTGCCTCTCCAACCGTTAAGTGCCAGCTACGTGAGAGTCACGTAGCTGACTTTAGAGCCCCATAAAAAAAAGTAAAAAAGATGCAGACTTACCTGACCCCCCTTTGAAAGTGCCAGCGATTCTGTACAAGAGTCAAGTAGTAGATTTTCGCCCCCAGGCTTCTGATCTTCAGGAGGGGGCCCGGAATAGGCCCCCCCCCCGGCGGCGCCGACATCTGAAAAAAAAAAGTAAATGTAATTTACTCACCTCGCAGCGCAATGGCTCTCCCCGGGTCTTCTCTTCCCCAGGGGGGGCTCCGACCCCCCCCAGTGCTTTCCACGCTTCGGGTGAGGGCCCAGAAACAGGCCCTCACCATCCTCTTCGCCCTGTGCTGGCCCCGCCCCTAGCCCAGCCCACTTGATGACGTCATCCCGCTCCTCGGGTTACTGGCACCCGGGCTCCGTTCTGTCAGTTGTCGGTAGCGATCGGAGCAGGGAGGGTGGCAGGCAGGGAGGCTCTGATCTCCCTGCCTCCCTCCCTCCCTGCTCTGATCACTACCGACAACTTTCATCTGCAGCGGCGCGGGACACGGGATGGGAGGTAAGTATAAGTGAAAGAAGAATAATAAAGAATTTTGTGTCTGTGTCTTTTTTTTTTTACTTAACCCTTTGTGAACTTGTAAGGGGTCCATGAGACCCCTTATACCAGTTCACAAGGCTCTGGATATGGCAGGTCACCTGCGGCAAGCGGGTGACTTGCCATAATCCCCAGCCCCCCATTACCTGCCTCCCCAACGGCCAGGGGGGGGCAGAAGGGCCCGGGCCACGTGGCTATGTGGGCTAGTAGCCTGCAGGGCCAGGGGCCACCAACGCTGGCCCCTGCGCCCTGTTCTACAAGCCTCCATAGCTGGTCCGGGTCGGTAATGCTGGGTAAGGGGGACTCTACGTCATTTTTTGGGGGGATTTTAAGGGTTTTTAACCCTTAAAATTCCCCCCCAAAAATGAGGTCCCCCTCCCTGGGAGGGGGGACCCTACGTCATTTTTTTTTTTAAGTTAACCCCTTACAACTATGCAATCATATTGCATAGTTGTATTCTATCTGAAATCTCCTAAACTGCTGTTTCAGTTTGGGGAGTTTCCTGGGCAGGAAATGGTGTCTACCAATACATATGTGGTACCGTTGTAACCGGGAGAAATAGGGCTTTCACACACAATAATATTTTATTAACAAACTTACATTTTTTATTAGAAAAAAACACTACAAATTGTAAAAAATAGGTTTTTTTTTATTTTTTTGCACATATTTCACCCAAAAGTATTGAGAATGCACTAAAAAAAGGCCAAAGAAGACATTTCATGTTGAAGCCCAGACTCTGCTGAAAAAAACAATATATAATTTCCCTGGAAAATCCCTGGAAATCCCTTCAAAAATCAAGGTTGAACACGTGTAGCGCAAAAACGTGAAAAGTAGTCCGGCAACAGAGTGTGACAAAAAATCTCGGTAGGCTGGCACTCAAAGGGTTAAAGAAGCACTATCGCAAAAAAAATGGGCCAATGATAAAAATCCATATAAATATGCTGGATGGCGGGAGGAGGTCCCTTATACACCTGGCATCAAGAAATATCCAGCCAGGCTTGTTGTTTTTATTTTAATGGAAGCAAGAGGAAATCAGAGGTGACAGGTTCTGTCACCCCTGATAGACTAAACCTGTCACCCTTGGATTATATTCCTACCATGATAGAATAATCCACAAACTTAGTTGGAGTTTTATCCAGTTCAGGTGTATAAGTGACACCTCCTCTCATTATCCGATGTGCTTATATGGATTTCTAATATTACACAATTTTGTGATAATGCTCCTTTAAGCTGGGTTAATAAAAACTGATTTGATGTTGCTCTTGAGAGGTTCCCCAAGCTTTCTAGCCTTATCATGTTCTCCAGTAAGGTAGAAATCTCTACCCTAGTAAAAACACCCTTGAGGCTAAACAATTAGAAGAGTGTGGTATTTTCCTACAGAAAAATAGTCCCTTCAAGAGATTCAACTGATTGGGTCCACTGGAAATTTATTTTACAGTATAAATAAGCAAATAGTAAAAAAGGTTTATACTTAAAGCTACAGTGCCAAGCATACTCCCTTGGTAGCCTCATTGCAAGTCCCTGCTGCCAGTGAGCAGACTCCCTCTAGATTGCTACAGGGGGCACATCACATGACCTTTCACCACTGATATGCTATCAGTGGTGTATGCTCGTGCTCATATATGTGATGTGCGGGTAAGCGGTGATTATATTTTTATTTAATTTCCCTTGCTTATCCTTTAGGCTCATTAAAGAGAAGCAAAAATGAAATATTCTGCATTTAATAGGATTCCAAGGTGGTCTCAAAGCCATACACAATAGTTAAAGTGGAATTCTCAATAAACATAACTAGGGATGAGCGAATCGATCCGGACGAACCCGGATTCGATCCGAATTTCAGGAAAAATTCGATTCGGATCGAATCCGAATTTCCCCGCAATTCGATCGCTCGAAGTTTTCCTTTAACATCCATTCATTTACATTTATAGGCATTCTAAGATGGCGGACGGGACATGTCTGGACATCTATCCCGCGCCAGTGCAAGCTGGGGCAGTCACATGCAGCCTATCAGCAGCCAGCAAGCCCGGTGACGTCACAGCGCTATTTAAGTCGGCCATCTTGCTTTTCCTTCCTCATTTCTCTATTGCATTCGTGAGAGACAGAACGCTGTGTAGCTGAGGGAAAGAGGCAGTTAGACAGGCAGGGACAGACAGGGACAGGCTGGAGACAGGCAGGAGACAGACAGGAGACAGACAGAAAGTCAGCGAAAAACAGGGAAAGGTAGCAAAAATCGGAGGCTGTCACAGGGAGATTTTTTTTTTTTTTTCATCCCGCCTGAGTGTTACTAGCTGGCTGACAGGCTTTGTTAGCATTTTCAGGCTGCTTATACTAACTAATTGTGCATATATACTGAACTGATCTTAAGTCTGCTGTGAGGCATCCCATTCTGTGACTACACCAGCCTCTGTTTAAGACCATATAACCATTTGCACTTATTCTAATTGAAATTAGGCCTGATAAAGATACTTTTGCTGGGCATAGCACTACTGGACCCTGCCAGGTCCACTTCTTTTTTGGGGCATCCCATTCTGTGACTACAGCAGCCTCTGTTTAAGACCATATAACCATTTGCACTTATAATTGAAATTAGCCTGATAAAGACACTTTTGCTGGGCATAGCACTACTGGATCCTGCCAGGTCCACTTCTTTTTTGGGGCATCCCATTCTGTGACTACAGCAGCCTCTGTTTAACACCATATAACCATTTGCACTTATTATAATTGAAATTAGCCTGATAAAGACACTTTTGCTGGGAATAGCACTACTGGACCCTGCCAGGTCCACTTCTTTTTTGGGGCATCCCATTCTGTGACTACAGCAGCCTCTGTTTAACACCATATAACCATTTGCACTTATTATAATTGAAATTAGCCCTGATAAAGACACTTTTGCTGGGCATAGCACTACTGGACCCTGCCAGGTCCACTTCTTTTTTGGGGCATCCCATTCTGTGACTACAGCAGCTTCTGTTTAAGACCATATAACCATTTGCACTTATTATAATTGAAATTAGCCTGATAAAGACACTTTTGCTGGGCATAGCACTACTGGACCCTGCCAGGTCCACTTCTTTTTTGGGGCATCCCATTCTGTGACTACAGCAGCCTCTGTTTAACACCATATAACCATTTGCACTTATTATAATTGAAATTAGGCCTGATAAAGACACTTTTGCTGGGCATAGCACTACTGGACCCTGCCAGGTCCACTTCTTTTTTGGGGCATCCCATTCTGTGATTACAGCAGCCTCTGTTTAAGACCATATAACCATTTGCACTTATTATAATTGAAATTAGCCTGATAAAGACACTTTTGCTGGGCATAGCACTACTGGACCCTGCCAGGTCCACTTCTTTTTTGGGGCATCCCATTCTGTGACTACAGCAGCCTCTGTTTAACACCATATAACCATTTGCACTTATTATAATTGAAATTAGCCCTGATAAAGACACTTTTGCTGGGCATAGCACTACTGGACCCTGCCAGGTCCACTTCTTTTTTGGGGCATCCCATTCTGTGACTACAGCAGCTTCTGTTTAAGACCATATAACCATTTGCACTTATTATAATTGAAATTAGCCTGATAAAGACACTTTTGCTGGGCATAGCACTACTGGACCCTGCCAGGTCCACTTCTTTTTTGGGGCATCCCATTCTGTGACTACAGCAGCCTCTGTTTAACACCATATAACCATTTGCACTTATTATAATTGAAATTAGGCCTGATAAAGACACTTTTGCTGGGCATAGCACTACTGGACCCTGCCAGGTCCACTTCTTTTTTGGGGCATCCCATTCTGTGATTACAGCAGCCTCTGTTTAAGACCATATAACCATTTGCACTTATTATAATTGAAATTAGCCTGATAAAGACACTTTTGCTGGGCATAGCACTACTGGACCCTGCCAGGTCCACTTCTTTTTTGGGGCATCCCATTCTGTGACTACAGCAGCCTCTGTTTAACACCATATAACCATTTGCACTTATTATAATTGAAATTAGCCCTGATAAAGACACTTTTGCTGGGCATAGCACTACTGGACCCTGCCAGGTCCACTTCTTTTTTGGGGCATCCCATTCTGTGACTACAGCAGCCTCTGTTTAAGACCATATAACCATTTGCACTTATTATAATTGAAATTAGGCCTGATAAAGACACTTTTGCTGGGCATAGCACTACTGGACCCTGCCAGGTCCACTTCTTTTTTGGGGCATCCCATTCTGTGACTACAGCAGCCTCTGCTTAACACCATATAACCATTTGCACTTATTATAATTGAAATTAGCCCTGATAAAGACACTTTTGCTGGGCATAGCACTACTGGACCCTGCCAGGTCCACTTCTTTTTTGGGGAATCCCATTCTGTGACTACAGCAGCCTCTGTTTAAGACCATATAACCATTTGCACTTATTATAATTGAAATTAGGCCTGATAAAGACACTTTTGCTGGGCATAGCACTACTGGACCCTGCCAGGTCCACTTCTTTTTTGGGGCATCCCATTCTGTGACTACAGCAGCCTCTGTTTAACACCATATAACCATTTGCGCTTATTATAATTGAAATTAGCCCTGATAAAGACACTTTTGCTGGGCATAGCACTACTGGACCCTGCCAGGTCCACTTCTTTTTTGGGGCATCCCATTCTGTGACTACAGCAGCCTCTGTTTAACACCATATAACCATTTGCACTTATTATAATTGAAATTAGCCTGATAAAGACACTTTTGCTGGGCATAGCACTACTGGACCCTGCCAGGTCCACTTCTTTTTTGGGGCATCCCATTCTGTGACTACAGCAGCCTCTGTTTAAGACCATATAACCATTTGCACTTATTATAATTGAAATTAGCCTGATAAAGACACTTTTGCTGGGCATAGCACTACTTGACCCTGCCAGGTCCACTTCTTTTTTGGGGCATCCCATTCTGTGACTACAGCAGCCTCTGTTTAAGACCATATAACCATTTGCACTTATTATAATTGAAATTAGCCTGATAAAGACACTTTTGCTGGGCATAGCACTACTGGACCCTGCCAGGTCCACTTCTTTTTTGGGGCATCCCATTCTGTGACTACAGCAGCCTCTGTTTAACACCATATAACCATTTGCACTTATTATAATTGAAATTAGCCCTGATAAAGACACTTTTGCTGGGCATAGCACTACTGGACCCTGCCAGGTCCACTTCTTTTTTGGGGCATCCCATTCTGTGACTACAGCAGCCTCTGTTTAACACCATATAACCATTTGCACTTATTATAATTGAAATTAGGCCTGATAAAGACACTTTTGCTGGGCATAGCACTACTGGACCCTGCCAGGTCCACTTCTTTTTTGGGGCATCCCATTCTGTGACTACAGCAGCCTCTGTTTAACACCATATAACCATTTGCACTTATTATAATTGAAATTAGCCCTGATAAAGACACTTTTGCTGGGCATAGCACTACTGGACCCTGCCAGGTCCACTTCTTTTTTGGGGAATCCCATTCTGTGACTACAGCAGCCTCTGTTTAACACCATATAACCATTTGCACTTATTATAATTGAAATTAGCCCTGATAAAGACACTTTTGCTGGGCATAGCACTACTGGACCCTGCCAGGTCCACTTCTTTTTTGGGGCATCCCATTCTGTGACTACAGTAGCCTCTGTTTAACACCATATAACCATTTGCACTTATTATAATTGAAATTAGCCCTGATAAAGACACTTTTGCTGGGCATAGCACTACTGGACCCTGCCAGGTCCACTTCTTTTTTGGGGCATCCCATTCTGTGACTACAGCAGCCTCTGTTTAAGACCATTTAACCATTTGCACTTATTATAATTGAAATTAGCCTGATAAAGACACTTTTGCTGGGCATAGCACTACTGGACCCTGCCAGGTGCACTTCTGTTGTGGCATCCCATTCTGTGACTACAGCAGCCTCTGTTTAAGACCATATAACCATTTGCACTTATTATAATTAAAATTAGGCCTGATAAAGACACTTTTGCTGGGCATAGCACTACTGGACCCTGCCAGGTCCACTTCTTTTTTGGGGCATCCCATTCTGTGACTACAGCAGCCTCTGTTTAAGACCATATAACCATTTGCACTTATTATAATTGAAATTAGCCTGATAAAGACACCTTTGCTGGGCATAGCACTACTGGACCCTGCCAGGTGCACTTCTGTTGTGGCATCCCATTCTGTGACTACAGCAGCCTCTGTTTAAGACCATATAACCATTTGCACTTATTATAATTGAAATTAGCCTGACAAAGACACTTTTGCTGGGCGTAGCACTACTGGACCCTGCCAGGTCCACTTCTTTTTTGGGGCATCCCATTCTGTGACTACAGCAGCCTCTGTTTAAGACCATATAACCATTTGCACTTATTATAATTGAAATTAGCCTGATAAAGACACTTTTGCTGGGCATAGCACTACTGGACCCTGCCAGGTCCACTTCTTTTTTGGGGCATCCCATTCTGTGACTACAGCAGCCTCTGTTTAACACCATATAACCATTTGCACTTATTATAATTGAAATTAGGCCTGATAAAGACACTTTTGCTGGGCATAGCACTACTGGACCCTGCCAGGTCCACTTCTTTTTTGGGGCATCCCATTCTGTGACTACAGCAGCCTCTGTTTAACACCATATAACCATTTGCACTTATTATAATTGAAATTAGCCTGATAAAGACACTTTTGCTGGGCATAGCACTACTGGACCCTGCCAGGTCCACTTCTTTTTTGGGGCATCCCATTCTGTGACTACAGCAGCCTCTGTTTAAGACCATATAACCATTTGCACTTATTATAATTGAAATTAGCCTGATAAAGACACTTTTGCTGGGCATAGCACTACTGGACCCTGCCAGGTCCACTTCTTTTTTGGGGCATCCCATTCTGTGACTACAGCAGCCTCTGTTTAACACCATATAACCATTTGCACTTATTATAATTGAAATTAGGCCTGATAAAGACACTTTTGCTGGGCATAGCACTACTGGACCCTGCCAGGTCCACTTCTTTTTTGGGGCATCCCATTCTGTGACTACAGCAGCCTCTGTTTAACACCATATAACCATTTGCACTTATAATAATTGAAATTAGCCTGATAAAGACACTTTTGCTGGGCATAGCACTACTGGACCCTGCCAGGTCCACTTCTTTTTTGGGGCATCCCATTCTGTGACTACAGCAGCCTCTGTTTAAGACCATATAACCATTTGCACTTATTATAATTGAAATTAGCCCTGATAAAGACACTTTTGCTGGGTATAGCACTACTGGACCCTGCCAGGTCCACTTCTTTTTTGGGGCATCCCATTCTGTGACTACAGCAGCCTCTGTTTAACACCATATAGCCATTTGCACTTATTATAATTGAAATTAGCCCTGATAAAGACACTTTTGCTGGGCATAGCACTACTGGACCCTGCCAGGTCCACTTCTTTTTTGGGGCATCCCATTCTGTGACTACAGCAGCCTCTGTTTAACACCATATAACCATTTGCGCTTATTATAATTGAAATTAGCCCTGATAAAGACACTTTTGCTGGGCATAGCACTACTGGACCCTGCCAGGTCCACTTCTTTTTTGGGGCATCCCATTCTGTGACTACAGCAGCCTCTGTTTAACACCATATAACCATTTGCACTTATTATAATTGAAATTAGCCTGATAAAGACACTTTTGCTGGGCATAGCACTACTGGACCCTGCCAGGTCCACTTCTTTTTTGGGGCATCCCATTCTGTGACTACAGCAGCCTCTGTTTAAGACCATATAACCATTTGCACTTATTATAATTGAAATTAGCCTGATAAAGACACTTTTGCTGGGCATAGCACTACTTGACCCTGCCAGGTCCACTTCTTTTTTGGGGCATCCCATTCTGTGACTACAGCAGCCTCTGTTTAAGACCATATAACCATTTGCACTTATTATAATTGAAATTAGCCTGATAAAGACACTTTTGCTGGGCATAGCACTACTGGACCCTGCCAGGTCCACTTCTTTTTTGGGGCATCCCATTCTGTGACTACAGCAGCCTCTGTTTAACACCATATAACCATTTGCACTTATTATAATTGAAATTAGCCCTGATAAAGACACTTTTGCTGGGCATAGCACTACTGGACCCTGCCAGGTCCACTTCTTTTTTGGGGCATCCCATTCTGTGACTACAGCAGCCTCTGTTTAACACCATATAACCATTTGCACTTATTATAATTGAAATTAGGCCTGATAAAGACACTTTTGCTGGGCATAGCACTACTGGACCCTGCCAGGTCCACTTCTTTTTTGGGGCATCCCATTCTGTGACTACAGCAGCCTCTGTTTAACACCATATAACCATTTGCACTTATTATAATTGAAATTAGCCCTGATAAAGACACTTTTGCTGGGCATAGCACTACTGGACCCTGCCAGGTCCACTTCTTTTTTGGGGCATCCCATTCTGTGACTACAGCAGCCTCTGTTTAAGACCATATAACCATTTGCACTTATTATAATTGAAATTAGCCTGATAAAGACACTTTTGCTGGGCATAGCACTACTGGACCCTGCCAGGTCCACTTCTTTTTTGGGGCATCCCATTCTGTGACTACAGCAGCCTCTGTTTAACACCATATAACCATTTGCACTTATTATAATTGAAATTAGCCCTGATAAAGACACTTTTGCTGGGCATAGCACTACTGGACCCTGCCAGGTCCACTTCTTTTTTGGGGAATCCCATTCTGTGACTACAGCAGCCTCTGTTTAAGACCATATAACCATTTGCACTTATTATAATTGAAATTAGGCCTGATAAAGACACTTTTGCTGGGCATAGCACTACTGGACCCTGCCAGGTCCACTTCTTTTTTGGGGCATCCCATTCTGTGACTACAGCAGCCTCTGTTTAACACCATATAACCATTTGCACTTATTATAATTGAAATTAGCCCTGATAAAGACACTTTTGCTGGGCATAGCACTACTGGACCCTGCCAGGTCCACTTCTTTTTTGGGGCATCCCATTCTGTGACTACAGCAGCCTCTGTTTAACACCATATAACCATTTGCACTTATTATAATTGAAATTAGCCCTGATAAAGACACTTTGCTGGGCATAGCACTACTGGACCCTGCCAGGTCCACTTCTTTTTTGGGGCATCCCATTCTGTGACTACAGCAGCCTCTGTTTAAGACCATTTAACCATTTGCACTTATTATAATTGAAATTAGCCTGATAAAGACACTTTTGCTGGGCATAGCACTACTGGACCCTGCCAGGTGCACTTCTGTTGTGGCATCCCATTCTGTGACTACAGCAGCCTCTGTTTAACACCATATAACCATTTGCACTTATTATAATTGAAATTAGGCCTGATAAAGACACTTTTGCTGGGCATAGCACTACTGGACCCTGCCAGGTCCACTTCTTTTTTGGGGCATCCCATTCTGTGACTACAGCAGCCTCTGTTTAACACCATATAACCATTTGCACTTATTATAATTGAAATTAGCCTGATAAAGACACTTTTGCTGGGCATAGCACTACTGGACCCTGCCAGGTCCACTTCTTTTTTGGGGCATCCCATTCTGTGACTACAGCAGCCTCTGTTTAAGACCATTTAACCATTTGCACTTATTATAATTGAAATTAGCCTGATAAAAACCCTTTTGCTGGGCATAGCACTACTGGACCCTGCCAGGTGCACTTCTGTTGTGGCATCCCATTCTGTGACTACAGCAGCCTCTGTTTAAGACCATATAACCATTTGCACTTATTATAATTGAAATTAGCCTGATAAAGACACTTTTGCTGGGCATAGCACTACTGGACCCTGCCAGGTCCACTTCTTTTTTGGGGCATCCCATTCTGTGACTACAGCAGCCTCTGTTTAAGACCATATAACCATTTGCACTTATTATAATTGAAATTAGCCTGATAAAGACACTTTTGCTGGGCATAGCACTACTGGACCCTGCCAGGTCCACTTCTTTTTTGGGGCATCCCATTCTGTGACTACAGCAGCCTCTGTTTAACACCATATAACCATTTGCACTTATTATAATTGAAATTAGCCCTGATAAAGACACTTTTGCTGGGCATAGCACTACTGGACCCTGCCAGGTCCACTTCTTTTTTGGGGAATCCCATTCTGTGACTACAGCAGCCTCTGTTTAAGACCATATAACCATTTGCACTTATTATAATTGAAATTAGGCCTGATAAAGACACTTTTGCTGGGAATAGCACTACTGGACCCTGCCAGGTCCACTTCTTTTTTGGGGCATCCCATTCTGTGACTACAGCAGCCTCTGTTTAACACCATATAACCATTTGCACTTATTATAATTGAAATTAGCCCTGATAAAGACACTTTTGCTGGGCATAGCACTACTGGACCCTGCCAGGTCCACTTCTTTTTTGGGGCATCCCATTCTGTGACTACAGCAGCCTCTGTTTAACACCATATAACCATTTGCACTTATTATAATTGAAATTAGCCCTGATAAAGACACTTTGCTGGGCATAGCACTACTGGACCCTGCCAGGTCCACTTCTTTTTTGGGGCATCCCATTCTGTGACTACAGCAGCCTCTGTTTAAGACCATTTAACCATTTGCACTTATTATAATTGAAATTAGCCTGATAAAGACACTTTTGCTGGGCATAGCACTACTGGACCCTGCCAGGTGCACTTCTGTTGTGGCATCCCATTCTGTGACTACAGCAGCCTCTGTTTAAGACCATATAACCATTTGCACTTATTATAATTGAAATTAGGCCTGATAAAGACACTTTTGCTGGGCATAGCACTACTGGACCCTGCCAGGTCCACTTCTTTTTTGGGGCATCCCATTCTGTGACTACAGCAGCCTCTGTTTAAGACCATATAACCATTTGCACTTATTATAATTGAAATTAGCCTGATAAAGACACCTTTGCTGGGCATAGCACTACTGGACCCTGCCAGGTGCACTTCTGTTGTGGCATCCCATTCTGTGACTACAGCAGCCTCTGTTTAAGACCATATAACCATTTGCACTTATTATAATTGAAATTAGCCTGATAAAGACACTTTTGCTGGGCATAGCACTGCTGGACCCTGCCAGGTCCACTTCTTTTTTGGGGCATCCCATTCTGTGACTACAGCAGCCTCTGTTTAACACCATATAACCATTTGCACTTATTATAATTGAAATTAGGCCTGATAAAGACACTTTTGCTGGGCATAGCACTACTGGACCCTGCCAGGTCCACTTCTTTTTTGGGGCATCCCATTCTGTGACTACAGCAGCCTCTGTTTAACACCATATAACCATTTGCACTTATTATAATTGAAATTAGCCTGATAAAGACACTTTTGCTGGGCATAGCACTACTGGACCCTGCCAGGTCCACTTCTTTTTTGGGGCATCCCATTCTGTGACTACAGCAGCCTCTGTTTAAGACCATATAACCATTTGCACTTATTATAATTGAAATTAGCCCTGATAAAGACACTTTTGCTGGGCATAGCACTACTGGACCCTGCCAGGTCCACTTCTTTTTTGGGGCATCCCATTCTGTGACTACAGCAGCCTCTGTTTAACACCACATAACCATTTGCACTTATTATAATTGAAATTAGCCCTGATAAAGACACTTTTGCTGGGCATAGCACTACTGGACCCTGCCAGGTCCACTTCTTTTTTGGGGCATCCCATTCTGTGACTACAGCAGCCTCTGTTTAACACCATATAACCATTTGCACTTATTATAATTGAAATTAGCCCTGATAAAGACACTTTTGCTGGGCATAGCACTACTGGACCCTGCCAGGTTCACTTCTTTTTTGGGGCATCCCATTCTGTGACTACAGCAGCCTCTGTTTAAGACCATATAACCATTTGCACTTATTATAATTGAAATTAGGCCTGATAAAGACACTTTTGCTGGGCATAGCACTACTGGACCCTGCCAGGTCCACTTCTTTTTTGGGGCATCCCATTCTGTGACTACAGCAGCCTCTGTTCAAGACCATATAACCATTTGCACTTATTATAATTGAAATTAGCCTGATAAAGACACTTCTGCTGGGCATAGCACTACTGGACCCTGCCAGGTGCACTTCTGTTGTGGCATCCCATTCTGTGACTACAGCAGCCTCTGTTTAAGACCATATAACCATTTGCACTTATTATAATTGAAATTAGCCTGATAAAGACACTTTTGCTGGGCATAGCACTACTGAACCCTGCCAGGTCCACTTCTTTTTTGGGGCATCCCATTCTGTGACTACAGCATCCTCTGTTTAAGACCATATAACCATTTGCACTTATTATAATTGAAATTAGCCTGATAAAGACACTTTTGCTGGGCATAGCACTACTGGACCCTGCCAGGTCCACTTCTTTTTTGGGGCATCCCATTCTGTGACTACAGCAGCCTCTGTTTAACACCATATAACCATTTGCACTTATTATAATTGAAATTAGGCCTGATAAAGACACTTTTGCTGGGCATAGCACTACTGGACCCTGCCAGGTCCACTTCTTTTTTGGGGCATCCCATTCTGTGACTACAGCAGCCTCTGTTTAACACCATATAACCATTTGCACTTATTATAATTGAAATTAGCCTGATAAAGACACTTTTGCTGGGCATAGCACTACTGGACCCTGCCAGGTCCACTTCTTTTTTGGGGCATCCCATTCTGTGACTACAGCAGCCTCTGTTTAAGACCATTTAACCATTTGCACTTATTATAATTGAAATTAGCCTGATAAAGACACTTTTGCTGGGCATAGCACTACTGGACCCTGCCAGGTGCACTTCTGTTGTGGCATCCCATTCTGTGACTACAGCAGCCTCTGTTTAAGACCATATAACCATTTGCACTTATTATAATTGAAATTAGCCTGATAAAGACACTTTTGCTGGGCATATCACTACTGGACCCTGCCTGGTCCACTTCTTTTTTGGGGCATCCCATTCTGTGACTACAGCAGCCTCTGTTTAAGACCATATAACCATTTGCACTTATTATAATTGAAATTAGCCTGATAAAGACACTTTTGCTGGGCATAGCACTACTGGACCCTGCCAGGTCCACTTCTTTTTTGGGGCATCCCATTCTGTGACTACAGCAGCCTCTGTTTAACACCATATAACCATTTGCACTTATTATAATTGAAATTAGGCCTGATAAAGACACTTTTGCTGGGCATAGCACTACTGGACCCTGCCAGGTCAACTTCTTTTTTGGGGCATCCCATTCTGTGACTACAGCAGCCTCTGTTTAACACCATATAACCATTTGCACTTATTATAATTGAAATTAGCCCTGATAAAGACACTTTTGCTGGGCATAGCACTACTGGACCCTGCCAGGTCCACTTCTTTTTTGGGGCATCCCATTCTGTGACTACAGCAGCCTCTGTTTAACACCATATAACCATTTGCACTTATTATAATTGAAATTAGCCTGATAAAGCCACTTTTGCTGGGCATAGCACTACTGGACCCTGCCAGGTCCACTTCTTTTTTGGGGCATCCCATTCTGTGACTACAGCAGCCTCTGTTTAAGACCATTTAACCATTTGCACTTATTATAATTGAAATTAGCCTGATAAAGACACTTTTGCTGGGCATAGCACTACTGGACCCTGCCAGGTGCACTTCTGTTGTGGCATCCCATTCTGTGACTACAGCAGCCTCTGTTTAAGACCATATAACCATTTGCACTTATTATAATTGAAATTAGCCTGATAAAGACACTTTTGCTGGGCATAGCACTACTGGACCCTGCCAGGTCCACTTCTTTTTTGGGGCATCCCATTCTGTGACTACAGCAGCCTCTGTTTAAGACCATATAACCATTTGCACTTATTATAATTGAAATTAGCCTGATAAAGACACTTTTTCTGGGCATAGCACTACTGGACCCTGCCAGGTCCACTTCTTTTTTGGGGCATCCCATTCTGTGACTACAGCAGCCTCTGTTTAAGACCATATAACCATTTGCACTTATTATAATTGAAATTAGCCTGATAAAGACACTTTTGCTGGGCATAGCACTACTGGACCCTGCCAGGTCCACTTCTTTTTTGGGGCATCCCATTCTGTGACTACAGCAGCCTCTGTTTAACACCATTTAACCATTTGCACTTATTATAATTGAAATTAGCCCTGATAAAGACACTTTTGCTGGGCATAGCACTACTGGACCCTGCCAGGTCCACTTCTTTTTTGGGGCATCCCATTCTGTGACTACAGCAGCCTCTGTTTAACACCATATAACCATTTGCACTTATTATAATTGAAATTAGCCCTGATAAAGACACTTTTGCTGGGCATAGCACTACTGGACCCTGCCAGGTCCACTTCTTTTTTGGGGCATCCCATTCTGTGACTACAGCAGCCTCTGTTTAAGACCATATAACCATTTGCACTTATTATAATTGAAATTAGGCCTGATAAAGACACTTTTGCTGGGCATAGCACTAATGGACCCTGCCAGGTCCACTTCTTTTTTGGGGCATCCCATTCTGTGACTACAGCAGCCTCTGTTCAAGACCATATAACCATTTGCACTTATTATAATTGAAATTAGCCTGATAAAGACACTTTTGCTGGGCATAGCACTACTGGACCCTGCCAGGTGCACTTCTGTTGTGGCATCCCATTCTGTGACTACAGCAGCCTCTGTTTAAGACCATATAACCATTTGCACTTATTGTAATTGAAATTAGCCTGATAAAGACACTTTTGCTGGGCATAGCACTACTGGACCCTGCCAGGTCCACTTCTTTTTTGGGGCATCCCATTCTGTGACTACAGCAGCCTCTGTTTAACACCATATAACCATTTGCACTTATTATAATTGAAATTAGGCCTGATAAAGACACTTTTGCTGGGCATAGCACTACTGGACCCTGCCAGGTCCACTTCTTTTTTGGGGCATCCCATTCTGTGACTACAGCAGCCTCTGTTTAAGACCATATAACCATTTGCACTTATTATAATTGAAATTAGCCCTGATAAAGACACTTTTGCTGGGCATAGCACTACTGGACCCTGCCAGGTCCACTTCTTTTTTGGGGCATCCCATTCTGTGACTACAGCAGCCTCTGTTTAAGACCATATAACCATTTGCACTTATTATAATTGAAATTAGCCCTGATAAAGACACTTTTGCTGGGCATAGCACTACTGGACCCTGCCAGGTCCACTTCTTTTTTGGGGCATCCCATTCTGTGACTACAGCAGCCTCTGTTTAACACCATATAACCATTTGCACTTATTATAATTGAAATTAGCCCTGATAAAGACACTTTTGCTGGGCATAGCACTACTGGACCCTGCCAGGTCCACTTCTTTTTTGGGGCATCCCATTCTGTGACTACAGCAGCCTCTGTTTAAGACCATATAACCATTTGCACTTATTATAATTGAAATTAGGCCTGATAAAGACACTTTTGCTGGGCATAGCACTACTGGACCCTGCCAGGTCCACTTCTTTTTTGGGGCATCCCATTCTGTGACTACAGCAGCCTCTGTTTAAGACCATATAACCATTTGCACTTATTATAATTGAAATTAGGCCTGATAAAGACACTTTTGCTGGGCATAGCACTACTGGACCCTGCCAGGTCCACTTCTTTTTTGGGGCATCCCATTCTGTGACTACAGCAGCCTCTGTTTAAGACCATATAACCATTTGCACTTATTATAATTGAAATTAGCCCTGATAAAGACACTTTTGCTGTGCATATTCTTACTGCTGCCTGCCAGGTGCACTCCTTTTTGGGGCATCCCATTCTGTAACATACCATTAGCCTCTGCATTTACTGTAAGCTGCACAGTTATTTAAAGAAATTTGGCCTGTATGAGCCTGCTTACACACTGCTGCTGTGTGCATATATACTGATCTCAAGTCAGCTTTGGGGCATCCCATTCTGTAACATACCATTAGCCTCTGCATTTACTGTAAGCTGCACAGTTATTTAAAGAAATTTGGCCTGTATGAGCCTGCTTACACACTGCTGCTGTGTGCATATATACTGATCTCAAGTCAGCTTTGGGGCATCCCATTCTGTAACATACCATTAGCCTCTGCATTTCTGTAAGCTGCACAGTTATTTAAAGAAATTTGGCCTGTATGAGCCTGCTTACACACTGCTGCTGTGTGCATATATACTGATCTCAAGTCAGCTTTGGGGCATCCCATTCTGTAACATACCATTAGCCTCTGCATTTACTGTAAGCTGCACAGTTATTTAAAGAAATTTGGCCTGTATGAGCCTGCTTACACACTGCTGCTGTGTGCATATATACTGATCTCAAGTCAGCTTTGGGGCATCCCATTCTGTAACATACCATTAGCCTCTGCATTTACTGTAAGCTGCACAGTTATTTAAAGAAATTTGGCCTGTATGAGCCTGCTTACACACTGCTGCTGTGTGCATATATACTGATCTCAAGTCAGCTTTGGGGCATCCCATTCTGTAACATACCATTAGCCTCTGCATTTACTGTAAGCTGCACAGTTATTTAAAGAAATTTGGCCTGTATGAGCCTGCTTACACACTGCTGCTGTGTGCATATATACTGATCTCAAGTCAGCTTTGGGGCATCCCATTCTGTAACATACCATTAGCCTCTGCATTTACTGTAAGCTGCACAGTTATTTAAAGAAATTTGGCCTGTATGAGCCTGCTTACACACTGCTGCTGTGTGCATATATACTGATCTCAAGTCAGCTTTGGGGCATCCCATTCTGTAACATACCATTAGCCTCTGCATTTACTGTAAGCTGCACAGTTATTTAAAGAAATTTAGCCTGTATGAGCCTGCTTACACACTGCTGCTGTGTGCATATATACTGATCTCAAGTCAGCTTTGGGGCATCCCATTCTGTAACATAACTTAACCTACCATACTAAGCAGCTCTCTTATTTAAACTAAGCAGGCCTCTTATTTACACTAAGCAGCTCTCTTATTTAAACTAAGCATGCCTCTTATTTACACTAAGCAGCTCTCTTATTTAAGCTAAGCAGCTCTCTTATTTAAACTAAGCAGGCCTCTTGGAGGCTGATTGTCCACTTTTGGGTGTGCATTTATATTCGGTTTCATATACAGTGGGGTATCCCAATTTGTAAGATAACCTACCCCAACCATGTAAACTAAATAGGCCTGTTGCAGCCTGAGTTTCTCTGCTTGCGTATGGCCTGCATTACAATCTGTCTCTTTCAATGACACTGCTGCCTGGGGTATCCCAATTTGTAAGATAACCTACCCCAACCATGTAAACTAAAGGTTACGTCCTTCCAGAAGGAAAACTTATGCCGAACACTATTTTTGTTAGGGGCATTGACCTTTGGATTGATCGGCATGAAATTAAGTTTTTTTTTTCAAAGTATGGCGCTGTAAAGAAGGTCAAAATTATGTCTCATACTTGGATTATTGTTACTTTTTGTTCAGCTTGAAATATAACAGGCCACACGGGCATCCCAAGGCACATGCTATTTTAACCCTATCTGTTATACAACATAAGCGTTGATCAGCATCAGCTGCTTTATTAAGCTACTTCAGTTTGCACTTGTTTTTGACTGCTTTTAATAAACCAGGCTGCAGGGCACCCCAAAGCTGCACCTTGCACCCTACCTGTTTATACTAAATAAGCATCTACAGCCTCAGCTTTATTAAGTTATTGCATTTTGAATTGGTTTTGGTCTGCTTTAAATACACCAGGCCGCAGGGCATCCCAAACCTGCATGTTGCACCCCATCTGTTATACTAAATAAGCGTTGATCAGCATCAGCTTTATTAAGCTATTGCATTTTGCATTGGTTTTTGTACTGCTGCCAAAACACTAGCCCATATGGGCATCCCAAACCAGCACGTCACCCTATCTGTTATACTAAATAAGCTTCTACAGGCCCTTTTTTTATTTTTTTTTTTTTATTTATATAGAGCTGCAATAGCTTATATTGTGAGGTAAATTTGCCATTTTGCAGCATAATATAGAGCAGCCCCTGTGTAAATCTGAGGGGCAATAGCTTATATAGTGAGGTAAATTTGCCATTTTGCTTCGTTATATAGAGCAGGCCCTGTGTAAATCTGAGGGACAATAGCTTATATAGTGAGGTAAAATACCATTTTGTGATTACTCACCTGTAAAATGGGTATTATAAGTATGTCACACACCCCACTTCAGATACTTATTATTATTACACTTGGGTAACTCACCGCTAGGTGGCGCACTTGCAGAGATCTCCAAAAGCTTCAGCAAGCCCCTCCCGGTCTATATATACCTGGTACCTCTCACCAATTCCCCAGTGTTCAAAAAGCAGTAAGACAAGGTACCAGAACTAAACAAATTTAACCCTCAACCGTAAATAACAAAACTTCACCATATAAAGAACCAGGATACCAAAAAAGGGCGGGTGAAGTGGGGTGTGTGACATACTTATAATACCCATTTTACAGGTGAGTAATCACAAAATGGTATTATTCTAAGTATGTCACACACCCCACTTCAGATACTTATTATTATTACACTTGGGACATCCAACAGCAGTGTCCAAAAGAGGGCGGGTATCCAAACCAGGCAATAACGCAGATAAAACTCAAACCACTGCAGCCTGCAGAACCTTACGGCCAAAAACAGCATCCGCCGAGGCCCGAACATCAACCTTGTAAAACTTGGAAAAGGTGTGAACTGAAGACCAGGTAGCAGCCTTACAAACTTGTTCAACTGAAGCCTGGTGCTGAAAAGCCCAGGACGCACCGATCGCACGAGTAGAATGTGCAGTAACACGAAAAGGGGGGTCCTTCCCCTTGGCAAAATAGGCAGCAATAATCGCTTGACGAATCCACTTACTAATGGAAGACTTGGCCGGAGCCAAACCCTTCCTAGGACCACAAGGCACTACAAACAAAGCATCAGTCCTACGAAAAGAAGACGTGACACGCAAATAGTACCTAACACATCGCACCACATCCAAGCAGTGCAACGCACTCTCCTTATCATTCCTAGGCCTAGGGCACAAGGAAGGAAGAACAATGTCCTGATTAAGATGAAAAGCAGACACCACCTTAGGAAGAAAATCTGACTTGAAACGAAAGACCACTTTGTCCTGATGTTTCTCAAAATAAGGAGCCTGAATCGACAAGGCTACCAACTCCGAAACACGCCGAACCGAAGTGATGGCCACCAAAAAGACAACCTTCTGAGTCAGAGTGGATAAAGCAATACCCTGCAAAGGCTCAAAAGGAGGAGCCTGCAACGCAGAAAGCACCAAATTCAAATCCCACACTGGGAGCAATGGCTTCCTAGGAGGCCTCAGATGCGAAACCCCCTGGAAAAAAGTCTTGACCAAGGAATGGCTAGCAAAAGACTTCTGGAAAAAAATTGACAAGGCAGACACCTGCCCCTTCAAGGTACTCAGCTGAAGACCAGAATCCAACCCAGATTGAAGAAAATCCAAAATCCGAGAAATAGAAAAAACCCGGCATGGCAAAGATCTAGTCTCACACCAATCAATATAAGATCTCCAGACCCTATAATAGATGGAAGAGGAAGACCTCTTCCTAGCACTAACAAGAGTCTGAATGACCGAGTCCGAAAGACCCTCCTCCTTCAAAATGGAGGTTTCAGCAGCCAAGCCGTTAAAGCCAGCGTTGGTAAACTGGGGTAACACAGTTGTCCCTGAGTGAGCAGATCTGGCCGAAGAGGCAGATCGAACTGATCCACTGCCAGACGAACGATGTCTGCGAACCACACCCGCCTTGGCCACCTTGGAGCCACGAGAATGGCGGGAACTCCTTCCTGAACTAGCTTTCGCAGCACCCTGCCTAGCATGGGAATCGGAGGAAACAGATACAGGAACCCCAGATCCTTCCAGCTCAACGACATGGCATCCGTCGCCAGTGCCAGAGGGTCCCGAGACAGTGACACGAATGTCGGAAGCTTGTGATTGTGACGAGAGGCAAACAGATCCACCTCCGGCGTTCCCCACCGAAGACACAAGGACCGAAACACATGGGGATGGAGAGACCATTCCCCCCGGCGGGACGAGCACCGGCTCAAGAAGTCCGCCTCCGTGTTCTCCACTCCTGGAATGTACACCGCCGAAATGCAAGGAACATACGTCTCTGCCCAGACCAGAATCAGAGACACTTCCCTGAGGGCACCCAGACTGCGAGTCCCTCCTTGGTGATTGATGTAAGCAACAGCCGTCTGATTGTCCGATCGAACCTGAACAGGCAGGCCCTGTAACCGATGCGTCAAGCGAGACAGAACCAACCTGATGGCTCGCAATTCCAGAACATTGATGGGCAAGTGAGCCTCCTGAGGGTCCCACAGCCCCTGAAACTGAAGATCCTTCCAGAAACCTCCCCATCCTGACAAGCTGGCATCCGTGGTGACAGTCTCCCACCGCGGAGTCAGAAACGACCTGCCCTTCAGAAGATTGTCCGGAAACAACCACCACCGAAGAGACCGCCGAACCCGAGGGGAAATCTGGAAGGACCGATCCAACGACCGCGGGCGCCTGTCCCAAGACGCCAAAAGATGAAGCTGCAGCGTCCTCGTGTGAAACTGTGCGAAGGGAACCGCCTCGAACGAGGCCACCATCAACCCCACCAGTCTCATCCCTAGCCGAATGGACGGGCGAGGAATAGAAAGAAGACGCTGAGCCAATTCCTGAATCAAAAGAACCTTGTCCTGAGGAAGAAACACTTTGTGCTGACAAGAGTCCAAGGACATCCCCAGAAAAGTCACCACCCTGGCCGGAACCAGAGAGGACTTGGGGTAATTGATCACCCAGCCGAACCTCTCCAGCATGGACACCACCGTGCTGGTATCCCCTTCTGCTTGGCTGAAGGAAGGAGCCATGATGAGAAGGTCGTCCAGGTAAGGAACAATGCGAATCCCCTGCGCTCTGAGCAGGGCCATCACCCCTGCCAACACCTTCGTGAACACTCTCGGGGCCGAAGTGAGGCCGAATGGGAGAGCCACAAACTGAAAATGACGATCCTCCACCACAAAGCGAAGAAACCGCTGATGTGGCGGAAAGATAGGAATGTGAAGATACGCGTCCTTGATGTCTATGGACGTCATGAAGTCCCCCTGCCGAAGCGAGCCGATCGCCGACCGCAAGGTCTCCATGCGAAACTTCCGGGGACGAATAAACCTGTTGAGACACTTCAAATCCAAGATCGGACGGAAGGACCCGTCCTTCTTGGGGACAGTGAAGAGATTGGAGTAATAACCTCTTCCTACCTCCGAAGGAGGAACCGGGCAAATGACTGCCAACATCAGAAGATTCCTTACTGCCGCCAGGAGCCCCTGCGCGGCCACAGGATCTAGAGGCACCCGAGACCTGAAAAACCTTGGAGGAGGGCGGGACTCGAACTCCAGCTTGTAACCGGTCGACACTACCTCCCGGATCCACCTGTCCGACACCTCCAGGTCCCACACCCGGGAGAAGCATCGTAACCGTCCCCCCACCCGAGCGGGTGAGGGCGCCCCCTCATTGCTGAGCGGGCTTGGCAACTGACTTAGGCTTGGCGCCCCAAGCGTGAACGGGGCGGCCACGGCCTCTACCCCTATTCCAACCCGTGCCCCTGGAAACCGAGACGCCCGCACCTCTGCCGGCTTTGGCTCCCCTAAAGGACGGATTGAAGGAGACCGCCCCCCGAAAGGAACGACGAAACCTCTTGCGCTGAGGCAACCTGCCTCCCTTGACAACAGAATCCAGCTTTTCACCAAAAAGCCTCGACCCCAAGAAAGGAAGGGCCGTGAGAGATCTTTTAGAATTAAGGTCAGCTGTCCACTGTCGCAACCACACAGAGCGACGAATAGCCACCAACAGAGCAGAAGCTCTGCCACACATCAACATGGCATCATCCTGGGCGGCCAGAACAAATGACAAAAAAGAGTCACAACGCTTGAGCGCAAGAAACTCATCACCAGAGGGATCAAGGTCCACACACAAATCCCTGACCAAAGACCGCACTGCCAAAGTCAAAAGAGCCGAAGCACAAACAGGCCTCAAAACCGAGCCCGCACAAACAAAACCATGGCGGGCCAACTGATCAATCCGGCGATCTTCGCCATCCTTGAGATAAGTAGTGTCAGGAAGATGAACAGTCGCCGTATTAGACAGTCCCAAAACCGGGGCATCCACCTCGGGAGGGACCGACCACCGCTTTAGCAAGTCCGCCGGAAAGGGATATTTCCTATCCCAGCTGGGCGGAACACCAACAAGCCGTGTAGGCTGCTCCCATTGCTTAAGGACAACATCCTCAAAATGCTGTTGACTGGGAAACTCCAAACGCTGCTTGACCCCCCCAAAGAGCTGACCCCTAGGCCGAGGAGCCGCCTCGGGAGGGTCCAAATCCAGAACCTCAAACATCTGGGCTAAAATAGAAGGCGTGTCAGGAACGGGACCATCAATATGGTCCCCCTCAGTACCCAACACCTGCTGACCCACGGAGACATCCAATTCCTCCTCAAGCTCCCCCTCCTCAAGGGGGCGATCCACCCAATCCAAATCCTCAACAACCTCCTCATCAGAGTCCGGCTGAGGCGGAGATAGGTGTTTACGCTTCGCGGTAACCTTCAGAGCGGACATATCTGAAAACCGCTTCTCGAGGCTGGCCAGACGGGCGCACACCTCAGATTGCGAATCCCCACCCATGACAACGTCACACGGGGTCCGGAACAGGCGAGGCGAAGAGGGAGATGGCGCGGACGAAGAAGTCCCAGGCACCGGAGTGCTGGATTGACGCTCAATGTTCCGCTTTGCACATGGTATACATATAATGACATCATCCCCCGGGAGCGGAGTCCCACAACCCCCGCACAGCCTGGATTGTCCCGAAGGATCAGTTCCGGTATCCTTGGCAGCCTCCATATGGTGAATTTATGGTATTCGCGGAACCCAGGGATTTATGCAGTAAGCAACCCGGGATGCCCCCAATGATACAATCTAAGTATATATAAATATATTATACATATATATACAATCTATACTGCCCAGACCAGGGAAAAAAATTTTTGCCAGCCACCCAAGAGGGACTATAAGGCCGAACCCAAACTAGCCAGGTATATGAGACCGGGAGAGCCCCACAGGATGGAATCCCGGAATCTGAAAGACAAAGACAAAGACAACAGTCAAAACCAGCACAACATGGCAGCAAACACACAACATAGTCAAAATACTGGGAAGCCAGGGAGGGCCAGACTTAGCAGAAAAACAGGGAGGCCAGGGGCCAAGAGCATATAAGCATAAAATAATGGCTGCGAAATACCCCACCTGCTTCTATTACCAACACAGGCATACCCAAAACCTGGCCGCAAACACCACCAACACCCCCGGTCGGAGGGGGGGGGGGGGGGGGGAGGGGGGGGGGGGGGAAGAAACAGAGCCCGCAATAAGGCCCAATAGCCAGCGATCCCTGCCCCACTATCCCCTATAGGCAAACACGGTAGAAAACAACAAGAACCTACCTGGATCCTGCCGCAACTAACAGACGCCACGAAATGGCGGCCAGCCAGGGAGAGAAGGAGCGAGACTCGGGGCGGGCCCAACAGAAACGCGGGAGCCGCTAAGGCCCCGCCCCTCCTCGTTCCGCTTGTCACGGCGCGGGCCGCGCGAGCCGCGGTCCCGCCCACCTCTGAGGCAGAGCGAGCAGCGGGCGCCACAGGAATGGCGCCCACGGAAACCGCCAAGGCGGACCGGCAGCGCACATGCCGCCCCGATCCGCCCGCAATAAAACACCGGCGAGCGCGACCGCGGCCTACGGGCCGGCGGCGCAGCGCGCCTGCCGGCCCCGCCCACAGAGCGAGCAGGGGACCCTAGGCCAAGACAGGCGCCCTGACATGGCGCACGCCCCTACCTACAAAACGGGCCGGCGAGCCCGCCGCCCGCACAGCCCCCTAAGTAAAAAACACGGGGCTCAGAGAGCCCCCCAAGCACCAAGCACCAAAAAGAAAACGCCAGACCACTCATCCCTGCCACTCACACACACACAGACATGAATAAAAGTCAAGGGCACTAAGGGCAACTAATGGGGATATAAGGGCTGGGGCATCCCACGTCCGGATCACCAACCGGAGCACCGCTATGCCCCATAATATAGGGTCGAGCGGAGGAGCTAATCTCCTAGGCACCTAAAGTGCCATCTACCTGTGCCCGGCCTCCAGCCTGAGCTGGGAGGCTGCCATAGAATAAGGGGATAAACACAAAACAGAGCCGGGCAGAAATAGACCATTGGGGGGGGGGGCCGGGGTGATACCCCGGCTACCTGCAAGCAGGAGACTTCTCTCTTCTGTCTTGTCGCCATCTTGCAGAGACCAACACTGGGGAATTGGTGAGAGGTACCAGGTATATATAGACCGGGAGGGGCTTGCTGAAGCTTTTGGAGATCTCTGCAAGTGCGCCACCTAGCGGTGAGTTACCCAAGTGTAATAATAATAAGTATCTGAAGTGGGGTGTGTGACATACTTAGAATATTTGCCATTTTGCTTCGTTATATAGAGCAGGCCCTGTGTAAATCTGAGGGGCAATAGCTTATATTGTGAGGTAAATTTGCCATTTTGCAGCATAATATAGAGCAGCCCCTGTGTAAATCTGAGGGGCAATAGCTTATATAGTGAGGTAAATTTGCCATTTTGCTTCGTTATATAGAGCAGGCCCTGTGTAAATCTGGGGGGCAATAGTTTATATTATGAGGTAAATTCATAGTTTTGCACCATTATATGGAGCAGCCCCTGTGTAAATCTGAGGGGCAATAGCTTATATTGTGAGGTAAATTTGCCATTTTGCAGCATAATATAGAGCAGCCCCTGTGTAAATCTGAGGGGCAATAGCTTATATTGTGAGGTAAATTTGCCATTTTGCAGCATAATATAGAGCAGCCCCTGTGTAAATCTGAGGGGCAATAGCTTATATAGTGAGGTAAATTTGCCATTTTGCTTCGTTATATAGAGCAGGCCCTGTGTAAATCTGAGGGGCAATAGTTTATATTATGAGGTAAATTCATAGTTTTGCACCATTATATGGAGCAGCCCCTGTGTAAATCTGAGGGGCAATAGCTTATATTGTGAGGTAAATTTGCCATTTTGCAGCATAATATAGAGCAGCCCCTGTGTAAATCTGAGGGGCAATAGCTTATATTGTGAGGTAAATTTGCCATTTTGCAGCATAATATAGAGCAGCCCCTGTGTAAATCTGAGGGGCAATAGCTTATATAGTGAGGTAAATTTGCCATTTTGCTTCGTTATATAGAGCAGGCCCTGTGTAAATCTGAGGGGCAATAGTTTATATTATGAGGTAAATTCATGGTTTTGCACCATTATATGGAGCAGCCCCTGTGTAAATCTGAGGGGCAATAGCTTATATTGTGAGGTAAATTTCCCATTTTGCAGCATAATATAGAGCAGCCCCTGTGTAAATCTGAGGGGCAATAGCTTATATTGTGAGGTAAATTTCCCATTTTGCAGCATAATATAGAGCAGCCCCTGTGTAAATCTGAGGGGCAATAGCTTATATTGTGAGGTAAATTTGCCATTTTGCAGCATAACATAGAGCAGCCCCTGTGTAAATCTGAGGGGCAATAGCTTATATAGTGAGGTAAATTTGCCATTTTGCTTCGTTATATAGAGCAGCCCAGTTGCCATCTAAATCAACTACTGTCCGGCCAGTACAGCTTTTCCAGGGCAAACTCTGCTAGTTGCGGACACAAGTCAAGTTTGGCTTCCCAGCAAATCCAGTGGATCCTGAAGGTGTGTTGGCATGGTCATGTCAAGGTATGACGTGACCTGCTGTTTGAGGTCCAGCTCCAGGTCTTCCTGCTGCTCATGAGTAGACTCACTATGCGGGTGTAGAAAGCTACTCACTAGCGACTGAAGACTGAGGCTGCTGCTGATGGAGCTGCTGCTGCTACTGCTCCTTCCTCCCCCCCAGCAGCCATGGCAGTGTAAGGTGATCGCAGAGGTCCCCCCGAGTCAGACCTGCGGGAGTATGGGCCATGGCGCAGATAGACATCGCCCAACTGACTACGTGGGATGTCTCTGTAGTAGGTCAGTTTTTCCTCCCTCTCAGCGGGCGTAAAAAATGCCCCCATTTTGTGCCGGAAGCGAGGGTCCAATAAGTTGGAGAGCCAGAAGTCTTCCCGCTGACAAATGGAGACAATTCTGCGCTCACTAGTACGCAAGCATGTGAGCATGCATCGTGCCATTTGTGCAAGTGACTCGGAGGGACTACCTGTTTCCATCTCCACTGTAAACTGCCACGGTGTGTCTGGGTCCTCTGTCTTGCCTTCCTCACAACCCTCTAGCTCCTGTGGCTGCTCCTGCTCCTCCTCTCCTGTCAGATGACTAGATAAAATGGTCATTTTGTGAAACCTAAACTGTGGTTTGCTGTGCCCCACCCCCTCCTCCTCCTCCTCCACTTCAGCCCCCACAGGCTTCATGTGGCTGTGAAATGTATGTGCCATGTCTCCAGTGCCCTGACCAGCCATGGTTTCCAACATGTGTTGTAGTACATGAAGCAGTGGAATCTCATCGTTCATCTCATAGTCCTGGCAACTGACTAATAACGTAGCTTCCTCAAAGGGCCTGAGCACACGGTCGGTGTCACGTATGAGCTGCCAATGGTTTACATTGAATTTACACAGGGGTGTCCCCCTATTCGTTTGGATCATCCAGAAATCCGTGATGGCTTTTCTCTGTTCCTATAGTGCAGTGGTCCTCAACCCTGTCCTCAAGGCCCACCAACATGTCATGTTTTTTGGATCTCCAAATAGTCAGCTCTATTGCTCTGCAGCTGCACTAATTACTCCACCTGTGCATCTTTGTGGAGATCTGCAAAACCTGGCCTGTTGGTGGGCCTTGAGGACAGGGTTGGGGACCACTGCTATAGTGGATCCTGCATATGGAGGGTGGAATTCCAACGGGTGGAAACATCGCAAATCAGACTATGGTGGGGTACACCGTTGTGACGCTGAGGCTCAATAAGGTTGTGCTTGGTGGTGTAGGAGTGCCAGAAGTGCATGCTAACTTTCTTTCCTGTTGTTCGGATGTCTTTCAGATGGGGGCAAGACTTCAAAACTAGACTGAACACGTGTGCCATGTCAGGACGCATGACTCTGGCTTCCTTGTCGCAGCGCAAACAAGATGTTCTTCCAAGTGTAATGCAGCAGGCTGGACTTATGGTGACGCTGTCTGAGAGGAGAAATCCCTCAGACATCAAGATTAAAAATTCCAAGAATTTTTGAGGGCTAATTATTCAGAGGCAAATGATAGCTAGTTGTTTCTGATTAAATTACAAGGTGGAAACACACCCTCAAACAAAACTTCACTTTGGCAATACTATTGCATTTGTCTATTCATAATTTTATGTATATACACTAACTAACCTACTTTTTCTCCACAGGATGCTGCATGAAACACTGCCACATCGCTGAGTAGCTGATTTTTCCTAACAACAGTCCGCAATAATTCACAGCTGCTGCTGCTGCCAACTCCAGGGTGTGAATCATCCAATTTTTGGGCTCCTGAAGCCAACTCCAGGGTCTCTTTAAAGTAATATTTGGGCTCCTGCTGCTGCTGCTGCCAACTCCAGGGTGTGAATCATCCAATTTTTGGGCTCCTGAAGCCAACCCCAGGGTCTCTTTAAAGTAATATTTGGGCTCCTGCTGCTGCTGCTGCCAACTCCTGCCAACTCCAGGGTGTGATTCATCCAATTTTTGGCCTCCTGAAGCCAACTCCAGTGTATATTTGGGCTCCTGCTGCTGCTGCTGCCAACTCCAGGGTGTGATTCATCCAATTTTTGGGCTCCTGAAGCCAACTCCAGTGTATATTTGGGCTCCTGCTGCTGCTGCTGCCAACTCCAGGGTGTGATTCATCCAATTTTTGGGCTCCTGAAGCCAACCCCAGGGTCTCTTTAAAGTAATATTTGGGCTCCTGCTGCTGCCAACTTCTGCCAACTCCAGGGTGTGAATCATCCAATTTTTGGGCTCCTGAAGCCAACTCCAGGGTCTCTTTAAAGTAATATTTGGGCTCCTGCTGCTGCCAACTTCTGCCAACTCCAGGGTGTGATTCATCCAATTTTTGGGCTCCTGAAGCCAACTCCAGTGTATATTTGGGCTCCTGCTGCTGCTGCTGCCAACTCCAGGGTGTGAATCATCCAATTTTTGGGCTCCTGAAGCCAACCCCAGGGTCTCTTTAAAGTAATATTTGGGCTCCTGCTGCTGCTGCTGCCAACTTCTGCCAACTCCAGGGTGTGATTCATCCAATTTTTGGGCTCCTGAAGCCAACTCCAGTGTATATTTGGGCTCCTGCTGCTGCTGCTGCCAACTCCAGGGTGTGAATCATCCAATTTTTGGGCTCCTGAAGCCAACCCCAGGGTCTCTTTAAAGTAATATTTGGGCTCCTGCTGCTGCCAACTCCTGCCAACTCCAGGGTGTGATTCATCCAATTTTTGGCCTCCTGAAGCCAACTCCAGTGTATATTTGGGCTCCTGCTGCTGCTGCTGCCAACTCCAGGGTGTGATTCATCCAATTTTTGGGCTCCTGAAGCCAACTCCAGTGTATATTTGGGCTCCTGCTGCTGCCAACTCCAGGGTGTGATTCATCCAATTTTTGGGCTCCTGAAGCCAACCCCAGGGTCTCTTTAAAGTAATATTTGGGCTCCTGCTGCTGCTGCTGCCAACTTCTGCCAACTCCAGGGTGTGAATCATCCAATTTTTGGGCTCCTGAAGCCAACTCCAGGGTCTCTTTAAAGTAATATTTGGGCTCCTGCTGCTGCCAACTTCTGCCAACTCCAGGGTGTGATTCATCCAATTTTTGGGCTCCTGAAGCCAACTCCAGTGTATATTTGGGCTCCTGCTGCTGCTGCTGCCAACTCCAGGGTGTGAATCATCCAATTTTTGGGCTCCTGAAGCCAACCCCAGGGTCTCTTTAAAGTAATATTTGGGCTCCTGCTGCTGCCAACTCCTGCCAACTCCAGGGTGTGATTCATCCAATTTTTGGCCTCCTGAAGCCAACTCCAGTGTATATTTGGGCTCCTGCTGCTGCTGCTGCCAACTCCAGGGTGTGATTCATCCAATTTTTGGGCTCCTGAAGCCAACTCCAGTGTATATTTGGGCTCCTGCTGCTGCCAACTCCAGGGTGTGATTCATCCAATTTTTGGGCTCCTGAAGCCAACCCCAGGGTCTCTTTAAAGTAATATTTGGGCTCCTGCTGCTGCTGCTGCCAACTTCTGCCAACTCCAGGGTGTGAATCATCCAATTTTTGGGCTCCTGAAGCCAACTCCAGGGTCTCTTTAAAGTAATATTTGGGCTCCTGCTGCTGCCAACTTCTGCCAACTCCAGGGTGTGATTCATCCAATTTTTGGGCTCCTGAAGCCAACTCCAGTGTATATTTGGGCTCCTGCTGCTGCTGCTGCCAACTCCAGGGTGTGAATCATCCAATTTTTGGGCTCCTGAAGCCAACCCCAGGGTCTCTTTAAAGTAATATTTGGGCTCCTGCTGCTGCTGCTGCCAACTCCTGCCAACTCCAGGGTGTGATTCATCCAATTTTTGGGCTCCTGAAGCCAACTCCAGTGTCTCTTTAAAGTAATATTTGGGCTCTTGCTGCTGCTTGCAACTCCAGGGTGTGATTCATCCAATTTTTGGGCTCCTGAAGCCAACCCCAGTGTCTCTTTAAAGTAATATTTGGGCTCCTGCTGCTGCTGCTATCAACTCCTGCCAACTCCAGGGTGTGATTCATCCAATTGTTGGGCTCCTGAAGCCAACCCCAGGGTCTCTTTGAAGTAATGTTTGGGCTCCTGCTGCTGCTGCCAACTCCAGGGTGTGATTCATCCAATTTTTGGGCTCCAGCTGCTGCCAGCTCCAGTGTCTCTTTAAAGCAATGTTTGGGCTCCTGCCCCTCATAGTGATGTCACTTCAACTCTCCTGAATTCAATTGTGCCGCTCTGCGATTCTATTAGCGATGCCTCTGATCTGCATGTGATATTTCTTCAAAGTATTATTTAACTAACCCAGCACGCATCCTGTGCGTGTTACAGCAAGGCAGAATGGTTTACAACCCTATTGAGGCTCTAGGAGGCTCAGAAATAGCCGTTTTTAATAGCGATTCGTCGCGAATTTATTCGGGTCGAAACGATTTTTGTCGGAAAATTCGGCGAATCAGTCGAATCGAATTTTTCAAAAGTTCGCTCATCTCTAAACATAACCAATACCACTGAGTGCCAAAAGCAAAAATACATCTAGATCAGGATGTTACAGCCTTTTTTGCTTGTGTATTTTGTTCTTAATCCATAGTTGTAATTCTAGATATACAGCTAAACAAAATATCTAAATTTTAGCAAGCAACAGAAATATTGCTACAGCGTGTCCCAAATCTGGAAGACCCCTGTCCCACCATATACTAGAGTTTCCACATCTTAATGGTTGTATGTGGTACCTTTTAGAGAATGTGAACTATAGAGATGCATCATGATATCAACAACAGTTGGCCATTTGAAGATAATTAATACAAGCATCTCATGGCAAAAACGACATATTCATCCTCTTGCTGGATTCATTGTCCACATAGTTGCGGTTAGTTTGTAAGCTGATCTCATCTGGATCCTGGAAACCATTTAATCCCAATGCTCTGCATGGGGAGAAATCACCAGCTGTGAAAGTCATCAAAAGTGGATCCCTACGTTCCGCGCGTTCTTAAGTGAATTTACAAGGTAAAAAATGGGTTAAGATTTCTGCTAAGCAGACAGAGCAAATTAATGTCCATCAAATTCATTTCAAAGCTGTCCAACTTTATGGCTTTTTGGCTTTCGGCCGTATAAAGTTGCATGGTTGGTCCTTGGTGTTTTGTTATCATATACAAACATTAGAGATGAGCGAACTTTTGAAAAATTCGATTCGACTGATTCGCCGAATTTTCCGACAAAAATCGTTTCGACCCGAATAAATTCGCGACGAATCGCTATTAAAAACGGCTATTTCTGAGCCTCCTAGAGCCTCAATAGGGTTGTAAACCATTCTGCCTTGCTGTAACACGCACAGGATGCGTGCTGGGTTAGTTAAATAATACTTTGAAGAAATATCACATGCAGATCAGAGGCATCGCTAATAGAATCGCAGAGTGGCACAATTGAATTCAAGAGAGTTGAAGTGGCATCACTATGAGGGGCAGGAGCCCAAACATTGCTTTAAAGAGACACTGGAGTTGGCAGCAGCAGGAGCCCAAAAATTGGATGAATCACACCCTGGAGTTGGCAGCAGCAGCAGGAGCCCAAACATTACTTTAAAGAGACACTGGGGTTGGCTTCAGGAGCCCAAAAATTGGATGAATCACACCCTGGAGTTGCCAGCAGCAGGAGCCCAAATATTACTTTAAAGAGACACTGGGGTTGGCTTCAGGAGCCCAAAAATTGGATGATTCACACCCTGGAGTTGGCAGCAGCAGCAGCAGGAGCCCAAATATACACTGGAGTTGGCTTCAGGAGCCCAAAAATTGGATGAATCACACCCTGGAGTTGGCAGAAGTTGGCAGCAGCAGCAGCAGGAGCCCAAATATTACTTTAAAGAGACCCTGGGGTTGGCTTCAGGAGCCCAAAAATTGGATGATTCACACCCTGGAGTTGGCAGCAGCAGCAGCAGCAGGAGCCCAAATATACACTGGAGTTGGCTTCAGGAGCCCAAAAATTGGATGAATCACACCCTGGAGTTGGCAGAAGTTGGCAGCAGCAGCAGCAGGAGCCCAAACATTACTTCAAAGAGACCCTGGGGTTGGCTTCAGGAGCCCAACAATTGGATGAATCACACCCTGCAGTTGGCAGCAGCAGCAGCAGGAGCCCAAATATTACTTTAAAGAGACCCTGGGGTTGGCTTCAGGAGCCCAAAAATTGGATGATTCACACCCTGGAGTTGGCAGCAGCAGCAGCAGGAGCCCAAATATACACTGGAGTTGGCTTCAGGAGCCCAAAAATTGGATGAATCACACACTGGAGTTGGCAGCAGCAGCAGCAGCAGGAGCCCAAATATACACTGGAGTTGGCTTCAGGAGCCCAAAAATTGGATGAATCACACCCTGGAGTTGGCAGCAGCAGCAGCAGGAGCCCAAATATTACTTTAAAGAGACACTGGGGTTGGCTTCAGGAGCCCAAAAATTGGATGAATCACACCCTGGAGTTGGCAGCAGCAGCAGCAGCAGGAGCCCGAATATTACTTTAAAGAGACCCTGGGGTTGGCTTCAGGAGGCCAAAAATTGGATGAATCACGCCCTGGAGTTGGCAGCAGCAGGAGCCCAAATATTACTTTAAAGAGACACTGGGGTTGGCTTCAGGAGCCCAAAAATTGGATGATTCACACCCTGGAGTTGGCAGCAGCAGCAGCAGGAGCCCAAATATACACTGGAGTTGGCTTCAGGAGCCCAAAAATTGGATGAATCACACCCTGGAGTTGGCAGAAGTTGGCAGCAGCAGCAGCAGGAGCCCAAATATTACTTTAAAGAGACCCTGGGGTTGGCCTCAGGAGCCCAAAAATTGGATGAATCACACCCTGGAGTTGCAGCAGCAGCAGCAGGAGCCCAAATATACACTGGAGTTGGCTTCAGGAGCCCAAAAATTGGATGAATCACACCCTGGAGTTGGCAGCAGCAGGAGCCCAAATATTACTTTAAAGAGACCCTGGGGTTGGCCTCAGGAGCCCAAAAATTGGATGAATCACACCCTGGAGTTGCAAGCAGCAGCAGGAGCCCAAACATTACTTTAAAGAGACCCTGGGGTTGGCTTCAGGAGCCCAAAAATTGGATGAATCACACCCTGGAGTTGGAAGCAGCAGCAGCAGGAGCCCAAATATACACTGGAGTTGGCTTCAGGAGCCCAAAAATTGGATGAATCACACCCTGGAGTTGGCAGAAGTTGGCAGCAGCAGCAGCAGGAGCCCAAACATTACTTCAAAGAGACCCTGGGGTTGGCTTCAGGAGCCCAACAATTGGATGAATCACACCCTGGAGTTGGCAGGAGTTGACAGCAGCAGCAGCAGGAGCCCAAATATTACTTTAAAGAGACCCTGGGGTTGGCTTCAGGAGCCCAAAATTTGGATGATTCACACCCTGGAGTTGGCAGGAGTTGACAGCAGCAGCAGCAGGAGCCCAAATATTACTTTAAAGAGACCCTGGGGTTGGCCTCAGGAGCCCAAAGATTGGATGAATCACACCCTGGAGTTGGCAGCAGCAGCAGCAGGAGCCCAAATATACACTGGAGTTGGCTTCAGGAGCCCAAAAATTGGATGAATCACACCCTGGAGTTGGCAGAAGTTGGCAGCAGCAGGAGCCCAAATATTACTTTAAAGAGACCCTGGGGTTGGCCTCAGGAGCCCAAAAATTGGATGAATCACACCCTGGAGTTGGCAGCAGCAGCAGCAGGAGCCCAAATATACACTGGAGTTGGCTTCAGGAGCCCAAAAATTGGATGAATCACACCCTGGAGTTGGCAGGAGTTGGCAGCAGCAGCAGGAGCCCAAATATACACTGGAGTTGGCTTCAGGAGCCCAAAAATTGGATGAATCACACACTGGAGTTGGCAGCAGCAGCAGCAGGAGCCCAAATATACACCGGAGTTGGCTTCAGGAGCCCAAAAATTGGATGAATCACACCCTGGAGTTGGCAGAAGTTGGCAGCAGCAGCAGCAGGAGCCCAAATATTACTTTAAAGAGACCCTGGGGTTGGCCTCAGGAGCCCAAAAATTGGATGAATCACACCCTGGAGTTGGCAGCAGCAGCAGCAGGAGCCCAAATATTACTTTAAAGAGACCCTGGGGTTGGCCTCAGGAGCCCAAAAATTGGATGAATCACACCCTGGAGTTGGCAGCAGCAGCAGCAGGAGCCCAAATATACACTGGAGTTGGCTTCAGGAGCCCAAAAATTGGATGAATCACACCCTGGAGTTGGCAGAAGTTGGCAGCAGCAGCAGCAGGAGCCCAAAAAATGGCCTAAAGACATAAATATGTTTTGCACCATTTGGAAAGTGTAAAACGTGGCACCATGCTGAATCTAGTCGCATGCATCAGGCATTGGTGGGTGGAAATCCTGGCTGATCCATTCCTGATTCATTTTGACAAAGGTGAGTCTCTCCACATTTTTAGTTGACAGACGAGTTCTCCTCGCCGTAACTATGGCCCCCGCCGCACTAAACACCCGCTCAGATGGCACGCTACTTGCCGGGCAGGACAGCTTTTCCAGGGCAAACTCTGCTAGTTGCGGCCACAAATCAAGTTTGGCTGCCCAGAAGTCCAGCGGATCCTCAAGGTGTGTTGGCATGGTCATGTCAAAGTATGACATGACCTGCTGGTTGAGGTCCTGCTCCAGGTCTTCCTGCTGCTCATGAGTAGCCTCACTATGCGGGTGTAGAAAGCTACTCATTAGCGACTGAAGACTGAGGCTGCTGCTGCTGATGGAGCTGCTGCTGCTGCTCTTGCCAACCCCCCCAGCGGCCATGGCAGTGGAAGGTGAGCGCAGAGGTCCCCTCGAGTCAGACCTGCGAGAGTATGGACCATGGCGCAGATAGGCATCGGCCAACTGCCTACGTAGAATGTCTTTGTAGTAGTTGAGTTTGTCCTCCCTCTCGGTGGGTTTAAAAAATGCCCCCATTTTGTGCCGGAAGCGAGGGTCCAATAAGGTGGACAGCCAGAAGTCATCCCGCCGACAGATGGAAACAATTCTGGGGTCACTACGCAAGCACGTGAGCATGCTTCGTGCCATTTGCGCAAGTGACTCGGATGGACTACCTGTCTCCATCTCCACTGCATACTGCCACGGTGTGCCCGGGTCCTCTGTCTCGCCTTCCTCAAAAACCTCTAGCTCCTCTGGCTGCTCCTGCTCCTCCTCTCCTGTCCGCTGACTAGATAAACCAGCCATTTCGCCAAGCCTAAACTGTGTTTCGCTGGGCAACTCCTCCTCTTCCTCCTCCTCCTCCAGTTCAGCTCCAACGGGGTTCATGTGGCCGTAAGATGTAAACGCCATGTCTCCAGTGCCCTGACCAGCCATGGTTTCCAACATGTGCTGTAGTACATGAAGCAGTGGAATCACGTCGTTCATCCCGTAATCCTGCCGACTGACAAATAAAGTGGCATCCTCAAAGGGCCTGAGCAAACGGCAGGTGTCACGTATGAGCTGCCACTGGTTGACATTGAAGTTACACAGGGGAGTCCCCCTATCTGCTTGGATCATCAGGAAATCCGTGATGGCTTTTCTCTGTTCATATAATCGGTCCAACATGTGAAGGGTGGAATTCCAACGGGTGGAAACATCGCAAATCAGACTATGTTGGGGGATACCATTCTGACGCTGTAGCTCAAGAAGGGTGTGTTTGGCGGTGTAGGAGTGGCTGAAGTGCATGCAAAGTTTCCTTGAAGTTGTTAGGATGTCTTGCAGATGGGGGGAACACTTCAGAAACCGCTTGACAACCAGATTGAAGACGTGAGCCATGCAGGGGGCATGGGTCAGGCTTCCTTGGCGCAGCGCAGACAAAATGTTCTTCCCATTGTCGGTAACCATGATTCCCATTTTAAGTTTTCTCGGAGTAAGCCATGTTTGGATTTCCTGATGAATACATTTAAGCAGTTCCTCCCCTGTGTGACTCAGTTCGCCAAGACAAACCATGTGAAGCACTGCGTGACACCTCCGTGCCCTGCACACATGGTAGACTGGAGGGGCACTGAGACTTGAGCCTACAGTGGAGGGTGAGGAGATGGCGGAGGATGAGGAGGCCGAGTCGCACGGTGTCACAGGTCCAATGGGCAGAGAGCGCGGAGGCCGAAGCGGCGTGACCTGTCCAAGTTGCTGCTGCTGCTGCAAAGGGACCACATTCACCCAGTGGGCCGTAAACGACATGTACTGCCCCTGACCGTAGTTACAGCTCCAGATGTCGGCGCTGCCATGTATTTTGCTACACACCGACAGGCTCAAGGACTGGCCCACCTTCTGTTCAACAAAAGTGTGCAGCGCTGGTACTGCCTTCTTGGCAAAGAAATGACGGCTTGGGACTCTCCACCTCGGCTCAGCACAAGCCATCAGTTCTCTGAAAGGTGCAGATTCCACCACCTGAAAAGGGAGTGACTGCAGCACCAGCAACTTGGACAGGAGCACATTCAGCTTCTGCGCCGTAGGATGAGTGGGCGCATACTGCTGTCTCTTGGACATGGCTTCGCTGATGGATTGCTGGCGGGATGCATGACTTGGAGGAGGAGGAGCAGGAGCGACAGAGGATGGGTATGACGCACAGCTGCCTTCGGCTGAGGTGCTGGAGCCTTGGCTGGCAGAAATTGGGAGCTCACTTGGTGAGGAAGCAGACTGGACCACCCCTTGGGAGCCTCGGTTCTCCCAGGTCGTTTTATGGTGACGCATCATATGTTGACGCAGGGCCGTGGTGCCAACATTTGGACCCTGGCCACGCTTCACCTTTTGCCTACATATCTTGCATGTGGCCATGTTACCCTCCTGCGGATGCCTCAGGAAAAACTGCCACACTGCCGAGTAGCTACTTTTCCCACCCCCTGGCCTCACTGATTCACTGCTGCTGTTGCCAACTCCAGGAACCCCTGCTCCACTACCTCCCGATAAGGTAGACTGCCGCACAGCAGGTGCTCTACCCCGGCCCCGGCCCCGGCCGGCTCCAGCCTTTGGAATTGTGCCCCCATGCTGACTGCTACCACCTTGCTGCCTCAGCTGCTGACTCCGGGGCAACCTGCGCCCCTCTTCTCCTGATGATGACGATGAAGCCCCTTCATCACCCGGCTCCCAAGTGCGATCGGCTTCATCGTCATCATCATCATCACCGAGTTGTGGCTGTACGTCACTGATGTTCGTGGATTCGTCAACAGTGTCTGGCGCAGGAGCTGGAACGCTCGCAGCACCCACGACACTGTCCACATCACTATTTGTCTGCCTAGCTAAAGAAGCCACCTCCATTTCTTGGCTGGGCAGTAGCTGCTGACTGTCCTCCTGTATCTGATCGTCCTCCTCACTAAAGAGTGGAGCTGAACCCAAAGCATAGGATACGTCGCTGGGGGAGGGAACGGCGTAGGACAGAGGCAATGGGAGGACAGGGACTGCTCTCGGGGCATGCCAACTCAGGGTTGTGTCAGAGGAACCTACCGACCCTAGACTGGGGGTCTCAGACGTAAGTTGTGATGATGTTGTTGATGAGCGCGTCAACCAATCTACCACGGCAGATGCGTTACTGGTGGAGACCCGACCGCTAGCAGAAACTGGCAGATTAGGTCTCTCAGCGTGACTCCTGCTGCTACTGGCCCCCAGTCTGATGCGAGCTCTGCCTGCGGAATCTTGGCCTCTGCCACTCCTCTTTTCACTTCCAAGCACTTGTCTGCCCGACATAGTCTAACTGGCGTGGTAGTAGGTGATATTTAAAGAACCCCCGGGCAGCGGTGGGTCTATATGAAACAGAATATAATGCACACCAAAAGTGAGCAGTAACACTCAGCCTCCAACAGGCCTGCTTAGTGTAAATAAGAGAGCTGCTTAGTGTAAATAAAGAGGGGTATGCTATGTTACAGAATGGGATGCCCCAACAGAAGTGCACCTGGCAGGCAGCAGTAAGTCTATGCCCAGCAAAAGTGTCTTTATCAGGCTAATTTCAATTATAATAAGTGCAAATGGTTATATGGTCTTAAACAGAGGCTGCTGTAGTCACAGAATGGGATGCCACAACAGAAGTGGACCTGGCAGGGTCCAGAAGTACTATGCCCAGCAAGTGTCTTTATCAGGCTAATTTCAATTATAATAAGAGCACATGGTTATATGGTCTTAAACAGAGGCTGCTGTAGTCACAGAATGGGATGCCACAACAGAAGTGGACCTGGCAGGGTCCAGAAGTACTATGCCCAGCAAGTGTCTTTATCAGGCTAATTTCAATTATAATAAGAGCAAATGGTTATATGGTCTTAAACAGAGGCTGCTGTAGTCACAGAATGGGATGCCCCAACAGAAGTGGACCTGGCAGGGTCCAGAAGTACTATGCCCAGCAAGTGTCTTTATCAGGCTAATTTCAATTATAATAAGAGCACATGGTTATATGGTCTTAAACAGAGGCTGCTGTAGTCACAGAATGGGATGCCACAACAGAAGTGGACCTGGCAGGGTCCAGAAGTACTATGCCCAGCAAGTGTCTTTATCAGGCTAATTTCAATTATAATAAGAGCAAATGGTTATATGGTCTGAAACAGAGGCTGCTGTAGTCACAGAATGGGATGCCCCAACAGAAGTGGACCTGGCAGGGTCCAGAAGTACTATGCCCAGCAAGTGTCTTTATCAGGCTAATTTCAATTATAATAAGAGCACATGGTTATATGGTCTTAAACAGAGGCTGCTGTAGTCACAGAATGGGATGCCACAACAGAAGTGGACCTGGCAGGGTCCAGAAGTACTATGCCCAGCAAGTGTCTTTATCAGGCTAATTTCAATTATAATAAGAGCAAATGGTTATATGGTCTTAAACAGAGGCTGCTGTAGTCACAGAATGGGATGCCCCAACAGAAGTGGACCTGGCAGGGTCCAGAAGTACTATGCCCAGCAAGTGTCTTTATCAGGCTAATTTCAATTATAATAAGAGCACATGGTTATATGGTCTTAAACAGAGGCTGCTGTAGTCACAGAATGGGATGCCACAACAGAAGTGGACCTGGCAGGGTCCAGAAGTACTATGCCCAGCAAGTGTCTTTATCAGGCTAATTTCAATTATAATAAGAGCACATGGTTATATGGTCTTAAACAGAGGCTGCTGTAGTCACAGAATGGGATGCCCCAACAGAAGTGGACCTGGCAGGGTCCAGAAGTACTATGCCCAGCAAGTGTCTTTATCAGGCTAATTTCAATTATAATAAGAGCACATGGTTATATGGTCTTAAACAGAGGCTGCTGTAGTCACAGAATGGGATGCCCCAACAGAAGTGGACCTGGCAGGGTCCAGAAGTACTATGCCCAGCAAGTGTCTTTATCAGGCTAATTTCAATTATAATAAGAGCACATGGTTATATGGTCTTAAACAGAGGCTGCTGTAGTCACAGAATGGGATGCCACAACAGAAGTGGACATGGCAGGGTCCAGAAGTACTATGCCCAGCAAGTGTCTTTATCAGGCTAATTTCAATTATAATAAGAGCACATGGTTATATGGTCTTAAACAGAGGCTGCTGTAGTCACAGAATGGGATGCCCCAACAGAAGTGGACCTGGCAGGGTCCAGAAGTACTATGCCCAGCAAGTGTCTTTATCAGGCTAATTTCAATTATAATAAGAGCACATGGTTATATGGTCTTAAACAGAGGCTGCTGTAGTCACAGAATGGGATGCCACAACAGAAGTGGACCTGGCAGGGTCCAGAAGTACTATGCCCAGCAAGTGTCTTTATCAGGCTAATTTCAATTATAATAAGAGCAAATGGTTATATGGTCTTAAACAGAGGCTGCTGTAGTCACAGAATGGGATGCCCCAACAGAAGTGGACCTGGCAGGGTCCAGAAGTACTATGCCCAGCAAGTGTCTTTATCAGGCTAATTTCAATTATAATAAGAGCACATGGTTATATGGTCTTAAACAGAGGCTGCTGTAGTCACAGAATGGGATGCCACAACAGAAGTGGACCTGGCAGGGTCCAGAAGTACTATGCCCAGCAAAAGTGTCTTTATCAGGCTAATTTCAATTATAATAAGAGCAAATGGTTATATGGTCTTAAACAGAGGCTGCTGTAGTCACAGAATGGGATGCCACAACAGAAGTGGACCTGGCAGGGTCCAGAAGTACTATGCCCAGCAAAAGTGTCTTTATCAGGCTAATTTCAATTATAATAAGAACAAATGGTTATATGGTCTTAAACAGAGGCTGCTGTAGTCACAGAATGGGATGCCTCACAGCAGACTTAAGATCAGTTCAGTATATATGCACAGTTAGTTAGTATAAGCAGCCTGAAAACGCTAACAAAGCCTGTCAGGCTGGATGAAAAAAAAAAAAAAAAACTCCCTGTGACAGCCTCCGATTTTTCTACCTTTCCCTGTTTTTCGCTGACTTTCTGTCTGTCTCCTGTCTGTCTCCTGCCTGTCTCCAGCCTGTCCCTGTCTGTCCCTGCCTGTCTAACTGTCTCTCCCTCAGCTACACAGCGTTCTGTCTCTCACGAATGCAATAGAGAAATGAGGCAGGAAAGCAAGATGGCCGGCCTTAAATAGCGCTGTGACGTCACCGGGCTTGCTGGCTGCTGATAGGCTGCATGTGACTGTCCCAGCTTGCACTGGCGCGGGGTTGATGTCTGGACATGTCCCGTACGCCATCTTAGAATGCCTGTAATGTAAATGAATGGATGTTAAAGGAAAACTTCGAGCGATCGAATCGCGGGGAAATTCGGATTCGATCCGAATCAAATTTTTCCTGAAATTCGGATCGAATCCGGGTTCGTCCGGATCGATTCGCTCATCCCTAACAAACATAATGCCCATTAAAAAAATCTTACAGCAAAATCCACTTAACTCACATTACAATATGTTATCTGTAGAGAGCCCTGTTAAACCTTCATAAGTTTGATTAATATGAGTTTTATCTTGATAATTGTTTCCTAATCTCCTTGATCTATCTTTATTGTAACATAGTTACATAGTTAGTATGATTGAAAAATACATATGTCCATTAAGGTCAACCAAGGGATAGGGTTGGGGAAAGGTTTTTTTTTTGTTTGTTTTTACCAATAACAACTAATAGTAACTGTTAATGTTACTTTCTGCTAGAAAAGCATCTAATCCTTTTTTTAAGCTGCCAGTTATTGATGCTTTGACAAGCTTCTGTGGCAGGCTATTCCTCAGATTTATAGCTCTTATGGTAAAAAATGATTGTCATCTCAGGAGATTGAATCTTTTTTTTCCAGATGGAGTAAATGCCCCCTTGTCTTTAGAGAGGATTTTAGTTGAAATTATTTTTCTGTATTTTTTGTATTGCCCATTTATAAATTTATACAAGTTAATCATGAGTCCCCTTAGACGGCTCCTCTCAAGACTAAACAGATTTAATTCCCCTAATCTTTCTTCATAACTAAGATCCTTCATTCTCCTTATTGGTTTGGTGGCTCTTCTCTGCACCCTTTCCATAGCCAGAGCGTCCTTTCTATGAACAGGGGGCCCAGAACTGGACGGCATATTCCAGGTGAGGGCGCACCAGTGCCTCTTAAAGAGGCAATATTACAGCTCTGTCTCGTGATTCCATGTCTCTTTTAATGCATGATAATATTGTCACTTTAGAAGCAGCTGCTTGACATTGCATAATGTTATTTAGTCTGTGGTCTAATAGTACCTCCACATCCTTCTCAACTAGTGACTCTCCCAGTCTTACTCAACCAAGGACATATGTGGCCTTCAGGTTGTTAGACCCCAAGTGCATCACTTTCCACTTATACACACTGAACTTAATTTGCCAACTGGATGCATAGACACTCAACGTGTCCCAAGTCAGCTTGAAGCTTGTGAACATCTTCAATAGACTGCACTGTGCTATATATCTTGGTGTCATCCGCAAAAATACAGACAGTGCTCTTAATCTTCTATATCATTTCTAATCAAACTTAATAATAGAGGGACCAGCACTGAACCTTGGGGTACATCGCTTACAAAACCGGGGACCAGAGTAGGTATCATTAACCACAACTCTCTGCAAACGATCCTTCAGCTAGTTTTCAATCCACTCACAAACTGTCTTTTCTAACCTTGAAGACCTCAATTTCCTGAACAAGCGTCTATGAGGGACAGTGTCAAATGCTTTTGCAAAATCCAGCAAAACTATATCTACAGCCACCCCTCTGTCCAGGCTTCTACTCACCTCCTCATAGAAGCCAATCAGGTTAGTCTGGCAGCTTCTGCCCTTATTAAAACCGTGCTGGCTGTCACTTAAAATATTATGCATAGTTACATAATCCTGTATGTAGTCTCTTAGGAGTCCCTCAAGCAATTTTCCCACAATGGATGTTAAGCTTACAGGTCTGTAAGTAACCGGAGAAGACCTAGAACCTCTTTTAAAAATGAGCACCGCATTTGCCTTTCGCCAATCCCTTGGTACTATTCCAGCGAGTCTTTGAAGATCAAAAGCAAAGAAGCTGAAATATCTGAGCTGAGTTTTTAAGAACACTTGGGTGAAGTCCATCTAGTCATGGAGTCTTATTCACATTTAAATGATTTAGTATTTCCTGAATGAAATGCTAAATTGGTACCTTGTGCCTCGTTGGTGTACACAACCCATTTAGCAGCTCTGCCTTTTCTTGGTCCCAAGTGACCAATTCCCCATTACCATTAATTAGGGTACCTAACTGTTCTGATTTTGGTTTCTTAGAGTTTGTATATGTAAAGAAATGTTTAGGGTTGGTATTGCGTTCTTTGGTCACATCTCTTTCATTTTGTGCTTTTGCCAGCTTTATTACTTGTCTACATGATTTATTGATTAAAAATATATGTATAATACAGAGCACCAAAGCTGGATGATAAATGAAGTCAGAGTCCCACAGCACATGCACATCAGATCGTGACTGGATCCAATCCTTTACCAACAATATAAATGCTTACCAGCTATGAGACGAAATAAGGCTTCACAAACACGCAACCATAAAAGCTGTAGTCAGTTTCAGGGCGTTTCCTCTTTAAGGCACTGGCTCGCCACAACGTATGCAGGTCAAAATCTCAGTAGATTATATGCAAAGAACACAGAACCAGACCAAACATAGTGTAATTCCATATCATAAAGTGTTTAATTAGTAAAAATAGAAATGCGCTCACAAGCCAACAAGGATAAAAACGGCATTCAATCAATTCAAAGTTCAGCCAGCCCTGGAATCCGACAGCCGCAGGGGGGCACAGAATAGTAACGTTGGGTACCTCTATAAAAACGAACTCCGCCACAGGCCACCGCCGACGCGTTTCGTCGCAACTCGGTGACTTTGACAAGGCTGGTGGCATGGCAGAGTGGCAGGAGTTTTATAGTAAAAAGATAATAAGAGCTTATCCCATGAGGCAATGCAGCACCTGTCAATTAAGGCTTGCGCTTAAAAAAAGAATGATAAACCACCAGCGGCGGTAATATACTAATAATAGACATAAACGCATCCTCAATTAATTAAGAAATTCTTAAATAAGACAAATACTAAAACTAAAAGCAAAAGACGTGCTACCTAAATTGTAAATCCACCAGCCTTCTTTCTTTGAAAGTTCCCTAACAAGATGGGAACCCCCGCCAATGATGTTCAATCCTGTCTAGCCCAATAAAGGACATCAGTTTGGGGTCACTATTATGACATGATTTAAAATGAGCTGATAAGCTATGGGCTTCGTACCCTCGTTTCACATTATACATATGTTCTCGTATCCGTGTCCTCAGTTCACGAGTAGTACGTCCAACATACAGCTTCTGACATGGACACCAGATCAAGTACACAACTCCCTTAGTCCGACAAGAAATAAACTTCGAGATTTTATAAACTTTTCTTGTTTTGGGATCTTGAAATGATCTTTTGGGTTTTTCAGTTGGAATGCACCCCTTGCATCCAGCACAGGTGCCACATCGATAAAATCCCATAGACGGATTTCCCAGCAAAGATCTAGGTTTGGGGGGGTCGATGTAACTTTTTACCAAACGGTCTCTTAAATTTGGCGCTTTCCTAAAAACTACCCTCGGGCGTTCGGGTAATATGGGGCCCAGGACTGTAACGGCTTTTAGAATGTGCCAGTGTCTGGCCAATATATTCCAAACCTGTTTGTGTTGGACATTAAACCCAGTTATAAAAGGAATGTCATTATCCCTTTTTTCAACAGCTCTCAATTGTCTCACAGGATTCTTCTTTAAAAAAAACTCCCTAGGGCGCTGCCTAATCAATGCCCTATTATCACGGATTTTGTCACTATTATAACCCTTATCAGTAAAGCGTTTCATAAGCATGGCGGACTGAATATCATAGTCCTCTAAAGAGGTACAGTTCCGCCTTAATCACGCAAACTGCCCTTTTGGTATTGCCTGTAGCCAACTTGGGTGGTGGCAACTTGAGAATGGCACGTAGCCATTTCGATCCGTACTTTTAAAATAAGTGGTAGTAATCAGTGCAGGCCCGTCTTTAATTGTGAGATCTAGAAAATTAACAGAGTCCATACTAACTTCAGCGGTGAACTCCAAATTAAACTTATTATCATTGACTACTTTGCAGAAGGAGTTTAAACCCTCCTGCGATCCATCCCACACAAAGAATACGTCATCTATATAATGATACCACAAATATCACATAAACATATGATTACACAGAGCTCTCAATAATCCACCGTGATGTACTTCAATCCACACGTGTTAGCACACAGGGCAATCCACCACCGATCAATCAGGCCTCTTACCGGACAACCAGTATAAAACGGCAGAAAGATATGATCTCTCAGTTAAATCTCGGTCTTCTCTGGATTCTTTTTTAATCCTCAATATAATCTTCAAAGCGATCAGATTTTGATCAGTGATCAAAAGCCAGAGATCATTCAAATCCTATTCCAGAATCATATTCAAAGATGGAAACTCCACATCAATAGATCAGAAGTGGCTCAAATTTAATTGACCATGTGGAGAAAAATTAAGAAAATATATAGTGCAGATTGTCTAAAAATATCTAAATTTTAATAGGTAAAATTTGCACTCACAAAATATTCAATTAAAACAAGCACAATTCAAGTACAGCTGTCATGTCAGATAGTAGCTCTCACCACGCCGACACCCAGGAAGGACATGCACTCAAGCTTGAAAATATCCTGATTACTCCAACGCGTTTCACCCACATGGGGCTTTGACTAAGGTGACCTTAGTCAAAGCCCCATTTGGGTGAAACGCGTGGTCAATTAAATTTGAGCCACTTCTGATCTATTGATGTGGAGTTTCCATCTTTGAATATGATTCTGGAATAGGATTTGAATGATCTCTGGCTTTTGATCACTGATCAAAATCTGATCGCTTTGAAGATTATATTGAGGATTAAAAAAGAATCCAGAGAAGACCGAGATTTAACTGAGAGATCATATCTTTCTGCCGTTTTATACTGGTTGTCCGGTAAGAGGCCTGATTGATCGGTGGTGGATTGCCCTGTGTGCTAACACGTGTGGATTGAAGTACATCACGGTGGATTATTGAGAGCTCTGTGTAATCATATGTTTATGTGATATTTGTGAAATTTCCTATGCAAGGACTGGAACCTTACATCTCGCACGTTGAGCTCCGCCTTTCTTAATAGATTGGAACAGATTGGACTATTATATTGTAGTTGTGAGCAGCGCGGTATTACAACCTATTCTCTCTTTTATATAATGATACCAACAACGTAAATCGAATATGGGCTGCTCATAAATGGAACATGATTCTCACCACCCTACATAAAGATTTGCCATACTGGGCGCAAATTTTGCTCCCATAGCGACTCCTTTCCTCTGCAAATAAAAGTTGTTATTAAACCAAAAGTAGTTTCTCTCTAAAGCAAAGGTGAGGCATTCAATTATAAAGTTGATCTGTCTAACTGGTAGGGTGGATTTTGTGGAAAGAAAGAACCGCACTGCTGCGATACTCTTGTCATGAGGGATAAAGAAGTAACATCCGCAGGGACCAAGACGGATTGAGGACCAACTCTTAGGCCACTGCAGATGTCAAGCACCTGAGACGAGTCCCTCAGGTAAGATGGAAGGGAGGTGACGATTCCCTGCAGAAAACCATCAATGTATTCCCCAAGTCGACATGTAATTGACCCCACCCCAACAATAGGTCTTCCCGGGGGTTTGGTCAAATTCTTGTGGATCTTAGGTAGGATATATATAGTTGGTATTCGTGGTACCTTTGAAGTTAGATAATCAAATTCTTTTTTACTTAGGATTCCCATTTCTAGGCCCTTATCCAATAGATTTGAAAGTTCCTGTTTATAACCTGCCGTGGGGTCTTTTTTAAGGAGAAGGTAGGTCTCTGTAACTGCCAAAAGCCTATTGACCTCATCAATATAGTCCATTTTATTCAAGATTACTAACCCCCCCCCCCCCTTATCGGCCGGCTTGATAACCACGTCCCTTTTCTGCTCAAGTTCTTTTAGGCCGCTTTTAATGTCGACCGGCATAGTACCATGTTTCACCTTAATGGTTTCAAGATCTTTAAGGACAAGCGTTTTTAAAGTCTCTATTTGTGGGTTCATATAGCCTGGGGGGTTAAATAAAGATTTATTTTTTTAACTGGGAGTGCTGATAAGACAATTGATCAGCAATGGGTTCAATCGGTCCCAATGTATCAACCACCATGGGTTAGTTCAGAAAAAACCTTTTAACATTAAGTCTACGGAAATATGTCTGCATATCCACATATGCCTCAAATTTATCTAAGGCCTTGGGTGGGGCATATTTTAACCCCCTGTCTAGCAATTTCAATTCATTTTCAAAAAACACGGCACTACTTAGATTAAAGATTCCTTCCCCTAAAGGCGCCTGGGCCTTCTGATGTTTCTTTCCCCCTCGTTTTCCTTGAGGGGGGTTTATCATTCTTTTTTTAACCGCAAGCCTTAATTGACAGGAGCTGCATTGCATCATGGGATAAGCTCTTATTATCTTTTTACTATAAAACTCCTGCCACTCTGCCATGCCACCAGCCTTGTCAAAGTCGCCGAGTTGCAACGAAACGCGTCGGCGGTGGCCTGTGGCGGAGTTCGTTTTTATAGAGGTACCCAACGTTACTATTCTGTGCCCCCCTGCGGCTGTCGGATTCCAGGGCTGGCTAAACTTTTAATTGATTGAATGCCGTTTTTATCCTTGTTGGCTTGTGAGTGCATTTCTATTTTTAATAATTAAACACTTTATGATACGGAATTACACTATGTTTGGTCTGGTTCTGTGTTCTTTGCATATAATCTGCTAGGTTTGGACCTGCATACGTTGTGGCGAGCCAGTGCCTTAAAGAGGAAACACCCTGAAACTGACTACAGCTTTTATGGTTGCGTGTTTGTGAAGCCTTATTTCGTCTCATAGCTCTTAAGCATTTATATTGTTGGTAAAGGATTGGATCCAGTCACGATCTGATGTGCATGTGCTGTGGGACTCTGACTTCATTTATCATCTAGCTTTGGTGCTCTGTATTATACATTTTTACGCTTGTATTACCCTTGTTGGAATAAGGACATTTTTACGTTGAGCACTATACATACTAATGTGGATTTGTATATTTATGAAATCTTGAGCGCGGCGTGATGTACTGATATTTGCAATTTGTAAATATTTTTACTTTTTATAGTTATGATTTATTGATTGCGTTATGCTTTTCAAATGTCACCGATGAGAGATCAGATTTGTAATTTTAAAATTTCCTTTTTAAATTTCCTTTTCTTGTTTTTTTATTGCCCATTTAACTGCAGGTGTCAGCCAGGACGGATTTAATTTGAGTTGCTTATATTTGTTACCTATAGGCAGGGCCGGCTCCAGGTTTATGTGGGCCCCTGGGCGGCATGATCTCAGTGGGCCCCTTTGTGTTGAAGAGTCGCATCACATCACCGAGGGACATCCCAAATCTGGATGCCCCCTAAGGACCATGTTATTTGGACCAAAACTCAAGTTTTGGTCTACTTTAAAGGGCACCATCTCCTTTAAACCTGACCTCGAAGTCTAAACGAATCTAGATTCTCCCCTTTGTTCATTACTTTCCTCGAACTGGTGAATGCACTGTGGCATCGCCAGTTTGAGTTAACGGCCAAACCAGGGGGGTTCTTTCACAAACCGGGGCATCCAAAATTGAGATGCCGCTGTAAAGCGGACCAGAACTCGGGTGGAATTGCTTGCATAGTGGGTATGCCAGCCATCCCAGGGGTTTTCCCACAGTAGGGTACCACAGATCGGGATGCTCCAGGGATAGGAAATCAGCAGGGGTGGGCAACTTAAAAGCAGAACAAAACCCAGCACTTCCTCCCCTGGAATCGAAATCAAGATGCCCCGTTGTGGGTGCCTTCCTAGTCCCCCGTCAGGCAAGCGCCATCGCACACACCAAAGGCTGGCCTTGTCAGTGGGCCCCCCAGAGAGTGGGGGCCCCCGGCAGCTGCCCCACCTTGCCGGGTGCTGACGCCGGCCTTGCCTATAGGAATAGGAATACATTTGGGAATTTTGGTACTCACAATTGATTTAAAGTTCTTCCATTTGACATCTGTATCCTTATACCTTAACACATGTCTATCAGCCTCATTCAGAGCCTCCCTCGCCTGCATTCTCGGCAGCGGGAATGATGTCAAAGGACCGTATTTGGTCTAGTTTCTGTGTTGGGTGATTCAGAGACTTGTTTTTGTGGCCAAGTTGTCCTTTTTGCAGGAAATTACGGTATGCATACACTAAACCAAGTGTTCGCTGTATAAATGCGGCTCAAGGCGTCCGTGCGTCTATAATTTTACAGGTATTGCTTACGCTTGTGTGTCATGCAGAGACCTGATTTGCGGGTCTTTGAACCTATAAAAGATGTAGGTTATAGGTCTTTTCCTGACAGTATGGCAGCCTGTAACTCAGTGAGGATGAGTTTTTTCCACATTGCGAATATGCCAATTGTCATGGGCGCCATCGATTGTATGCATGTGGCACTGGTTTTCCCAGCTGTTCAAGAGTGTATGTTTTGGTATGTTTAAGCTTAGCCTAGCTTCCCCTCCCCAAACAGATTTCCTGTGTCTTAGTCTGTTTAGGTCCTCCTTGTTGCCCACTCTCCTCTCTTGAGGCTAGCCTAGCTTCCCCTCCCCCTAAACAGCTTCCCCGTGTCCCATGTGGCCCTTGTTTTCCTTTATTTTTGCTTTTTCAGTGTTTTGGCTGGCTTCCCTGGCTCTTCCCATGATGCATTTATCTTGAGGATTTCCAGTTTATACACCTGTTTTGAGAGTGTCAAGCTGACTGGGGGTTGGCTTGTGGGTAAGTCTGTTTATTGCTGGAGTGGATCCGCCTGTTTATTGTTTATATTGCATTAGCAATGTGTTTTTCTTTTCTGTTATGTGCTCCTTTTTGTAATTGGTCCAAGTTTTTTGTGTTAGCCAATTGGTCTACCTGCCTTTATTCTCTATTTACATGTTAATTGCGACAAGTTGTTGGGATATGGCACAACTGTGGATGCATTTCAAAAGAAAATTAATCTATAAAAACGTGCCCGTCCAGCATAACTTAAGCTTGGGAACCCCCCCACAACCCAAAGTCAAGAATGGCAGTTTAGGGGGATGTTGCCCGGCTTTGGGTTTTGGCTGCACCTCAAGCCTCACCAGCGTTTGAAGGGCAATCTGGTTGACCTCCAGCCTTTAAAGGGCAATCTGTTTGGCCTCCACCAGAGCCCCAACCATCTGCTGGTGGTGACATTGCTGCTCCACAACCACTGCAGCCAGGTCTTCATGGAGCAAACTGGTGGTCAGTTGCACAACTTTAAAATGTCTATTGGCATTTTGCCAAAAAGGGATGCTGTTGGCCCGCCAGTTTGCCTCCATGATTTGGCATCACCTTACCAAAGACATATTAGTATTTTTGTCCGTGGCTTACCAGACAAACCACAAAGAACACTTCTGCCCAAGAAGGATATATGCCGCACACCAAGGATAGTATAACAATAATAAATATTTATTTAGCAAGATTCTACATAACCCACATATAATGCAAACATAAATAAAAGCCCCAGATAACTGGGGTAGGGCAGACCTCTAATAATCAATTATAATCAAATATAGAAATATGTTCCCTACAAGGTGTTAATCATGCAGTTTTAAAATAAAGTGACAGTGTTATCAATTGATATATGTACAAGGAAAAATCCCAAATGCCGCTGTACAAATAGCCTTATATCCTATGTGCTAAATCCTCATAAAGGGTGACCAGTGCAATAAAGTGACAGGTGACGCCTGGATGCAGGCCGGAGCTTCCTCTTGGGTGCTCTCTGGAGCTGGTGGGGCTGCTATTTGCAGCATGAAGCTTGAGCTGCAGGGAGAAGTGGTGATGGCCAGTGCCCATGGCGGCAGCAGCTGCTGGAGCTGTCCAGATTATTAGGGATCACATTCAAATGTTCAGAGTGCCCTTCCTCCTGCTCATTAATTTCATCCAGGAGAGGTGCTTTCTGTGTGGAGAAAGATCAACATTAGTGTTAGTTTTTCACTGTGTTACCACACAGCATCCAGGGCCTCAAACTTTACCTCAGGTTCACCCTCCTCCTCCACCCTGCCCCTTGCTCTTTGACTATTAAGTTCACTCATTTACCTCATCGCTGTCTGGACTCTGCTACCCTGGTGGCTGACTGGTGGGTAGGCACAGCCTTGATGTTGTCTTGTTGTGTCGACAAACCAGAGGAGCCAGCTGTGGCTGCAGGTGGCGAGTCTTGCAGGCGAGGTGCTGCTGGCTGGGGTGTTTCTGCAAAGTCAAGGTAAATGCACTGGTAGTTTCCTCTTAACAGTATATGTGCCCCTTCAAAATCCCTACAAAGGAAACACACTGGGTCCCACATCAATGTGGGCCCCAAATTTTGGTCTGCTCACAGCCATGTTAGGGGTTACATATAAAGGTTGCCTAATATCCTTGGTGTGTGTAGTCGCACAACATATGTTGCGCGGGCAAGCCCTCAAAATTGGCTTTGCATGTGGGAACTAAGGTGGGTGGGTAACGTGTTTGGTTGACCGACTCCCCCCTGTGCCAAGCTACAATTTGCTAACAAGTCTTACCACTGGTAAGCACATGCTGCCTATCAGTGTCCATTGTGCCTGACACCCCCTGGTAGGTGTAGGGGTGGAGTATCTCCAACACCTGTTCATCAGCATGAGTAAATTTTAGGGAGCCCCCCATCAGTTTGCAAGCTAGATTCAAACAAAGGAAATGGTGGCTTTAGTGAGTTGTCCAATGTTTCCTGTACAAACAGCCCTCTGGATGTTCAGCACTTACCCCTCAGCCGGTCTGGTGCTGAGTTTCCGATAAACCACCACCCTCAGGTCATCCCACTTTTTCTTGGCCTGGGCCCCATCCTTGGGTTCTGGCTCCACCCCATGATGTTGTGGGCAATCTCCAACCATGACTGCTCCCGCAATGCTTTGGGAGTTGAGCGGGACTGGGACCCAGCCAGTTAAGAAATTTTGGCAACACCATCCAGCAGAACCTCCAGTTGGTCCTCATTAAATCGGCCGCTCAACTTGACCCTTGACCCGTGAGTTGCTGATGCTGTGGTCTGCTGGTTGGTGTCTTAGCCAAATGGGGAGTCACTATGCCAACTCAATGTCCAAAATGGATGAATTCCAGGCTACTGGCTGGGGAAAGAGCATGCCTGGCTGTGGCAATGCTGCTCAGCCTTTGGCTCCCTCCTTGGCTCTGCATGAGGCTCCACTGTGGACTCCACACTGGGGTCTGTCCTGGGGTCCACATAGTGCTCTGGTGTCCTGAACAATGGTTGATCCGTGGTTGGTTTTCTGCTGCTGATGCATTAAACTGCTGCAGGTGACCCGCTCAGAATGGCTAGTGTGTGTATCAGCAGGGAAGTAGCTGCAGGACGAATGGTGGGTCCTGGGGCTGGGGTTGCGGTACCTGGGCCGGGTTCTGCTGGTTCCTTGGCCATGCCTGTGTTCCTGGCTCTGGGGCCTGTGGTGTAGCATAGCGAGGTCCTAAGTCATCAGTGGCAAGAAAATCTAACCCTCAACTGTGTTCTTTTATACCTAATTAAGTGGGTAATTGTATTGGAAACTATTTGGAGCAAGCAACCTATAGGCAACATGTGCGTATGATTTCAAGCACATTTTCGGGGTCTATCATATTTCACCAGAAAGTGAAAAAAACACACGGGGCAGTCAATTTATTATCTATTATTGTGTTGTTGAACCCAAAAGAATTGCCCTTACAGTCCATACTATTATTAAAATGCTGTTATTAAGCTCTAACCAATAACTATATATAAAAGCTTTCTTTGGGTGTACAGTCTTATCCTGGGTTCAGAACCCAAATGCTGAATATTACAAATATATCTTTCACAAAAGATATCACCATGATACCTGATGTCAGATGAAGAGAACCAACTATTCTCAAAAGCTTACTTTAAATATATTCAGTCACCCTTAAAATGTATCACACTTTTTCCATTTCAAATTGCTGCGTGTAGTTATGTCTGGATATTCATTCAATGCCATTGTGGCCCATTTATCCGTATTTGATATCTGCACTCAGCTTCAGGTTGGTAATTGATGGCAAATATATCAGCATAGAGTGACAGGTTAGACTAGTTTTGACCCATTATTTTAGCAGTGCCATGGGTGGGGGGTAGGGGGTGCTAACATGTGCCACGCCTTTTCCAAAGAGAGATAAAGCAATGACTACCTGTTGCAGCTCTGTGTCTAGCTCTGCCAGGAAGCAGTAGTATTACCACCATCCAACACTAGGGAAGTCTCAGCATTTTTCAAACTCAACGCAAAGCATTTAAAAATAAATATATAAATTATTAAAATGTCTTTTGCCCCTTTAATTTTGCTCAGTTAAAAAAAAAAAACATGATGCCTTGTGAATCAAACCTTAATCAGATAGTTTATGAAACGTTCTGATGCAACTGTTAATGTCTGTTCTAATCTACATGGTTTAATACTGTAGTTAGGAGTGGCACTCCTTTGTCATGCACAATATTAAACAGACCACAGGGTTGGACTTCCTATTTTGGATTGTGCTAAAGCCAGCATCAAACATCAAATGACAGCTATAATTATAGGCTTGATTATACTGTCTTCAACAGTACTTCCCTATAAACAGAACATTGGTATTTTTTCCTGTTTTTGTTATGCATGTAGAGGGGAGTTTTGCAAAGTCTTCCCATTTAAGTATAATTTGTAAAAGCAATAGCAATCAAACAAGGTTTTAGGCTTTGTCCATACCATCTGTTCAGATGTGCTTTGACATGTGCCATAAACCTCTGTGGCATACCATAAAACAACCACAGGCAGGTGCAGAGGAAAGCAGTCCCTTCCTCAGAGGAGGAATTTTCTATGTCATTTTGTTCAGTAGTCTGTTGCCCTAAAAACAGGATATTATACCAACCTATAACATAATCATATTGCTTCTTCTGCTGTCTGCAATGTGTTACCCCACTTGCTCCCGGATGTGATCCCTTGCTTATCAGATAGAGGGGCTTGTGTCCTATATGACAGCCGGGGCCGGCGCCAGTGGAGAGGGATTCTACCATACAACTGAGCCCAGTGCTGGATGAAGTGAAGGAGGAGCTCCATGGCCAGGCCCTGTTCACAATACTGAGTGGATTACCTGGTGAAGAGGAGCCACTGGAGCTGGAGGACAAGGAGATGGATTAGGAGAAGGCCTATTGGTAGACGCTCGGTTTTGCAGCAAAATTTATTTTTTCCAACTGCCAAGAGGCAAAATGGCATACTACCGTGACTTACTCTGTAGTAACTTGTTTGAGGCCTACCAGTGTGATCTGGCATCATAGCTGAGAGGACATCAGGGAGACCCAGTGCACTCAATCTCCTCTCCCACGACCGCAGCAGGGCCAGGGGTGGCAGCAGTAGCTTAGCTAGCTATTTAAGCCTGGAGTCTTTACTGAGCAGTTTTATGCAAACAATCACTGAAAACATACCAATGCCACCACCCAGCAGCTGCTAAATCATCAACCAGTTGATGGCATATCTGGAGTCCAATAACAACATAGACCCCATTGAGTTATGGGCAGGGAAACTGGAAAACAACAACAGAGTTAGCAATGTGCATGCTATCATGCTCAGCCAGCAGTATGGCATCTGAAAGGGTATTTAGTACGGCAGGGGCTATTGAGACTCCATGAAGAACTCGGCTCTCATGCCAAAATCTTCATAAAAATGAATCAGGCATGGATAATGCCAGTGTTCACCCCACCATGCCTGATGCCAGTGACTAGAGCATTGATCCCCAAGGTTGAAAACATCCTGAGAGACTGATACTTACTGGCTTTCAATGGCCTTTACGGATTCAGAAAAACTGCTGATGCCCCTGCTACCCACCTCCACTGGCTTTCTCAGGTCTTAGGGCCTCAGAGAGACTGCACTTGCTTTCACAGGCATTAGGTGTTTAGAGAGACTCTTGATAGTGCTACCCACTTTTCTTATAGTTGGAGGCGGATTGACACTAAGGGAGGAGTGAGGCTGATGAAAGGACTAAAAGGTCAGTGTTAACATGATTAACAGAAGACAGAGTAATGGCCCATTTCCACAAATCTATTTGCGAACTAAAAATCAATACATGGACCACACAATAAGGTGAGCATAGATCCATGGAAATGCCAGCTGCGATCAACAAATGGTCGATTTACCTATCAAAATGAGCCAACACAGGGCAGAAAGCTATATGGTAATCTGAAAGAAAAGGAAAGATAGTCTGACCACCTGATGTATTAATCTGAGCAGATGTAAAGCAAAGCAAAGCAAATCCTTTTAATTCCTCACTGCTATGTGCCCATTTCCAGACAGGCAGGGTCGGTTGGACCCCTCAAATTGGAATGCCTGGAATATAGCACTTGTCTTATTCACTGTACTCACAAATGTGTATATTACAGATTCTGTTTCGAACCACAGTTTGTGACCTCACTTGTTTGACTCATATACACATAAAATGCATGAATTTTAGCTGTGAGAGTTTTAGCCAGAGAAGATGCACTGTATGAAAATGTGTGCAGCGTTTTCGATCTCATAGTGTTTGCATTATATTTTTGAAAAATGAGCATAAAACATTTTATCAATGCGAAGGGAAACGCAGTATGTAGTTGTGAACTGGCTTACTGTGAAAATGATGGGCAACACAGATAGGCATGGATATAGCTAAATATCATACCATATTGGGACCTAATTTGACAGCCCAACCCAACTTCCAGTCTATCTAGTCTTACATTATTATAGTAGGATTGTTTCCACACATGTGAGTGACTCCTACGGGGAATCAAGTCTGTATTGATCTTTATAGCGTAAAACTGTTTTCACTTAAAAGCCACATTGCCAGTCTGAATTCTGAAAATAATGTATATCTATAGCCATGGATATGAAGGCAGTGAATATTGTTGGTCTCTAAGTGTCACAAATGTCACTATGCTATAACTCGGATAGCAAATGGAAACTACAAACAAAACCAAAATGTATTTAGTAAATGATTTATTTAGCACATTAATGTCGCCTGGAGTGGGAAAAACCTTTAATCTTTTTGCCACAACACTTGCCTATCCTATCCAATCTATCTCAAACTTTCACTTCCCTTTCATTCAATGGAAAAAAAAAACCCGGGCTATGAAGTAAACCACAGCTGCTGCCCGCATGTGCCCTAAAGGTACAGTTTAAGTTACTTTGAAGCCAATGCATGATATATTAGGTGATTTGAATTATATTTAAAACACAATAATTTATATGCTGTGAACATTTCAATATAACATCAACTGTAATATAGTTCATGCCATAAAGTGCATTCACGGAGCACTCTTAAGAGAACATCTATCTTTAATAATCTGCTTTTTTTTGCTTTCTGTCCTTGACATGTTATGTATGCAAAACCAGGGCCATAGTATAATCATAATGCCATTATATGGCCTAGCAAATCTTTCCTATTAGAGATCAGAGAACTGTAGCAAACCATGGATGTTTCCAGAATCTTTTGGAAAGGAATATTCACAATACTGTAGCTTAAGCAACTGAGGTGGAACATTGGTTGTGCTGCGATATTTGCAGAGGATGAGACCAGAATCCAAAAGAAGCAAATATTGGGAAGCGCTGTGCAGTTTATTCATTTACATAATCACAGAACTGAGAAGAGAAATATCACTATCAATATGATTTAAAGGGACCTGTCAAGTCAAATAAAAAACCAAAAAGGTACTCACCTTTTTTTCTCCCTCCGCAGCTTCTGAAAAATCCAATCTGATCTGCTGCTGACAAACATCCCAGTTTTTGAGAATTAGGCTTCCAGGGTCATTTGGCTTGATGCAGAGCCTCCCCGTTCAGCTATCCCGTGCATTTTCCCGTTGGTTTTGGCCTTTGATCGGGTCAGGAAAGGGTGCTACGTTGATTTTAGTGTGCGTTTATGCGCTCAGGTGTGCGCTCAGCCGCCTTTCCGATTGTCGGTTCGCACGAGGCTGTTTCGCGGGAAAACGGACGCCTCGTTAATTGGCCCGTTTTTTTCAGTGATGCAGAGCCTTGGTTTCCGATTGAAATCAGCCTAATAAAACGGGGCCGCCGAGCCTTCACTTACGGCAAGTCTGACCAGCCGTATTGGAGCTCCGTGCTATTTGGGAATGCATTCCTCTGTGGGCCAACATCAAAGGCGCCAGCTACGCCGTCTGGTAGTTCTGAGTATGGCAGAAACCAGGCTGCAGCGCACGCCTTTGGACATCGATGGCATGAGTGACGTTGACCTATTCGAGCTCACCCGCCTTAACCGTGTTTCTCTCCATGCCTTGTATAGCGAGCTGCGGCCATGGTTAGCCCCCACCACAAGAAAGGGGCATGCAATTGCAGGTATGACCAAATTGGTTGGCTGCCTGCAATTTTTGGCGAACGGCTCGTTCCAGAGACTGGGTGCCTTCTCCCTGGGGATGTCCCAGTCTACGCTGAGCCGCAGCCTAACCAAGTTTTTGGATGGCATGGCTACCCTGGCACAGAATTACATTTTTTTCCCTCAAACAGGGGAAGCCTGGAATGCGGTTAAGTTGGGCTTTTATAACATAGCCGACATGCCCAACGTCCTTGGTGCAATCGATTGCACACATGTCTCGCTCATCCCCCCTGCGGACCAGGAATATCTGTTCAGGTATGTGGTTTGGGTCTGCTTTTTTTCTGGTTATCACACATTTTTTATGGCTCACACTAATTACACTTGTGTTTTGCTTGGTGCAGGAACAGGAAGATGGGCCATTCCATCAATGTTCAGGCAGTGGCGGGCCCTGATCTTCAATTTTTCAGTCTGTTTGCTGGCTTTCCTGGGTCCACGCATGATGCGCACATTTTGAGGAACTCCAGCCTCTATCAACGGTTTCAATCTGGAGATATTTCTGGAGGATGGTTACTGGGTATGTGTATTAAAGTTGTATTTCTTGGCCCCCAGGTTTGAATGTGGATTTGCCACTACCCCACTAATCTGTGAGACCTTTCCTGGAAACTTGAAAAGGTTTTTGGTTTAATTAATGGGTGAAAGTATTCTCCACTATTGGCTTATGTTCTGGCCCTCTTATCTCAGTAGCATTACGCAGACATTTTTAAGGAGTGTACAGGTTGCATGTGTTTGTAGGCTCAGTAAAAATGTCAATTCCTCCCACCATACCTAGCTCACCTATTTGTCCCTGTGTACTAATGTTTCTATGCACACCTAAACCTTTTTTTAGGCATCCACCTTATGTTTGTCTTTTGTATTTTTGCAGGTGACTCAGGCTATCCCTTGTTACCATGGCTGCTCACACCCATCCTGCACCCATCTTCCCAGGCACAGGAGCGCTACAACACAGCCCATAGGAGGTCTCGCTCTGTGGTGGAACGTGCCTTTGGGTTGTGGAAGATGCGTTTCCGATGTCTGGATCAGAGTGGGGGTTCTCTTCAGTATCAGCCTGGCAAGGTTATCAAAATAATTATTGCTTGTGGGGTCCTGCACAACCTTGCCATTAGAAGCAGGATTGCTCGATATACTGACCTGGGTGCAGAACCTTTCCCTATTTCTGACGAGCAGACCCCTCCTTACACTGGTACACCAAGTGGGCCAGCACACACAATCCGTGCCGACCTTGTGGCCAATGTATTTTCTTGAAACCACCCCCTGTCTGCAGGCTGGGGAAGATTAAATCACACCTAATAAGTGTTACATGCTGGTCACAAAGCGACTCTAAATGCATTTGGGCTTTACCTCTGCTGCCGGCGCATGTCCATTTTTGGCCAACTATATGATTTCAGGTCCACAACTGTCCGCTTGATTTGTTCAGTATCTCGATGGACAGAACACCATAATGTACCCAAACAGCATTGGCAACAGCCATGCTTTGTGCTTATCCAAAACGGCCTGTTAGGGACCCACGGCGTGGTTATCGCCCACATGGGTGTGTGTTGTCCCCTGCATCACTTGAAATAGATGGTTGGCTATCTGGGGAGTCGTGTGTGGTTTTTGGGCCGGTGGTTGAGAATGGGTTAATGTCTCCTTGCTCCTGCGTTTTGGGGAATGTGCCTGTGTCTGTGGAGTCCCCACCGTTTTAGTTGGTGCATGTTCTACATGTGTCTTGTGCCTGCTTTTGTGTTTTATTTAGGATGAGGCATGTGTGCGGCTGGCTCTTTGTGCTCCCTTTAGGTCTGCCCATATTGATATGGTATCCCACACCAAGCGGAGTGCCTTGAACTTTAAATATTTTTACAACTGCGGTTGTGTGCCTGCGCGCACGCACGCACGTCACCGCGGGGGAACGTCAGAGCTAGAATTTGAAAAAGAAGCCAAGATGTCCCCCGCCGTCTTTACAACGGAGCAGGACGAGCTCATCATGGATGTGAGTATGCGAGCGAGCGAGCGTGCGTTTATGTGCGCGCACACATTCCTTGTAATAAAAAAAGAAAAAACGCAAGAATAGTCTGAAACAACTTAGTTTGTCACGTTACAGACCAGCCCACCTTAGTTTAACCCATGTACGCAGCTACAAACTAGCCTACATGCAGATAGCAGAACTAGGGCAATGTGAGGCAGCAAGAGGTTAATAAAGTGACTTGATTTAGGCCAGGAAACTTGTTAATGTATTTTGTGGATTAATGGTGTGTCCTTGTCTCTTTTTCTAACAGATGATGCTGAGGAATCGCTACGACTTCATGCCGTCAGATTATGACAAGCGGACGTTGGCCCTGGCGGTGGTGGACGCGATTGAAAGAAGATCCCAAACCACCTATACCTTCACTCAGATCGCCCAACACTGGTCTGATTTAAAAAGAAGACATAAGCCCCGGGTGAGGCGGTACTTCGCAACACATTTCCCATGTAAGTGTAGAAAATGTCAATGCACCTCTAACCCTGGCATCGCCTGGGCGTGGTTTAATGATTGTGTTTGTATTTCAGCCCATGAATGGAATTTGCGGTTCCGCCCCACCCGGACCAGGACACGCAGCCCAGTGTTGGGCGAAACAGGTGAAGGTGTAGGTGGCCCACCGCCAGGGTCAACGGCCACCCCCTCCTCTGTAAGTGACTCGGAGGAGCCGCTGGACCTCAGCATGCAGGGGAGGGGGCAATCTGACGGCAGGGAGTCGAGCAGAACAGAGCCTGAACCTGACTCCGGTAAGGGAAATATAGTTAGATATGTGGTAAGACATGCAGTAAATACAGATACTCATGTGCCCTATTGTTGTAGATTCAGACGTCGCTGGAACATCCCAAGGGATGAGTGAGGAAGGGGGCGAGGAGGAAGAGGTTGCTGGGGAAGGTGAGTAGATTGATACCTAGAAGCCTAACATAATATTATATTAATGAAAGAACAACAGTCTCTAATATCAGTGTGTTTGTCATTCATACAGATTCCCAACTGCCACAGAGGGAGTATGAATGGAGACTCCGCCCCCGACGCAATGTGCGGCCTAAACCTTGTAAGTGGTGTTTATTTAAACTAAAGTAAATGAGCAAACAATTCCATTTAAAAAAAAAAAAAAATTAACAGTTCCATCAAAATGTATCCAAAAAAGCCATTAAAGCGGACCTTAACTATGAATAAGAGGCTAGCTTAGATAGTTCCCACATCCTGTACATACAGATTGTCCACCTTACAAATCATGTTACCAACCTTTTCCATAGCACATCTCGGCTCTGTGTGAGCAAAGCACAGCTATAACCCACCCCCTGTACCTTATCCCACTCTCCTCTCCTCAGTAAGTGTGATGCTTCAGAGTCAACATGGCGTTGCACGTATCCTAAATTCCTGAACTGAGTTGCAGCCCAGTGGGGGAAAGAATAGTAATTGATTGACTAAAAAATTAATATATATTAGTTTAAGATGCTGTGGAAAATTTTTTAAAGAGTTTGGGCTTTTCATTAAATCACGCAGAAGGTCCGGGTTAAAAAGTGCCAAAAAAAAAAACCAAAAAAAAAAAACCACAATAAACAATGCTAAAGTAATGTTGTTTTTCATTCACAGATCAAAGAAAACAACAGGCTACAGACCCCGAGGCCTAATTTTTTTTTTTTTACTTTAAAAATGTAAACTTTTTTTTGTATGTTTAAAAAAAATTTTAACAAAAAAACAAAACTAAAGCAAAACCAAAAAAGTTTAATAATAAATAATTATTAATATTTCGAGAGTTGTCTTTCCTGCAAAAGTACCATCACACAACATCAGCACACATTTACATGACACACAAAAGGTTTAGATATGGGACAATAAAACAGAAAAAAACACAAACAATTAAGGTCTGCATTAAAGCCAAGAAAGAAGGAACTACTAGATGATTAAGGTATGCATTAAGGACAAGGAAGAAGGAACTACTAGATGATTAAGGTATGCATTAAGGACAAGGAAGAAGGAACTACTAGATGATTAAGGTATGCATTAAGGACAAGGAAACCCCCACAAAAAAGCAAAAAGAAAAAAAAGATGTGTGTCAAATTTGCATTTGTGGCCATATGCATATTCCAAGGGAGTTTGAGGGATGTGCGCTTGCGTGTAGCCAGATTGGCAGCTGAAGAGCCATGGAGATGTAAGTATACTTGCTAAAACCACCAAAATGGAAGGTCAAATACGACGGAAACCAAGCAGGTACGTACAAAATGCAAGGAAAAATCAGGGAAAAACGGGCCGCCCGTGTGAACGTGAACGGGAGCCCCGATCAAATTGAAGGCACCCGAGAGAGCAAAAAAAGCTTTCCGAGTAAAGTGAAATTGACGGATCAGTTAGGGAGCCATTCCGACGGAGGCTCTGCATCACATTTGAGCCACGATTCAAACGGGAGACCCGGACAATCGGAAGGTTTTAAGGGCAGTTCAGAGGAGGCTCTGCATCAGGCCCATTGTGTGCTTCCACCGTGTGGCCCTCAGTAACTCTGTATGCTCTCCTCCATTCTCTGCAATAGAGGGGAGTGCCAGTCAGTGCTATGGCACACCCCCTCAATTTAAATGAATGGAGTTGGACCATAAAACTGCCTCCCCCAGTAGCTTGTTATGGCATCGACAGCTTCAAAAAAGGATTAGATGCTTATTTAGAAGAAAATAACATTAACAGTAGCTATTAGCGGTTATCAGTAACAAAATAAAATAGAATAAAACATAACTACCCCAACACCCTTGGTTGAACTTGATGGACATTATTTTTTAACTTTGAGTTCCACGTAAACAGACGTGGAGGACCGGGACAGGACTGACAGTCAGTCGTGCAGCCATAGAATTCGGGGGCACATTCCCCCAGCGTCACTATTTCTAATAACACTGGGGTGTTTTTGAATGGTCAAGAGCAGCTGTGGGTAGGAGAGGGGTGGGGGGTTTGTAAAACGTTTTGTTTTTTTATTTGCTTGCAGTTGCTCTAATAGTGTTTTACTTCCAAATACTTTAATTATGAGTACAGAAAATTTCTCTTTATTGAGCTATAAATGCCCATAACCAAAGATAGTAAAGGCATCATTATATAGAATAGAATTAACACTCAACAGCAGAAAAATAATAATATTAAAATAAAATGAAACTAAACTAAGGTATCAAGGGATAGCTGCAGGTAGTGCCTCGTAGAGTCAGGTAGCGTCTGGTGAACGCTGGGCGCTGTACACAGAACCACATTTATGAAGGCGATTCTGGTGAGTGACTCTAACAGCGCCATGTAGCGTCCGATTCATCATTACAGGCGGCTCAGGCCCTTATTTAACAAGGGATAGCGCCAGGTAGCGACTGGTGAGCGAACGGTAATGACGGTCACCGCCACGAGAACGCCGGCTCCCCACCACAATCACACATTTATCAAGCCAATCCTGCTTAGCGACTGAGAGAGCGCCAGATAGTGAATCATTCATCATTATTCCAGCCTCACCCCACAGCGCCAGCGAGCGACCTTGAACAGCGACAGGTATGACCTCTCGCTACCTGGCCCTCTCCAATGCATTTCAATGGAACAATCTTTAAATAATCATAAATAATTGTTATTATTTTTTATCTATATATCTGCAGATACATGTTGAAGCCACACTGCCCGGACAAGGCACTCTGTGTTTAGTGTGGTCCCTACTCTATGGATATGAGCCCCATAATAGGGACATGTATTGCAGCTAGTAAAATACAGAGCTACTTACCGGGAGCTGCCCACTCCCATTCGGTGCACTACATGGGGGAAGGGTCACAGCCTGCTATTGTCGGGTAGACCTCATCCCCATGCGTGCACCTGGCTTAAAAGGTAAGGTTAAACCAGATCAACAGCCCTGTTCTGTTGGAAAAAAATTTCCCAAAACTCACTTGTCCCATCTGAATGCATAATACTGGGTCATTGGCAGCACCTACATTAGCTCCTGTATCCACTCAAAGCTGAAATGATGCCTCACCAATTTTCTCCTGGTCACAGCCATTTTACAGGAAGTTTGCTTTCCAGCCAACCGAAAGGTTTAAATATATAACTTGACTAAAGCTATTAAACAGCCAGAAATCTAACCCAAAACTAATATGATACGCCCTTTCTTGTTCATTTATTTAGCATATGTAATGGCACGAAAAGTAAAATTTACTTGGTGACCCACCAATAATAATTATCACTGGAGAATAACTAACCTTTCACAGGCAGCCATTATTTCACATGGCGTTCCCAATTATTTATTTCTGGTCTTGATGTTAACATTTCAGGCACTGATTGCATAATTCACGTCTGTTTGTCATTTCAGAGAGAATACTGAAATGAATAGTTCATCCTGTTCACCAAGCCCCGGCAGAAGGCAAGCTGCTTGAAATTGGGTAATGAGGTAAATTAATGCTATTTATATAACTTGGGCAAGTACAAGAGTTTTTTTAAACAATTTTGTGGAACTTGGCATGTTTCCATGGTAACCTACACATGCCTTTTTTCCGTGATTGGACTGCAATTAACTTAAGTTTTTAATCCACATATTGTTGTGTTCTTGTGTCATTATCATTTCACAATCATTATCCAAACATATAAATGCTGAGGTCATACTTTAAGGAAAAATATAGATAATTGAGCCAAAAGGGCAAACTGGCAGGGGATTCCAGGCTTATGTAAAAAAATATTTTCAAGTAGTCCTTTTTTGAATGGACTAATTATTCTTCAGCTCACTCAAATAACCAACCATTGTCCTGAACCAAAGGAAATCATTAACCAAGCTTCTTTTCCTTACCATACATTATTTCAAATAATTTGTGACTTAACTGAATGTATTTATGAATGCTTTTCAATCTGTTGGGTTTCCTCGGTTAGTTTTATACGGTTCTCTAGACTCATTATTTCATCGACAATGTAATCACTGTAGGATGGAATCAGGGAAGGAAGTGCTCTTACAATTAAAAAGTCCTCTGTGTACTGCAAGCAATGTTTGGTGAATCCTTTGCATGTAACTACCACATAAACAACAATATATAACACATAGAATATATAGAATTTGTTTGCAAATTTACATTAAACTGTCTTTTTCTTGTGCAAGTCTACACTTCTGAGGTTTGATAAGCAGGCACCATCTTTAATGTAAAGGCCTGTTGGGTGGATGCCATGCTTGCACAGCCAGTGCCTCCTATAGATGATATACAAAATGGCCTTGACCATATCTTTCTGTACATTTGCATGTAGAATAACCATTTTGAGTACACACATTTTAGAGAGAAGCACACCAAAACACCAATTATTAAAAGAGAAATCTAGCCAAAACTGACTGGACTTCCTCTCACTCATGTAGAGTGTGGATGTCTGTATAATAGTATAACACAAAAAATCTATAGATTTTGGTCAAATTTAAATAAGTATCATATGAACAAAAATGTTATAATCATGAAAGCTCTATGATTAGAATATAAAGTAATAAAACTACTACAAAGAAACATAGAAACATAGAAACATAGAAGGTTGACGGCAGAAGGAGACCATACGGTCCATCTAGTCTGCCCTTATGTGTATACTGTATGTATTCTTTATCTTAGGATAGATGTGTGCTTATCCCAGGCATGTTTAAATTCAGTGACTGTTGATTTCTCAACTACCTCTGCTGGAAGTTTGTTCCAAGCATCTACTACTCTTTCTGTAAAATAATATTTTCTAACATTGCTCCTGATCTTCCCCCCGACTAGCTTCAGGTTGTGCCCCCTTGTTCTATCAGTAAGTTTCTTCTTAAAAACAATTCCCTCCTGAACCTTATTCAATCCCTTCACATATTTAAAGGTCTCAATCATGTCCCCCCTCTCCCTTCTTTCCTCCAGACTGTACAAATTAAGTTCTTTAAGTCTTTCCTGATAAGTTTTAAGTTTAAGTCCTTCCACCATTTTCGTTGCCCGCCTTTGGACACGTTCTATTTGAATAATGTCTTTTTGCAGGTAAGGTCTCCAGAACTGCACACAGTATTCTAGCTGTGGCCTCACCAGGGCTCTATACAACGGCATCACAACCTCCCTCTTCCTACTGGTGATGCCTCGAGCTATGCAGCCGAGCATCCTGCTTGCTTTTCCCACTGCCTGGCTACACTGTCCACTCATCTTGCAGCTATCAGTAATCAGTACCCCTAAATCTCTCTCCTCCGAGGTCCTGGCTAACACAGTGCTGCCCATACGGTACTCAGAGCAGGGATTCCTTCTACCCAAGTGCATGATTTTACATGCACTTGGGTAGAAGGAATCCCTGCTCTGAGTACATTAATCATACTGAGCTCACCATTAGAACTGATTCTGGGGCGATATGACACAGTATTTGTACATATTACCGTTTACTTCTAAGAACTATGCAACCAGAAAGCAAAATGTTTGAGCTTTTAAGAGGATAAGCAAAGCTCTCCTGCAGAACAGCAATATCCAGCATTATCTGCTGCTTCTATCATAGAAAAAATAGGCTTTAAAAGAGTCTCTGAGTTCAGGAGCCACCAAGGGATTCCCCTTTGTCTGGTGAACCACTCCAAACCTGCCAGAGTACCCAAACTAGCTGGTGGGCATGGACAATCCAATGAGGCCCCTTGGTTTATAGACCCACTGGGTTCCTTTGTGGGCCAGACTGAGCCTAGTGATTTGATTTGGATCTTTCCACTAGATGGGATAGGAAGAACAAGACCGACTTGGAAGTTATAAATAGTGATAGGCTTCAGATCTGGGCAGAAGCTAGATTCAACCCAGATCTGAAGTTCATCACTATTTATAATGTCTTATTATAGTCATCTTGACTTATGCTGAATAAAGATGAATGTTCTATTTATATGTAGAATTTTAAATCTTTAAAGCTGGAAGACCACCTTAACTAGGCATATTCATGAAACCTGGATCCAAGTTATCACCAATATCCATTTCAAAGGCTGGCGAGCCCATTTCCAGAAACATGCAGCAAGGAGTACGTGGGATGGTGGCAGGGTGGATGAAGGCCAAAATTCAAGACAATTCGGATGCCCCTGCTCTCCTTCTAGTACTTTTTTCAAGAAAACAATATTTTCAGACAACAGTATTGTAATGCTCAAGACAAGACAAGAAAGACAAAGAGGAACAAAGAATATATCTGATAATTTTTTGGACTAAGTCACATTGCAGTAAACTAAAGGATTTTTTAAAGGGAGCACAATGTTGATGTAGATTCCTTGAAGCAGAAGACCATTCTGTAAGTAACCCCTTCATTCCCCGTTGTATAGGACAGTAATGGGCATTCGCATAAATGTTGTATTGTGCAGATTATGTGCAGCACTGTTTGCTGTGCACCCGAGCACTGTTTGCTGTGCTGGGCAAAGTCTTACCTCAGCCCCAGGAGTGGGGGTATGGCAGGGGGGTTACTTACAGACTAAACATTCACTTTAATTAGAAGAGGTCTGAGCTGGGCCGTGCTGAGCTCTAGTGCTGGCAAACTATCACCATCTAAAAATATTTTTTTGAAAAACAAGACCAAATTATCAAGATTCAAATACTTACAGGGGAAACAATTTCAGAAATCTATTAAATCAAACAACCTTCTCACCTGTTGATTTATATAAAACACTCCCCACATTTTCCTGACTCCAGTTAAGAATGACACTGTTACAACTCGTATGCCTTAATAGAAAAAATATGTTTTATGGTGATAGGTTAAATTAGGAGATGATTGACTGTAATTGATTATTTCAGTCAGTATAATATTTGCTTATGTTCCAAAATCATGTATTTAACCACAGTCCCTCTGCTGATTGCACGCAGGCCAAAACACAAAATGTCTCATGTGTGACATCAAAGGCCAGAAAAACATTGTCTTTTTACAAATGGATTGTTTATTTAGGTGTTTAACCCCTAAAATGACAATTAAAATGTCAGAAAAGTCATATTAAAAAAAAAAAAAAAAATGTAAAATAAATGATGAAATAAGTTGATAAAAACACACAAATGTATATACAAAAACATGGTCAGACATAAATATTTTAATAATTCTTTCACAGGAAAAACTTTATGTGAACCAACTCTAATGCGGAATAGGGCAAAATACAATTTGCCCCAGGTCAGAAATATAAATGAGTAGGATCAAAAGAGGCAATACCCCTGTTTAATTTCTTGCACACCCTCTGTGTGCCGTTATAACCAGACCCATGCCAAAGGGCAGAGGGGCTGGTATGCCACTCTAATGGGAGGCTGGCACTTTTGGACTTTATGCCCCTGTGCACTGGTCTGTCTGGTGCACTGGGCTAAAAACCCCCACGGGGAATAAAATGAATAAATAAAAAAATAGTATCACCTGAACGGTGCTTCCATTTGGGTTTGGTTGGGCCAAATTGATACAGCAAGATTTAGTTTGAATGCAACAATTGCCTAAAGTGGACCAAAACCCAGGACAGTCAAAAGATCACTGTGTGAAACCCCCCCAGATCGCCGCAGCAACTCATCTATTCCCGGTTCCACAGCGCGTCTAAGCGCAGCTGCTTTGACGGCCACATCCTCCGCCTCCCTCTAATAGAAAGCGTGCCCACGCCGGTCATCCACAAATCCCTGGTGCGGGCACGCACACTGCTAGAGGGAAGCGGGAGGATGCGGCCATTAGAACCACTGCTCTTAGACGCCCCTGGGACCAGGATAAGGTAAGTTGGCTGCGGCGATCTGGGAGGATTCACACAGCGGGGCACAGCCGATCCGGTTACCCCTGGGGAAAAGACCAGACCCAGGATAGTCAAAATCGTCGGTTTTGGTCCACTTTAAAGCTGAAGACCATCGCTGATGATAATGTTGCATGGTGGTGTTGTGGTGTAGATATGTCCACATTTAAAGAGGTACGGCCTTAGTCATCAGTGGTCGAATCAGTCTGTATGCTCTGCCTAACTGCGAGAATGTACCCTCATTGCATAATATAGAATGGTGGAGCTGGCATTGAAACCTGTCCTTATCACCTTCCTTATTATAAAAGGACCTTGCTCCGCAAAATACTTTCTTAATCACATTTTATTAAGCAGGCTGATAAATCTGTTGACCATGTACAATTGGGAATGTCCACAAGTGCCGTTATATGCAAAGGAGAAGTGTGCTCATAGATAGAATGGCGCTGTTGTCATGAAGGCAACATAAGAATGAAGCATAGCTCACCTTTTCAGTGTTGCCAGGTCCACTTGTGTGACAGTTGTCAATGAGAATTTGGCTTAACACATATGTGACACAAAGGACTAAAGGGAGCGGGGTAGTCTAACAGTGACAAATGGGGATAGCTAATTTGTAGGGTAATACTACTGCAAAAGGAACATAGTGCCAAATGCTACTGGGGTAGACTATGGGAACCACTCACTATAGCGTTAAAGTGTTTTCATTAAAACAGTTAAGTAAGATTAGCAATGTGCCTGGATGCCTTAGGGCTCTAGAAGGTTCTGCACATGGTATGGACATGCAATTGTGTGGAATCAGTGGTATTATAAGTGAGGAGCCAATAACGACTAGCTGAGTAATTGTTCAGGGAGTGGAACCAGCAGAACTGTGCAGGAAGGAGCAGACAGGAGCAAGGGGAACTCCAAAACTATGACGGGTGGTAACAGGAACCTGTGTAGGGAGCTAAAGGTTCAGGTACCTACTTGGGTAAGTCATGCTATGCTGTGCCAGTAGGAGCCGCTCTGGAGGAACCCAGACCTGGTGCTTTTGGAACTACCACTGTGGAAGTGTAAGTCTGGAAGAGCTGGATGTGAAGTTGGGGTTTAAAGTAAGTGGGTCTTCATTAGGAGACCTGTCTTGTACTGTCTGCACCCACATCCTACAAGTGCCACACAGGACACCTCAGGGCCTTTATCCATGTCCTTCTTGCTACAGTGTCACCCTATGAGAGATATTCTCATTTTCGTGACCTGGTACTGAGTAGAGCTGCGAGGAAGGACTGGAACAGGGGGAAAGTGTTAAATATAAGTGCAAGCAACATTTTGGGGTTAGTCCAATTGTTCTCGTTAGTGAAAAAGTTGCCAGATGGTGGGAAAGACACTCATTTGCCTTCAAGAAGTACATGGGTTAAGACATTTTCTATAACAGAACTGTGCAATACTGAAAGAGGAAGTCCAAGCTTTTTTTTAACCTCCCCTAATGATCCTGCTCCTGTGGAGCTAAGCCCAATTTGGGCATTAAAATAATAAAACAACTCAGCTGATCACCAAAATCCTCCTGATATAGTGGTGGTGGTGGGTGGTGCTCTGAATGCCATAAACTTAATTGACACTTGGACTTGAGTGGTGGACCAGTACACTCACATGGCTGCATGGGATTGGGTGACTGACAAGCTTCAGCTTCTCTGGAGATAGCCTGTCCCTCAGTGAGTTTTTTTAATTTTGTTTCCCAAATTGTTCATAGCACAGGGGAAGGGAGGGATCAGCAGGACATTGTGGACATTTAATGAGGCCCCCATTTTTATAGCATTTTAAGCCCTTTAATACTTATAACATATGTATAGCTTTTATATTGTATTTCTAATTCTTATTTTTTAGACACATTGATTTTCTAAATTCTATTTAACACATATGAATTAATCATTTTTAAATCCACAACTATTCAATTACTCATCATCCACTTGGTTGCTTTAAAGCCGACCCCTGGATGAGATTTAAAAATATTGGGAATTATCTTTCTATTATAAGAAGCCTACAATCAGGATTTAATTTTGTGTTTATGTTCCATGTATTTGTTGCACAGGATCTGAAGTTACCTCATTACCAATCTAGATTGTTAGTCCAAAGTTAAAATAAATAAATATGATTGATTCAAGCATCGTTGGAGGACTGGAAACGTTATATTTTACAATGCTGCATACATGCTTAGCAGATGTGGAATGATGTGTTTGATTGTATCTTTTTGGCTCTGTATAGCAAATGTGCCATTTCCGTCTTCAGAACTTCTCCTGCAGGCCTACAATCAAACATGCTGATCCCAGAGATGGAGACATCACCATTGCAGAAGAATAATTCCATGAGCTAAGAGTGAGACCGCACTGCCCCCTATGGAGTGCTCAGAAGCAGCTTAGCATGTATATGAAAGGAAAGAGAAGGGAGGGACTGGTGTCTCCAGAGCTTCTGGAGGAGCTCTATGTAGAGAAGAAAGCATAACTTCTCGATATTTCTGTCACACAGAGTAAGCATAGCTTAGACTACAATTTAGTATGTTATTGTGTCTCACATTCCTGCATAATTTGTACATTTCTATGCTTTGTGATACCCAAATGATATTTTCCTGAGGCTCGGTGCTTACAAGATGTTTATTTTGATCTAGAAACATTGATCATATTTCTTCATAACATAGGAAATATATTTAAAAAAATTCTGCAAATCAGCAATTACATGTATGTGTAAATCACATACACAGTATATATAAATTAAAGTGATTGGCAAGTCAAAAGTTAAAAAAATATATCAGTAGCTCACCTTTCATTCAGTGGCTTTAGTGCTGTGCTTTTTCTCTGTCTGTCTCCTTAGTGAGGTTTTCAGTCCCCACCCGCTGACCTGGTCCATCAATCAACCTTCAGTGGACCAATAACAGAAACACCCCCCACTCCCTGCCCAGACATCCTGATTGGTAGCTCTGGAACCCCGTCCTTCTCTCTCATCTCTCCTCTCACTCATCACACTGTGCTTATATCACATCGCTATTGCCATACCCACTATTTCTCTTTATTTTTTATATTACTACCCAATGCTCTTATACTTTTAAAGATAACTTAGGGTCTTTTTGAAAATGAATTAAGGATTAGGACAGTGCAACGTGTAGCCCGGGACAATGGGACAACAATTGGGCTTGCTTTAGTATAACTTTAAATGTTAGTATAACTTTAGTATAACTTTAAATACTGCCAACATTATGTCTAGGGATGAGCGAATCGATCCGGACGAACCCGGATTCGTTCCGAATTTCATGAAAGATTCGATTCTGAACGAATCCGAATTTCCCCGAGATTCGTTCGATCAAAGTTTTCCTTTAAACTCCATTTATTTCAATTACAGGCATTCTAAAATGGTGGAAGCACATGTCCGGACATATCCCCTGGGGCAAGGTATCATGGGAAGATCACATGCAGCCTATCAGCAGCCAGGAGCCCCGGTGACGTCACAGCGCCATATAAAGCGGCGGCCATCTTGCTTGTACGCATTTCAGACTTGCATTCGTGAGACAAGGGTGGTTGCTGGCTGGCTGCAGACAGGGACAGACAGGGACAGACAGTTAGCGATAGGTAGGGAGATTTACAGATAGGTAGGGAGATTTACAGATAGGTAGGGAGATTTAGAGTGGTAGACAGAGCTAGGGAAAGACGTTTAAAACCGGAACAATCCAGCAGCATACAAGTCACATTGACAGGGTGCCTAGTGCTGGCTATGATTCATAATTACTGGGTTACTGTTAATATATTTGGTTTGGTTTAAATACAGCTGCACACTGTGCATGCAATGCACATGCTATTTAACCCTATCTGTTAAACAAAAGGATTTCTCATACTTGGATTATAGTTAATAATTTTTGCGCAGCTTAAAATACATTACGCCACACTGGCATCCCAAGGCACATGCTATTTAACCCTATCTGCTAAAAGCATTTCTCATACTTGGATTATTGTTACTTTTTGTTCAGCTTAAAATACATTACACCACACTGGCATCCCAAGGCACATGCTATTTAACCCTATCTGTTAAACAAAAGGATTTCTCATACTTGGATTATAGTTAATACTTTTTGCTCAGCTTAAAATACCTTACGCCACACTGGCATCCCAAGGCACATGCTATTTAACCCTGCTAAAAGCATTTCTCATACTTGGATTATTGTTACTTTTTGTTCAGCTTAAAATACATTATGCCACACTGGCATCCCAAGGCACATGCTATTTTAACCCTATCTGTTAAACAAAAGGATTTCTCATACTTGGATTATAGTTAATACTTTTTGTTCAGCTTAAAATACATTACGCCACACTGGCATCCCAAGGCACATGCTATTTAACCTTATCTGCTAAAAGCATTTCTCATACTTGGATTATTGTTACTTTTTGTTCAGCTTAAAATACATTACGCCACACTGGCATCCCAAGGCACATGCTATTTAACCCTATCTGTTAAACAAAAGGATTTCTCATACTTGGATTATAGTTAATACTTTTTGCTCAGCTTAAAATACCTTACGCCACACTGGCATCCCAAGGCACATGCTATTTAACCCTGCTAAAAGCATTTCTCATACTTGGATTATTGTTACTTTTTGTTCAGCTTAAAATACATTATGCCACACTGGCATCCCAAGGCACATGCTATTTTAACCCTATCTGTTAAACAAAAGGATTTCTCATACTTGGATTATAGTTAATACTTTTTGTTCAGCTTAAAATACATTACGCCACACTGGCATCCCAAGGCACATGCTATTTAACCTTATCTGCTAAAAGCATTTCTCATACTTGGATTATTGTTACTTTTTGTTCAGCTTAAAATACATTACGCCACACTGGCATCCCAAGGCACATGCTATTTAACCCTATCTGTTAAACAAAAGGATTTCTCATACTTGGATTATAGTTAATAATTTTTGCTCAGCTTAAAATACATTACGCCACACTGGCATCCCAAGGCACATGCTATTTAACCCTATCTGTTAAACAAAAGGATTTCTCATACTTGGATTATAGTTAATACTTTTTGTTCAGCTTAAAATACATTACGCCACACTGGCATCCCAAGGCACATGCTATTTAACCTTATCTGCTAAAAGCATTTCTCATACTTGGATTATTGTTACTTTTTGTTCAGCTTAAAATACATTACGCCACACTGGCATCCCAAGGCACATGCTATTTAACCCTATCTGTTAAACAAAAGGATTTCTCATACTTGGATTATAGTTAATAATTTTTGCTCAGCTTAAAATACATTACGCCACACTGGCATCCCAAGGCACATGCTATTTAACCCTATCTGTTAAACAAAAGGATTTCTCATACTTGGATTATAGTTAATACTTTTTGTTCAGCTTAAAATACATTACGCCACACTGGCATCCCAAGGCACATGCTATTTAACCTTATCTGCTAAAAGCATTTCTCATACTTGGATTATTGTTACTTTTTGTTCTGCTTAAAATACATTACGCCACACTGGCATCCCAAGGCACATGCTATTTAACCTTATCTGCTAAAAGCATTTCTCATACTTGGATTATTGTTACTTTTTGTTCAGCTTAAAATACATTACGCCACACTGGCATCCCAAGGCACATGCTATTTTAACCCTATCTGTTAAACAAAAGGATTTCTCATACTTGGATTATAGTTAATACTTTTTGCTCAGCTTAAAATACATTACGCCACACTGGCATCCCAAGGCACATGCTATTTTAACCCTATCTGCTAAAAGCATTTCTCATACTTGGATTATTGTTACTTTTTGTTCAGCTTAAAATACATTATGCCACACTGGCATCCCAAGGCACATGCTATTTTAACCAGATGTATACAAGATAAGCATTGATCAGCATCAGCTGCTTTATTAAGCTACTTCAGTTTGCACTTGCTTTTGACTGTTTTCAAGAAACCAGGCCGCAGGGCACCCCAAAGCTGCACCTTGCACCCTATCTGGTATACAACATAAGCGTTGATCAGCATCAGCTGCTTTATTAAGCTACTTCAGTTTGCACTTGTTTTTGACTGTTTTCAATAAACCAGGCCGCAGGGCACCCCAAAGCTGCACCTTGCACCCTATCTGGTATACAACATAACATACAACATAAACCCGCCGAGAGGGAGGACAAACTGAACTACTACAAAGACATTCTACGTAGGCAGTTGGCCGATGCCTATCTGCGCCATGGTCCATACTCTCGCAGGTCTGACTCGGGGGGACCTCTGCAATTTTTGGGCTCCTGCTGCCAACTCCAGTGTCTCTTTAAAGTAATATTCAGGCTCCTGCTGCTGCTTGCAACTCCAGGGTGTGATTCATCCAATTTTTGGGCTCCTGCTGCCAACTCCAGTGTCTCTTTAAAGTAATGTTTGGGCTGCTGCTGCGGCTTGCAACTCCAGGGTGTGATTCATCCAATTTTTGGGCTCCTGAAGCCAACTCCAGTGTCTCTTTAAAGTAATGTTCGGGCTCCTGCTGCTGCTTGCAACTCCAGGGTGTGATTCATCCAATTTTTGGGCTCCTGCTGCCAACTCCAGTGTCTCTTTAAAGTAATGTTTGGGCTCCTGCTACTTCTGCTTGCATCTCCAGGATGTGATTCATCCAATTTTTGGGCTCCTGCTGCCAACTCCAGTGTCTCTCACAGCCATTTTTTTGGCCTCCTGCTGCTGCTGCCAACTCCAGGGTGTCTTTCAAGCAATGTTTGGGCTCCTGCTTATGCTGCTGCCAACTCCAGGGTGTGCCTTCCAGCTAATGTATGTGCTCCTGCTGCTGCCAACTTCAGGGTGCCTTCCAGCCAATTTCTAGGTTCCTGCTGCTGCCAACTCCAGGGTGTGTCAGTCAATTTTTGGGCTCCTGCTGCCAACACCAGTGTCTCTTTAAAGTAATGTTCAGGCTCCTGCTGCTCCTGCAACTCCAGGGTGTGATTCATCCAATTTTGGGGCTCCTGCTGCCAACTCCAGTGTCTCTCTCAGCCAATTTTTGGCCTCCTGCTGCTGCTGCTGCCAACTCCAGGGTGTCTTTCAAGCAATGTTTGGGCTCCTGCTTATGCTGCTGCCAACTCCAGGGTGTGCCTTCCAGCTAATGTATGTGCTCCTGCTGCTGCCAACTTCAGGGTGCCTTCCAGCCAATTTCTAGGTTCCTGCTGCTGCTGCTGCCAACTCCAGGGTGTGTCAGTCAATTTTTGGGCTCCTGCTGCCAACTCCAGTGTCTCTTTAAAGTAATGTTCGGGCTCCTGCTGCTGCTTGCAACTCCAGGGTGTGATTCATCCAATTTTTGGGCTCCTGCTGCCAACTCCAGTGTCTCCTTAAAGTAATGTTTGGGCTCCTGCTGCTGCTGCTTGCAACTCCAGGGTGTGATTCATCCAATTTTTGGGCTCCTGAAGCCAACTCCAGTGTCTCTTTAAAGTAATGTTTGGGCTGCTGCTGCTGCTGCTGCTGCTTGCAACTCCAGGGTGTGATTCATCCAATTTTTGGGCTCCTGCTGCCAACCCCAGTGTCTCTTTCAGCCAATGTTGGGCTCCTGCTGCTGCTTGCAACTCCAGGGTGTGATTCATCCATTTTTTGGGCTCCTGCTGCCAACTCCAGTGTCTCTTTCAGCCAGTGTTGGGATCCTGCTGCTGCTTGCAACTCCAGGGTGTGATTCATCCAATTTTTGGGCTCCTGAAGCCAACTCCAGTGTCTCTTTCAAGCTATGTTTGGCCTGCTGCTGCTGCTGCTTGCAACTCCAGGGTGTGATTCATCCAATTTTTGGGCTCCTGCTGCCAACTCCAGTGTCTCTTTTAGCCAATGTTGGGCTCCTGCTGCTGCTTGCAACTCCAGGGTGTCATTCAGCCAATTTTGGGCTCCTGCTGCCAACTCCAGGATGTGTTTCAGCCAATATTTGGGCTCCTGCTGCTGCCAACTCCAGGGTGTGTTTTTCAGGCAATATAGGGGCCCCTCATAGTGATGCCACCTCAACTCTCTGTAATTGTGCCGCTCTGCGATTCTAATAGCGATACCTCTGATCTGCATGTCCTAATTATTTACAGTATTATTTCAGTAACCCAGCACGCATCCCATGCGTGTTACAGCAAGGCAGAATGGTTTACAACCCTATTGAGGCTCTAGGAAGCTCAGAAATAGCCATTTTTAATAGCGATTCGTCGCGAATAAATTCGGGTCGAAACTATTTTTGTCGGAAAATTCGGCGAATCAGTCGAATCGAATTTTTCAAAAGTTCGCTCATCTCTAATTATGTCATTTATGGCTAGCTGTTATGTGCAACAGTCTATACAATGATCTAGGACAGTTTTCATTGCTTTCTTTTGCTTTGGTAGTTTGACTCTAAATGGCTGGCGTCTTCTTTGAAGAAGAGAGCTGAAATGATTTAAAGCCAGATTATTCCTGATTTCTGTTTAGTTCAACTTGTAGTAGGAGGATAGCCATCAATTTCCCCCCAAAAAAGCCAATAACATTGACTACTATCATGACATAGGTACATACAGTAGTTAATATGGTTGAAAAAAAAGACATGTGTCCATTAAATTCAACCATGGGACAGGTTTGAGAAAAATTATATGTGGCTGGCAACCCATGGTTCAAAGGCTGACCTGTCCGGTTCCTGGCACTGCTTGCTTGCTGGCCCTTTTGCCATTTGGTACAGGTCTGGTGTTGATACCGATGGACATTGGCTCTTCTGCACCCCTGGTAACAAGGACAGGCTGTGGGTAATGGGGCAGGAGGTATTGGCATGCAGGCAGATGGAATGCCATGCCCTCTACCATTTGAACTGGTATAGGGATTCAGTGATTGAGTGATTGCTGCTGACAGTATTTGGGTGACAGTGGAATGTAGGTCCCCTTAATCCCACCTTGGTGCCCCTCCTAGATAAATGAGGGGCCACTGGTGAGGAAAGCTTATATGCTACAGTGGTGGAGTCTCAGAGGAATCCCCCATGTGAATAATTACCCCATTGGAGGAGAGAGACACAAAATGGGATTTCTCCTCTAAGTTCCTCTCCTCCAGTGATGTTACATGGGGGGATTCCCGTCTCTATAGTATAATAGTTTACCTCCCTAGGGTCCCGCTATTACCCCAAACAAGTTGAGAAGGTAAAGAAGGGGGGGTTCTGTGTCCCCCTCAACAACAGATGCCAGTTTCTAGAGCTAGAGCAGGAGAAATGCTTGAAGAGAAAAGGAACATGAGGATGGGTGAGTATAGTCAAAATTAATTTAATTAGAAAAAAAAGTTTGGGGGAATAATGTAATCACTGTAACACGGTGCAGTGTGGTGAGATTGATAAATTAGGTCCTATGTTTCTGAAAAAGGTGTCAATACACAATAACTAAGATCAACATTTGTATCATCCACCTCATTCCAAATGAGCACTCTTACTGATTCAGGTAAGAAAAAAAATGCCATTCATGGATAGAGTGGAGAAGGCATTAGGGCTTGAAATATTTCCCATGATATCCATCAGTCTAGACTGAATCAAAGTAGGTCTAATATAACACAAAACTACAGAAAGAGAAAGAAAGATGCATCCCATTGTCACTCAGTCTGAGGGTTTTTTTTTTTTTTTGGTGTAAGATTTGAGTAAAATAAGGTTTTTGTAAGAAACAAACTTAAATAAATGTATATAATGATATATTGTACATCTTCTATGTCCCTGATTTAATACATATAAACGTGTATTATATATCAGTAAAGGCCAGAATCACAAGAACATCTGGGATCAGTCTGTCTCTGACCTTTGCATTACTATTACTTTTTAACTTGCAATTATTTTGCATTCATGGACTTGTCAGTATCAAAACAAGCAGATAGTTATAGAAGCACCCGGTTAAGAAATCTGCTAACTCCAATAAGCAGTAAGTTTAATCCTTCTATTGCCAGCCACGTAAATTTTACGCGGCTGCCTCTCCAACCGTTAAACGCCAGCCACGTAAAATTTACGTGCCTGACTTTCCCCATTGATAAAATAAAAAGTATTTAAAAAAATCACTTACCTAACCCCTTGTTTGATCCAGCCGGGTCTCCTCTTCAGCCAGAGGGGCTCCGATCGCTGATTGGGGCTCCTCCGGCTGCAGGGGAGGGCCCGGAATAGGGTGCCCCCCCGTTTCAGCAGCCGCCCGGATTTGCCTGGAAAATAAAAAAAAATTAAAAAATGACAGTTACTCACCTCCGCTCCCGCCGCCTCTCCTCTTCATGGGGGGGGCTCCAACCCCCCCGGCTCTTCCGTCTTCTGGAGGGGGGCATAACAGCCCTCCTCCCTTTACATCTTCCGATGGCGGCCGCCATCTTGGATTCTGGCCCTGCCCCTTCGGGGGCAGGGTCGATGACGTCACCGCTGGGTGTCATCGGGGCACCCGGCAGTTCAGCTCTCAGATGCCGGCTGAACAGGGAAAGAGGGAGGTAGGCGATCCTCCGATCACCTGCCTCCCTCCTCCTCTGCCCAGCCGTCACTGACATCAGATCTTCGCTGGACACAGGAAATATTTTTTTAATAAAGTAATTTGAAAAAAGTGTCTGTGTCTTTTTTTTAACTTTTAACCCTTTGTGAACTGGTAAGAGGTCCATGTGACCCCTATACCAGTTCACAGGGCTCAGGGGTCTGGCAAGTCACCTGCGGCTAGCGGGTGACTTGCCATTAACCCCTGGCCCCCCAAATTACCTGCCTCCCCAAAGCCCAGGGGGGGGCAGAAGAGCCGTGGCCCTAGGCTATGACGGCTTGTAGCCGCAGGGCCAGGGGCCACTAAAGCTGGCCCCTGCGCCCTGTTCTACAAGCCCCCATAGCTGGTCACAGGCTGGTTATGCTGGGTAGGGGGGACCTCACGCCATTTTTTGGGGGGGGGATTTTTAAGGGTTTTAACCCTTAAAAATCCCCCAAAAAATGGGGTCCCCCTGGGAGGGGGGACCCTATGTCATTTTTTTTTTTTAATCAACCCTATGTTACCTGTAACCCAGTAGGTATAAAAGGCTTCCAGCAGCAGCAGGAGAGCAGAAGCCTAAGTGATTAGCGTCGGACACAGGGATGGATGGGAGGTAAGTATTAAAAAAAAAATAATTAAAAAAAATATATTATTTTTTAATAAAGTTATTTTTAAAGGGTGTCTCTGTGTGTTTTTTTTTTACTTTTAACCCTTTGTGAACTGGTAAGGGATCTATGAGACCCCTTATACCAGTTCACAAGGCTCTGGGTCTGGCAAGTCACCTGCGGCTAGATGGTGACTTGCCATTAACCCCGAGACCCCCCATTACCTGCCTCCCCAAAAAAACCTTAAAATTCCCCCAAGAAATGGTGTCTCCCCCCCTTTGAAGGGGGATCCCACACCATTTTTTTTTATTTAACCCTTTATCATGTGGATAGTAGTTGTATTTTATTTCGCAAATTTTATAAAGTGCTGTTTTCAGTTTAGGGGATCACCTGGACAGGAACGGGGGGCTACCGATACATATGTAGTATCATTGTAATCGGGAGAAATGGGGCTTTCACATGCAATATGGTTTTCTTTAATAAAATAAATGTTTTTGTTAAAATAAAGGAGACAATTTAAAAAAAAAAAAAAAATATATATATATATATATATATATATATATATATATATATATATTTTTTTTTTTTTTTTTTACTTATTTACTTAACAATATATAAAAAAAGCAGAAAAAATACAAACAAGACATTTCATGTTAAAGCCTAAACTCTGCCACAAAAAGAAAATATGCCATGTTCTTGGAAATTTCTGCAAAAATCACAGTTAAACATCACGCAAAATAGTGAAAAATATCCTGTCAGCAGAGGGTGACAAAATCTCAAGTAGGCTGGCAGTTAAAAGGTTACAGGTACCTATGGATGTTGGGTATTGTTCTTTGTTTTTTCTTATTTGCATATTGATATTTTAGGAAAAGTTTTTTATTCTGCTTTTTTATACATTTTTTGTGAAACCCTGTGCAACCTAAGAATTCTTTGAGATATTACTTCCAGAAAGATGAGCCCACTACAACAAGCTGGGTATGCTTAGAAAGCTTAAAATGTGTACTTTCATGGAATATATGGTTTATCGGGGATATTCTAAATGTAAAGGGTTGTTTTGGTAGAAAAAGCACAAGGTGCGCACTTTGTCTGCAGAGCTGAAATTTTGAAGTAAAACTACCGCTATGCGCATGCTTTACTTTGGTTTGTTTGGCAACTCTTTCCTTGACAGAACCTATGCATGTTGGGTATTGTTCTGTTCGGGGCATGTTGCTTTTTCAGATTTTCTGGTTTGCATATAGTTTTTTTCAGGAAAATGTGGTTTTGATTTTGCTTTTTTATTCATTTTTAAGGTAACCCTGTGCAACCAAAGAATACATTGAAGGATTACTTCCAAAAAACTGCACCCATGTCAATAAGCCTGGTACGCCTAGAAAGCCTGAGGTGAATATATAGTTTGTGGGGGGTATTTCAAATGTAAAGGGATGTTTTTCTTGAAAAACTGCAAGGTGCGCATATTGCATAGCATAGTTGTATTTTTATCTGAAAATTTCCTAAAGCGTTGTTTCAGTTTGGGGGAGTCTCCTGGGCAGGAAAGGGTGTCTACCTATACATATGTGGTACCGCTGTAACCGGGAGAAATTGGGGTTTCACATGCAATAAGATTTTATTGACAAACTTACATTTTTTGTTACAAAAAATACTACAAATTGTAAAAAATAGTTTTTTTTTGTACAATTTTCACCCAAAAATATTGAGAATACACTTAGAAAATGACAAACAAGACATTTCATGTTAACGCCCAGGCTCTGCTGAAAATAACAATATATTACTTTCCTGGGAAATCCCTTCAAAAATCACAGTTGAACATGGGGAGCACAAAATAGTGCAAAATGGTCTGGCAACAAAGGGTGACAAAATCTCAAGGTAGGCTGGCGGTTAAAGGGTTAAATGGTGTGAATGCCTATACTGACATATAATCTTTACCTCTACTTAAAAACAGGTTAACGTAGTACATGAAAGTCCCTGTGACCTTTCCAGCAACTGTTCAGCAGTTTTCTTGGAAATTAGTGTCTGGCAAGACAAAAATTAAAAAGATAAATATCAGTAGCTCGCCTTTCATTGAGTGTCTCTAGCGCTGTGCTTCCTGCTTTGTCGGTCTCCTAGGTGAGATAATTCACCTCTTCATTCAACTTCCAATCCCCACCCACGCTGACCTGGTCTATCAATCAACCTTTAGTGGACCAAGAATGGAAACACCCCCCGCTCCCTGCGAAGACATCCTTATTGAAACCGCACCCGCCTCTCCCATCTCCCACTCACAGTGTGCTTTCATCACATTGCTGTTGCCCCACCCACTGTTTCTCTTCTCTTTTTTCTAAGAATCTCTAATACTTTTAAAGATAACTTAGGAACTACAGGGTCTTTTTGAAAATGGATTGAAGTTTAGGACAGTGCAATGTGTAGCCCAAGACAATGGGACAACAATTGCCTTTAGTATCATTTTAAGGCTTTACAGATATATTCCAGCATAAAATCATTATCACATGGTCTGTTTCTTCCTTCCGGGCAAAAAATATAACAGTATAAAAGTCTGCTCTCCATTGCTTGGGTATCTTGCCCTACTTCTCAGGCCTCAGGCCAACTGGCTGGCTTATTCTATTAGCATTTCCTTCTGCTGTGCTTAACAAACCTAATCCCAAGTCTCCTCTGGTTCTCTGGTTCTCCATTTCCTCAGGTAACAAGTTCCACACTGCAATGGGAAATTTATGCCTGCGTGCAGATCTTTGGGCCCGTTCTGGTTCTGTATCTGGCTTGGTGCTGGGACAAACCTCAACCCAGCTATGGTCCATTCTATGTCGGTGCCAAATGACTAAGTGACTGCAGGGGTCGTCCCTGTCTCAGACTCAGTTAGGCCTTCCCAGCCCAGAGGTGCTCAATGACCCTCTCAGGCTGTGGATCCCAGCTGTGTTTTATTTAGTCACACAGCTGGCCCTCCTTCTGAGATTAAGTCTGGGGGTGTTTATGGCTACCGGGTCAAATGTGAGTGGGAAAAATAAAGGGGAACTCGGGTCTGGTTTAAAACTGATTAAACTGAATATATCTATTAGTTTGGTTCCATTAAAACCAACTAGAACAGAAGTTCCAAAGCAATGGTACACATACCACTGGTGGTACTTGAAATCCTATGAGGTGATACTTGGCAAGGCTGCCGAGTGATTTGTATCTCAACCCGAACTGCTTCTATCTATACTTTACCAAAGCTAGCTCCAAAACTACAAAACGGCTCCAAAAAGATGACGCATTTTTGTATTTCATGCACTGTTTGATGAGTGTTTTGTGTGCTTTTAACACTGGCTTATGCAATTAACAATCCATAAGAACCATCAGGCTGGTACTTGAGATATTTAGAAAATGGAGAATGGTACTTGATGGAAAAAGGCAGGCAACCAGTACACTAGAATGTTCACTCCACAGCACATGTCTGACCATTTGAGGAACATTCTGGAAGTCTAGGAGGCAAGCCAACACATACCTAGCTATTGATGTTTCTTTTTCTAACTTATAACTCTAATTCTCTTTTTCTAACTTATAACTCTATAACTCTTTTTCTAACTTATAACTCAATTCGTATCATCAACTTAGCTGCTCCTGCTTTTTGCTATAGGCCCCTATGGATGAGTAAGGCCTACAGTATATGTCTGATCTCCCTGGCATAATTAATCAGGCTAAAAGGTGTTCCTGCTTGTTGTTATTTTTACTAGCAAACTAACCACTGTCACCACAAATCTACCTGTCACACGTTTATATGTCAATTTTACAGACTTTTACTGAGCATGTTTTTGGTGAATCAATTACTTTGTGATTTATTGCTCATTCAGGTTATAAAAGAATAATAATCATTATCAGGATCATCTGAGACTAAAATAGTTCACTCTCCCCTAGGTAATGATTTAACAGAAGAGGTGGTTTATTAAAGTGTATTTTGTTACATTGTATAAAATAATAGTTATAATCAATCATGTAATTATATCACTCTCTTAATGTCCACAGAAAGTTCTGAATAAGGGAAAATAGAAAAGGGCAGGAAGAGTTCAACTGAACTAACCTCCTTATCAGACTGCAAATTTTGCATAAATAAATTCATCATTACTCTGGACTATTAACCCTCAGGCATGATATTCATTTTCTTTTTTTTTTCTTTACTCCTGACAATGTTTCTGGCAGCATTTATTGATTTTCAGTGCATCTCTTACTCATCTAGCCTGAAGTTCTTGCACATACCACCCATGATCTGTCCCCGGGGTGAATGAAGGAGTTGTATTTTCTCCAAGTTCATACTGGGTTCCTCAGCTTACCAGTAGATGATTGAACTGAACCTTGTCAAACTTGTTGGTGTTCCCAGACAGGACCTCTCTGCCCTGCCCCATGTGTAAGACATGTCTGTATATGTACAGTCAGGAAAATGATAGTTATTGCTGTTTGTCTCTTATTCTCAAACAGGATGTGCATTCCAACGTATGTTTCCTGTCGAAACAAATCTTTACAAATATGCATTTAACCTCAATTTTCTCAACAAATGTAAACACATTAATAAAAATGTAAAATGTGTTTTGGTTGGTTTCAGAGCATCCACACATGGTTACAAGGTTAAGGGATCCTTTCAAAAAGACTGAAACAATATTTCCTCTGGCTTAAAAAATTGTGCTTGTTCCAAGTTTAAAACAACAATACAAATCTAATAAAATAATTTGTTGATAGATCTCTAAGGATGCATTGCCAGTACTTGTCTAAAAAAATGATCTGCTATGAAAATGATTACCAATGGCTTGCATTATTTTCTATATTTTTATAAATCAGCCCTCAGTAGTGTTTCTTGCCTATACAAACAGCATAAAAGCACAAAGCAATTCAGTCATTAAAAATTATTTTTGATGCAAGCATTTCTAGTCTTCAAGCAGACCTAACTCCAAAAATGTTACAATGGCCCTTAGAACCCCCAGAGATACCAACAATATGAGCAGAAACATACCCTGTTCTGAAATGTGAATAGTTCTTTTGGCTGCCGCACAATAGAGGCACTGCGGGAGCATAAATTGCTGGATGTATCTGTAGGTATGAATCAAGGTAAATGGAGTTGACATTATTTTCCAGATATTTTGCTAGTTATCCAACTGGGTTGGATTAAATTCACCTCTGCATTTAGAAATGTCTAGTTGATTTGATGTATTCCTACAGATATATCATGACATGGATGTATGCCATTCACAGACATTTTTGGATGTATTTTGCCCATTTCTGAGGGTTTGAGCTGAATTTCCAAAATCAAGGGAACAGTGACCCACAGGAACACAACAAAGAAGTGTTATATCTACTTTGATTAGCTTATAACATTCCACACAACAATGAACATCTATATTTTTGTTGGTTTTCACTTATTTTACATGGCTGCTTTGGGTGCTATTACCACAATGTTCCTCTGATAATTCGGTGGTAGGTGGCATCACTACCTCGCAACCTTCTGGAAAGCCTCCCATTGCATCACCCCGGGGGGCTGTTCCAACCTAGTCATCCTTGTTACTGCACAATGAGAAATATTGGCCACCTTTACAAACAGTGAATAGACCTCTCTGCTCCATCCATTACAACATCAGGGGGCAGTGATATAACCTTGGTTCTGCTTTTATCAGGTTGTGGCTGGATATATATATATATATATATATATATATATATGTGTGTGTGTGTGTGTGTGTGTGTGTGTGTGTGTGTGTGTGTGTGTGTGTGTGTTGTAATAGGCTGTCTGCTGAAATGCCAAAATGACTCCGAAGTGTGAGTTCCATTTTACGTGCTATCCCTTTGGGGCTGCAGGTAAGGCACTTTGTAGCCTCCTGTCCCTTGCAGCAAGGGAAGCTGGGTGGCCTAGAAAATAGCTGCCAAGCTTAAGATTGAGAGCCTCTGGGTGTGCCACTGTAGGGCAGGACACACCTGTAGTCAGACTAGGCAGGAAGACCATAGCCATATGTGCACAAGCATGGAGCCAAATTGTTGGCCTGGCCAGAAGTACAAATCCAGGACTCCGGGGCCAGGAGTTCTAGAAAAGGGCTGACAAGCCTCAGATTGGAGCCGCTGGGTGGGTCACGGAGGTGCAGGGCACATCTGGAGTCAGACTGGGCAGGAAGGCATCAGCCATATATGCACAAGCACAAAGCCAGATTGAGACCCTGGGCAGAAGCACCCTCAGATACTGCTGAGGATAAAGGCAGCCATTTTGCCTTGAGACCTAAGAGCACTAGTGAAAGACAATGGGGGAATGTGACCCAAATGGAAGCCTTGTGCTAGGGGCTGAGCTGTGAGTCTTGAGAGTCTACTGTTGAACAAGCTTCTGTGATTATTGTGCAGGACTGTTCTTTTATTAAGTAAGTTATTTAAGTTGTCCTTGAGTAGAATAATAAACCATTTGAGGCTAAATCTTCTTTTTCGGTGCCTGTCTGTAATTCCAACAGGATCCGCCATTATGACATTACATGTTACTGAACCAAACCAGAAGCACTGAGCAAAGTAAGTAGCATGTTAGGCAAATATACTGATTTTCTTTTATGTTAATGCGCAAGGATGTCCTTTAAATCCTATATTACTATACTGACATATTTGTAATGTTCCCTAGAATCATACCACTGCAATTCGTGAGCATAATGATACGCTGAAATATTCGTTATTTGCCTTTCTTTTAATATTATAGAAACCCCCCAAACACAATAAATCAATGTGTCTTTAATATTCATTTTAAATAATACATTATCATTAATAACTAATATAATTTTGATATGCCTCGCTGATATTAGTAAATTACATTTTAAGTATATTTTCTGACAGCATGAGCCTATTTGTCTGTGAGCATTTGCTTAAATGGGGCCATCTGCTCAAGTGGCTACCTCAAAGCAAAGTGCAGGCAATTAAGAATTTTTAGCACAAACAGGTTTATATTGTCCAAACCTGTTTTCAATTATTTACTAAAAAATATTAAAATATATCTTTTAAGGTTAGGTGTGAAGTCAGAATATTATCTTCACAGGGGAGATGTAGAGAGTGCAGTAAGTGCTCCTTTTAAATTATTACTCCTCCATGAATGGTTTTCAAACACTTTCCTGATGAATAAATGAGTTTCACTATTTACTTGTCATTAATTAACAACAAGGACGTACAATTAAACATGCAATACCATTTCTTAAAGGAATTGCCTTTGCAGAAATGAAAAAAGCAGTAATCACTTCTTATTCCGACTCTGCTTCTCTAGCGACATGAAACTTACCAGACCTGACTTAGAGAACAGGTCCCACAGCTAACATGTTCCCAGAGATTCTTCGGGAGTTCATCCCCCGTTCAAATAGAATTTGTCCTGTACAGATGAAGTTACATAATAAAAACTGGGGGTGCGCGAAATGAGGGTTGCCGAAATATTATATACATTTAGATATATTAGTTGGATATTTATCAAATAGTAACTGTAATATATTATATCAAGTAGTAATTGTAATAATATGGCCTTTTCACTGCTGTAGTGGTGAGGTGTGTAATTTGATTTGCGTTGTATGGGTTAAATAGTTAATTGCCACTTGGGGGGTTATTCAATAAGGGATAGCGCCAGGTAGTGCCTCGTAGCGGCAGGCAGAGTCTGTTGAATGCCGGGCACTGTACGTAAAACCACTTTCCATGTAAAACCATGTCGCGTCTGATGTATTTTTACAGGCGGCTCAGCGCATTGCGCCGGAGCTCTAGCTTCCAGAGCGCCATGTATTGCCTTGTGCTCTCCCATACATTTCAATGGCCGTTCATTTGCTTGTGTTTAAACAGTGTGTTTGAGATTTTTTTTGTTGCTCAAATCATTCTGTGACCTCTCCTGGATGCAAACAAACACTTTTAGAAACTTTTTCGACTTTTTACATTTTTATGCAGAATTGTCATTACAGGTCTGGCACGTAAAACAATGTCATTCCAAGTGCTTTCATTTTGTTACAGCTGGATATGTGTTCAAAAACAGACTTTAATCACACAGCGCCTGCCACTCTGTGCTATAGCGACCAGATTTAGAGCGCCTATGCTTGATAAGTATGGTGTGGAGCGCCGAGAGTCGGTTGCACTGAGCTGGCTCTACCTTTCGCTCCCTGCAGCGCTGTACTGGTGTTAAAGTGTCCAACACACATCACATTCATCAATGCTGGCCAGGTTACTAGAGCGACTGAGGCGCTTTGTTACAGCGCCCGATACCCTCTTACAGCGGCTACTGGCAGTCGCTCTTAGCGCCGCTATACAGACGCTCATCTGCCGATACCTGATGTTAGTAATGAACCAGTCTCCGTGTCTAATATAAGAACAAATCCCTGCAGCCAGGTACTGCAAGCACATACTGATTTGGTATCCATGTAGCCACATATTTGCTGTATATAGCTGTTTTGTATTGTAGAGAACCAGATTAGAAATGCACATCAACTTTATGCAAGTAAAAAAAAAAATTTTTCTATTTGGACAAGTGTGAATAAAGATAGAAATTTTATTCACATTTGTCCAATTTAAAAATAGTTAACTTTGTGTGTCTGAATAAAGATATAAACTTTATTCACACTTGTCCAAATTAAAAAAAGAAGTTAATTTTGTGTGTCTTTCTAATTTGGATCTCTAGAGTACTCGGTGGGATATGAGAAAGCTCTATCTATAGATCTGACACCCATAAGTCATAATGTGGTTTATACTTTTTTCCTGATCATGAATTACTATTCTTGGAGTGTTCTTACCATTTCTAACTATAGCTGTTTTGTATAAAATATAAGGATGGACTTGAACAATCAATTCACAAATCAAAGGAGTAATTGGTAAATATTTTTGATCCTACTAGTTTAATTAGACAGTTCTAGTACAGCTATCTTGTCATTTCTGAACATACCTTTTCAGTGATGACATCACACCAGCACCCTACTGTGTGTTTTCATACTGTATGAAGAGAGTAAAAATGGCCTGAATAACCAATTTCCTTAGAGATCTTAGGTCACACCAGCCAGGATAAAGGATTTGCTAAACGTGGCGGGTCACAGTGAGGGAGATGCCAGTTTTACACTAAATGCCTGGCATACTCATTGCTATGTTGATGGACATTCCTCCATTGCAGCTGGAGTTGCCATAGTTATGGAAGCCTCTCACACACAGATGGGATCAAAGGTGAATGACTGCCCACTGCATTAAAAGACACTTTGATACAGCTCGTGAAATGAGAGGAGTCAATTACCCGAACCATCACAATACTTCTCCAGTGAAAGATGTTTCTTGCATGGAAGAAAAGAAATTGCCTGTTTGAGCCAACCCCAGTAATCACACACTACATAACATTGTGATTCCCAGGATGAATGCCTACTACTGCACTTTCACATAAATGCACACAAGTCATTAGTTAAACACCCCAAGACCCTGAAAATCTGTCACTGAATACTGTACTTAGAACCATGTACATTTGTGTATGTAAAAATACGATTGTGTCAAGCGTGTTCACTAGAGTTATATACTGTGTGTTCTTTTATGGAAACATGGTGATATCTTAGGGCAGGTTTTAAAAATGTGCCCTTAACATTTGTCTTTGGTAATTGATCTACAGGCAGACTTGAACCCATGAGACACGAGACAAAGTCAACAACAAGGAAACCAGGGGTATAAAGTACCCCCATCCAGTTCTGGAGAGACAGCTTCTATCAGCTCATAATGGAACCTTAATGTGCATTTCTACTCAGAGAGAAGTATATGTAGTCACCTTCTAGCCACAGCCCAGTGTCCCAAAACAGCCTGTGTTACTTTTTTAGCCTTAACTCAATATTCATAAGAACAGGAACTGGATGCGGTTGGCCATATTGCTCTCTGGCTGAGCAGCCCCACCCCCAGTGATGATGCAGTCAGCTAGAGTACACACAGCTCAGCGATGGGGAGCACCTCAACCTAACTGCCATTATGTAACAGTTTGGTTGTAACTGAATTAATTAGCGTATGGCTGCCATTCACCATAAAACTACTGCCTGATGTTTTTTCCTGTTGTTTTTATGGATATTGGGCAAAGGCTGAGGTAAAAGAAGAGAACAATGCTGGGGATAGAAGGTGATCACATAAACATCCTTTCTGTGTATAGGTGCACTTTAAGGGGGCTTGCATGATGTAATGCAGTTTTGCCTGGTTATACACTTGTGGTTGAAACTACCGAGAAATTGAAGAGCAAATTCTTTGCCCTGTGTGGTCAGTGCAGCTAAATTAAATAACCTCTTGCTTGGCAGTAGGGTGAACCAAAGATGGCCCAAAGTCTTCTACGGGGGAAGAGGTAAATGTATCGATGTATCCAAGTCACTTCTTCCTCGTATGGTGCCAAATGGCAGTTAATCAGGAGACCAACAGAAACCATCCAGCTTTGATGTGCAAGCCCACTGGGAATTCCAAAATGGTCACTGAAAGTCACAGGGTTACCAGCCACACAGGAAAGATGAAGTAGTTAACATATTGATATAGGATCGCTTTAACTGCTTCTCAAGTTACTTGTGCTATCCCCCTTGGAATCATAAGCTCCACGATTAGCAGTGCTGCCCAGCAAATGGGGGGAGGAGGCATTTGCATAAAAATTCTGCTTATCATTTAGGGAATCTGCAAGCAGTCTCTGCTTATCATTTAGGGAATCTGCAAGCACTCTACGTTTATCATTTAGGGAATCTGCAAGCACTTTCTGCTTACCATTTAGGGAATCTGCAAGCACTTTCTGCTTACCATTTGAGGGATCTGCCAGCCCTTTCTGCTTACCATTTGGGGAATCTGCAAGCACTCTCCGCTTATCATTTAGGGAATCTGGAAGCACTTTCTGCTTATCATTTGAGGGATCTGCAAGCACTCTCCACTTATCATTTAGGGAATCTGCAAGCAGTCTCTGCTTATCATTTAGGGAATCTGCAAGCATTCTACACTTATCATTTAGGGAATCTGCAAGCACTCTACACTTATCATTTAGGGAATCTGCAAGCATTTTCTGCTTACCATTTGGGGGATCTGCAAACACTCTCTGCTTATCATTTAGGGAATCTGCAAGCACTCTCCGCTTATCATTTAGGGAATCTGGAAGCACTTTCTGCTTATCATTTGGGGGATCTACAAGCACTCTCTGCTTATCATTTAGGGAATCTGGAAGCACTCTCTGCTTATCATTTGGGGGATCTGCAAGCACTCTCTGCTTATCATTTAGGGAATCTGCAAGCACTTTCTGCTTATCCTTTGGGGAATCTGCATGCACTCTTTGCTTACCATTTAGGGAATCTGCAAGCACTCTCCGCTTATCATTTAGGGAATCTGCAAGCACTCTCCGCTTGTCATTTAGGGAATCTGCAAGCACTCTCCGCTTATCATTTAGGGAATCTGCAAGCACTTTACGTTTATCATTTAGAGAATCTGCAAGCACTTTCTGCTTACCATTTGGGGGATCTGCCAGCACTTTCTGCTTACCATTTGAGGGATCTGCCAGCACTTTCTGCTTACCATTTGGGGAATCTGCATGCACTCTCTGCTTACCATTTGGGGAATCTGCAAGCACTCTCCGCTTATCATTTAGGGAATCTGCAAGCACTTTCTGCTTATCATTTGGGGGATCTGCAAGCACTCTCCGCTTATCATTTAGGAAATCTGCAAGCACTCTCCGCTTATCATTTAGGAAATCTGCAAGCACTCTCTGCTTATCATTTAGGAAATCTGCATGCACTCTCTGCTTACCATTTAGGGAATCTGCAAGCACTCTCTGCTTATCATTTAGGAAATCTGCATGCACTCTCTGCTTACCATTTAGGGAATCTGCAAGCACTTTCTGCTTATCATTTGGGGGATCTACAAGCACTATCCGCTTATCATTTAGGGAATCTGCAAGCACTCTCTGCTTATCATTTGGGGGATCTGCAAGCACTCTCTGCTTATCATTTAGGGAATCTGCAAGCACTCTCCGCTTATCATTTGGGGAATCTGCAAGCACTCTCCCCTTATCATTTAGGGAATCTGCAAGCACCCTCCGCTTATCATTTAGGGGATCTGCAAGCACTCTCCACTTATCATTTAGGAAATCTGCAAGCACACTCTGCTTATCATTTAGGGGATCTGCAAGCACTCTCTGCTTATCATTTGGGGGATCTGCAAGCACCCTCTGATTATCATTTAGGGGATCTGCAAGCACTCGCTACTTATCATTTGGGCAAGAACACGACTTAGCAGATAGGAGAGCTACAAGCACACTCTTTTAGGGATTAGGAATACAACAAGCCCATAAAAATGCACAGTAAGGTGTGCAGTGCGGTTGAGTATAGATGAGTGGAGGTTTAAAGGAGGCACCGCTTACTTCCACACTAAAGCGCTCTGCACTGCGACAATGCTCTGAGGAAGGGAGGTGGCACTCCCGAAACACGTGTTAGCAAGCAGTCAGCAGCCAGCGCACTTATCGATATCAATGATCAGCAACTCTGGAATTCTGGAATCCTGATACTCTGGACACTTGTCTGACAAAGGACTAGCCAATACATTAATGAGTGCCTACAACTAGCAACCGCTTTAAGGTATGGTCACATTGAACCCACGTTGCTATCCAATGGTATTCAGCTATACTTAAGTGGCTTAACTTTTCCTATGTGCTGTATTATAGATCAGCTCTTACCTACAATGTACTAAAGGTGCACATTAATTCTTTGTAAAACTCCATTAAACTGGACCTTCACCATGATTTATTGAAAAAACAATTCCCCAGCATCTAAAGTTAATATATTTTAAGTTTTTAGTCACTTACTTATTATTCTTTCCCCCACTGGGCTGCAACTCTGTTCAGGACTTTAGGATACGGGCGCCGCCATCTTGACTCAGAAGCATCTCACTTACTGAGGAGAGGAGAATGGTATAAAGTACAGGGGGCAGTTTACAGCTGTGCTTTGCTCAGTCAGAGCAGTGCTGGGGTCAGGAAAAGGTCAGCAATCCCAGAATGCAGAGCAGCACAGTCAGAAGACACTTCATGTTTGCAGGCTGCCTGATGTTCCATGAGCCGCCATCTTGAATGTTTAAAGGTTCATAACATGCAGTAGATGCAGGTAGGATGATTTTTAATGTGAGCAATCTGTATGTACAGGGTGTGGGAAACATATAAGATATTCTCTTACTTAGGGTGAAGGTCCGCTTTAATGAAATACAATCTTTTTATTTCCAACAAAGCCTTGGTGTGAAGGTGTGCATTCATATTTTTAGTTCTTATTCATATTTGTAGTTGCCGAATCTTTATGACTGCACACAGAAAATAGTACATGTGACTTTTATTTTTTCTATAGGAGAGTCCTTACCAAACAAATTCTTAAAGGAGGCCTCCAGCATTGAATTACAAGCAGTGCGGGTTTGCTGCCTGGGTTTTTGGGTGTTTGTTTCTCTACTAGGTTATCTCTAATGTACAATTTCATGTGCTAAAAACAAAATGAATGTTGACAATAAATACATGAAACTTTGATGAAGGCAAATGTAGAGGACCTGTGAGATAGTCGCATGCTAATAAACAATTTAATTTAAGCGCCATCTAGTATGGAGCATTAGACAATGCAAGAGTGGTAAACAGTGAATGAAAAAGTTAATAAAACGTATTAATCGTGACACATTTATCCCATCCTGTTAGGAATAAATTATGCAGTTATATGTATGATGTACACTCTGCATATCAGTTGGGGGGAGGTCTGTAAGAATTGCTTAAGAATTAGGTGCTCTGCAAACACAATGGGGGTCGCCATGTGTTCACACCAATAGGGGATTTGTGTGAACTTACTATAACTCATTAATTTACATTTATTAATTTATTTTGGAAGGCAGGGCCAATATAATTTGTTTAGACTCTGCATGTTTATATTTTAATATTTAGAGGAATCTGCATGCAGCTCAGATGAAGTGCTATGTGGGGGTAATGGTTATGGTGTCATTTTCCAGCGGCAGAAACAGTGGGGATGCCATGGTAGAAATTGGTTTTGTTCTGATTATTGTAGGGGCTGTATTTGTTGGTCAGGCCTGTGTAGTCATTTTCACTTATTAGAGCAAGATGAAAGGGGGATAATTGCTGGATAGGCAAGTTCTAATAAAGCAGTTGCATAGAGAGCAGTACCACCTACGCTTACTTGTTGTGTTATGTATGTAGTACTGGAAGGAAAATGCAAAGGATTAAAACAAAATGAAACACAACACATGTATAATATATAAGGGGCTGTTTTAAAGGGTTACCCATACTTATGCATGTATAGTTTGAAATGAGACATACTGTCACTCTGCATGCTATGAGGGAGATACGATTTCATGTAAATTCTGAACTTTTTGGTTTTTAATAGTAGGAAGTCTTGGTCATGCCTTTCCAACCAACATTGGACATTTCTAGCCATGTGACAAGTGGCATTGTCTTGCTGGAAGATCCCAAGTAATTCAGCATAGCATTTATGAGTGTATGTGATCTACATGGATGGATTTATACACAAATTGAGTCAGGGTGTCCATGGATGAGTGGTCCCAGAGAATGCCAAGAAAATATTTTCCAGAGCATACAGTAAAACTCCCACCAACGGCTTGTGTTTGTAAGATTCCCGGATTCAGCTGATGTCTGACTGGCGGCTGGCATTATTTATCACCCCGTCAGCCACCAGCAGGTGTCAGCAGAGCCCTGGTGTGAGGGCTATTTAAGTGGATCCACCCTCTACCTGGTGCAGCAGGATTTTGTTTTGTTTGTTGGCTTGCTTTGGTCACCCATCTGTGGCTGTTCGTGCTGGTGCTCTGTACCTCAAACTGAACCCAAGTCTGTATCTGAACCTGTACCTCTGTGGAGTCTAGTGGCAAGCAGGCCTCTCCCTGGCCTCCCTGAGGCTGCTTGACCATTGGCATACCTCCCAACTTCTCAAAACGTGAAAGCGGGACAAGCCATGTCCCCGGCCACACCCCCGTCACGCCCCGGCCACGCCCCCGTCACGCCCCGGCCACGCCCCCCGTCACGCCCCGGCCACGCTCTCCAGCTCCAGCAATGTCGGCTGCCTTCACCCCTGCATGCGGTACGTATCCCCAAACCAGCATACCGCCCGCCCCCCCACCCCCGTGCGCCTGCCCACCCACTCCCATTAACAGTTCAGCGAGCCAGCAAACAGCCTCACTGCCCGATCTAACTCCGCCCCCAACCCCCTGCAGCTGCCCCGGCACCGCCCCTTTCTCTTCCAGCTCTTACGCCGCACAGAGAGCTGCAACCTCCTGCCCGGTGTCCCAGCCGCCGCCGGATTCCGGGACATGTTGGGGCCCTGCGGGACAACGGGACAAGGGCCCCAAAGCGGGATTGTCCCGCCCAAATCGGGACAGTTGGGGGGTATGCATTGGCAATCCTTGGAGCAGGCCTCCTATCGGCTTCTGGAGACTGCTGGCCTGGGCCCTTGAGTCAGTGTGCCAGCACCTTAGAGTTTCTGTTGTTTTCCTTATTAGTTAACTTGTTAGTTAGCCTTGTTTCTTATCCCTTTGTTTTTGTATCTGAATCGAAGATCTTTTTGTTTTCTTTGCCTTTATTAAAATGTAGGAGCATTTCCTTTGTTCCTGTGTCCTTGCTCTGGCCAAACAATCTGCTCCCCTGGTGGAGAGTTCATATTGGAGAACTCTCCGGCCTGACAGTGTTCCAACAAAGGCTACAGTGTTTGTTCTCTAATGTTTCATGACCTAAACACCAAAGTATATTATTCAATATATGTTCAATCGAGCAGAACAAAGTCATTGCAGAATACAACCCTCGATCAGTGGACGTCCAGTTATGATACTGCTGTAAAAAATCTGAAGCTTTTTCTGACTATGCTACTTTATTATAAGAGCTGCTGCTGCCATCCATCCGGTTTGCTGTAGCATGTTGGTCCACCCTTGTGCACCTTCATAGCCAATGTTTGCTATTTGTCCATTTACAACATTTTTACCACAGGAATCCACAAACAGTTCCCAAACTTCACTGTTTCAGAAATACTGCCACTCTGATATTGAGAGACATTGGAAAAAGGGGGGGTGACCTATGAGTAATTGTTTGAATGAATTAATATCAGATACATTGTAGGCACTTTTTAAAAATCAGAATCCCAACTTTTTTCCAGCTTGCTCTAATCTGTCCCAACACCCCCCCCCCCCCCCCCCACATCTCTTTCTCTCCTAAATGCTTCACCCATTCTCTCCTTCTCCTTTAGCTAGTTGGATAGCTTTTATGTAGTTACTGTACCTACCCTTTAAAAGTAAAATGTATGACTTATCATTGGTTGCTGAGAGTCCAAAATACCAAGCAGGCTCATAAACATTTCCAAAAGCTTCTAAAAATTAGCTGAAGCCAAAGTACTTCTAAAAAAATCAGTCCAGCTGTCTATTGGATATTTCAATTGGAGATCAACCTTTCACTGATAACATTAGCTTAGGGAATTTTCTGTAGCATGGACACCACTGACCAACATAACCAAGTTTATCAATCGAGATCAACACAATCCACCTGCAATCATCAGCAAAATTATGTTCTATGCCTAGTCTGACAGATTCCTAAAGGAGGTCTTTTTCTTTAAAGCATTGCCACAGGTCAAGTAAAAACAACAGACAAATTCCCTAGCGAACAAAAAATGTCTGGGAAGGTATAACTTTAAGCACATGTAATGAGAAATATAGAGTCATAAGTACCACAACAAATTACTATTCACAGCAAATATTCTTTATCTCTGAAATTTTTTTTTTAATACTCTTTATTTAAAGATTTTGCAGTTTTATACACACATACATTGAGGTATACAATGCAGAACACTACGGGGTAAAGGGACAAGGGTAGGGGAAAACGGGCTCATGGTTTGCCAAGGCACGAGTGACATAGAACATCATCAACAGCAGTGGTCAGACTCTGATGGCAGTGTCCGCCACGCATGACCAAGTTGCTGACCCGAGTGGGGGGTGGGGGTGAACCTTAGGGGGAGAGAGCGGATTGGGAAAAGAAGGGGGGGTGGTAGGGGAAAGGTATATGGTGTGTGGGTCGCTACACCCGGACTGACATCCGCTTCCGCGCATCCACAGGTGGCATCACCTCAGGAGCACCAATTTCCACCCGAGCCAAAGGGAACAAGAGGGGCGAGAGGCACGGTGCGGCTCCACTACTCAAACAAGCTCTTAAACTCAGCCGACTCCTCATACATTAGCCAGGGCAGCCAGGTGGTTCTGAACTGCTCATCCCTATCATGCAATGATAGTGTAAGGTCCTCCATTTCCTTGACGCTCATGACCTCCCTTGCCCAGTCCCCTACAGATGGAGCTCTTCTTTGTTTCCAGAACCTATATTTTTCTGTACATGAAAACAGTTTGCCAGTTACAATTGGATAAAATACCTAGTCATTTTTTCACGGATTTTAGGCAGTTATGTATATTATACATTATATATTATGTATTGGCTTCCAGATCTTCAAACAAGCTAGCCGTTTCAATTTAACAGAAATACTCTGAGCGAATGAAGCACATCGGAGAGGTAATATTCTTCTAAATACACATTTGGTTATTGTTGATCCTTTGTTTTGATATCTTCTAGATTATTCTGACAGAAAAAGAATCGTAAGGCATATTTATTTTAAATGTCTTAAAATAAGAGAAACCCCCAAAAAACTGTTTCTAAAGCTTTATGAAATCTAATGACTTTATAAAAAAAAGCAATAGTGATATAAACATCCAATAAAGGTTCTACATTGTATTTATGCTACAAACACTGTACAGGCATATAATAACACATAAACACTAACCATGGATGATGCATGTGCTGTCTTTGTATAACTTGTGTAACATTGTAAAGAGCAGCATGCTTTGTGGTAGAATTAAGGTAGGAATGTCGAAGGGCACCACATCCCGGAAGAGATGCTCTTCCCTGGGACTACACCATAGGAATAATTTCTATAGCATTAGCTACTGTTTTTTCTTTTCTTTTTTTTTTGCGTCATCAGGGAAGTGAAGGACGGCAGTGGTTTCCGCTTCTCTGGGAATAGGCTTTACCTGCTGCTCCGGTGATCTAGGTTTTCATACCTCCCAATTCATCTGGCACATGGACTCCTGGGCCATGGGGAGGTGAGGAGCACAACTCTAGATCCCCCTGCAGACAGTTATCTCTCTCGCCAATGGCTGATTCCTTTAAAGTGGTCCTAGCAGAATACTGGGTACACCGACGGGAGTCTGATGCTCCAGCTACTCATGTTAGAACTAAATTAAAAAAAGACTATGCTCTGCATAGTCATGAATAATAGGCGTGGCCTGCTGTTCTTGTTCAGCTTATGCATTATAAATGCTTTCTGCTTTAGAATTGGTGCTCTTTGTCTTTATTTAGGAAAACTACATTGGAAGGTTTTTTTTATGCAGGGTGTATAAGCAACCCCCCTCTGTCCTTTCAGCAAGATTATGCTTCTTTTTACTGAAATTATTACTAAAACGTATTATTATTTAATACTGCAAAGAAAATAATTATGTGGGCTGTACTCTGTCCCCATTTGGGAGATCTATTCACTAAGGTTTTATATTAGGTCAGAGCAGTTAGAGCAATTAGAGCATTACAAGATGGTTTAAGCCTAACTCTAATCTTTTAAGGTTTGTCTATTGTAATTGCCCTGCTCATCTATACCTCCCAGTCTGCTAATGAATTGCATTCATTATTTATATTGGTAATTCTGGGCCAGGACAAACATTTCACACAATATGGTTGATCAGGAGCGGATTAAAGGTAAGGTGCAAGGGGCTTGTGCCTCTGGGTCTCCACCATTTGCCCTGCAAAAGGTCCTCCACCAACTTTGGGGGTATGGTTGAGGTACCAGGACTTTGTGATGCCGCGGCGAGTCTTTTGCCCCCCCACCAGGTCTAGAGATCTGGCACTTTGAATGCACCACCCCAACACTCACAAGCAATGGTACTGGGAATTTGCAGTGCCACCGCTTGTCCGGTTGGCCCCAATCTACATGCCCTTTTAGGAGTGTATACCTGAGTTTCCCCCTTTTCAACGACACCTCCAGTGGGTCATTAGCGACCTTAGGTCCAGAGATCTAGCACTTGGAAATATACCATGCCAGCAAGCAACACTACCAGGAATTTGCTGTACCACCAATTGGTGCAGTCAGCCCCGATCCACATTCCCTTCCATGGGTGTATACCTGAGGTTCTCCCCTTTCCAGGGAGAAAGTACTATTTTGAGCGATACATTTGAGGTGTCACTGGAAAGAGGAGGTTGATGCAAGGGCATGTTGATCTAATTGGCGGCACATTAATGTCCCGGTACTGTTGCTCGCCAGAGTTGGGGGTCTAAAAGTCAGTGGGGCTTGTTCGGCAGCTGAAGATCTCAGCTACATTCCCTGTAATGTTTGGCTTCATTGCCCAGTGTGTGGTGCATTGATCCCAGGGTGACCCGCTTTAGAGCCCTGGTTCTCCGGACTTAGGGGGCTAGTAACCAACTGGAGGTGCAAAGGACAGTGCAGAGAGGTGGTGTGGACTGGAGTGGACAGGGACAAGTGGTGGATAGCACCAAGGACAGCACACAACAGGATTCTCTAGCTTAGATCAGCAGTGATGCCAGTCACTTACCTACCTATTTACCTACTCACCTACCTACCTACTAACCTATCCACTAATTTACTCACGTACCCACTCACCTCCCTACCTACCTATCTGCCTGCTGATCAACCTACCTTCCTATCCAGCTGTCTACTGCCCACCTACCTATATACCGGCCCACTCACCTCTCTACCCAGGACCCAGAGCACCACCTGGCAGCCCTAGTACAAGAGGGCAAAATCGTCAGACCCTAGAGCAGAGGTGGCAGTCGCCCACCCACCTACCTGCCTTCCTACTTGCCCACCTCACTACCTGCCCTTACACCAAACTTACATATATGTCTGCCTGCTCACCCACCTACCTTCTTAACATAACCCACCTACCTAGGAGATACACGGAGGTTGTCTCAGACATATAGGACTCAGTAGAGTGGTTATAAATAGCACAGCTTATCCACTCATAGTAAAAATTGGCTTGCATTTTATTTCTTAGTGACATTGGTTATGTATCTGCATGCATTGGACTAACAGCACACAACGTTGTGATCATTAGATTGATTGGAGCAAGGAACAATGATTGGTTTTGGTAGAGCATGTTGTGAAGTAGGGGGGGTGTTTCTACATACATGCAAAGCCCTAGCATGCCCCCTTTGTCGCAGTGAGTGGGCATGACAGCATCACTGTGACATGTGATGAGGGGGTGGCCTGTTTATAACAGAGGTTTCCTGGAGATGATAAGGCCAGGATGGCACACGAGACTGGATCTGACATGCTGTTTAGTGTGCAGGCAAAGGCAAGCATATTTTTTGTTATGTTAGTTGGCTGGACTATTACTGTAAATAGGATATCCAGTGTCTTCATTACCCCCCTCTTAGCTGCAGAGATGGGGGGGGGTTATAACCCCCCCCCACTGTACATGCACCTGTCCATCCATGTTGGGATGCTGCACACAGAGTGGGGAATGCCTGTGCATCCTCTTAAAGATGGCTGTGCCCATGGCCTGCAATTCAGGAACGGCTGCATCCCGGCTGTTTTTTTTTTTTGGTTACTCTCCGTCCTGCCTCAGTGCCAGGGGAAGGAAGCCAGGATGGGAGGTTATGAAGTGATTGGGCATTGGCTTTAATGGAAAAAATACTGCATCAGGGGCCTCCACTAGATTTTCTGCTCAGGGGCCTCCATCACACTTGATTCATGGCTGTGAGTCAAAAACGTAAAAAACTGTGGAAAAGTACGCATCATCACACCCTTCATGGCAGCATGCCCAGGAATGACGCTCATGCACAAAATGGCATGCGCAAAGTGCATGTTCAAGTTTCCGACTTATGTGCAAACATGCACATTTTGCATGAAATTTATGGGGAAATGGCCAAGCTCCGTGCACATTGGGCAGGCTAAGGCAGTCACTGGTCCCTGGCCCCCATATTTCTCCCCTATCTTTACTGTTTAGCAGTAGCAAATTTTTCTCTTCAGCTCTCGTGTTTGAGTCGACTCTCTATTCTCCAATTTGGTTGTTTTCTCTTTGTTTTTATGTGTAGTGTTTCATTTGGAGACATTTTGTTTCCATTTGACATACAGTGTTGTGTTTCCCAATGTTTGGTCCAAGATAATCTCTAAACCCCTCCCCCACTGCCTTTTTTGTTTAGTGGCTTAGTGCTTAATAATTGAGCTATTAACATATTGTTCCTCTTATGGACAAATGTCCATATTTTTGTTTTTTTTTCTCTGCACTGCTGCCGTATTCCGGTCACCTCTAGCCACACACACACCCCCACCTGGCCTTTCTGAATGTGCGGTTCGGGCACACGACGGCTAGAAGGTGAGCTAGTGATGCAGCTGGCGGCGCACTCGGCTCCCTTCAGCGCCACTTGGCTGCTTAGCCAAAGGAAGCAGAGTGAAAGCTAGTGCGCTTATTGGATGAGCAGGATGCTCAGCCAATCAGCACGCTTATTCTCGCCTAAATCTGTGCTGTGCGAGCATCAGAAATGCGAGGGAATAATGTGACCTGGGGGGATACACACAGCGGGGCATCTCAATTCAGGATGCCTCCACTGAGAGGAACAACACACCAAAAAATAAAAAATCGGTGTGTTGTTACTCTTTAAAACAATATTATATTTGTCAACTTTTCTAACTATTTACCAAATTATTTTTTTACAAAAGAATGAAAATAGGTAAAAATATTGAAAATTCAATTGCAGGTGACACTTTCATTCATAATAAGCCGGCTATTGCTGGCATGTGTTTAATGAATGAAATAAGCATGTCAGTTAGTGAAGTACTTTCCTTCTGCTTTTTGCTGGAGGAAAATGGCACATGATGTAAACACATTTGCACACACTTCTCACCCTCGCAAAACAAACCATAAATATGCGCAAATCTTACTCCATGCGCAAATTTACATGCAAAAATAGGCACACAAAAAAGTCTCATGAATTGGGAGGAAGGGGAAAAACGCAAGTAGACAATCAATCTTAATGTGTTTTTTTTCTCAGGAAATTCTTGATCCAGTCACAGATTTTTGAGATTACCTTGATGTACATAGATCATCTTTTCATAGAGGATTTTGGTAACTGTGGTAATCGGCGAATAACATCCCAGTGTTATAATTTGTCCCTGTGAATCACTGAATTAACTGAATCCTCATCATATTTCCCTAGAGGAAAACTGGAGAGGGTTCCAATGCTTCTGACTGATCTCATACCATCAGGCTCTGCTTCTGACTGATCTACAGTATACCATTAGGCTCTGGCACCTAAAACAGCCTATTCACCTCTGATTTGTTAACCACAAGCTTAATCCTCACCATGCTGGTAAAGCCCTCAGTGGAATGGAAGGTGCTTGCTTTCAGACTCATTAATATTGGTGAGAGGTAAAAAAGTTAAGGAGACATAGGTCAGACAGCATTCTAATACATACCACGGCAACTCACACCAGTCACCATCACTTCATGCTAAAAGAGAAAAGGTCCATCGAAAATTGCAAAAAAGGTTTTTCCCCAACTAAAAGCATGGGACTCCTAATGTGTGCCTGACACCATTATATTGGAATTGGCTGCAATGGTAGAAAAAGCGGTCCAAGTATTTCAATTAGCGAAGCATATATTTTTTCACTGAAAGAAAAGTAAATGAACACTTTTAAAATTAAAGGAATGTCACTGAGGTACAAAGGCATCAGCAGTATTTTTGGTCTGGAAACCTGGAGACCTATTAAGGGAATACATGAGTCAATTGAGCGGTGGCTTTGGCCCACCCATAACTAAATTTCATATTTAGAACTTTTCTGACAGTCTCCATGTGTTTTAAATGCATTTAATGATTCAAATAATATACCCAGATTTTTATAATGCATATCTGTGCTGACAGAATAGTGTGTCAGTCTATTTCCAATTTTCTGCATTTTTCATCTGTTCTCATTCAGTCACTGGCACGGTGTCTAAGGAAATTCATGAAAAGACAATGAAAAACACATTCAAAAACACTGCTTATGGAATACATTTTCATAAATTTGTCACAATTCTGCTTTTCCTCTCCGTGCGGGTGCGTGCTGCTCGGGAACTCCTGCTTTGCCATTCTGGGTGGGGAGTAGTGTACGCGCTCAGCTGGTCCAGCATTGACCTGCCAGCGGCTGTGCTTGGTGGCTTATGTGCAGTGACAGTTCTGCACACAACGATCACTGTAGTGTTGTTGACTGTGGGTTTTCTGCTCTAGACTCTCCGTCCTGCCCTGTAGTGGCTTCAGCTGAGGGTTTGTAAAAACAAAAAGGCTTGCCCAGGCACAGGGGGCCCCTACCGCCGCCGATAGCTTTGTTGCTGGCCCTTGTGGCCCGTCAGACCAGCGTCTGAAAAGCCTTCTGGACCAGACCATAACCCAAAGGTTGGTGAAGGCCCCCTTTGCAGAGCAAGTGGTGGAGGCCCCGGGGCTTGAACCCTTGCGGCCCCTCATAATTCTGCCCTGACTACATCAAAATAAGGATGCTGGAGTTGCTGGTGCTGGAAGAAGCAAAAGAAAAACTGTTAAATCAAAGAATAGCAATTTACACCAGATTTATGATCAAATGGAACAAGCCAATAGTTAAAGCGGACCAAAACCCCCAAAAACAACTCAATCTTTTTTTTGCTCCCCCACGCCAGGTACATTATTTTTGGATGTTTCCTGCCTTCAATGCTGCTTGGTATTTCTGTTATAGTGGTTTTAATTTTTCCCCAGGTATGCCATGCATGCCATATGCATGGTTTGGGATATTATTCTAGATGTAGAACCACTGCTTTAGACTAAGATGCTATGAAATGTTCACTATTTATACAAAACAGGCAATGCACACAAGACCATTTTCAAGTTCAAAATGCATGTTTTTTTAAGTATTAATGTTTATAAATGAGGAAAACATAGCATCAGGTTTGCATTAAAGGTACATCAAATACTGTATGGTATAACATAACATTTTGAATTTACATTATTTCAATAGCCTTTTGTTTTAGCAGGGCTTTTTTATAATGTATACTTTTATTACATGTCATCCATGTTATATGACACTCACTTATTGGCTGCAACTCTATAAAGGTGAAATGCTGTGCACATGGGTGAAAGAAGAATTGCACAACCGACATCCTGGTATCCTATTCTGGCAATTGATGGCTTTTCAGGAGACAAAGGAATCTGCCATGTGGATCTGGTGGCTTTCAATAACGGCTTTCATGTACTGCTGCTTACTTCATAATAGAAGAGATTTCGTGTCTGTGGGGAGACTAATCATAATTGGTCATAAGACTTTTCAGCAGGCTGAACTAATGGAATGTATTTATAACTCTCACAAGCTGCTTGTTTGCTTACCAACTCATTACTGCCCTTCTCTTTTATGCTCCTTGGAAAAAAAACACATCAACTGACAAACTAGCTTTCTATTAACTTTTAATAGATCCTTTCTAATAGAACCACACTTTAACCACTCTATCGAAAGTGACCTCGCTAAACTGCCTAATGATGTCCTGCGTGCAAAATACTAAGGCCGCTTTTTCATTCTCTATTAATACAGTATTTTTTAATCTGCTTACTCTCACATATTGACCAGATTGCCCTTCGGGTTTCTTCTCTCTAGGTATGATTTTTTTTTATTTCTTTAGTGCAATTGTGGTCATTCACATAATGTTCTGATCTCTGTCCATGCCATAAAGCACCTTACTTTTTACAATCTATGGCCTTGATTCAATAAAGGTAGAGACAAATTCTCATGGTAGTAAAAAATTCAATTCATGAGAAAAAAGCCTGAGAATGTCACTGTTACTGAATCACTAGATAAAAAGACAATGAAAGTCAATGGCAGCTTTTACTACAGTGTAGAAAGGAGTAAACTGTTCTATACTTTTCTTAGGAGTAAAAAAAGTGCCATTAGCTGGTGATTCAGCAACAGTGAGATTCTCAGGCTTTTTTCTCATGAATTGAATCTTTTACTACCATGAGAATTTTATTCTACCTTTATTGAATCGAGGCCTAGAGGTTTAGATGCCACCATCAGGGCAGAACATACACCACTCATGTACTGGGCATGGCACTGGATGGGCATCCTGCCGCCTGCCAATGACACTGCCGCCGCTTACTATTACCCTTTCACTCCCCAATTTCTCCCAATTCCATGCCCAGGGCCTGGCACAAAGTAGCAGCACCAGTGGATGGATGAAAGGACTTTCAGGAGCCTGAATTGGAACAGCGAGAAGCAGATGTGGCTATAAGGTAAAGATCAGCATATATTTTTGTATTTTGTCAGTGGCATTGTTATTATCTTCATGGGACTCCCTGACTTGGACAGTTCTAAGAGTCATAGCATCTTCAGTTTGGGGTCCTATGTTAGATTGTATTGGGGGAGTAGTCGTCATGCAGGCACACTATAGGATCCCCCACAACCTTATATGTGATGACTGGGCCTCATACTTGAGCAGCATGACCCAAATGTGGTTACCATGGAGCCCAGTTATCATTATTATAGAGTACCACACACTATTGGTTGTGTAGTCTATATATGTAACTATATATGTGATGCTTTCATCCAGCCCTGGACTATTTACCTGGAGTACCTAGGACCGGGTGAAGGGGGTTTATGACAGCATTCAAATATATCAATTAAAAAATATATCAATTTATAATAAGTCTTGTATTTATAAGAATCAACATGCCCTTGCTGGTGGCAAGCCCAGACATTGTGGTTGTATGGAATTCAAAGATTTCAGATGGAGAGATATAGGCATATATAGAACACATGGGCCTAAGGGGTTAACACTAAGGCATGTATGGAGTGGGTTCTGTATGCTTGGGCTTTGAGTGCCTCATGGTTAGCGATGTAGGGTAGAAATTCTGACAGTCTCTAGGACACTAGCAGGTCACACACTTCTCAGGAGACTTCTCAGGAGACAGTCTCTTAAACAGTGGCACTCCCTTTATTGTAACGTCCACTTCAGCAGTAATCACAAGGCACTTATAATCCACTATTGTAATCCACAGCATAGATCACATTTTACCACTTCCAAAGCACATATATCTGTTTCCCTTTTAGAAATAAGGTATCGGGATAGATATTGCTGTCCCTCAGTGGTCCCTAAGCTTCCACCACAAGTTCCTGGACCAAAAGGCTTGCTACTCTTTATACTGTAGTAAGGCTCATAGATTGTCTGGATTTCTCTGGTGTCTGCTGATGTCTCCCTCCTGCTCCTTATGCCAGTTCTCAGTTTAAAACAATGCTTTATGCTTCGTTATGTATTAGTATGCATGGCAATAAAACACTGACTGATCCAAATGTAAAGACTCCCCCGGAGCATATGCCCAGAGGATTAAGGTTTCCTAAACAAACCAGTAGCCCCAAGCGTATCAGTGAAATATAATTTGTTTATTAATGTTTGCCAAACACATATGCACGCTACAAAAGATAATGCACACTAGTCAAGAGATGGTGTGCTCCAAGGGGAGTGACAAGTCCCAACAGTTCACTGGGGGGACAGACGTATCCCCACTCAGACAAATCAATATACTACTCTATATATATGGTGGAGCACCTTCCCACACAATTTAGAAAAATATAAATCAATTTATTTGCAAAAGTCAGGAGGCAATAATATCAACAACATAAACACAAAGGATACTTTAAAACCAAAGAATCACAAAGCGGGGAACAAGGGGGATAAACATACAATACAATACTCAGCAACCTCTGAACAATAAATGGTCATTATTCATTAGGGTCCAGGAGCAGCAAAAATAATCCTATATAGCTATAAAAAATATACATGGTCTGACCCTATATATTTGTTATAGCTATATAGGATTATTTTTGCCGTGTGTTTATGTTATTGCCTCCTGACTTCTGCAAATAAATTGATTTATATTTTCTAAACTGTGTAGTAAGGGTAGTATATATAGGGTAGTATAAATTTGTCTGAGTGGGATTACGTCCGTCCCCCCAGTAAAGTTGTATTAGATGTGCCAAACACATATACACAAATAGCAATCACATAAAGCAAGATAAAAACAAGCCCCCCCCCCCCCCAAAAAAAAATAAAATAAAATAAAACTCAGTGCAAACACTAATATTGACATAGAAAGCATGCCCTTAATAAAATAAGGATATACACATATGTGCAAAATTAACACTTCACAATAACATACACAAAAAACAAAGAAATCATATCATGTATGGTATCACATCATGTCTGTGCACAAGTGCATAAGTACATAGCTCCTGTACATATTTTGTGGCCCCCTTCCTGCTGCATCTTATGAAATTAAGTATTTAGTCCTTATTTGTTTTTATATTTTTCTAACACTTGTGGATTGATTTGTCTTTTTCTTTTGACACTATGCATTATGCTTACACATGATATGATACTATCCATTTAGGTTTTTTTCCTGTGTATGTTATTGTGAAATGTTAATTATGCAAGTTGTTGTCTTTTGGGTGTCCTTCCAGTATTGTATATTGTGGGTGCCATTAACGTTGTGGTTTCTATAAAATGCCGGATGAGGGTCCACACATGTGCATTGGGGAGAACAGAAAGGTGATGCGGTGGGGGGGGGGGGGGGGGTCATCGGACTGTGGTTCTAACAAAAGTCATAAAAGTAGAGTTTTAAAGAATTCAAAGAGGACATAACTGCCATACAGTTAAAGTCACTGTCCAGTCACACTCAAAAGTATTTCCATTGTGTGTGCCTACACATGACAATGTTCTGATTTTTATTGCCAGAGTATCGATAAAGTTTCACCTGATGGTATGCTGTTCTCTGTGATGGGAGTGGCACTCCTGAGTGACACAAGCATTCTGTGTGCTTTGCAATAGAGTGAGCTGGGGCTCCATTCTAGCCCACCACTAGGGAGGGGATGTCAACCTGGCACAAACCTTGGGCTTAAATTAGTGGTCAGGATCAGGGGGGATGCGCTTGAGACTGAGAACCAGAGCAAAGAGACAGAGTGGGACTGACATTACATCGGGTAAGCTGTCAGGGAATTGTATTTAAAGCTTGACTGGTCAATCCCTATTATCAAGGCTTAACATTTGTATACCTATACAACATTTCAGCTTGTCAAAGTTGTTTGGCATATCGTCACAAATTTATTCAGAAGAAAGCCATCATAGATGGTTGTATTAGATAACGTGAACCCTGATTCATAACCTCACCATGAATGCTCGGTTTTGTGCGGAAGAGATCTCGGAAACCTGAACTTTGCGAATGCTTGTATTATTCACAACCGTGTTCCAGGAATTTTTCGGCCATGCATACGCGACTGTAATTATTTGGTATAAGCATATGGTTTAGCTGAGCATTTACGGTTTTGACTGTCAAACTTGTCTCGTAACCAAGTTTGTACCTGTTTTTTGTAAGTTTTGTAAGTTGCATTATTAAAGGCCACCACGCTGCATATACATGTTTAAAACCTATGTGTTTATTCTAATTTTTTATGTGTGTGTGTGTGTGTGTGTGTGTGTTTATGTATAATACCTGATCATTAAAATATAAAATAGATAACATCTTTAATATATAAAATTTCTGTGGGACCAACACCTGTAAATACAAAAGAAAGGCATGAAAATGATCCTGATGTTACCAGTCTGTGCATGTGGTTTTTGGGTTCTGCTTGTGTACTAGTCTGCTTGACTGGGTTTACATACACCTGAGTCTGCCGACAGGGCCGTTCCGGGTGGCCCCATCGCTGCATATTCCCCCTTGAAGGATTCTGTAGCAAAAGAGAGGCACAAGACACCAGCACTTAGCATATATGTCATTTTGGCACCCTGTCCCACAACCTGGGTGTTTGTGGACTATTGGCCTATCTGACTGCTTCTGGACTGTGGGCATCACCTCCTCTTTAGCGGGTTCCAGGGCTGGTGGTGAGGAGACACTCTGAATGTCAAATGCGTTGTAGGATCAGATCTTGGTGAGTGGCAAGCTGGTGGTTGGCTTCTGAGTAAGTGTGTTTATTCTTGTATTTGATCTGAGTGTATATAGTTAGCATTGCATTTGCACAGTTTTTTGCATTTTGAATGAGTGCCTCCTTTCTTGTTGTGTTGCTATTTTGTTGTAGTAGCCCACTAGTGCCTTATGTTTAGCTTTATTTTGCAATGATTTCTACTACATTTTTGACTTCTTACAGCTGTGTGTCCCATTTTCCACCAGGTTCCACTCATAAGTTGGTCTATGCTATTTGAGTGTTTTGGTCCCTTTTTGTTGTTTTTTTCTGTCCTTTTAGGTGATTCTGGTTATCCCCAGCTCCCCTGGCTCCTGACGCCCTTTCGAGGCCCCAGACAGCTGGCTAAAAGACCTATAAAAAAAAACCCTCAAAAATAAAAACAAAGTGTGGGTTCCCCCCTACCCAGCATAACCAGGCTGTAGAACAGCTATGCAGGGCTTGTAGGACAGAATACAAGCCTGCATAGCCTTCATGGCCCCGGGCACTTCTGCTCCCCCGGACTTTGGGGAGGCAGGTAATTGGGGGGGGGGGGGGGGTGACAGGAGTTAACTGCAGCCAGACCCAGAGCCTTGTGAACTGATTGGGGTCTCACGGATCCCTTATCAGTTCACAAATTGTAAAAAAGCTATTATTGCTCAGCAGCCCATCAACAAGCTTTTCCTTGTTCGGGACGAAATTGAACTTGAACGTGTACTTCTGGCTGAAGTGCGTGTTCGGGTTTGGTAACTTTATGGTTCAGGTTTGCCCAACACTAGTCTCCAAGCACAGGACAGCCAAAACAGTTCAGGCTTGAGGAATCACAGTTTGTTACTAGTGCTTGTCGTCCTCACTCTTAGTATAGGTAACCGTCTTTCTGTAGCTCCGGCCATACCCATTTAAAAGCCGAAATGACAACCAGGGACCAGATCACAGGGCTCAGGTATAGGTAAGCTACATAGGTAAGCTGGATTGATGGGCTGCTTAGCATCCGTGCATAGATTTGGGAACGCAAACTCACAAAGTTCAATTTATTACTAATTTAATATGATTGTAAACAGATGCATGAATGTCCAGTTGAAAATTTTGACATTGGAATTACAATTACACATGCTTTGAAGGGGTCACTGTGAATTAGCCAGTATCTGTTTTGGGGTCCACATTTTATCAGCTATAAAAGTCATTTTACTGATTTTCTATTCTTTTAGTGCCACTGAACAATAGCATGCTGTCAACAGATGTCTGAGTACAATGCCAAACTGACAGCTAATCTCTCAGTACAATGGCACTGTGACAATTGAAGTCACAGAAAAATGTCATACTGACAATGGAGTTCTGGTGAAGAGCAGTGCTAAATGACTTCTTTTATTAAGCTTTATTTACAGCTTTTAAATTCCCAGTACTTAATGATTAGTCTATGAAGCTTTTATTTTTTTTTCTTAATTTAAAATATATTTGTATCATAAATATCTAACTATGCCAGTGTTAAGCAAAACAGCTAAATATTCTTCTTATTTTGCTATTATCATTTTCAATATTTGTTAATTGATTCTTCTTCAAAAGTTAAAAATTCGTGCCTGTGGCTCATTTAAGGATATGTCTCTGTTCCTTAGACAAAAGAGAGAGCTCAAAAGTAACATCATATACCAGCCATGATTGCCAGCAGGGACCAGCAGAAACTAATGGATTTGAGTGAAATGAGGAGCTTTGGTTGTCAGGAGGATGATATAAGCCTTAACTTTTTAACATCCTAAGGTAACCATAGACATTGGCAGATCCAACAACATCTAAAGTTTGCCTGTTGGACTTGGGAATTTTTTGTTTAAAAGAAATATTTAAAAGTGGAACTCAAGGAAACAGATTAATTTAACAATAAAAATAATGTCACTTAGGTGGTTTACCCACTAAGCTATATGGAATTCCCTCTAGCTATTGCTGTAATGAATTCTGCTGTGTCAAACCAAAGCCAAAACCACACACCCCATCTGGCTGCATGTCTAATATTTTTAACTGTCGCAGCTAAAAGTGTGGTCCCTGCCATCCTGTTAAGTGGACTATGATGGAGCATACCACACTTATGCCTGCTATCTCCTTTATGTAAGCAAGCTTTCCCCGGCGGACTACACATTAGAAGGAGAGCATGTCATACAACATGGGAACCCAGCAGTATAGCATGTACATTTCTAGCAAATGACAGCTCTGCTGTCTATTAACCCCTCCAATACAAATACAGTGGAAATGAACATTTACGTGCCTGTGTCAATTTACTATTTTTATTGTTGTCATTATCATTTTAAAGGCAGGAAGAAATCATTTACATAGTTTCCTTGAATTCTACATGCACCTCACATGTTCCAAAACTCTGCTAATCTACTGAGGCATTGAGTCTATTGCAGAGCCAGCATGATGAAATGACTCTACCTTTGTTTCCAGTTTCAGTAAGGTAGATAGGGTTTTGAATTAAATGTACTGTACATTCTTGTTTTAATGTCTATAATTAACAATGCTATTTGGACTTGGGGTTTGGTTTAATCATATCGAAACTGTGGCAAAATTCAGGTCAAATTCAGGCATTCCTTTAAAAAGAACCACTGTGGGGTCCATCCAGTGCTCAAAGGCTGAATGGTGGGCCTCCTCCTGGAATGTGCTGAAGCCTGGCAAGCTAGATATGAAGCAACATGGCCAAATGAGGGTAGCAAGGAGTCACAAGGAAGACAAATGAACAGATTGAGCTAAATCACTAAAGAAATCTTTATTTTTACAGAAGGTTTTTCCTGAACTGTAAAGGGTTCCTATAGACCAGTTCAATAGACCAACTCTGGACCCTGGGCTGGTAGCTTCAAAAGGAAGTCCTTGTGTTTTAACAGTTTTTTAACAATCAACCCTAACAGGGCTGCCATTGTTTTTTGTTTTTTTTGGGGACCCCCATACAACCGAAATACCTGAAGGTCTATAGGCCTTAGGGTTGCAAAGAAGGGCTAAATGTTAAATGTGAGGGGCAGAAAATGGCTGTGGGTCAGAGGAAGGAGACTGGGAAAAGCTGTAGACCTGAGCTAGGTTCAAAGGGGCAGATAACAGCTGTGGGTCTGATGGTGGTACAGAAGGGCTTTGGGTCATAGGAGGGGAGTAGAAATGGGCTGTGAGTCTGAGGGTGGCACGGAAGGTCTGCAGGTCAAAGGACATGGGCAGATGAATGTTATGGGTCAGTGGAGGGAAGTAGAGAATAGCGACTGAGAAAGAAACAGAGGGGCAGAGACAAGTTTTGGGTCTGGGGGTGGCACGGCGAAGCAGAGAATGGCTGTTGGTCTGAGGCTGGTACAGAAGGGCTGCATGTGAAAGGAGAGGGACAGACAAAGGCTGTGGGTCAGAGAAGGAAAACATAGAAAGGCTGTTGGTCAGAGGTTGGAGGCAGAAAAGGCCAGAGGACGGAGGCAGTGGGAGGCAATAAGGCACAGGTGCTCAACTTGCCCCTGACCTGCAGTGGTGAAAGTGGAAGAGGTAAATTAGGTAGTTAAGTATGGGTACAGTAAGCATGGGAGATTGCACCCAGAGTGATATAGGGGGAGTGAATTGGCAAATAGGTGGCTTTGATGCTCACCGTGACTTTGATTATACAACATCATCCCTGGGTGATATTGCAAAATAATTTGGTACGCACTATTATAATATTTGTATGCTTAGCATTGGTGCGAGCTTAAATGGGGTGAGTATTTGGAACATGGTTAAGATGTAGGACTGATGGGGGCAGACTATAAATAAGTGACCCATTTATTCAGAGAGGTAAACCAATCAGCATGTGCATTGCTAGCATTTGGGGATCATTAAATATGAATGTAGGCTTGTGGTGGAAGGATGTACGAGAGGAGTTCGTGGAGACAGTGGGTATCCCAATTCTTGTAAAAATCTTAAATATGTTATTCTATAAGGAAAAAAAATCTGAACATATTCATTTTGGTCCGCCACCAGTTTCCAAATCATTTAAGTGTCCACCCCTGAGCACCCCTGCATTAAGGGGTTGTTGTCTTACTGCATTTTAGATTTTAAAGTTCAGAGAGGCCTGAAGGAGCCTGGCTGAAACTATAATCCCAATGGAGGTGGGTGGCAGGGGAGCAGCGGGAGACGATAATAAGGTTGGGGTGCATGAAAGGCTTTACTCACATTTAACATTTTGATGTGCAACACAGTTCAGTTCCCCTGCTCTGTACCTGTCCTGTCATGTGACAGGGTGGGAGGGGTAAGAGAGCGAGTGAGAGAGTAATGTTGGCTGAAACTGCAAAAGTAGTTACACCTCTACCAAGGCATACCTGTCAACTGTTTCGGATTCACCAGCCACCATCAGCCTGTCAGGGACCTGCTCTAATTGAACAAAAATTGGGACTGTCTTGCCGGATCTGACATGGTTTGGAGGTGTTTGTCTAATAGAGAAAGCCATTAAGTAAAGTTTTTTCATAGTATTGTTGCAGTTAGCCCACTTTCTTTATTATTTTGGGTGTACACGATGGCAGCAAAAAATGAAAGGCTTATACTGAAGCTAACTTGCACTCAACACTGAAATAATTTCACTGGAATCCCTACCAACAACATACAAAAACCATAACAAGCATGGATTTTTTTATAGCAAATGCTATAAAATCAGAACCCCTAACTCTGTAGAATATCTCTGTGATGATAAAAGCCCACTATACAATACTCTGCTCTCAGCAACACACAGACACAGGCAAAGATGCTGTGCAGAGATTTCAAAGGGTCGCAGAGGGAGATCTATAATCTTTACCAGAACTTCCAGAGGGAGTTTGGTTACTGAGAACTTTTCTAGGACTGACAGGCAGAACAAACAATGCCACTCATATCTAGAGTGGGGATTAGTCACTGCTGACCGTAAAGCATAACTCAGCTAATGGCCTTGTGGGATGGTTCATCGTGGCTTCACCTACGTGGAGAAGCACAAATCCCTCAGTACCGCCACAGGCCTCATTCACACATGTGCTTTTATTAAGAATCACGTTGTTCTGAAGCTGCAGAGAATTCTGCTCCTACCCAGCAAGGAGAAAGACAGAAATGTCTGCAATCCTGGACACAAAGTGATTGTTAACATGAGTCAAGCTGAGGCACCACGTGGCTGTGGAAGAAAAAAAAATTCTCACTCTGTCCAACATCACCAGGGATCACACTTGCAAGCAATCACATGAAAAGAAACATTGGTTATTCCTGACAAATGTTGCCTCAACACAAAGCAAATAAAATGCATGATTTGGCACTTTATTTACTTGGGAAGGAAGTATGCTGCGCATTATGTAACCCAGTTTGATTGATCATCTCTTTGCATTCTTTGGGAATGTCTAGGCATTGCACATGTACCAGAAGTTTTGGAGAACGTCAAATTAGGGACAGCTAGGCAACATATTTGTCTCTGGTCTAATTTTTATCATTTGGAAAGGAAGCTTAACAATCTGTCTGGGGCTTTTATAAGTTTGAGCATATCCCAGGGCTATATAGTCTATTTATTTAAATCAGTAAAGTAGATGTATGTTTTCCTAATTTTTTTTTAAGTAATGTGGTTTACTAAGCAAGCAAATGTGTGCAATATTTGCCTTTCAGTTTGAGCCACAATCAACCATATTTTCTACAAGCAGAACCATCTTTAAGCAAAGAATATTGATGTTTTGCTATACTGTATAAATCTACAAAGTCAGCTTGGCTCCCGAATAAATACATTTGCAGGATCCAGATGCACAGGCAGGGAGGTGCGTAGCCTTTTGTTGATGCAGAATGGCAATATTGGCAACATCAGAATTAAATAGATACAAAAGTACTTTTTTTTGAGAAAAGAAATGGCTCTCTGTTTAATTGTGCATCCCAGCATAGCTCTAGACGGGCTGTTTCCCAATAATGCATTCTGGCTGTACCTAGCTGTTCATTGTAGGCCAGCATTTCCACAGGTAATTCAGAGGCTTAATGTCAGGGTACTTCCTCGGCCTTTTGTCTCTGACTGGCCAACGGCCACAACAAAAACAGGTGTCTCCCTGCATGCATTGCCTGTGATAGCATTCTCTGCTAGGCTTTGCTTTTTGTTTAAAGACAGCTTTATCCGTTACCTACCTCAGCTATGTCCATTCATACTCTGCCTGCCACCTCGACCGACCTCTGCTTGTTTGACTACGATTCTGCCTGACCTTCGGGATAACCTGATATCCCTGCTCCCCCTGGCTCTGACTCTTTGGCTATCCTTGACCATCCATCTGCTCAATCCCTGTGCCTTGACACCTGTAGGACTGATACCCCGTGTGTGACCCTGGCTTGTCTGGACTCTCAGTGTGCCCTTGGTTCATCTGTCTTCAACCGTAAGTTGGCATCCTTTGCCCTATATAAGACTGAGGGGCAACTGTGCCCGGTGAGGCATACGCAGTATCCCCGCAAATGGGGGCTTGTCTAAAAGCATAAGCAGTGGCGGAGATTGGAGGTTGCCAATTCACCTATATGCGGGTGTCCCGCTGGGCCTTACAAACTGATATAGAAAAAGGCTGTCATATGCTTTAATTAGGCACAATCAGGCACATATTATGCAACAAATCAGAGTGACAAATAAATATAGACCATTGGAAAAATGGTAAAATGAGAAAAAACTAAAGAAATACGAATGAAGAATAATACAGAAAAAAAAGAGGAAATTAGGGAGAGGGATGAGAAAAATGGGTGAGACATCAAAGGGAAGACAAAAGAAAGTAAATACCACTGCTACCTATTTTCTGCCGAAGCTCAGAGCATGATTAATGCCCTGTCCAAATTAAGGACTGCACAATTGGCCAACCTAGGCCACCAAACTTTGGGCAAAATGTGGCCATGGCATCATTAGAACTTGCTACCCTCTTCTTTTGACATAGAATATTAAAAGGAGCTCTGGAGATTCCAGGATTTGGCAAAGACTTGTTTAGCGGAGGTATGTATAAGGTTCAATACTTTATGCAGGGATTTGTTGTCAGGAAAAGGCTATTTACACAGTTCTTAACATGGGTTTAACTGGTAGACTGTAGTCCAAAATCTCTTTTCCCACTACTGGTAATGCGCCTGAATAAGCTGAGAGATGCATAACCTTGAAAATAGTATAGCCTGTAACTTGGGACACTGTCAAGTCTATCAGGGACCAGATACCAACTGTTCATTAGTTTCACATTTGTTTCAACCAATGGGCTTGGTTAATTAAAAGTCGAAAATCAAATTTTGTATTTTTTTCTTTATAAAAATAGATTTTTACAATTTCAACACACAATTCATCAATCCTAAAGGCTGTGTTTTTTCAATGTCTGCTAATTAAATTTGAGCATGAGAAAATGCACTTAGAAAAACGTAATTATTTTATTTTGTGAGGAATTTGCAAGTGCAAAATATTTCAAGCGATTTTTGTGCTCTAGATTGCCCACTCACATGAATTAAATTGTGTTTCACATGATTTTTTTATCCTGCTTGCAGAAGGAGAGAATGCTGTTTTACAGGAGAAAACTCTATTTGCTACCTTCAACAATGGAGCTGTTCTCTGCTTCCTGTGTGAAGTTTGAGTAGCTGAATGCCGTTATGCCCTGGAGAAGGCATAGAATTTATGTACCTAGACTCTTTAGAAAGTGCATCAATATTGAACACTTACCTAATCGTGCCCTTTATGAACTAAACAAAAAGAAAACAAGGCCGTTAAGCACTGTACCTCTTGGTTGCAGGACCAGGTTGGGACTCTTCGTGTCCCCAAAAAGCATCAAGATAGAAAAGTGGTAGACGGCACATTAAAGTGTTCAAAATGTATTCCAGTTATTTAAAATCAGATCTTATGCATAGCACTGCAGCCAATCAGCCTTCTTCCTTGCCTAGAAACCACAGCCATACACAGTGGGCATGGCTGTGGTTGGCCAGGCGGAAGAGATAACCGGCCATATAAAAGGCAGAGTTGCGTGTCCCAGCGCCATTGCAGCACTGATTTAGGTAGGGAGAGGTTCCAGTGGTCAGTGTTTTAGGGACAGATATGGGTTGATTCAAAGAAACATGTAACAGCTTGGATTTGGCTCACGATCATCCTATTTTTCACGTCCGCTCGTGCGTTCGTATGAACTTGCGAGTGATTCAATAAGCAAATACGTTTCTATCCTAAAATATACGTCCGTTCGTATGGCAGTTCGGGAATCAGACCTATGTCAGTTTCCATCCTGAATTTTCCGTTTCATTTCTCAGGTTGCAACATTGGTTTTGCCCTTTTTCCTTTTTGGTCTGGACGTAAATCCTTCTGATCTTGCGGCCGCGCACTACAAACTTAGCTCATTAAAGTGCATTCTAAATATTTGGTCTTATTTTTCTTTATTTCATTCATTTTGTAGAAACCAACCATTAATGAATGCATTTGCATAATAAAATCTTAATTTGTTTAATTTTTAGTTAACTTGCATTTTTTACTTGTGGATTTAATTTTAATATTTTGGCTTCAAATGGTACAACTTAAATTTTTGGTGTGTGGTTAGCCACACCCTCTACATACAGATTGCTCTCAAATATTAAAAAACACCCAGCAACTTCTGCATGTTATGAGTCTAGAAACAGCCAAGATGGCGGCTCAGGTATTATCGGGCAGCCTGCAAACAGAAAGGGCCTTGTGACTGTCCGTGCCCCCAGCTCTGGGGGCAAAATACAGCAGTAACCCACATCCTGCACTTTATCCCGCTCTCCTCAGTAAGTGTGATGCATCTGACCAAAGATGTGCTTAACTAATTAAACAAAGCAAAGGTAAACAACTAAAACAATAAATGCAATCTAAAAATATTATTCTAGTACATCAATTTAACAATAAATAACAAAGGACATAAGTTTCTTTAATTAACGCAAATATATTGCAAAATAAAGGTTTACATGCAAAGGACTAATTAAGGTCCACATTAAAATGCTTTTATAAGGCATACATGGAAATGTATTAAATCAGGCATGCATTGCCATACAATTAATGGCCTCGGCCATGCTGATACATGCAGTTCATTGGAGCACAAGACGCCCAGACTCCTCCACATAGCCAAAAAACCTGTTCACGAACAGCAATCCGGCTGCTAAAAGGTGTCGGCTGTGGCTTTCTTTTAAAACGCGTTTACAGGTTTCTCTGAATCACACCTAAACACATCCAATTATCCTAAGTTTTACGTTTTCATCGTAAGTTTTAGGATTTGATCCTAAGTTTTACGTTTTGATCCTAAAATTTACGAACGCACTGCCGCTGATCGTAAGAGCATATACGCATTCGTACGTAGGCTCGTGCGAGTCGGGAATGGCCAAAAAAACAGGAAAAAATGACTAACACCCACCCAAACTTACGATTCTCGATACGAAATCAATTAACTTTTGCTCTTTGAATCGAGGGGATAGACTCTATTGTTAAAAAACTGCCCTTTTCGGGACAAACTATAGTCAGGTATAGCAGCTGGAGTGAGGGCTAGAGTAGGGTACGACTAACTAGTCACTGCTACTGCATTAATACCCCTGGCTTTTCACATATGGGGACTGGGTGCCCCCTTATCCCACATCTTCCTTTAAGCGCTGGAGTGTAGGTGCACCCTTAACACACCTTTTCATTTAAGCACTGGGGCTTGGGTATCCCCTTAGCCCACCTTTTCATTTAAGCACTGGGTTTTATTTGCGGCCTTAACCCGCATCTTTCTTTTAGCACTGGGGTGTATTCCCTTATCCTACAAGAAGCAATAAGCACTGGGGTTTGTGTGTACTGTTATCCCACAACATTCTCTAGGCACTGGGGTGAACCGCACTGTAATACCAAAAGAATGAGCGTGTGGTTACCAACAGTTCAAGGCACTTGTTAATGCTCATCAATAACTATTCTTCAAAGCACCTGTGTGTTAGTGCTCTTTTTGGTTCAGGGCACTTTCAAGGGGCATTTTCCTGCAATGTTTTTTTATTTGTCAATTGGGCCGCTGTAACTGCAGGTGTCTAACAATGCAGAAAGTAGCAAATATAGGACAGGAACGTGGCCGTGGTGCTTCTGCTGCTGGTAATGGAGCTGGTGTTTGTCTGGTCGTTGGTGCTGCAGGGAGAGGACTCCTTAGCTCTTTGCCTGCTACACCTTCCTCTGGTGCAAGCAGGTGCCAGGGTTTGGAACACATTTTTGTAGGCCCCAATACTGCAGGCAGAGTTGTGAGACCAGAACATATTGAGCTAGTCATAGATTACATGGCACGTAGTACTACAGAGGACAAGACACGTCTCATCTGCACGCTGTGCCAACAGTCACTGAAGCAAGGGAAAACTGCTAATTATCTCTGCACCTCATTCATGACCAGCCATCTGCAAACAAAACACAAGCTGCAGTGGCAGAACTACCAGAAAAACCTGCAAACACCCCCCCCCCCAGATTCTCCCCCTGTCCAGCTCCACCTCCCCAACAACAAGGCCACCTGTCTCTCCTCAAAGGGAAAATGTGGGAACCCCACAACCTCCAGTACCAGCAGCACCCCCACCCCCACCACCAAGCTTCTCCACATCATCCCAGGGAAGAGTTTAGCTTTCCATCTATCAAACGACGCGAAAGTGGAAGCTGGGCCCATCTCACCCACGAGCTCTGGCCCTGAATGCGAGGAAATTTCAAAATTGCTGGCTCCCATTCCGCCTGGTGAAGATGGACAGTTTTTAAGAGCTGATGGTAGAAGCTGTTTCACAATACGCCATTATTCAGAAATGCAGGAGCTGCTCCATAAAGTGTGTAGTGTGTCCATACATTTGACCCTGCTGACGTTCACCTGTTTGCATTGCACAAAAATTTCCACCCATTGCCTCATATGTTATTTGCTCACCAAATGAAATACCTTGTTGTACATGCTGTAAAGGGTATGTGAGCATCAGCAGGCAGTAGTGGGGTTCCAGCTCCAAAATGCCTGGGTGAGTTGAAGTGCCACTAGTCACCACCAGTGAGTGGGCCTCCATGAGGGACATCTGCATGGTGCTGCAGTGCTTCCAGTACGCCACCACTATGGTGAGCTCTGATGACTCCATCGTCCACGCTACCATCCTCATCCTCTGACTGCTGGAAAAAGCTCTTCAGGCCATGATGGAGGAAGAGAAAGCAGAGGAAGAGAAGAAATGCCCATTTCCCTGCTGTCAGGGCAGTGCACATGTGGCTCGTAGGCTGGGTTGCTGGGCCAACAGCGGCCAGGTACGCCAATGTCCAGCCAAAGGACAGTTTTGAAGGAATCAGAGGAGGACAAGGGGGAGGAGGGAGAGGAGGAGGACTACTTGGTCTCACAGCAGGGTGGCATCCAGCACAGCTCATGGGTGTCACCGCAGCATGGCTGGAGGAAGGAGCAGGAGGAGGAGACACCTGACTCTGGACAGCTTCTCCTTGACTCATGGCAGCCTAGCTCACATGAGCCTGCATAGTTACCAGTGATTCCAGCACTGGAGCGGGGTCAAAAAATGAGAGCATACAAATGCATGCTGGCAAATGCAAGGGCTCAGTTGTGGCACGAGGAGGAGGAGCAAGTTGCCAATACAGCAGGGGCACCGGCAGCACCTCACAGGTGAGGACGACCATGGCCACAATGTGGAACAACTTATTCCATTATCTACCACCATCAGATACTGTGGCCCCCTAGAACCAGGAGGCAAGCTTCAACTCATGGATGAGTAGCTGTCCACGCAACTCCTGGTACTGAACGATGGGTCCTCCCCGTTCAATTTCTTGGTCTCTAAATTGGATACGTGGCCAGAGCCCCCTCTATGTTTGGAGGTGCTGGCCTATCCTGCAGTAAGTGTCCTATCAGAATGTGTGTTCAGCATAGTATGGTGTCATTACCGACAAGAGAATCTGCCTATCCACACCCAACGTGGACATCCTTACATTCCTTAGATGAACTATGCGTGGATCCTATGGGACTTGGCTCAGTGAGTGAGTTTAAAGTCTTTACTACCTCCTCCGCCTCTTATGCTTAAACCGCCACATCCACCTCCACCCCCCTCGTTTATATATGGCATATATTTATGTCAATATTTATTTATTGATGTATAGATGTATGCGATGTATAGATTTTTGTATATATTTATTTATTGATGTATATTTTTATTTATTGATGTACATATGCATATATTTATGTATATTTTTTATTTATTGATGTATATAAGTATATATTTTGGTAAATATTTTTTTATGTTAATATCAATTTATTTAATACTTAATAATTATTTATTTATTTTTTCTTTATTTGAGTATTTCTTTAATTTTTTTTTAGTTTTCTGTGATTATTTTGAATACTTTCCCTAGCCCATTTTGTACAGGACAATTGCCTTGGTGTTACCCCCAAACCTGACATGCAAAAACAACATTTTATTATTTATTTTTTAATTGATGTATTTAATTTTTGGGGTCTTTATTTTAAGTATTTACCTACCCCATTTTGTGTAGAGCAATGACCCGGGTGTTCTCCTCTATTTTCAGCCCTGTAGCCCTTGCTAGAGGCCATTTTTGGGCCCCAGAGTTTGGGTCCCCTTTCACTTCAATGGGGTTCGGGTCATATTCGGGGACCCGAACCTAAACTTTGCCGGCAAGTTCGGCCGAACATGGCGAACCCAAACTTCAACGGACCCACTCATCACTAGTCCTCATAGTCCTAAAAACTGCAAAGGTGGTTCCGAAATGCGTAAGATCTTTCATCTTGCCTTATCTGATCAGATCCATGTTGTGCTCTGATTTTCTGTCATTTTGTCATGGTGGCCTTATGCTAATTTTAAATAACTAGAATACATTTTGGAAGTTTCAATAATTTTGGCTGTGCTAGGTACCTCTTTCTATCTTGATGTCATCTATGAACTCACACATTGAAATAGATCTGCATTGAATTACCTATCTGCATGCTTATCTGCCTGCTAATGATCCCAGCCACATAAAAAGACTGACTGTAAATAACTCATGGCAATACTCACATTCACCAATAAATGTATCCACAGAGCAAAGTCAAAACTACGAACTGTTAATCTACAAACCGCCCAAATAAGTGGGTCCAATAACAATAGACATTTCGCCTGCAAATTCGAGAGCATTCGAGCAAACTTCATTCAACTGCCTTACTGAATCGTTTCTAAGCTTAAAAAATTCTTACATGCAATCCAATTTTTAAAGCATTATTTTTTTTTCTACCTTTAGTGAATCAAGGCCAATGTCTCTCAAATAGAACTTGTACTTCCCTACTGTTTAACGCCCCTCCAGGACAGCTGGTAGTGGCAATCACTGACCTTTCCTGAACCACAGACACCCTCCCTGGCCTCCCTGTGACTAAGGTTTGCTCCCTCACCCAGCCATTCAGACTGGGTCAGGAGTATGCCATTGACCACATCAAGTCTGTGGACACTCCACTTTCCTTGTATCGATGCTCTGCAAAACTATAACTTTCTGTTGAATTAAGTCAGCCCTGAGCTGTTGGGGTGAGTGCCCCCTATTCAATACATCAGTGTAAAACAAAGAGTTAAACCAGCCAAAGACGCAGTCATCTAAGGAATCGATATTCTGGTTTTATTTACCACCAGGACATAAATGAAGTGTTTTTGAGTAGGCACCTAGCCCCCCACCTGCTCCCCATGCACTGTGGTTAGGGTAACCTATGTTTCTGGGTATGTGTACACTCACTGCTTGTATTTGTCTCACTGCATGGATGGGTTAAAAATGTCCTATATGCACGTAAGGATACAAAGGCCATATATGTCCATACATGACCCACCCCCCCCAAATAAATCAAATCCATCCTACCCTGAACGTAACTGATTGTGATGTGTGTAGAATATTTAGTCTGATGCATCAGGCAATGGTCTTAAGAGGCTCACACCAAAACCTTGGAAGATGGTTATTTATTTTCTACCCTAATCAGTGTGACATGGGAATTATTTATCGCAATGGGTCAGAAACGTTTATTGTGTAATTATATGTTGGTGATTATTCTATTTATACTATAAAGAGATGAAGGAATGGATATACACTCACACGCACATGCAATGTATAGCTTAATTGAAACATGAGCTGGAATATGAAAAAGTAATTTGGGTTTTGCTGCTCTATTGCTGCACAGTGAAAGGCAGGTTGGGGAACACAGCATCAGGCATGCCAGCACTTTGCCCAGGAGACATTTCTCTAAGCACTGTTTCCCATTTACTTTTGATTGGATTAACCTGGGCTCAGTTACTCAACTGACGTCAAATATTTTTTCCATATCATCTAATGTACTGAGCGTGGTCACCCTCAGTGAAAATGTATCTGTTTAAGTGAAATACCAGGCACGGTAGTGTAGGGCAGTATGAACAACCAAGTATAACTATAGCTGTTTGACTTATGTGATTTTGAATCTGTTTAGATAGCAATGCCAAATACATTTTTCTTTCCTTTTGCTTAGGTTATGAAAAGTCCAAATCCATTCCCAAAGTTTACCATCTGGTGGTCAGCATTGGGTTTTATTATTTTGAATAGCTTTCTTTGCATAGGGGTTAAATACAAACCCTAAATGCAAATGCGCAATGATGTCATTGTGTGAATTTTTGCCTTACACCTTTTTTGGTGTGGTCATATAACAAACTTCTATGCTGCTGGACCTGAGTCTGACAGTTATTAGCACTGGTAATATAAGAAAAAAATATCTAGAAATATAAGCAGCAGTGGATCCAGGCCCCGGAGGGCTCACAGTGACAGTTGAAGGCTTCAGTGCATGTGGTAGTAGGTACCAGGGCTGGCTCCAAGTTTTTGGGGGCCCTTAGGCAAAAGAGTCTTAGTGGGCCCCAACGTAGTTTATAACATGTTGTCACCTTTTAGCTCCACTGGCACAAATGGGTCATTTTTTGCTGCTGATTGCCCTCCAGACCTTATTTCCTCCCCTATAGCCACCATTCATTTTCTAGTCCTTGTTGCATTCTCCACTGCCACCGAGCACACTTCAGCCCTTACTGCTTTCTCCACTGCCACTAACATCATTGCTGTCAGTTGTCACCTGTTTTTTGCTACCCTCTGAGGTTCCATCAATTGCCCACCGATCCATGCCACCTTCTCCAGTGCTGATCATCCCCAGTTGCTGAGGCCAGCCATGAGCAGGTCTGCACACAACACCCAACATTCAGTGGTTCAGGTACACTGTAAAATAATACCATTGGCCAAATGTAAGCCTGAGTGGGCCCCTGAAGATGCCAGTTGCCTAGGTTTGCCCTGTGCTGGTGACGGCCCTGGTAGGTACGTCCCTATTTGAATTAATAAGCTAGTCTGATCTTTTACATAAAAAGTTGGAAATGTTATTCAGTGTTACTTTTGTATATGCCCTTTAAAATAATTAGATATAGATATTAACTATTTAAGAGGTTTTCATGTCTGCAATATTTTTCAGTGGATCAGATTGGGTAGCTGGATAATATAAATATGTTGGCTACACAAGCTCATATAATGTAGTGCACTGTACAAACAGTCGATCCCCTTGTGCAGCACATAAACCGGACCAACAGCCTGGAACTATTGAAAAAAAATCTGCTCCACCTGCACACATGATACTGAAGAATTGTCACCACCTCACTGATTTTCTAGTGGTAGCAGCCATTTTGGAGCATTATAGCCATGCTGCTGCCTCGATTCAACTGACATAACTGACAATGTGCAGTAACAGGAAGTCCAGCAGTACTTCTTGTCTGCAAGCGGCCTGCAGATTCCTGAGCTGCCATTTTGTTTATAAAGTTTACAGAAGGAGTTAGAAAAGGGTAAATTAATTTTTATGTGCAGCAATCTAAATTGCCCTGGATAGGGATGCATATGAGCACTGTTTGTTGTGTTGGTCGGTTTAAGTAATTTTTTACTGTTCAGCCATTTTAAAGAGGAAGTCTAAGCTTTTTGTAACCCCCAGCCAAACCTCCCTAAAATATTAAAACAACGCCACCTAACCTCTGAAATCCTCCCCTGATGGTTTTAGGGGGCGGAGCTCTGCATGACAACCGTAGAGTTGAGTGAAATTTGGAAATTACTCACTTCACTCTAGGCCCCAGCTTCATCTTCTGTGCAGATTGCCTGCTCCCCAGTGAGTTTTCTTATTGCCCAGTTGGGCTTAGTACAGGGGAAGGGAGCCATGAGTGGGATGCTACAGAATGCTCAGACCTCTATAATACCAAACTGCCTCACAAAACAACACATAATATAGAAATTGTATGTGTGTTAACTGCACACCACCTTAATAAAAAATCCTATATAAATAAAAATACGAGTGTGCCCTCTCCCTGATACAGCAATGCCCAATATATAGTATTTAACGGAGGAAGGGACACTAATCCTCCAAAAAAACAAGGAACCAACCCTCTAAAAATCTATTTCACTTATTGTGATATATACGTTTATTAAAGTACAAGGGAAATAACAATACACTTCAGTCGAAGAAAAAAAAGACAACACACAAATATAGTACAATGCTTTTTTTTGGTGGGGGGGGGGCAGAGCAAAAAAGTGTTTATATGTTGAAAAATCCACAATTGCTATAAAGTTTATAAATCAATATATGAATATGAATAGCTCATGACGAAATGTGCATGTTGTGAGCTGCTTGCTTGGTAAGTTTCAAAAATTTCTGCAACTGTAAAGTTTGTGAACTGTTTGTATCTTACTGTGTTAAAGGTGTATCATGAGTGGACAAATGGCACCATTGCGAAGTGGAAACTGCAGAGCATAATGTGCCATTGAAGTGTTAAGTGAACGTCAGCTACGCAGTTGTGCAAAGGTGGACGTAAATTCTACAGTAGAGCGTCTCACAGCCAAAATGTACAAGGGGGGCTACCAAACGTTGGTCCAAAACAATAGTGAACTGGTCACTTCTGCTTTTGAAGTTGCATAGGCAGGAAAGGCTTAAACAGGTGGACACGCTGTTATTATCGGTTAATTTGCTTGATGAGAGCTTTGAACCTTGTCCCACAAACATCTGCAGATTAATAAAAAAATGATCCCCAAGTACACGAAACACCCAATATTAATCCTGATGTATACACAGAAGCTGGCAAACTGCATCCTGGACAACTTGTTAAATCTAGAAGCACATTACCCCTGTTGACATTACATTTTTAAAGGCACATAAAGTACAAATGCAGCTTTCTTTTAAACTACACTTGGTGCACTTTGCAATATTGAAATCCTAAATGCTTTTCAATGGCTCCTTTGTGAGATATCACAATGGGGTGAGCTGCGATGTGTTTGATAATGATTGCTACATCTGTATATTTGCTTAAATAATGCTTGTTGGCTTGTAAATGTAAGTAATGAAGAAACAAAGAGATCGTCTTTGTATTAGATCACCTAAGCACAGATCACCTAAACACAGTCTCCAGTGGTGAACTGGGGCCATAACAGCCTGGGATTTATCTGGCCTGGCCAGCCTATATCATTCATGTATGGTAGGGGCAGATTATTTGACATGGGTGGGTACCCCAACAGCTATATGACTGGAGGCAGGACATGGGCTGTGGTTATTTGGCTAGCTGGTACAGTGGGGCAGGTAAAGGGGTTGGAGGGAGACTACAGAATTGGATGGAAGTGTAAGAATCGGCAGCTCAAGCAGCTCATAAACTGTGTGGTCCACCAAGAATTCTCCATGGTCTAACTAAGGACGGTCCACCCCAGCATGCCTCTTAGATGTAGATGAAGCAAGAAAGCTGTAGGCAAGTCCTTGATGGCACCAGAGCAGCCCAAATGAGGGACACTTGATAGTGGCCACCTGAACCTTAGACAGCAGAAAGTACAGATGGCAGCAGTGACTAAAGGATGGAAGCTGATGGGTGGTCAGGCAGGCAGGCTGGGTGGGCAGCATGTGAGCAGATCAGATGTGGTCAGACAGGCAAGGTTGGCAAAGGGCAGGCAAAGGTAAAAAAGAGTTCAGCCAAAGGTTGGTAACAGGCAACAGGCAGACAGGGGTTAAACAGGGTCCAGGCAGGGTCGACAACAGACAGGAAAAGGTTTAACACAGTAAGGCATGGGCTTAATTACTCCAGTAGGCATGGGCTTGAGGGGGGTCTATAGCCTAAAATAAAAAATAAACCCCCATTTTCCTCATTACCTTACATAGTGGGACACAGATACTAGTGATCAGGATCAGATCTTCTGGAAAGCTGAAGCGTAGGACCAGGCTCAGGCTGGTCCACAGGGTTACCAGGAAAAAAATGGTGGGCCCCTAGTCCCAGGGGCCATTTGAGGGCCTTCATCATCAAACCTGAACTATGTATAGCATATTAGTACAATTCCAAGTGCACACACACACACACACACACACACACACACACACACACACACACTACAGTCTGGCATAATGTATCATGGGCCCTGAACATAAGCCAGTAATACTGGCATTTAAATGTGGAGTGGGCCCCCAGAGTCAGTTCTACTGGTGGGTCCCAGGCATCCCAGTCTGACACTGCATGAACATACAGGTTCTGGCTCCTGCGGGGGGAAGGGATTCTTTGCTTTTAACAGGAAAACAATTATTTCACTTTATCTGCAGTGGCAAAAAAAAGTGAATCCAAAATGATTTTACATATATGTATTCCAACTATGTTATTGTTTGCCGAGTGAACAGGCACATCATATGACCTCAGTCGGCACCTGCGCTTGCACACACACATAGGTCATCTGCTGGAGTGCTAACCAGCTTTGGAAACTATCAATAAATCGAAATATTAAGCCTCCTGTCATTCCTAGCTCTATCTCGCTTTCATAATAAATCACACCTAAGTTTCAAATTCCAGATAACTCTTCTTTGAGGTTAAAAAAATGAAAAAACATGATTTACAAGCTTTTTACATCTAAAGCAGACACCTTATAAATTATTACTAGGTCACAACAGCCTTCCCACAAACCTCAATGTGTTAACAAGGTGGGAGGAATTTATAAACATAATTTTTAGCACATGTCTGGACAAAAAAAAAAGAAAGAGGTTGAAAGGGTTTTTCATTTGTTATATGAGTGCTTGGAGTCCATGAGAAGAAGGGTTATATCTTAAAGTGGAACTTCAGTGAAAACGGCCTCCCTGCCACCCTTCCCTGGTGCAGAGGCAGGACGGGGGGGGGGATACAAAAAAAAAAAACACATACCTTAGCCAGGCACCAACGCTGCTCCTCCCAGTCTCCCACAGCCGCCACAGGTAAAGAAGCAAAGCCGTACCGCCTGGATCTATTATGTCTTCCACCCAAGATGGTGGCGCCCAGGATCTGGAGCATGGCAAGAGCAGCGCGGGTGCCTGGCTAAGATATGTTTTTTTATTTGTAACCTACCCAGCAGCACCTCAGTGCCATGGTAGGGTGGCAGGGTCTGTATTCACTGAAGTTAACACTTTAACACTGGGATGCAGAGAGACCCTCTGCTGTAATGTAAAGTTAGGGATGAATATCAGCTTACCCATTATTGGAGTTTTTCAAAATGTGACTTTCTGGGAACATTTGTAGATAATCTCAGAAAACCGAGTGCTGATCCGGAATAAATGCAAGTACTTTCCCAGGGTTTACTGTGACTATCTCCTCATGTGGAACTAGTTTGGACTGAACTGTTTAGTGACTACTTCTCCATAATGACAAACAGCCTAGAACCCCACTGAGAGAAACCTAGGCTTGGTTATACTGTACACAATGAAGCTGTGCTTGTTACTTGAGGAACATTATGGCTTTGTCTTCAAACCACATGGCTTCCAAACAGGCTCATAATAACCACAAATTTCCCCTGGAATGCTCCAAGTTAATTAATAATGTTTTGAACATCCAATTTAAATTAATGAATTTAATGCACCAAAATGCATGCGTACAGAGGGCTAAACACTGACAGCTTCCATAAAACCATTCTAGTGTGAATATAAAAAATATATTTTAGATTGACCCATGGATGGCAGCTAGGGATGAGCGAATCGGTTCTAACGAACCTGAATTCGCTCCGAATTTCAGGGAAAATTTGATTCAGCACGAACCCGAATTTTTAGTGGTTCGTGCTGCCCGAATTTTCCCTGAAATAAAAAAAAAATGCCGGCATGGTGGGAGCGGGGAGACCGGCTGCGCTGTCAGCGGGCGGTGGAAGCCGGCTTCCGCCGCCCGCTGACAGCACAGCCGGCCTCCCCGCTCCCACCATGCCGGTAAGTGTTTGCTGTATAGTGGGAGCGGGGAGGCCGGCTGCGCCACAGTTGAAGACAGTGCTGTTGGCTGGTTGGCTGCTGTAATGCAAGGGAAAATGAAAACCAAACACATTCCTAGCTGCACTCCTTCAGATACTCAACATGGGTTACACACTGGGCACCCCAGCAATTATCAGGTTTACAGGAATTGTAGCTAAACACATCTAGGTGCTAGCTGGCCAAACGTGTATCTCAGACAAGCACTAGCTGTTTTGCTATGTGTCTGGCCACTCATATTTATGCCAACTGTTTGAAGTTTGCCTCCTCCCGCCCTGTGCAAATCTGCATTGTGGAGGCAACTGACTGGTGGGAATGTGGAGTTGTTCAGTGTAGAGCATCCCTGCCATCTGCTCCTCTGCATGGGTAAACATATTTTTGGAAGTCTACCACCAATTTTAAACCTAAAACTAAACACAAATGGATGAGGTTCTGAATTGTCCAATGTGTGACCCTGAAGCAACCCTCTTGTCCGCACAACTTACCCCGCAGCCTACCTCACACTGATATTTCTCCAGACCTCTGTTTTACCCTTCTTTCCATCCTTGACCTCAGGCCCTGCACTGGAGACATTGCAGGCAATCTGTGCCCACAGGTTGTCCTGCACCAAAGTTGTCTGACACCCCATTGCGTAGGACCTCCAACTGGCCATCAGTAGATCACACCCTCAGGTTCCCCCTGCTGAGCTTGTGCCCTGTCTGGAGGGCAGATGCAGGTGTTTGCTGACGGGCGGGGGCAGGGGATGATAAGCCACTAGACCCAATTCTAGGCCCGGAAGGGGTGGTGTGCTGGTTGCTGGCAGGAGAAAGATTACCCTCGGCTGTGGCTCCGCAGCTCTGCATTGTGCCCTTGTGCTCCGCTGTGGTCTCTGCAGTGGGGCCTACACTGGGGTTTTCACTGGGCTCCCATGACCCAACCAGTGGCTGGAATGAAGTGGTGTTTTTGGGAGCCATGGGAGCCTTGGGTGGGCCTCTGCCACTGCTGCCAGGCCACACTGCTGCGGGGGAAACTCTCACAGTGTATAGTGTGACTGGCAGCAGGAAAGTGCCTGCGGGATGAGAGGTTGACCTTGGGCTGGGGCTGCAGTGCTTTGGCCAGGTGCTGCATTCCCCTCAATCATGCCTGTCTTCCGGGACCTGGGGGCTGCAGTGGCGCCTGTATTAGAACATATTCAAACTCCAAGCACTGCCATAAAAGTCCAAGTCAAGTGTGTGCTTTTATCCACAAGTGAGTGGTTAGATGACCAACATTTGGATTTATCTAACAGGCCAGCACAGGTGTTTGCCACCTATAGGCTTCAACATCATGGGCATCAGCATGTCAGACAGCTTGGTGCGTCGTATAGGAGTGCGTCGTGCACAGTCCACACAGAAGATAAGAGAACAACATGACACCCACACTGTTCACCGTGAACTGCAGGAATACATCATGATCATAAGTACCCATCCTATGCCATGCTATGCCATGCTTCGCATACGCATGTTTTCCGCTTTACAGGCAGGTATGGCGGCCAGGAGAGATGTGAGTGATTTGGAGATGTATAGGCACATGTTGGTTGGAAGTAATGCACCTACTCAGTAGTGCATATGCACATCGCCAGCCAAAACAGGTAGGCCAATACATGAATTGGCCTGCTGCACAGGGGGGAGATGTGATACACAGGAATATAAAGGGGAAGGTTAATGTACATGTGAACCGAAACTAGGACAATAATTGGCATACAGGGAATTAACATTTTGATTGTCTTTTGTATTTGCAGACTTTTATTACGGACAGGTGCAACTTCAAGCCCAACACCCACGCCAAGAGGATGTTGGCATTGGAGGTAGCAGAGCATCTCAAAGGCCAGGCACAGACATTTTGCATCCACACCAAAATAATTAAGCACTGGTCGGACCTCAAAAGAAGAAAGTGACTCCGGGTGTGACGGTTCCTCAGCCAGCAATTCCCAGGTAAGTGGATGGTCCATAGAGAAGTTGACCACTTATGCTGAACTATGTGACTGAATTGTGCTTTTCCTCTAGCTGGGAAGTTCTGGCTAAGAATCAAGCCCACACAGAGAAGAGGGGTTCGACCAGAGAGGCAAGCAAGACAGGGTGTGCGTGTAAGGTGGGGGTCCCAAGCCCTGCTACTGTCCTTAGCCTCCTCTTCAGCCTCACCCCAACCCCCACTGGAACAAGCTGAAGAGGAGGCCCAGGTGTTGGGCTTGGAGTCCCACCCAGCGCAAGAACAGTCAGGTAGGACGACAGAGACAAAACACACTGGCAAAGGAAAGGAACTACCAAATGACATGTCTGCTAAGTGTTGGTGTTTGGTCCTTCTCTTTCCCTACAGACTCACTTGAACCGGGGGACTACACGGCTATGGGGCCACCCAAAGCCAGACCCGCACAGTACTCAGGTGGGTGCTAACAAATACAAGCTGGCCACTACACGAGCCTAAAACACATCACTTATGTTCAAAGTTCTAAGTGAGAACTGGCACACGTGTTAAAGCAGATGTTGACATGCATTTCTTTTGTCTTTACAGGTGCCACAGAGATAAGACAGGAGCCCACACCTAAAGGGGCCCACAACTTGCCCCAAAAGCTTTATAACACAGAACTTTATTATTTTAGACCAAAAATGTATTATGTTTAGAGATAAAAAAGAATGTTTATATATATTTTAATTAAAACAAAATTCCAACATTTCTACAGATAAAAAATAACAGTTTTATAAACAAATTTGCAAGTTTATCCAAACAGGCCTAAGGCAGGGTGCAAAAGTTCAAGCTGGAGTGAGTGAGGGTGTTGCAAAAGAATAGGTGAAAGGTGGTAAGAACACAAAAGAAACAGGTGATTGACACTGCGAGGAAGCAGACTACAGGGGATGCCCCTTCAGGAACCAACTGGGCAAAGGTAAGTCACACAACAGGGATGAATACTACATGGGATGTAGGAGGGGGGCAGCGAGGTTTCCAAAAAAATACAATGTATGGAACGGCATGTACGGAATGCCAGCAAGATGGCCATGGAACATCAAGACAGTAGGACTCCGTGGCAAGATACGGCTAAAAACAGGTACAATGTTGGCTTCCGAGACAAGTTTGCAGGCCAAAACCATAATTGCTCAACTAAACCACATGTGTACAGGAAGCACTACTATCGTGTACGATTGGCCAAGAAAATCTTGGGACGTGGCAGTGAACCAGACGAGCATTCACAACTTTCCGGTTTCTGAGTTTACTTCTGTAAAGAAACAAGCAATTATGGTGTGTCTCTGAAACAAGCTTTTAGTCCAGGCAATGGGCCAAGAATGACCAGTGTGGCTTGATGGGCTTGCTCACGCTGTGATCCCTGAAGGGCAGTGCCTGTCCGAACCCATTTGGAGCGCGATTGTGGAAAAATGGAAATAAAAATAGGGGCAAACTCTGGAGACCATCTACAGCAGGAATTGAAGAAATGACTGACCCCAGGTGAGCTCCTCCCTGCTGTTTTATTGCCACTGTCTGGATTGTGTCATGCTTGAATATGTACTATTCATTTTGGTTTAATTTTGTAACTTTTTTCTGCTGAAACTTCAACAATGCATAAAAAAACATGTATATTCATATGCAAAAAGCTGCATTTGTATAATAATACAAAGTACAGTAACTATGGAGACACAGTTTAATGCATTATATAATAAAAGCAGTATCTTGAAAGCAGTATCTACCAAAGGCGGACACCTACGATTTATACCTGATGTAACCAATCATAATAGACCTCTGTTTTACGCTACCAGTTCTATCGGTCTTTTTCAAAGCAAGAGGATGGTGCTATAATGGAAGCTATTATCTCACCATTAACTTATTTGAGACTAAGCACTAAAAACATTAAACAAAGATTGCATGTTTGTGTTTCACGTGTCTGTCGGCACAACTATTTATTTAACAGACAAAAAAATAAATATTCACAGTTGTATCCTATAAGTTTAATTCTAAGCAATAGTTCAATAGCAAAATAAATCTAGTCCAAAAAATGTTTCTTTTACAAGTCTGTAGCCTGTATGTACTGTAAATGGGGTGTATACTGGTGTATGGGTGTCTGTCACTGGCCCTATAATACAAGTTGAAAGTTAGACCATTTTCTATTTCTTTTTGAAAAATAACATTAAGAAATGGATGGTACAGTATAAAAACAGTTGGAAAAGCGCCATGTCTACAATTATGTAGCATCTCCTCTTTTTTGTTACAACAGTCTGTAAATGTCTGAGAAGTGATTAGGCCAATTGCTGAAGTTTTGAAGGAGGACTATTATCCCTATATTCTCTAATGTAGGATTCTAGCTGCTCAACAGTTCTGGATTATCTTCCCCAGATCCTTCTTTTCATAATGTGACAAGTGTTTTCTATTGGTGAAAGAGTTGTACTGCAGACAGACTAATTCCGCATCCAGACTAGTCTTCTGTGAAGCCATGCTGCTGTGATATGTGGTTTAGCATTGTCTTGCTAAAATATAATATTTATAATATAAAAGGCATCCCTGAAAGAGAAATAGGTGTCAATTCAGAGCCAGGTGAGAATTATTTTTTACTTGCCTATGAATCGACCATATTGTCTGGATAGGAGCATATGTTGTTCTTAAACCTCTAGTTGTTGTTCAGCATTAATAGTGCCTTTGAAAATGTGTAAACTAAGCACGACTGCCACCCCATACCATGAGAAATGCAGACCTTTGAACTATGCACTGATAATGGGCTGGATGGTCCCTGTTATATTGAGCCTGCAGGGCATGGTTTCAATATTGATTGAACTATTATCCATGTTGTTTGAGAATGTTCCTCGATCCATTTTGAATGGTCCAGAGTAGAAGGTGCAGTTTCTGGATAGTGTAGATCGTGTATATGGTTTCTTGATATGACTTTTTGCATTTATGGATTGCATGGCGAACTGTGTTTACAGACAAGTATTCCTGAGACCAATGTCGATTTTTAGGTTACGATTAATCCAATATTGAGGAGGGATGCATATGAGCACTGTTGGTTGTAAGGGTGTTAGTCCGGTTTAACAGTTTTTTTACGGTAACAGTATAGTCCTGCTAGAAGGTCCCATCTCATACCATCATTCGTTGCTGCATTTAGTCATGATTAAACTGTCAAGAATGGTGCATAACAGTTTAAAGCCTTTAGGTGTCTTTGGACCAAACATGCTCTACCCTTCTCCACAAGGGCCACCAACAGGCCATGCTTTGCAGATCTCCACATAGATGGGGGAGGGAGTAATTGGTGCTCAGACTGAGCTATAGATTGAGCATTAATGACATCACCTGAGCATATGTGGAGATCTGCAAGACATGTTCTGTTGGTGATCCTTGAGGAGGAGGTTTAAGCACCCCTGCTTTAGACCAAAATCCACTCCAGACTGATGCCTGTCTGCTTGAAGCATACTGAAAACCTAAAAATAGATACATGAAACTCACCCCACATGCTTCGGTGTTGCCTATTCGGTGTGTCAATCACACAGACTGTCCAAGCAATCCCTGGTGACCAAAAGGATTCACTGGATGGGTGTGTGCCTGTGATGTGTGCTTTGCCATTATTTTAGGCATTCAATGAGTTTTAGGCAGAAGAACATGCAAAAACAGGATGCCTTTTTCAGTAATGGGGCAATTGTGCCTTATTCTGTTCTGGCAATGCCTGGTCTGATGCTTCTGCTGTTTGCATAGCCCTGTACTTATCTAGAGGGCTGGGTTGAGCATATGTAATAAAATATAACTTTAAACTTTTAGAAGCAGCTATTGGCAAAATCGAGCAAAGCAGGACAAGGCAATAAGCAAAGAATAAGCAATCTGTACTCAGATCACCAATGAACTATAAGAGCTATGTATTTACTGTATATGCCATTTACAATATTCCGAGCTATGAATGTGAATGTTTTTACAGCCTGCGAGAAAGTGTTGCTCACATTAACCTCTCAAGATTAAGAGCTCTTCAAAACCTATTGCAAGCCACAGGTGCTTCCAGTTTTAAGGTGAGGCCGTGTTACAGTCAATAGACCTTGACAGAAAGCAGTTGGAAAAGCTGGGCTAATGTGAGACTTGGGATTTGTGTCTCGGGGAACATTGCAAGTGAAATTCAGTGCACAGAATGTGAAAGACAGCTTTCAGTGCCAGGCAGAGGGTAAATGCAACATCCTGTTAGGAGAAAGCCTGAACATTTCCAAATATACATTACATCCTGCTGCAGCCCTCCAGTCTGTTGGAGACTTCACTTCACCATAGTTCACTGCTCTCCTCTAGCAGTCCTCCTTTTAACTAGATTATTAGATTACAGATTTCACTGGCAGAAATGAGAAATAACTGAAAACGAAAAAAAAAGCCCGGCTGGATATTTCTTGAAGTGGGGTGTAAAAGTGACCACTCCTCCCACCATCCAGCATATTTAAATGGATTTTTATCATTGGGGCAATTTTGCGATAGTGCTCCCTTAAGGTCCATTCAGCACAGCACTAAAGAAAATTCGGTCATAAGCAAAGGTAAACTCGTCCGTGAAAATGTATGCTTTCCCACATGATTCAGAGGAGACATATGAGACAATCTTGCACATGCAAAAGCAGTCGATAAAACTAGCTTCTGCACCGTGCCAAATTTAGGCAAGAAATGCCAACCAACAAGTGAGAAATCAAAGCATATTTGTGTGAGCTTTTGCTTTACTAGCATTCTTGCATGATTTCTGCAGCTCCAAAGGTTCAGCTGACTGTCCCTCCTTTCTCCTATCACACTTTGGAGAATATTTGTTCCCTATACTGATTTGTCAAAATGTAATATAGTTTCATATATTTTAGAGTTTATTTCTAACAAGTATGTGATGACTTGACTCTAATACCTCTGTAATCAAGTTTTATTTTCTGTCTTCTTTTGTAAATAATACACAATACCAAAAAGTTTAATGCAGCTTACATTTACTTAGTAGATTAGCCTTTAAAAAAAATTTTGTTAATAAATAATTTAAATATTTATTATAAATAATAATTGCATTTAAAAGTAAAACCATTAAAAACATTAAAAACATTGTTAAGGCAGCTCAAAAGGTTCGACGGCCGACCCCAGGGAATCTGAAGTCCTGGGAGCAGCCATCTTGGACAGGGAGTACAGGGCACCTTCCCTCTCATTGTGCACAGCCCTCTGCACCCATGCACTTAAATGGGCAATCGGGAGCATGCACAAATCGGAAGACGCTCTGTGCCCTGTCACAGCAGTTTGGTAATGGCACAGGATCCGGGTGAGCAGGAGGGAGCCAGGACCGAGGAGGGGGTGATTATAACACTGGACTTTCACTTTAAGGTTAAAGATTATAGCTGACAAAAACTGTCTCTGTCGATAAGACCCCAGGGCCAGATGATTAACTCTCTCTGGGGCATCCTAAATTGGGATGCTCCTCTGTACAATGAGCCAATGGTGCAAGAACAGCCAGCAGCAACATTATTCACATACTCCTTCAGCTGTGCACAGCCAGGCCTGCTGCAACTGAATGGCTGTGCATGGCTGTGCATGATTGCACACAGCCAAAGGATGTGAGTTACGCAACACACCGATGATGTGTGCAGCTGGGATTCTATTTAGCTTCTCCAGCTGCACATTAATATGTGCAGCCCAAGAAGCCTATTGGTTGAGAGGCCGCACATGCGCTGTCAGACCCAGGAGAGGTGAGTTTACTGGGCGAATTGTGGGGTTTCACACAGCAGGGCATCCTAAACTGTGGTGCCCCAGATGGGTGTCTAACAATTACAAAAAAGGTTACAGTTAGAGAATACATGTGAATGGTAATTCATTAGAATTTGGAGCTTCTTGCTACATTTTTGGGATCCTCTGTAAACTTTCATGAATATGCATGGTATGTACAATTTTGTTTTTAGTTTGTAGAAGAGTAGGGAAGGATTAGGGCTCACTTATGATTCATGCTGCTGCAACAGGAATTTAGTAACACAAAAAAGCCATGGTTATAGACTGGAACAAATAGGGAGTTTTTAGAGCTAGTAAGACCTCAATGGGCCACGTGAAACATATGAAAAGTTCTGTTATTAGATGAACTTATGCATTGTATTGCTTGGCTAAATCTCCAAAATAGGGCCACAGCCAGAAAAAAATATTGACCTACCTAAACCTTCCTCACTCGATTTGCAACTAAAAATACTCTGTCTACTGTTTGGCTTTAAAGCGGACTTTCACCCTGAATAAGAGAATATCTTATATGTTTCCCCCACCCTCAACATACAGATTGCCCACGTTAAAAATCATCACACCTGCATCTACTGCATTTTCTGAGCCTTTAAACATCCAAGATGGCGGCACATGAAGTCTCAGGCTGCCTGCGAACAGAAAGTATCTTCTGGCTGTGACAATAAACTTAAAATATATTAATTTTAGACGCTAGGGAATAGCTTTTTTAGGGTTTGGGCTTTATATTAAATGATGCTGAAGGTCCAGTTTAAGTATTAGGCTAATAAATATAAATGTGCCCCCCCGCCAGCATCCTCCCTACAGGCTGCCGGGTTACTTTGGTACTGGCTGTGACTGCCATGTGCTTCTTGGTTGGTTGTTGGTGCATACTGTGATGGTGAGATCTGGCAGCTACAGAAGAGACTGGTACATCAACTTCCATTATACTGCATATCCAAAGGAGGCAGAGGGAGGCTTTCTGGGGGCATTTCAGGTGACATTTCTGCACTAGGCATAAGCTTTCATTTACAGTGTAGCAGTCGTGAGTTTAAAGGAACAAACTTTAGAGATATATTCTAGGCAAAGGGTTGAATTAGCCTGCTTTCGGCTCAGCTCATGTTGGCTGTCAGGGGCTGCATCTTTTTTTTTAGCTGTGGTTCCTTAAACATAGTAATGTTATAAAGATGTACTCACTGTAGTGGCCCAGGTTCTGACTTTGATAGCAAATCTCAAATCAGTTTCAAAGAGCTTCAGCTTCTCCAAGCACTGTTACATTCATGGAATGCAGAGAAAAGTGTTTTGCAATGCTGAGGATGAGGAGACAGCGCCAGTTCCCTCAGGTTTGTCTTTGAAAATGGCGCAGGTGCTGTACAGTCAGTCAGCTGGCACAGTAGGGGGGTGGGAGGTGCATAAAGTCAGCGCTTGCAATGATTAGAGCAGCGGGGTTGAGGAAGGAGTTCTCACCCTCGATCTGTATTACTATACAGTGGGAAATAAACCCAGCTCCTGGCTCCACAAATATGGTAGCGTGCATTGTGGTTCTTTTGGGATCCAGAGGAAAGTGCAGGATTTATTTTTCAAACTGGTAAATACTGTTTTAGCATCTACCACCATGCTACTGCCATGCTTGATTTACCCGATATAACCCACAATGCCAAGAGGCCAAAAACCCAGCACCTCTTCCTCTTTGCAGGCTACTGGCAGCTCTACAGGATGCCATTGAGGGGGGAAATCAACTACAACAGGAGTCACAGAAAGGTAAATTAATTTTTATGTGTAGAAACCTAAATTGCCTTGGGGAGAGATGCAGGTCTGGCGGTTGGTCTGATTTAAGTTAACCCTGTGCCAGTGCCAAAAAAGCATAACCAAACTCTTGAGCAATAGTCAATTCAGAAATATTCTCGCCCAGTTGTCAGAGTCTTCAAGACAGAACAGCATATGTACCAAAAAATGTCCAGAAAACCTGACCTGCATAAAAACATACTAGAAAAAAAGAATAGCCTGGAGTTTTATCATTACGCACCATCATTCATCTATGTCTCCGGTCCTGCAAGCGCCAAGAAATATGTAAAAGTAAAAAAAAAAGACTTCAACTGACAAAGACAAAAATCCGAGTTTCCACTGTAAAATCCTATTGATTACCATATAAAAAATATAAAAAATTGTAGGTTACAATGCATTATATTCTTCTATCATCTCTTCAGACATGCAGCTATTTTTAACAACACGGAACCAGCAAAAAGTATTCTCTCATCATTGCATATGTCGCACCTTTTTAACATGTAAATTTCTTAGCACACTGGTTGCAAATTATAAACAATGGGGCTCATAAGATACATATAATATTTGGAGGAGGAAAATGAGAAAAAAATATTGTGCTTAAACTCTGTCTCCCCAAGAACCAAATAATGGGCAAGGTGCAGAATGGGGGCATTACAGGCAGTGTGGCATTCTCCCCATTCCATTCCCATAGGCATTGTGGCATTCCCCCGTCCCATTTCCCATGGACAGTGAGGCATTCTCCCATCCCATTCCTGTAGGCAGTGTGACATTCCTTCCATTCCATAGGCAGTGTGGCATTCTCCCATCCTATTCCTGTAGGCAGTGTGACATTCCTCCCATTCCATAGGCAGTGTGGCATTCCCCCATCCCATTTCCCATGGACAGTGAGGCATTCTCCCATCCCATTCCCATGTGCAGTATGGCATTCCCCCATTCCAATCCCATAGGCAATGTGACATTCCCCTATCCCATAGACAGTGTGGTATTCCCTCCATGCCACTCCCATACACAGCCTGGAATTCCCCCATCCCATTTCTATAGGCAGTGTGACATTCCCTCTATTCTATTTCCATAGGCTATGTGGCTTTCCCCCATTCCATTAGCATAGGTGGTGTGTCATTCCCCTCTTCCCATGGGCAGTGGGGCATTCCCCCATCCCTTTCCCCATTGACAGTGTGGCATCCCCCCCTCCTATTCCCATAGGCAATGTGGCATCCCCATCCCATTCCCATGGGCAGTGTGGCATTCCCCACATCATATTACCATATGCAGTGTGGCAGAACACCCCCCCCCCCCTTTGGATGCCGGAGAGAGAAAAGAAAAAGTAAATGTACATGAGCCAGAAAGGAATGTTGCCTGTTCCCATCTATTAACTGACTAAGTTTCTTTGAGCAATCTGTTGGGGAAGGGAGGTGTTGTATATTAAACAAAAGAAAAAGGGGTTATGGAGCTGTTATTCCATGGTTCCCCTTAACTTCAACCTATGCCCGTCAGTGCATGTCAAAATAATCAACAATATAGATATAATCACAATTTTGTATTAGTCCAGATAAATGCAATGTTGAAATCAACATTTATATGGAGCATTTTTTTCCTTTTCCTCTTCTTCTTTTGATCACCTTTCCTGCCCACCCACAGATTTTGATTACATCTATATTGATGATTATTTTTATATTCCACGTGCACTTACGGGCATAGGTGAAATATAACCATAGAACCATGGAGTAACGGCTCTTTACTCCCTTTTTCTTTTGGTAAACTTACATGATCCCTCACCGTAGCACTAGGAGGCCAGCCAATGGAGGAGCACTGGATGGGCAGGCAGGAAGGGAGAGGGCAGGGTAAAGGAACCCTGTCCACGGTTGGTCTGCGTCCGCATCCATTTTGCACTACTTTGGCGCTGTCTGGAAAATGTCCTTGATAAATCAGGCCCATTGTTTCGGTCTTTAATCATGCTTTTTCAAAGGATTTTGTTGTTTTTGCCACATATGCGATTGGTGGGCTCAGTATGGGAAACCCTGGTTTGAGCTGTGCAACTAAACATGTGTCAAGATTCCCAGGGGGACTGATAACTTCCACGCATTGCATGGACATGTGCCCTGCAGCGTCAATGTTGCAATAAATTTGTAGCTGGGAAAAACCAAGGTATTATAAAGGAAGAAACCAGTCAGAACATGCTTATTAGTTGTTCTGGAAGTGGAACTAGCAGATGCTTGTGCAGGAGAGAACTAGGCAAAATGGCATCTACCAAAAACCTACTTCCATGATTTGGGCTGTGCTGTGCCAGCTCGAGCTACTGACCAACCAAGGCTTGGGACTGTTTGATGGAGAACGTACGGTGCAGAAATATAATTAATGTGACTTGGTCCTGGTGCAAACATTAAATTGGATCTCATCATGGATTGAACAAACAATAATTCTTTTCCTGTCATTTTATTTTAAGACAATGCAGGCTCTACCTCTGCAACCCCTGTTCTTATGCCCCTGGTACTGTGCTATTAGAACAACAGCTTAAGGAGTTGTACTGCTGAGAATTTAGAGATGGTCAAGTGGAACCTTCCTCATGGGACTGTAAATCCCACGCCCCGGGCACCAGTAACAGGGGCGTGACCATGCCCTCTCCATTCACTAATTCCATTCACTAATTAAATTCCATTCCAATAGGGGTGTGCCAGGCCTCGGCCCACTACCTCCACTGCAATGGGTGAAGAGGGCAGGGAAGTGCACCTGTGATGGATGGCAATTCGCATACCTGGCACTCCATCAATCTTGACCCCGTGCTTGTACCTGGACATCATGGGATATGGCGCAGGCTCAGATCCAGACAGGTGAGTTACTGATCATAGGACTAGCACTTATTGCGGTGGGGACTAAAGGTATATACCCTTTTGTTGTTGTTTTTTGCCTGCTGAATAACTCTAAAGGGACTAGTTCCTCTATTTCCTGCAGTGCTGGGATGTAGCAGAGCTCGAAAGGTTGCCCTCCTTTCATTTCTGCCATGCCAAAAGTCACTTTAACAGCCACTTTGTCCCTTGGTGCACTCAGGGTCAGCAAGCATGGAAAGCCACAGTGGTCTCATAGCCACACCATGACGCATCCCTCCCAGCTCAGCCACAACAAAAAATACACAAGCTATTTATATATAATCACTGATTTTGAGATGCTTTGAAATGGCTCAGTTTACACTGTTCCCAAGGGGGATAAGGTGGGTGGAGGTTAGTGTGTGCCTGGAAATTGACTTTAAGACATTTATTTGGGACTGAGTTTATAGTCGCCCCAACGTCCCAAAAGCGCCACACAGAAAAACCTCAGGACACAAGAAGAATCTACTTCTCACATCCCCATCACTACCTCCAGGGTTGTGTGTGGGCACAAACATTACCGTGAATAAAGGGGAACTGCTTTTATCTCTTCCTCAGGTCTCAATACCCCCCCCCCCCCAAATCTTGTGTGGCAGGTTCTCTTCTTTTCTTTTGTAAAAAAAAATAATTGGAACAATATGAGATGAATTAGATTCTGTTATTATTGATACATGAAGTTTACCTCAGGGAGCAGAAAGTTTAGGTTTACCCTTGCTCTTGTGGCAGCCACACAGAGCGTTTTTCGTAGCTCAATGCGTGTGCCAGCCCATTTAAGTGGAAACATGGACAGGGGTTTGCACAAGGAGGTAAAAGCCATTCGATGCTGCAGATCCAGGATGTCTCCACCCAGCACCGAAATCGCTGCTTTTCAGTGATGGATCCCAGACAAAGTAAGGAGTTTTATTTGTTGTAATCTCGGCACCAGTGGGAAGTTGTCGGACTGGGGGTGTGTGTTAAGCTTAGACTGGACTTTAAACCGTGGGGTTGAAGACTTAAGATCAATAGGGTTGATTGAGAGAGACTAAAAAGCACTTTCATTTTTGTGCCGTTCTGTGTTATTTTTTTAATTTTCCTGCTCTCGTATGAGTGTACGAGTGATTCTAAGCATGCATCGCAAGCCTTCAGTAAAGTCTTCGTCCGTTCGCATGCCAACGAGAATGTCATTTTCCGTTTATGTTACTCATGTTACAACGTAGGCTTTCGTTTTTGCCCTTTTTCCATCGTCTCCTCCCACGAATCCTTTACGTTTCCCGTTAGATTCTGATTTCCTTTTACAATAAATAATCATCCAGACAAAAATCCTTACACTTGCGCACTACAAAATTAACTCATTAATGTGCTCGCCTACATATTTGGTTAACTAACTTTTGCTACAATGCTTAGCTAAATCACTTTGCGGTCAGTATATTCTTGCATTTCCCACCCCTAAAACTTATCTAAATCACTTCGCGGTCAGTATATTCTTGCATTTCCCACCCCTAAAACTTACCTAAATCACTTCGCTGTCTCATTCTTCTTGCATTGCCCACCCCTAAATCTTACCTAAATCACTTTGCTGTCTCATTCTTCTTGCATTTCCCACCCCTAAAACTTACCTAAATCACTTCGCGCTCTCTATCTTCTTGCAACTTACTTTGTTGGTGGCCGAGGTTTGCTTCGGGGACCACCCTCCGTTCTGTGACCTGCCAATGCTGGTAAGTTGAGGCTGTAGAGGCATGTCAAATAGGGTCACTTTTAATGTCTGTGTCAACAGTAAGCAAATGACAATTTGAATGTGTGTGTGACATCAGTTGTGGTATTTATATATTATTCTAACTAATATTGTGTAGTTTTTCACATTTTTTTGAACATAGGTTGCTTTTTTGTATTGATTATTCACTGGTTCATATATATATATCTTTGTATTATATTATTTATGCACAATGACACTTTCTTATGGCTTGAGATTTTTCCCGTTGCGTAATTATGGTTTTTAGTAATTGTTGGATGAGCTCTATTTTTAATATGATGTAAATAATAAATTTATAATTGGAAATATATTTTATTGTTGCATGCCCTGATTGAATTCTAGACATATAGATTGGTGGTGCAGATCTCTGGTGTCTGTACTTCGTGGAGTACTGGGCCCCACACTATTCTTGTTGCAATCCTATTGCTTTTGTCACACCAATTTTTTGCACACCAATCTCACTTATCTTTAACCAAGAGTGGTGCAGGGACAGCCTAATTATTGGTTTCTACTTGTGCCCCAGTTATCCACACCCTTTTGTAGGAGTGTGGGGTGTACCTGCACACTTATATTATGGCTTCACAATTTAACTTAAACTTTGAGGAGGAGGAGGAGATGTGGCAAAACAGGTTTAGGAATCTATTGGATGTTGATGGAGATGAGAGGATTGGATTACAGAGAGATGTTAAAGCTGTCTTTTCACAGCTTAAATTTGTACGAAAACAATACATCAAATTATGGTGGAATATTAACACACTTGAATGGTATAAAGAGCAACACTTAATTCCAAGGGGTTTGAGAATCCAAATCTTTCCTGCATGGGAAGTGAGTGACTTCTTTAGACAAACTTGGGAGTCCCACCTACAGGTCTGTTCACTAGCACTGATTGATATGCTCATTGAATTTGATAAGGATCTGTTGATGAAAGTAAAAGCGGATTTGCAAAAATTATATCATAAATTGGCAGATTGCACGGCACAAGAGTCCTTTCAGGACTGCCAGGATACCTTGAAAAGGGATTTAGACCGTTATGAGGATAACATCATCTCTAATAAACGATCTAAGATGGCGAGGGATAAGAAGGATAAAGATGAACAAAGAATATACAGATGGAGACACTCAGGAAATAGGAGAGGGGAACATTGGAGACGCTCCACTTCACAAGTGAGAAGTAGGGGCTCTTCAGTGACTAATTGGACACCCAACCGCACCCAGGAATATCTTTTTTTATCTTCAGACAGCGAGAGGGAGGCGGACATAGGAGGAAGAAGAGGAGGAGGAGGGGGGGGCAGAAAGTTTAGAAAGAAGAAACAGGCAGAGGAGCAGAGCAGAGAGAGAGAGAGAGAGAGAGAGAGAGAGAGAGAGAGGATAACATGGGATCCGCTGAGACTGGTGCCTCAGCGCCCGAAACGGCGGCGAGTATAGAACAGGATCACATGTTGTTTGGTGAGAGTGATGTTCCAGTACCTGCAAGAGTAACAGATAGAGGAGTTAACTATTTGTCCAACAACTCGGGAACGCTGGAAGTAATTAACCTCTCCACACATGAGTTGACATCCATGGAGAGGTCAGTACTTAGTAAGGGTTTGAACTTCTCCCCTACTAATGATATTGACAAATTTGAGGTCATTAAAGATCTATTTATGTTTTGTAGGAAACTATTACTAAAGAAACACTTCTCACCAATGACTCATGTGGATAACAACATACAGACCCCGCCCACTCCTTCACAGGGGGCTACAGCAGCATCCCCTATGAGCTACCCATCTGGGGTTGACGATGATATCACGTGTAAATGGATGGATCTGATGATGAAATGCAAAAAGCCATCTACCTTCACCCCACCAATTGGATCATCACCGGCAGTTCTGATGTTCTTTAGAACGGTGAGTGAGGCTATTGAACGGATTACCTCAGGTAAAAGGGAGAAGAAATTTAACCCCAAATGAATTTAAGGCCATTCGAGATCTCAAGGAGAACCCGAATATAGTTATTCGGGAAGCGGACAAGGGGGGAAATGTGGTAATTTGGGGTACTGATTTGTACATCCAAGAAGCCCAGAGACAATTGGGCGACAGTATAAGCTATGAAAAATTACCACAGAACCCCCTGGAGTCCTATAAGAATGACTTTATGGATATTCTGGATAGAGCGATACTTCAAGGAACAATTGATGGAACTGTGTATGATTTTCTAAAAGTGGATTATCCAGTGGTGCCCACGTTTTACCTTTTACCAAAGGTGCATAAAAATCTTGACAACCCACCTGGCCGGCCAATCATCTCTGGAATAGGTAGCTTGACAGAACAAGCAAGCCTTTACATAGATTTACATCTTCAGGGATTTGTGCAATCATTAACCTCATACATTCGGGATTCATTAGATCTTATGAAAAAGTTGGAAGACACATGTTGGACTCAGGAGACAATCCTTATTACAGCGGATGTCGAGTCCCTATATTCTAATATTTCTCATGATTGGGCCCTTAAGACCACCAAATACTTCTTAGATATGGAGACAGAAATGCGTAGGGACAAACACAAATTTATCCTTGAGTTGGTGGATTTTGTACTGACCCATAATCATTTTGTGTTTGATGAACATCACTATCGACAGAGGAGGGGGATCGCTATGGGGGCGCGTTGTGCGCCTTCCATAGCGAACCTCTTTCTGGGATGGTGGGAAAGGGAGATCGTCTTTGGAGAACATCTGGGCGAATACCAGCCCTTTATTATGGGCTGGTTTCGATTTATAGACGATCTCCTTATCCTGTGGCAGGGACCACAAGATAAGTGTCATGAATTTTTGGATGGATTAAATCAAAACAATATGAACATATTTTTAACTTACACTGTGTCTAATGAACAGGTGGACTTTTTGGATCTCAGATTGAAGCTTGAGGAAAATGGTACAATCTCAACAACTTTATATAGGAAGGAAACGGCAGTCAATGGATTGCTACACTATGGGAGCTTTCATCCCCCGCATCAGAAAAAGAGTATACCCAAAGGACAGTTTGCCAGAATCAGGAGGAACTGTTCAAGTGAAAAGGAATTCCATAAGCATGCTGAGGATTTGGTGGAAAGATTTCAAGACAGAGGTTGCCCACGGAAGCTGATAAAGAATACATGCAAACAGGTAGCTACCATGGATAGGAAAACCATGCTAATCCCCAAAATGAGATCACGATGTGAAAATGTTAGATTTATCACAAAATATAATAGTAGTTGGGGGAATATCCGTTCCATCCTTGAGGGACATTGGGATTTACTACTCACGGACCCGGACCTGAAAGACATGGTTAAGGATGGTGTACGTATGATAGCTAGAAGAGCGCCCAATTTGAGGGACAGATTGAGTAGAAGCCACTTTGTCAGATCTCCTACGTGGCTTCACTCAAAGGGTGCCTTCCCTTGTGGTCGGTGCAACATCTGCCGACATGTAGTCAAGACTGATGTTGTACATAATCAATACACCAAAGAGAAACATTACATCCGACAGTTTCTCAACTGTAGAACAGAAGGGGTAATATACCTCCTTAGATGTAGCTGTGGGTTAGGCTACGTGGGGGAGACAAAAAACTCCCTGAAAACACGTGTACAGGCCCACTTATCCAACATCCGGTTGGCTGAGAGAGACAAGGGACAGAACAAAATTCTTACATCTGTAGCAGAACACTTCCTAAGAGAACACCAAGGTAAGAGTGCTGGTTTACAGGTGGTGCCCCTGGAGAAAATACACTTGGGAATCAGGGGAGGAAACTTAAAAAAGAGATTGTTGCAGCAGGAATTGAGATGGATGCACAAATTGAATACCATCTCGCCCTTGGGTCTTAATGAGGAGGTGTCATTTGAACCTTTCTTAGGCAGGTAAACAAGTATGCATTCAGAAATAGAGTGGTGTCATCTGAATCTCTTGCAGGTAGACAACATGTATGTCTTTATAGATGGGGCGGGGATTATTACACGGGGGGGATTGTGTGTAATGATTAAATATATATAGAAATTTTTTTTTTTTTTTTCTCTCTAATTACTTATGCACTTGTTTGTTATTTGTGTAGGTTGTGATTTGCTGTGACACGGGTGTTTGCTGTTCGTTTTTCTTTGAGCTTGATCATCAAGAGGAACAATCTCTCTTTTGGAATCAAGGCCATTATCCGAATGATGTATATATGAGGGATTGGATGATTCTTGGAGTAGGACCCTCAGAATAAGGATGAAGTTGATCTGGGAGAATATGGTCTCTGGAACACCAAGCCTGTGCATATATAAGGGAGTTTCCCCTCATTGTCATCGGCGTTATGAATATTAATAATAATCAATTAATAATTCTTTATTTTTTTTTTTTTTTTTTTTTTTTTTTTATTATTGTTGGTGTTTTGTATGTGTGTGTGCACATATGGGCATGCATATATGCGTGGGCATGTGTGCACACACGCATATAAAAGGATATTATATATATATCATATATATGCATTTGTTTATCTTAACTTATTTCACTCATTCTATACTCACTTAGTTTTTTATTTTACTTTATCTCACTTATTTATCTGGTGTTGTTTTGCACTTGCTGTGTGTGTGTTCATTCCCATATGACCACCCCCATGGTTCCCCCTGAATGACATACATGCATATAGCCATTATGTGGCTTTTCTACTTGCATATGATTTTTATATATTCTTATATTTTTATATGTTTCCTCTATATGTGTCAGTTGTGGCAGTCCCTATATGTTCATATACTTATTTGCTCAACATCACTTTTTTAGAGCGTATGATAATATTAGGGATTGCCTTATAATTGCATACAGGAGGGCAACAATTAATTAATTAGTCAATTACAGCAGTGCTGTCAACATCAATATATAAAATATGAAATACAAAATATATTTCCTTTTTCCTCTGTTTCAAAACCACCTTCTAGCTTTTTGACGTATACCTTTCTTCCCACCAAGATTTCCTTGGGTTATAGATATAAGTGTAGATAGATAAATGTAAATGGAAATGGATTAGAATAGGAACATTTGGTGGACTCATTTTTATTTATATTTATTTTTATTTTTATACTTATTTTTATTTTGATATAATCCCTCACTTGGACAACTACATTGTAAACCCTTGTACATAAATATACACCACTTGTATTATCATTATATAATCTCTACGTGTGGTAATGTTGCTTGTGAAATTTTATATACATTTTGGTTGTGTATATATGTATATATTGCTCTTCCTCGCCTGTTCATTGTAGATATGACGAGCCAATGATTTATAATTATAAATACAGATCAAATCTATTCTTGTATTGTATAGTTAGGGTATTTTAGTGGCATGTCAATAATGGGATATTTGTATATAATAATTTTTGTAACATTTATATTTAAATAATAATAATAAAGCTAGAGATGTTTTTAAATTGCTCTTGTATATATACAAATGATACCTGTGTTTGCGAGCCGGCCCTTTTCCTGACTGTGCGGTGTGTATAGTCTGTGCGGCTGCGGTGTTTGGCTGCCGATCACCCCCTCCACGACGGCGTCTGTTGCCATGACCACACGCTGCTGTGCGGCGGGGTGGAGTGACGCTGATTGCCGGGTGGTCTGGGGGGGGGGTCGGCGGGGAGGCGCACGCAGCTCACATGTGTGACGTGATTGTTTCTCCTGCATGGGGCGTCTGCCGGCCGGGGACGCTGTGCGCGGGTTGAGGCGGATGGCGCTCATGTGATTCACCTGCAGATTGATCACTCAGGCGGTTTACTTAAGGCGAGCAACACAGGTACCCTTTGTTCTTTCCTGGCACCTTGCAAAGTGGTAGTTTCCACGGAGCGCGTGGGTAAAGGGGCACCAGGACTCAGCGGGATCTCCAGCCAGACTATTGGGTGATAGGATTTCTTTATACACAATTTATCTCATTTTAGGATTATTTTTGGGTTTGGTCATTGGATCAGTTTAGATGCACATTTTCTATCACATGATAGTTGTGGTATTTATATATTATTCTAACTAATATTGTGTAGTTTTTCACATTTTTTTGAACATAGGTTGCTTTTTTGTATTGATTATTCACTGGTTCACATATATATATCTTTGTATTATATTATTTATGCACAATGACACTTTCTTATGGCTTGAGATTTTTCCCGTTGAGTAATTATGGTTTTTAGTAATTGTTGGATGAGCTCTATTTTTAATATGATGTAAATAATAAATTTATAATTGGAAATATATTTTATTGTTGCAGCATGCCCTGATTGAATTCTAGACATATAGATTGGTGGTGCAGATCTCTGGTGTCTGTACTTCGTGGGGTACTGGGCCCCACACTATTCTTGTTGCAATCCTATTGCTTTTGTCACACCATTTTTTTGCACACCAATCTCACTTATCTTTAACCAAGAGTGGTGCAGGGACAGCCTAATTATTGGTTTCTATCACCCACCTTCTCCATGTGCCTCCTGGGCCTGATCTGCTGCAGTCCCTGCTCCAGATCGTTCACCCGCTACAGAATCATCTAGAAAAAGAGATTAAGGGAATCAGCTTTGCTTTTAATAGCATGTATGTGTGTACGGTTGCATTAAGAGTCACATACCAGAGGCTAATGGCTCCGTAGCTTGGTACGACTCCCTGCCCACGCCACGAAGCCCCTCCTCCGTAGAAAGGTCCAGGGGCTGGTCGGAGGCCGCTAGAGAGGAGGGATAGGAACGTCGCCCTGGAGATCCACCACCTTCACTTTTTGCTGCAGATTCACGCAGCACTGGTGGGCCTGTGAGCCTCCGGGTGCGTGGGATTCGGTACTCCATCTCCAACGCTAGAAAAGAAAAGCATTTATAAATAAAGGCCTACCTTGTGTGTTAGTTACATATAGCATGAAATCACTATGTACTTACTTGGGAAATGGAGCCCGAAAAATCGCCGCACCCTCGGCATGTGGAGTCACTTCAGGCCCGACCAATGCTGCATGATCTGCGTATGTGTGAAGGTGGTGTCTGTCTCCTGCTGGATCCTGGAAACGATCTCCAGGGCGACGTTCCAGTTCTCGAATGCACTGAGCAGGTAGTCGCACCTGCGCTGAAGCATCATATAAAAAACACAAAACAGAAATAGTTGTTAGCTCAAACTGCATACAAATATCTGTCACAATCCGATCAGTTGACTACATGACATTCCCAAACACATTTCTAGCCTCAAACTATCCTTCTAGATGGAAGTGACTTGGTTCGCACTTGTGCACACTAACTTCTGTTTGACAAACTTTTAAACAAAACTGTTTCTTCCTGCGCTTACTTAAGGCATAGGCATGCATTTAGATGGCAAATCAAAGTCCTTACAATACACTTACAAGCATAATCAGCTCTTGTTGGCGGGTGAAGATCGTGGGCGCCATCTTGTTTCTTGTCTGCAGCAGATAAGTAATGCCCCGGTTCCATACGGCCGGACGAACGGCCGTACACACGTGTATGCGAACGCGTACACGTCATACCCAGGCATTATTATTTAAAGGGTACTGCACAGCTCATTCTCTTTGTGATTTTCAATATGCCACCGAAAAAAGCCATCGCTAAGGCCACACCAGCCAAGGAAACACGCAGCCAAAGTGGCCAACCCAAGGCGACATTGGCCACCAAGGCCGCAAAACCCAAACCAACCACCAAAGCCAAGGAGGGAGCAGCTAAGAAGAAGCCAACAACAAGGCAGGCAGGTATGCTGACAACAAATGCCACTAAGAAGCAGAGGGTGAGAAGCCCCAGCCCCCAAAGAACACCATCCCCTCCTCCCTGCCCTAGCACATCTCTTCATAAACCACGCTCCACTGGCAAGGCCAGTAAGAGCCAGCATGGCAGAAGCCCCAGCCCAGCCAGCACTGCCTCTCCAGCTCCACATGGGCAAAGCTCCCATGGGCATCAAAGTACTAGGGGCAAGGCCACAAAGAGCCACAGGGCCAGAAGCCCCAGCCCAGCCAGCACTGCCTCTCCTGAGCCACGTGCCAGTACCTCCCATGGGCATCGAAGCACAAGTGGCAAGGGCACAAAGAGGCACAGGGCCAGAAGCCCCACACCCCCAAGCACACCCTCTCCTCCTCGGCCACATTTGCCACCGGCACAGGTGGCAACCACCGATCCATATGCCACATCCACACATGGAAGTTTGGTGGTCACCCAGGCAAGGACCCCCAGTCCGATTGCAAGTCCAGTCCATTTGTTCTCAAACCACGTGTCGCACATTTCCTCACCACAGAGGCAGCCCAGAATGTCCCTCGAATTGCCTGCATACAGAGATGACAGCAAGCAATAGGCCGAACATTGCGGCGAGGACAGTTGAGTGGCAGGTTTGGTGAGGCCCAAACTCTCGCATTGGCAAGTGGGCTCACACTCCATTATGACGAGCTATATGGGCGAAAGTCAAAATCTACAAGCAAAAGGTCAATGCAGTGGGGAAGGAGCTTAAAGATGTGGAGCAGATACAGCGTAAAATATCTGACCTGAAGTATGCAGCACGGAAGAAACAGAATATACGGCGCAATTATAGGTACATATTTGAGTTGTACATTTTTATGCTTGTTGTTTTGACCACAATGCCCTAAATTTGCCAACCTCTATTTTTCAGCTTCCCAACAAAATTACAGTATACACGAGCTGAGGAGATGGTGCTGGCGTTGATACACCCCGTCGCATTAGAGGGCCTCTCTGGCAGACGGGACATGGACATCCCTACCATTACTGCAGGTTAGTAATGTTAGTTTGTATGTAAAATGTTTTAAACGTGTTAAATGAGGCTCACAGGCAGATATGAACACATGCCCCTAGGGAGTGGCTTTGAGGGGGAGGTTACAGTTTTATCTGGGTGTTTAATGTCTGCGGAATGGTCATTTTAAAGGTTTGCAGGCCATACATGACCTTGGACAGTATTTATGGTCACTATTAAAGTTTTTATCTTAGCAAAGCACTGCCTGTTATGTGAATCTAGTCAATCATAAACAACACTTCCTTCTTTGTCTTTATACCACTTGGGTTTTAGATGTGCTTTGGTCTAAAATAATTGATCTGGGGTCAGGGAAAGGTCTACATAGGAAGAATGCCCACCAGCATACTCTGAAGACAAATGCTATTTGCAAGCTGAGTGTGGGCCCCTAATGGCCCTTTAGGCATTTGTTAAGCCTCATAACATGCAGTACATGCATGTTTGGACTATTTAAGTTGACCAATGTGTATGTACAGGGTAAGGCATACATATAAGAGATACTGACATTCATAGTGAAGGACACCTTGTCCCGCTGTTGGAGTTTGCATTCCTGCTTGGCCATGTGTTTTTTAAAGCATATGTAGTAATCCAGATCATCAATGGATTTTTTGGTGTTTAAGTGCCTTTTTATTTTAAACACAGCCCAGCATCAAGCCTCAGCAAGTGTGGAAGCCTCATCCAGTTTGACCACGCCGTCTACTTCCGTGCTGCCTAGGAGCCAGGAACAGATATATAGGGTAAGTGGACTTTTATGAAACTGCTGATGCATGTGAATGACTGATGCATGTGAATGCACATGACTAATTTGCATAACAAATATATTTAGGGTCCAAACTGAACTTTTTTTTGCACATGTCCCAACAGACCCACACACTGATGGAGGAAATCCAGGAGATGGAGGAGGAGGATGCCAGCTTGATGGGACCTTCAGAACTGGAACTGGAACCCTGGAACCTAATCTGCCACTGTCCCAACATGCTACTGCACCAAACCCTCTGCAGCAGAGTGAAGCTGGACGCATGCTGCCAGCCCATCGTAGGCAGCAGGCTGAGACTGAGCCTACAGTCCCCAGTGGTAGCTCTGCTGCAGAGGATTTGCCAAGCACATCTGCGACTCTTGCTCACCCTAGCATCTGCAGGCGCTCAAACACGGGGAATTGTTAGACGTAGTCAGCAACGTCGACCAGTTTCCCAGGGGAGGCGCGTGCCGAGCCTGGAGTCAGCGTGGCGCCATGACAGCCGTTACTTTCTGCAGGTGACTCAAAGTGCCGCAGAGCAGCTTACTGCCCAATTAGAGACATTAAATAATACATTCTCCACCATGCTGACTGAATTTAGGACGAGCAACAGCCACATGGCCACCTTAAATATTAATTTCACTGCCATGCTCAAGGAAGTTAGAACAAGCAATAGACACATGTTGGAACAGTGGCAGATTATGAATGCCATGCATGCCCAGGTGATGGCACACCTCCAAGGCCCACCACCAGGGTTTTATGGTCAACATCCATATTAACAGCTATTTGACCTTCACATCTTTCCTCTACATCCCCACTGTATTGACCTGTCTGGTGAGCGCTACAAAGATTGCCTTTTTATGGCTTTGCTTGTATGATTTTGAATGTCGCCCATATAGCTCATTAGAGTGCTGAGATACCCCACTAGCCAATGCATGAGCTAAAGCCTCACTGAAGCTGCCGCTCAAGCTGCCACACTGCAGGCTTGGGCCTAATGAAATTGTGTCTGGCTCATCCTGTTTGTTGGCAAGATTGGGGGACATTCTGGGTTGGGAAACTACTACCTTGAACCATGGCAAAGATTGGACTGGACTTGCATTCGGACTGGGGGTTATTGTTTGGGTGGGCCACTGACTTACAGGCGTGGATGTGGCATAGGTATGGCTGCTTTCCACCTGTGCCTGTGGCAAATGTGGACAAGCAGGAGCAGGTGTGTATGGGGCCAAATATTCGCATGCAAATGGTTGCTCCCTAAGTATTTTTATGTTATTGATTATTGAAACTTTGGCCTGCAGTGCGTTACTTTACAACTCCTGGATGTGGCCAATTGCTATGTGCCATGAGTCTTCACCAATGTATATTTCTGTTGTACTATGTATGTACATGAAGTCTGCGAGTGCCATTCAACTCGAAATTTTCATATTTCAAAATATTTCATACAATATTTCATATATATCAAAATATATTGAATGTGACTTTAGCTGTTGTTGACTAAGTTGATGCATTAATGTTTGGGTTCTTTTGAGATTACTGAAGGCTTTTCTAAACAAACATGAAAAATATAAATGCATGAGGCTTAGATCATGTGTCAATATTTTAGCAATTAATTCATTACTATTTTTTACAAAAAAAAATACAAAAGCCTTCACAAAGGCAAATTAAAGTAATAATAAACAATTACATTCAACAAAACAAACAAATGAAAACCAAATTAGGCAAAATGGGTGCTTATCAAATTGGCCCGAACAGCTTGGGCAGAGGCACTAGGTGTGCCACGGTAGTTCTCAGCTGGGTCCTGGCTGGGTGGAGAGGGGGGCAGATCCACATACCAGGGGACATGCTGCATTTTGGCAAAGTTGTGGAGGACACAGCAGGCCAGTATGATATCAATGACCTTGTTGGGGTCATACTGGAGTGCCCCCCCCCGGTATTGTCCAAACACCGGAAATGTGTTTTTAACAGGCCAAAGCCCTCTCCACAATGGCCCGGGTCTTGCAGTGCGCCCTATTGTAGGCGTCCTGGGCCGCATTCTGTTGCCGAAGGACAGGCTTCATCAGCCAGGGAAGTAGTGGATAGCCAGAATCCCCTGAAAGAATAAGAGAATACTTACATAAATTACACATTACAAACCAAAATTTATGGACAAGCGGCCGTTCACCCTGACTAAGAGCCTATCTTATATTTTAGCCACACCCTGTACATACAGATTGCTCACCTAAAAAAACAGCCTAACACCATCTACTGCATGTTCTGGGCCTTTAAACATCAAAGATGGCAGCTCAGGGCAAATCAGGCAGGCTGCAAACAGGAAGTGGCTTATGACCGTGCTGCTCAGCATTCTGGGATGTCTTACCTTTTAAGGACCCCAGATCTGCTTTGTCTCAGCAAAGCACAGCTAACACGCCCCCTGCACTTTATCCCGCTCTCCTCTCCTCAGTAAGTGTCATGCATCTGAGCAAAGATGGCGCCGACCCTATCATAAAGTCAAGAACAGAATTGCAGCTGAGTGGAGGAAAGAATAATAAGTAAGTTACTAGAAACTAAAAATATATTATATTGAAATGCTGGGAAATCAGTTTTTAAGGGTTTGTGCTTTGCTAAAGATCATGGTTTAGGTCCGGTTTACCATGTCATCAAGGGGTAAAAACAGCCATAGGCTCAGACATGGGTCATCAACTATATTCATAGGCATACATTGAAAAGTGAATGACGTAATTTGCGGAAACTTACCAAGGAGCCATCCACGTGAGAATTCTCCAGACTTAAACCGACGGTATAATCCAGATGTTCGCAAGATGTACGCGTCATGGGATGAGCCTGGAAACCCGGCGAGGACGCTAAGGAACCGCATGTCCGGGGCCACCACTGCTTGGACATTCAGTGAGCGGCTAATTTTGTGGTTCCTGGGAAAAAAAAAAATAAAAAATATTAGCAAGGCAAGGTAAACTACTCAAACACTAACTCCTAACACCCTTCAAAAAACATGTTGGACAATACAAATAACACTAAGTAAATAAGTAGTTTTTCAACCAAAAATTATATGTATGTTGGATCAAATATTAATCATCAAAGATGGATCAAAGATGGATCAAAGATTAACATTCAAATGACTAATTTAGAGCCACATTAAAATGTTTTCCTAAGGCCGACATTAAAAACATTGCTCAAGCTATACACGGTCAAATGGATCACAGGGACAATTTACAAGGAGGGATTAAGCTATACACGGTGAAATGGGGCACAGGGACAAGTTACAAGGAGGGATTAAGCTATACACTGTAAGCTGTTTCACGGGGACAATTTACAAGGAGGGATTAGGCTATACACAGTGAAATGGGGCACAGGGACAAGTTACAAGGAGGGATTAAGATATACACTGTAAGCTGTTTCACGGGGACAATTTACAAGGAGGGATTAAGCTATACACAGTGAAATAGGGCACAGGGACAAGTTACAAGGAGGGATTAAGCTATACACTGTAAGCTGTTTCACAGGGACAGTTTACACGGAGGGATTAAGCTATACACGGTGAAATGGGGCACAGGGACAAGTTACAAGGAGGGATTAAGCTATACACTGTAAGCTGTTTCACAGGGACAGTTTACAAGGAGGGATTATGGTATACACTGTAAGCTGTTTCATAGGGACAATTTACAAGGAGGGATTAATAGTAGTTACAATACAGTTTGTCTAAACTATATAACAAAATGACCGAATGAACTTACCTATAGATGTACTTGTCGGCTGCAGGAGGGACCAGTGCAACGTGGGTGCAATCAATCGCACCCATGACGTTGGGCATGTCGGCGATATTATAAAAAGCCAACTTAAGAGCATTCCAATCATTCCAGGCTACCATATATTTCTGACTAATGGAAGCCATGCCATCCAAAAACTTGGATAGCGACCGGCTCAGTGTAGGCTGGGAGATCCCCACGGAGAGGGAACCCAGCCTCTGGAAAGAGGTGTTCGCCAAAAATTACAGGCAGCCAAGCATCTTGGTCATACCTGAAATTGCTTGCCCCTTCCTTGTGGTGCGGGCTAACCATGGCCGCAGCTTAATATACAACTTATGGAGAGAAGCGCGATTAAGTCTAGTCAGCTCGAACAGCCCAACGTCATGCATGCGATCGATATGCATGCGTCGCCGGTGCAATCTGGCCTCGGCCCTGCTGACACATGCAATGCCCATTAGCTGGAGTTGCTCATATTCCTCCACAAAGCCGCAAAACATGGTCAAAGCAAGGTAGCCGAGTGCAAAAAGGTCCCGTAAGTGGATCGCTAATGAAACGGTTTTATAGGGTGGTGGTCCCTCGGCAATCAGCTCTCCGAATGAGACGCAAGCCCATCCCAATAAGGTAAGTTATCTGAACTAACGCAAAATATCAGATTTTGATGGGAAAGTGATCCGAACTAACGCAAATGATCCGATTTTGTTCCGTCCATCGAAAGTGCATATACACATTAGCGGGAACGAACATACAAATGGAAAAACAAACGTAAAAAACCAAAAAAATTACAAACACATACAAAAACATACACAGACAGCTACGAAAGTCCAGACAAATGTGTCTATGAATAGAGCCTAATGTAAGGGAATGTTACTTAAAGTTTACAGCTTGGGAGGTGTTAGGATTGGATAACATGCTGTGACTGAATCTCCTTCAGATCTTTTCTCTTATGTTTGAGACTTTTTGTAGAACTCATTGCACCCCTATCTTTTCTGCAGATGTGCAGATATGCAATTCTAAAACAGCATGGTGGTACTGTGCTGAGCAGAAATATCCCAACAGTACAATCTATTTGCCAAAGCTGGACAGATATTGCCCAGAGGCTCTGATTGGTCAGTGGTCCCTAGACTCCCTTGCCTGTTATAGTTACTTTGAGTTTGCAATGATTCTGTTATCCCTCTGGGTATTATCATATCTGTCCTCATCTGATCTCCTCTTGAACAATTACTGCAAACTACCTAACTTCATACACTGACCTTTGGCTAAGCCCCGTACTAAACTTTTTTTATTTCCTTTTGCTGTGACCCTTGGAGAAGTGACCTTTCTATTAAGGCTTGTCTGTCGGAGGCATCCCTGATCCAAGCTATTTACCTGCTCCTGCCTTCCCATAATCCTGATCCATGCCTGTTACTAAACTTTTTAGTAACTCCTTCTTCTGGTGTTACATCATCCTTTGAAGCCTCTGAGACTTGACTATCCCTCACCATACTTTAATGAGTGGAGTTAGATTTGGGGTTGACACCTACATAAAGGCCACGATCACCTAGGGCTTTACAATGCTGTTTTCACATGGTAGGTGCCTGGGTAAGTACAGAATCAAACAGGTTAAGGCAATTCACACTGCAGTCAATTTTCTCTCCTAAGAAAGTAGTAAAATACTGGCTCTGAATGGACCCCAATGGGGTTGATTAAAAGCCAGGTGAGAGAACTCACTCCTTTTTTAGGAGAGAAAATTGGCATTCACTTTTATTGTCTATCTTGGGGGCTATTTCAACAACCGGATGTAAGTTTTCCCCTGGTGTTGGATCAGCTTCAAGGTAGACAATGAAAGTAAATGACAGTTTTCTCTCCTGAAAATGGCTCTGAATCGTCTTCATTATCTCTAAACCTTGTATTATTTCCTCATTAAATCAATCTGTATTTAAAATTTTCTGAAATATTGCCCAGTGTACATGTCTGTCTTTTAGGTTAAAATGTTCATTTTACAGCATCTCATTGATAAGGTTTTGACTAATGTTAGACAATACGACTCCAGAGCAGGGTGTTAAACTCCTCATGGGGCAGCAACAGGTCATGTTCTGTGAATCTCCACATAGCTGTCCCTCTAGCCCTGTATGATCAATAATTATTCCACCTGTGAATCTGTGTGATGATCTACAATAACTGGGTGGTAGGTCTGATGGGTTTGATCACGTGGGCCGTAGTCGTGTTCTCTGTGCCATCCCCCAGCAGGACCCGCTCACGTGACCACCCCGCGGCCAATCACGAGACTCCTTTCCCGGCGCTGGCTCGCAAGCAAGGTGAGTATTCTAAGCATCTTGTGCAGTTAGGTGTGAAGGGGCTCCAGCATTCTGGATGCCCCCCCCCCAAGCTGTGCTTTGCTCAGACAGAGCAGAGCTGGGGTCAGGAAAAGGTCAGCAATCCCAGATTGCAGAGCAGCACAGTCAGAAGGCACTTCCTGATGTCCCATGAGCCCCCATCTTGAATGTTTAAAGGCTCATAACATGCAGTAGATGCAGGTAGGATGATTTTGATGTGATCAATCTGTATGTACAGGGTGTGGGAAACATAACATATAAGATAGACTCTTATTCAGGGTGAAGGACCGCTTTAAGGAGGACTGAAGATATCCTAAAATTCTCCTTTCTATAAAAATACATTAATAACTGGACAGAGGGAATGAATAGTCACTGTAAACCTGGTCTCCCATGTGTCTCAAATCTCATTCCTAAAGTGCAGAGTAAAAGTAAGTGACAGCTAAGGGCTGCCAGCATTGGAAAATATTTTAGGCCTCTTGTAATTTTTTTTAACAAAATATTAATAGCAGTTTTGGCTTTTATATCACACCGACATAATGCAATACTTTACAGTGAATGCCTCCTTTCATCCCCATGTTTCCAACCTTCCTACTACTTTCACTTACTGCAGCACATACAACCTGCTGTATTAACCTGACAGCTTCTTTTACAGGAATCCAGGTGTTTTATGCATTAGAAAAAGGGTCTGAGGGATATATGAATTTTAGGTCTAATTTAAAGTTATTGCACTGCATGAGCCAGTAAAAAGAAGCATGTTGCCAGCTTTCAGTGCAAATTAAAGCTCAACGTTTGATTATAGGAAGTGTAAGTTTCACTCTGTAATTAGAGTAAAAGAATTTGGCAGTTGGTGGGCAAAATTAGCTGCCTCGATTACAACACCAAAGCTGAATTAAGGAAGCCCATATCATTTACAAATGGTAGCACATTGTTTTGTTTCCCTCCTACACCAGGTGTCCAGGGTTCAGGATGTCTCTAAGTATGTCTGTGTGGGGTGCTGGGGCCCCACTACAAGGGTTACAGATATTCACTGTTCTGCAGATGTAGTAGAGTTCCTCTTTATTAACACGGGCTTCACACAGGGTCCATAACCTAGCTTCTTGTGATCTGCCTACCTAGAAATTTCTCAGTCATCTGGTGATGGGGAATCGCTACCTGCCTTCTGGGATTCAGATTGAGTGTTGGGCTCTGGACAGTAGTGCCCGATGTTCATCTTGGCAGTGAAACCCTAGTTTCCTGCAATCAGGAGCAAGTACAATAGAAACAGCCCCGAGGGGTGCTAAAATATAAAGTATCCAATGGGTGAGGAAGGAAACTTATACCAGGCCCCTTCAGTCGCCCCTGAGCCCATGCGCACACCTTAGCAGACAAGCTCTCTCTGTGCATATAGTCCAGGTGAACAGTTGATGGCTCACTATCAAGATGATCTTGTTTCTGCCCTCAAAAGGTCAAGCCATTGGGCTCACTTCTTAGTCATTCCATATTCCAGACTACAGAGAGTAGTCTGGAGTTCTACTATCACTGAATTAGGCTCTCTAACTTTGGCTTTGTATTATAAATATATTTTTTAGGTATAGTTTATATCTAAACAGTATTGCCACATCATTTTTTTCTTTTTACAGATAACTGTCATATAAAATTTGAAACTCCTCTCCATTTAGATTTAATTATAGCATGGCATAGCATGGCATTTAGGGGTTTTATGTAAACTTTGGAGAAAATATTGTGGTACATAAATCACACCGAAAGGCATGTTTGAACCTTCAGATGCACATGCACGCACTCCTAAATGAACATGCGTGCACCCCTGGAGATAGACATAAGGGCCTAGGTAGATGGGCAGTAAGGTGCACAGGTGCGTGGATGAGTGGACGGGTTGTTGGGCAGGCAGGTAGGTATATATTAGCAATCATTATCTAACACATCCCAGCTCTGGCCATTGTAATATCTCACAAAGAAGCCATTAAAAACCACATAAGATTTCAAGATAGCACCATTCACAGTGCACCAAGAAAAGTTCTAAAGAAAGCTGCATCTTTAGGTGTCAGGCAGGCAGACTGGTTGTTGGGTGGGCAGGAAGGTGGACAGACAAGTGGGTAGGTAGGTTGGCAGGCAGGTGGATGGGTTGTTGGACTGGTTGGTGACTATGTGGGCAGGGCAGGTGGGTAGGTAGGTGGGCAGGCAAGCTGGTGGCCAGGTAGGTAGATGGGCAGGCAGATGGGTGACCAGGTTGATAGGTGGGCAGGTAGGTGGATGGCCAGGAAGGTGGGCAGGCAGGCCAATGACCAGGTAGGTAGATGGGCAGGCAAGCAAGTGGCCAGGTAGCCAGGGGTTAGCTCTGCTTGATGGTTCAAAGAGCGCCATTCAAGCTAGAGGAGGTGTTGTTCCATTATTGGTCTTAGACCATTAGTGTCCTGCATCAGCAGCATGTGGCTGCAAGTGAGGAAGAGGATTTCCTCATTCACGGCACCGATCTGAAAGGAAGGACTGCGCTGGAGGAATGCTGTAATCTGCTGTTTATTTTTTTTCCTTTTGCCTGGCGAATTCCTTTAAATCAATGTCTGCATATGACTGAATATGTGAGATTCATTCCTCTAGGTGGGATGAAATGTAATAAATAAAATAGATGTTCTCAAGCTCAACCAACCTATCATTTTAGGTGACAGTGTCCTTTTAGGATATCTGGTTGATAGTTACAGGCTCTTTTACAAATAGCAGGGCAAGAATGACTTTTTCAGAAATGTCAGGACATTTATACCAACTTGCTGGGTCCTCATTAGAAAAGAAAAGCAGAATGGTAAGCACGCACTGGCAGTTTATACTGTGCCGCTCTTCCAGGGGACATATTTTGTCTTGAGCATACTTAACATTTCTCTGTCTGTGTGTTTTATCACCACATAACTCTGCCTGGGAGTCAGAAAGGGCAATGGGTCTATTGCTTGGCATAGGCAGAGGGATATGTAAACAAAACAGTTTAACAAGTTAGTACAGCACATTTAATCACAAATCATCTTCAGGCCAATTACAAAAACCTACAAAATCTCTTTACTGTTTTTAATTCAAAAAAGTTTTGATCAAAATAAATTTGTAAACAAGCTACACACATAAATCTAGTAAGTTTTGCAAATATGGCACGGAAATGTGTAACTAGCAGCATTAGTGATGAGTTTCAGATTTAGGTCATTTTTACATTCGCCTAGGATATTGGACAGATAGGACCGGCATCTACAACTCATGATTCAATACTGTCATCTGAAAGTATTCAAATGCTAAGTAAAATCGCATTTGTATTTGGCTTGGCCAGACCGATGGGACCGATGGGACCGGCATTCTGTCCCTGATCCCTGTGGCTTTCCTGAATATCTCCAGTGCCCTGCAAGTAAATCAAAACCCACTGGAGATCTTCAAGCAAGTTGGCAAGTATCTCTGATCCACAGCATTCTTTGGCAGTATCTGCAGCATCCCTAGATGGCGTCAGCATGTTCCCCTCTTGGTATCTGTGGTGTCTCTAATGGGACAGGGTGAGACTTTTCAAGCTCAGGCATGTGGCTTCTCGTGATAACCTGAGAATAACTGTGAATTATCTATAACACCATGCCACTGAGAAACAAAAGCCTTATCCTACTGGTGGAGCTTGGTGGGACGTCAGAGATAAAGAGGGCATTAACAGTTGTCACGACTACTGCTGAAGAACACCACATCTGTTGAACCCTCCTGAGCCACCAGATGCGGATGGAGTAAATTTCCTTAGGACAATATGAAGATGCTATCAATAGGTACAGTCAATGTATTTTACACCACTTGTGACCCCATACTGGTTTAAATGGTTGGGGGCATGATAAGCCATCTGCCGAGCACAAAACCCCCATCTGAGCACCACCTTGTTTGGGGGGCAGAAGAGCCCTTTGGGTCCAGTGCCAGGGGCTCCCCTGGAAGAGCATCAGACCTGTGCCAAAGGGCATAGTGGACGGTATACCTAGGGCCCCAATGCCAGCTGTTCTTCATCCAAGCCCTGGGCATGTAGTCCCTATGCCTTAACTGATGTGTTGGTGGCCCGGGGGAGCCTTCATTACAATTTAGGAAAAAACAGATTTTTCCTGTATAGGTTTTAATACAGCTTGGTTTGGGGTTCCTAAAAACTCAATTACATGGGCACCTTCTGAACCTAATAGGGTGACAGTTCAGCTCATCTCTAATTAGCATTATAAATCATTACAGAGCTTGCCACGTATACAGTATCTGAGGATGATCGGATTATTACAAATCCAGCCATCATTGGAATCTTTTTCAGCAGCATGGGCTCTGTTCCGTTAAACATTTAATGCTCATTGTTTGTAAAGCTCTAACATAATAAAGCTAACAGAGGTGCTTTGTGCAGGTAACTTCGTCCTTCAGAGATTTTCTTTTTTCATTTCGGAACATTTTCTTAAAATGACCTTCCATACATCAGTTGAGACTGCATTTCCTATGCTGCAACCTCTAAATTCCACCGTAAAGGTTACAGCCCAGGTAGCGTAGGAGAAGAAAGCCAAAGGAGTGTACAGGAACGAAAGTGGGGAGGGTGGGGGAAGCATGGACAAAGGCAGAGTAAAGAAGGGGAGGGAAAACACGCAGACAGAAATAGCAGAGAGGGAGTCTGGCACATATGCGGCTAACAGAGGAGAGAGGTTACATGCAGCTTGCTGAATAAATCCAGCCAAAACATAATTAAAATGCAGACAGGAATGGATCCACATCAAACAGAGCACAGAGCAGAGCTTGTAGCACAGTGCTTGCTTGCCACCTCGAGTCCTTTTCCAGGATCAGACTCTCCATGATATAATCCAGACTGTAATCACAGGGGTGCAGCTGGATGATGGAATTTTCGGGGAACTCTTGGCCATGGAGGAAGTGTTGAAATGTACTAGTAATGAGAAAACGAGCCTGCTTTTTAACTCTTTTCTGCCCCGGCAAAAGGCCCACGTTCTCTTGCCACTAGAGATGCTTACTGAGCCAAAAATGGTTTTGGTTTCAGATGAGTAAAGTGACCGGATCTCCATTTTAATCTGGAACGCCTATAATAAAAACACAAATCTGAAGTTTATTCAAGCCAGACCTAAAACTCATGACTCAAAGCTGTCATCCTCAAAAATAGAGGTCTCCTAGTATGCAAATGCTAGGTAAAACCTCGCTCGAATTTGGCAAAAAATCATGGCACATTCTTGAAAGCATTACAGTGATGCCGGCAATGGTACATACATTTTTAAAGCCTGTTCTTTGCAGCCGAGTCATATTGCACATTAGTGTGTTACAGTCAGGGCTCATTAACAGACTCTTGGAATAAGAGGATGTTGGGAGGATTTAAATAGAAAAGCAGCATTTTTTATATACTTTGGATTGACCTCTAACATTATTTCAATTGATACTGAAACTTTACAAAGCCCACCAAAGTCTTTCTTTCAGGGCTTAATGTACAGATGCGCTATTAGCTATAGGCATTACTCTAGCCTGCTGAAGCCATTACAAATGTCTTTGGCTGCAAGATATACAGTTCATGATATTAATAGACAAAAGTTAACTCGACTTGACACATATTGTTTATCATGGCCCAGAGGAAAGGGGAGAAATTATTAACACGCTGGACGCCATCATGCATTGTTAGTTGTAATTAAAGTATAGCTCTGTCCAAAAATATTAATTTACTTTGATTGGATGGTAATGATGTAGCCAGACTTCTATTACTATACAATACATGACCTCAGTAGAATAAATAAAATGTACTGAGCCGTGAGGCAAATTTAACCACATTCAGCTTAGAGGCTAATCATTTTCAGCTATATGTATTTGTTTCTCAGAAAATACATCAGGCTTTAAACAGCAAAAACTCAGTTCTTAATAATAAAATAAATTAGTCCCTATTGTAGACATTCAAAGCCCATCAGCCCTCCCTGTTTTCTTACCTTTTCTCTTCATCCTCCCCCATCCCTTCTTTAACGTTTTCCCAGCTTTCTTTATCTCCAATCACCTTATTTCATCTTAGCTCTTCCTTCTAATTCTCTTGCCACACTTTTCTCAATATACTGTACTGACCTGACCTCTCCCTGAAGGATGCAATGACATTTACAAGCAGTCCAATAAGGATCTCTTTTTGAGGAGTAACTTTAAGTTTGTTTTTTGCAAAATGAGTATGATACTGCATTTGGCCATGTAAAAATCACTCATCTAAGCTCTAAGATCCATATATCTCTCCTGTTCTACCAATAGTGACTTTCCTTATTGTTCACTTCTAGGAGCTATGAGTCACCATCAGTGACTACACTTATCATCAGCACCTCTAACAGAAGCCATATTTTAGAGCTGCCTGCAAGGCACTATGGTGAAGCCCACCATTCACCACCCAAGATCTACTTCTCCTTCTCATAGTTCATGTAGAGGCTGTTGTTTTATGCCTTACTATGCTGAAGCCCACCAATCTACACGCAAGGTCAAGTAAACTGTTGTAGGACGGATGACCTCATCCCTACCTAAGGATTCAGATATGCCATAGTAGTCACATTGTCTGTTCTGATTTGTACGTGATGACCCTTCAGGTAGGGATAGAAGGCTAGCAATGCCGACTTCATAGCTCTACATTCTCTAAAACTCAATGAGAATAGGCTCAGTCTTCTGAACCATATCCCTTGAGCGGTCAGGGATCCACAATGGGCCCCACAACCCCATGAAGAGGTGTCCGTCATCACTATTATGTCTTTGGGGTCCGACCAGGATAGGACACTGACAGCCTCTCCTGATCTGGGCAAAAAGGTTTTCTAGATATGCCATGATCCCAACCCTGTTTTGAAGGGTAGACCTACAAATTTGAAGTGGAGTATTTGATTCCCCAACTTGCAAAATCTAAAAAAAGGCTTGAGCAGACAAGCTCATAGGTACCTGCCAATAGGCATCCTTCAGATTTATTGAGACCATGAAGGAGCCAGGTGGGAGCAGATTCCTTACAGAGAAGAAGGACTCCATGCAGAGGCATCTGTAGTGTACCAAGAGATTCATCTTCTTCAAATTGAGAATGAAGCAGAATCGTCCGGAGGTCTCCTTTACCAAAGAAATGCTTGAGTAGAACTGTGTATGACTTTTACTTCAGGTCCAGCACTCAGTTTCCAGTGAGGTGTGTTTGTGTCTTGGGAAATGGGGGCTTATCTAGAGGGTAGGACAGCAACGGTGATTGGATGTTACCAACTAACCTGGACCTGCTAACCGGTGCTCATGTGGTCTATGTGGGCTGGTAGCCTATAGTGCCGGGGCCTGCCCGCTAGCGGTCTGGGCCCTAAGCTACCGCCTCAAATAGCTGGTGCCCAAGCTGGTTTTGCCAGAGAAGGGGGACCTCATGCCTCCTTTAAAAAAACGCTACACACTTTTAAAAAATTGTATTTGCTCAAAATATTGTACTAAAGATAAATAACAAACAACAATCAGTGATAAGCAGCAGCAGATTGATCTAGTTCTCCAGTCTCCCCTCTCTCTTAAACTTGCACTCACCTGCAGCTCCTCTGTGCAGGTCTAGTGTTGCCACACAGCTTCTCCATGCAGTGGCAGGGAGCCACATTTCCATATTTCCAGCACCGGTGGCCTCTCATGGGGGCATCCATGGAGCCTTGTTTACGACCCTACAAGCCTACTCCAATAATTGCAATGGAGGGGTGTCCCAAACCGGGTTCATCACATCTGGCCTTGGAACGCCCCCTGTATTGCCATAAATAGACTAGCAGTGTTAGGGGATGTTAAGCCATGTGATGGAGGATGTAATTGCTTATTCTCCCTCATTTGTAAGTATGAAGATGCCAGCACTGCATGGAGAGCTGCAGGGGACAAAAAGTAAGTGTATACCTTTTTATGTTATTGCCTGGACATGAACTTTAAAGGGGCATTCCAGACTGTTTTCTGCTCTGTCCATTATGAATAAGAGGGACTGCATCTTTTATTCAGCCTGCTTTATATTTCTTAATAAAACCTCATCAGGAAATGCAAAGTGCTGGTGAATGGAAGATTCAGCCCCTAACAGCCAGAATAGGGCACACAGATATCAGCTAATTTAACCCTTTACTTTTAAGCAGGCAGGTCAAATGTTTAGATGTTTCAGAAGTCTGAATGCCTGGCAGCACACCTTGAAGAGAGGCACTTGGAACAAATTAGGGATAAAAGCTGTGACCTCGCCGCCTGGTTATAGGTGCTGTAGATAAATGTTTATTGCAATAGTGATAATTAAACAGAAATGTTATTTACATTTCAAGTATAGAGCAAAGTTGTGTACAGAATTTGCAGATTACCATTCAGTATTATGAGAATCACTCGTTAAATTGCACAGAAGAAAAATAATAACTGGGTTAGTAATAGTCTCAAGGTAATTCCAGTTTTAGAGAGGGGTCCATATACCTGGCAAGCCTTCACATGACCTTCCTTTCCTACCTACAGTATGTGTTTCCAATCTGAAGAGACAGCAATACTCACCTAACTACAACATGGACATTTAAGGAGGACTTAGGTTTTACAATATTATTGACAAGCAGTTACCATCTTTGTCTGGCTTACACCATAACACCAGCATATGTCATATTTAAGTACCTCCTTGGCACTCAGCAAACATAAAACCACTTATTCAGCCCAGCAGAATGAATCCTCCCACCCTCTGATGAGGAAACCACCTCTCTAACACTGGACTTACTTTAAGAGTATTACTAGCCCAGTTATCATTTTCCTTCTGTACGGTTAAATGAGTGGTTCTCATAATACTAAATGATAATATAAAAATTCTGTACAATCCTTATCTCTATACTTGAAATGTAAATTTTCTGTTGTTTAATTATCACTATTGCAATCAGCATTTCTCTACAACATCTAAAAACAGTAAGTGAGGCCAGGTTTTATTATTCATTCACTTAACCCTGTGCCTGGAATGTCCCTTTAAGGTATTTTTTCAGTAATTGTATTCCAATAAATATGCTTTATGTTCTAAGTAACCTGATTATATAATGGTGAGAAATATTCTGATGTTACCATTTTACTACAGTAAATGTATTATTAATTATTGGCCAAATATGAGATGGAGTGTGCACACGGCCATATAGGGTGGTTGTATTACTTATAATATTCATTGAAACAAATGAATCTGCCAATTCCAGGTCTTTCTGTAACTTTCCGGAGTTGATCATTGGCTCTCGGACAACTTATATAACTTATTTTCATTCCTATGTCAAAAGTCTTGCAGGGGGCACCTGGTTAGTTCATTGTGAAATTATGATCCTTTAATTTCCATTCTATGGCCCCAATGGAACCTTCAATAGTTTATAAATAGTGTTGGGGGCGAACATGAACCGCAAAGTTCGGGTTGTTACCAAACTTTGTGAGTTCGTGTTCCCAAACCCAAACACGGACTCCAGCCAGAAGTCCATGTTTGAGTTTGTGGTTCGGCCGAATCCGAAAAAGCAGCTGAATAGCCCATCAACCAGCTTAACCTAAGATGCAGAAGTGTGCAGCAGCAGGAAGAGCCTGGATATACACTTACCTGACCCTTACAATGTGGTCCCCTTCTTTCCTTTGTCTAAATGGCCATGGCTGGAGCTTCAAAAATATGGCCACCCCCATAAGTGAGAACACTGGCAGTGTCCTCACTCATGGGAGCAGCAATCTTTTTGAAGTCCCGGCCGTGACTATTTTAGAAAGCCGACTGAATTGCGGGGTAAGTTGTACAGACACATCCTATTGCTGAAAACCCTGCATGGGGCCATTTTTTGGTCCCAAAGTTTGGATCCTTATTGATTTTAATGGATACTGGGTTCAGGGTTCAGGTCAAGTTCAGTACCCATACCGAACTTTGGCCCAAAGTTCTGCCGAGCTTGCTAAACCCGAACATATAGGGGTTTGCTTAACACTATTTATAACTTCTTTTGAAACCACTGCCATCAGTATGTTTTGCAACAATAAAGTCACCACGAGTATTAAGAAAGATCACTGGTTTTACTCATCATTAGATGTTTCTTGTGTGGCACTTTGGTAATGAGACACCTTTTTATAGGCCATCAGTTGAACCAGCAAATATTATTTTGTATGTAGTAGCAGGATTGCTTTCTAATTTCTGATAGATTTCAGCTGGTGTCATGCATGTCCAATACTTTTTCCATGTGTCATTTCTCATAATTACACATTACTTAGAGGCCAATTCATTATTAGCGCCAGGTAGCGACAGATGAGCGACAGTAGCGGCATTTTCTGAGCGCCCGCTAGTAGTCGCTGTGCTTGCCCGTTGTTCTGTAGTTGATAGCGACTCAGTCGGTTTGCCGTAATGTTGAATATTGGGTGAGGAGTCGCTATTTGACAGGTTCCGCGCTGTATGGGAGCGCATGACAGCGAATGGCCATAGCGAACGGCTCCCAGCATATTCATTAACAAATCACGCTCAAAAAATTCTCGCGCTGTGAAATGCTTGTTTAAACCCCAGAGCGCTGGCGGCGAAGGGTTAAAAGTAGTTTTTTAACCCCCAAACAATCATATTTTTTGAAAAAAAAAAAACATGTTTTTCAAAACATTTTGTAATATGAATACATTAATATCAGACCTGTAATATCAATTCTGCACAAATTTTTTTTTTTTTTTTTACCTTAAAAAAATATCTAACATTGCAAAAGTGGTCACAGAATTTTTGACATTTAAAAAAAAAAAAAAAAAAAAAAAAAAAAAAGCATTAATAGCAATTAATTATGAATATTTAAAGATTGCTCCATTGAAATGCATTGGAGAGCGCCAGGTAGTGAGAGGTCATACCTGTCGCTGTTCAAGGTCGCTCGCTGGCGCTGTGGGGTGAGGCTGGAATAATGATGAATGATTCGCTATCTGGCGCTCTGTCAGTCGCTAAGCAGGATCGGCTTGATAAATGTGTGATTGCGGAGGGGAGCCGGCGTACTCGTGGCGGTGACCGTCATTACCGTTCGCTCACCATTCGCTACCTGGCGCTATCCCTTGTTAAATTAGGGCCTTAATTTATGGACATTCATGATTTGATATCTTTTCATGAGTGGATTGGATGAGTTGTACTAGTAATAAGAATTTTATGTCAATAGCCCATTTATCATTGTTTTATTCTCTAAATCTTTGCAAGAAAAACATTAGCTCAGTTGGGAACTATAGAATGGATACACATGACACATAACGAAATACAAAATGACATCTTAGGAGGGTCAGAGCTGAAAAGCTGCGTGTCTAAGCTCAGCAGAGCCTTGGTTGTGTTAAAGAGAACCAGCTGAGAGAACTAGGCTAATGAGAAGAATCAGTAACAATCTGGCCTTGTGAAGTTTACAGGAAATAACAGAACAGGCGTAGGCCAAAGCATTATTGTTGTGCACACTCTGCATGTTATTGGGGTCCCGAGGCTTACCAGGTGGAGGCTGGAATCAGACTAGCAGAAGCAGGTGTCTGACATATCCACAGGGAGATATAGAGGACGGCACATAGAAAGGGGAAGATATCACACATAATTATAAACAGGAAGACCAATCAGCCAAAATATTAAACCTTATGAAATAAAATAATGGAAGATACGCATGACAGTCTAATGGGTGAAGTGGAGAAACAGCAGGATTAACAATCATCGCAGCTGAATTGTTTGCAAAAAATTGGGACTATGAAAGAAAGCCAGCTTCCATTTTAGGAAAAAAACGATATTCAGTTCATGTTCTGCATGTGTCATTCTATTCCCTCTGCCATTATCAATGTTTTTACTCTGTTAAAAGGACTGGTAAGCACGAGTAATTGAAGGTTGGACTGGGTCACTTAGTTCCTTTTAGAGACATCGATTGTGAGATATTCCCAAATCCCCCCCCCCCAAATTGGATTATAAAAATAAACATAAAATAGGGATGAAAACACAATACCATTAAACCCATTTCTTATTTGAATAAGTTGGACCCATGTACTTTATTTAGATCACATGGTTTCAAAATTGCCTTAATTTAAAGAAAAACTCCCTTTTTGGACTGTTTTTGGTGTTCTGCCTTATTGTTTTCCTCTTTTGGAATGTAAAATAAACATTTGTAATAGGATTGTGCCCTCATGCCTGTGATTTACTTATCAGCATGCTGCTTCCATGTTTCTCATATTCCTGGGACTCTATTTTGCTACAGTGGGAGTATTTTTTATGGCCTTGAGTAAAAAATATGGACTACAAGTCCGGCAATTCTTCCAATGTAACAGATGAACTCATTATCAGCTTTGGCTAAGTCTAAACAGCCTAATGACCATCCAGCTGAAATCACGGCCATTAACCCTTGCTACTGGAACACAAGATTGCCATTGTTCCAAACTGGAAAAGCTGAATTTCAGCAGAATGGATTAAATCAGTCGCCCATGCCTTATCCAATCAGATGATCAGCAATTTAGAGTGAGGAATGGAATTCTATGATATGTACTCAAAATCACCACTTTGGTGTACATAGCTAAGGTAAACACAAAGTTGCTATGGGAAACTGTTTTCTTTTATAACACAGAGCTGCAGACAAATAGAAAATTTAAAAAATAACAGATAAGATTAGCACATTAAAGACATAATTTTGCCACACATTCTTTAAATAAAGGATTCAAGAAACATTGAAACAAATCAGAAAAGGTTCTAAAACCTCCAGTGAATTTGTAAATAAAACATGTGTTAAAAAATGAAAACCTGTCAAAATCTTATGAAAATTTGTGGATCTAAAGCCAACATAAGACTAGGATTAAACTCCTGTTGGTCCTTGTTAAAAAGGCCAACGTTTATCAAAGATGTATTTCTTTCTGTCACTCAACACCTTTATCCAAACCACTGGATTATTTGCCATTCCTCCTCCCTCCATGTAACACATAATACACTAGTTGCTAAACCACAACGGTTATTTTCAGGTCTCAAGTCTTTTGATGACCTCATTTTCACATCCTAATTCAAGCAGTACCTAGATTGCACAAAGTGTTTAGACTGTTTGGCAGACCTATGAATATAAATTACAGGGATGCTCATTGTAATATTGAAACAATCTATGGTTAATTTACTGGGAAATGCTTGGGAAACACTGGCAATAGATGAAAACTAAAGCCCTATTTTACATGTTTTGCAGACATCTTGCCACCAGTCATGTTGATAAATTTCAACACGTCAGCATTATTGTAGATATTCCTTTTATGGTGTATTTAGTAAGTGTGCATTAAAATAACTTTTGTAGATACTGTGTTCGGGTCGGGTTCAAGTTTTGTTTGTTCAAAGTTCGGCTAAACTTGCTGAATCCAAACTAACAGGTGTTCGCTCAACACTAATTACTACATTGCTAGTAGAGATGAGTTAACCCATAGTCGTTCCGAATTTCAGGAAAAATTTGATTCGGCACAAAACCGATTTTTTGGGGGTTCGTGCTGACCTAATTTTTCCAGAAATTCACTGGTACCTCGGGCGGTGGGTAAAAAATACTCACCACCATCCTCGTTCCAGTGCCACTCTTGGATCCAATGTGCACGGGCGAAAGCCGACTTGCACAGCTGACTGTGCAGATGGATTCCCACTCCTCCCCTGCATGGGGGAGCCAGCTGCACTGTCAGCTGTGCAAGTCGGCTTCCGCCGCCCACTCTGACGGTGCGGACGCAAGTTGGCTTGCAAGCCAACTTGCGCCTGCAGCCAGCTGCTGGACCAGAGCGATGGGGAAGTCGGCATGTAGGTAAGTGTCTGTGCGATACACACAGCGCGGTGGGAGTGGGGGAGGCCTGCCGCACTGTCAGCTGCGCACGTTGGCTTCCGCCGCCCGCTGACAGTGCAGCTGGCCTCCCCCGCTCCCACTGCGCTGTCTGTAATGCCGGCTTCCCCGTCGTTGTGGCCCAGCGGCTGGCTGCGGGCACAAGTTGGCTTGCAAACATTCAACTAGAGATGAGCGATTTGAACTAACCCAAATTTCTTGGAGAAATTTGTCGAATCACCCGAATCAAATTTTTAGGATGTTCGCTCATCTCTAATTGCTAGGTATCTGGATCAATGCTAAGTGCCCACATTTTAAAACTCACATCAATCAGCACAGAGAGGCCAAAATGCACAGGAACAAGCAGTGATGCCTTATTTTTTTTCTAAGATGGACTTATCATTGCCTTGGCATCCAGGTCTGGCTGCCTAGGTGCCTCTGGGGGAGTCCTGATTTCGGATGTCCCACTATGTGTACACTGCGCAGTGTTCTGCAAACAACCCTTCCTTTCCGCTGGTCCCTCCCTGCGACCATGGGTCAAGGCCGCATTCCCAGCTTCTTTGCAGATCTGCATGCTCCCACGCTCAGCCATTCAGATAGGCTGGGTGCAGAGAAACTAGCGATGTTACCACTCCCTAGAGTATGCTGACACTCAGTCTGAACCAATGCTCCATGCCATGAATTTGTATACAAGAGCTCACGCATGCACCATGGGAACATCGCAAAGGTAAGTGGTATGCGATCTTGGGGGTTTCACACAGTGGACAGTCGGGGTGACCCTGGTAAAAGGACCAATTACCGGAATAATTAAAACCCTGGTGTATTTATCAGCGGCTCTCGTAGTGATCAGTAATACTATCCATTACTTATACATAGAATAATAATGTTACAACATTAAAAAGGAGTTTTGCTAAGTTGATAAAGTGTAGTAAAAAACATTGTTTTTATTGCTAAATTAGTAAGTATTAAAGGGATTAGACAGCTGTCAGCACCAATTCCTTGGCCTTTAACTCCTACTTGTGCTGACTATATTTCATTTACGCCTGTTATTATTCCCACATTTGTGTGATCATTGTCTGCTGCCTCATGTAATATATGATAAATAAACTGATATAATGCAGTTAAAACACATTTATATCTTTAATGCAGTATTGCCATCTGTCTCCTATTAGCAAGAACATCCCTGATTTGTAGTAAACCCCTGCTGTCCCAGTCTCACAATATCCCCTAAATAATGAAAAACACAGCTTGTCGAGGAATCAACTGAATCATATTTTTTTGTAGTGACCCATGAAGGTCCAACCGTGGTCCCTTGTTTAGTTTGAAATACTGGTAAGCTTACTTTTTTTTTTTAATATTTTCATCTATGTTACCCCCACATAACAGGGGATAAAAGTTTCCTATAAGGGTTAAATATTTCCCACTCTCACCAAAACGCTGCACACACAGGTCCCAGCGCGGCCCTAACGGATCATAAGGAGTATCTGACAATGCTGAGCTCAGCTATGAAACACAGCTACACCTGAGGCCCTCCGATGGGAGACTGAGTCATAATGATGTGTTAAACTCACACAGGCAGCAGGCAGTCGCAGAGGAAAAACAGAGGTGCAGGGGATGCCGTCGCCTTGGGAACAGCATTTTTTAAGGATTCCACCGCTTTTTTTTTTCTCTGCTCTACTTTTGTTAGTTACACTTCACAACAACACCTTATGTTGAAGAAAGCTGTTAGACTTAACAGAAAACTTGTGAATGTCAGCTCCAGACCTACCACAGAAGCATCATTCCTATTTCAAATGTGTTTTATTTTCATAACACTTTAGGAACCACATTTCCATTGAGGGATTACTGAAATACTTGTCCAACTGAGGTTCTATTTTTATTATCTTATTAATCTTTAAATGTCAAGCATGCAATGGCTACTTCGGTATTACATAGTCTTACTCCAATGCATTAGACAATAATCACAGAAGTTAAAGGAGCTTTATCGCAAAATTGTGTAATATTAAAATTCATATAAACATGTCGGCTAATGAGAGGAGGGGTCACTTATACACCAGGACTGAATAAAACTCAAGCCAAGCTTGTGGCTTATTCTCTCATGGTAAGAATAAAATTCATGGGTGACAGGTTTATTGTATCAGAGGTGAAAGACTCTGCCACCCCCAATTTCCTCTTCGTTCCATTAAAATAAAAAGAAACAACCCTGGCAGCATATGTCTGTCCTGTCCTCTCCTCCCACCATCCAGCATACTTAGGTGGATTTTTATTGTTGGGCCATTTTTCGCGATAGTGCTCCTTTAACTTACGACAGATTCTGTGGCCGGGAGGTGGGGGGGGTATATCCCCCACAGACACAGCACTTTGGCTTTTACATTGGGGGTAGAACATCAGCTGTCATTTGTTGGGTTAGAGGGGTACAGTGGGGCTCAGGCAGGGATTGGATGAGGAGGTTGAAAGCAGCAGCCTGGATGGCCGCAAAACAGTCCAGTCCACCAGGACTTCCCCCTGGATCCCCCAGTACACCCCTGCCCATAGAGACTTTAAAGTCAAGTGCACTTGTATTGGATTATGGAGATAACCTACTCAGTTAGTAGCAATAGCAATAGTGAGTTAGAAATAGTTCACTTGACAAGCCTGTGCCTAGACTTATCTATTGGAATAATTCAAGGCGACTGAACTTTTTTTTTTCTTAAAAACGTTTCGCTAGTCATCCGACTGGCTTTTCCAGTTCAGAGATGCTCTAATCTAGGAAAGCCAGCATTGTCATTATTGTACTGTATATTTCAATGCTGAGTATGTAAGTACCTCCTCTTACCTTTTAGCATCATTATATATAGAGATGAGCGAACTTTTGAAAAGTTCGATTCGGCCGATTCGCCGAATTTCACAAAGAAATTTGGGTTCGGCCGAATCAAACTTTTACGAAGTTCCCCATCAAAAATGCAGGCATGGTGGGAGCGGGCCGGCGGGCTGACAGCGGAGCCGGCCGGCCGGCCCGCTCCCACCATGCCGGCAAAAATGCTTTTTTTTTTTTTTTTTTTTAAATGCCGGCATGGCGGGAGCGGGCCGGCCGGCTTTACCGGCCTGCCGGCCGGTTCCGCTATCAGCGCGGAACCGGCCGGCCCGCTCCCACCATACCGGCATTTTTTCTTTTTTTTCTTTTTTCTTTGTTTTTTAAATGCTGGCATGGTGGGAGCGGGCCGGCCGGCTCCCACCATGCCGGCATTTTTTTTTTTAATTTCAGGAAAAATTCGATCGGCACGAACCACAAAATATTCGGGTTCATGCCGAATCGAATGTTTCCTGAAATTCGGAGCGAATTCCGGTTCGTCCGAACCAGTTCGCTCATCTCTAATTATATAGATTATTTTGCTACAGATTTTCTTCAAGCGATACATAGTCAAGCTCTCTAATGCTCTTTGTGCAGGCCCTTCAATAATTAACCTTTTGGCTGACATTAGGTGAAAAACAGAAAGTCTAAATCTGGCGAATAAAGCGCAATATAGGAGAAGCAATTCTGATCGCAGCATTTACATCCACCAGAGAGAAAATACTTTATTGTAGAAAACCATGGCAGTAAAATATTAGGTGTATAAATACAGGACTGTGCTGTAATTGCGACCCTTTCACTGGACCGCTGAATGGCGTCCTATGCAGTGGCCACAGATGACAAATAATCTGTTGCTTTGCATGCAAGTTTACATGGACAACAGATATAAGAAATCAAATACACTCAGTGCTTTGCTTTAAACTATACAGAAACTCCAGTTACATATTTTTCGGTAAAAGGTTGGCACAGCACCATGCAGGCTCAGACGCTTCTTTTTAAACAAGAAACGCAATGGATTGTGCAGGCTTGCAGACTTAACACCAGTGTCATTTTTTTTACATTGTTTTATACAGCTGGTGATTTCATTTTTCAAATATTCAAAGATATTGTAAGAGGCCTTTTAATAACTCACTAAAATCTGTTTCTTTTTCCTTAACCGCAGGCTTAAATCAATGTGCAGGGCTGATGCAAAGTATATATTATTTTAATGATAACCTGCTGGGTTATGGAGCTGTTAGTCAGCTCTTGAGTGGATAAAGCAGAGGGGTGGCACACTGGGGTTCCTGCTTATAGCTGTCATGTGATGGCTGGGATCGGATCTTCTGACCACCCTAATAAGTTGCCAGCTCTGCTTCTATGGCAGGATTTAGGGGGTGGCGTTGAGGGATATGACATCACTGTAATCGTAAATATAGAAGGTTCAAAGAAGGACTTATAGACAGTCTCATCCCTAATGTATACCAAAAGTCCAATAGGAAGATTAATGCAGACATAAATTTGCTCATAGCTTGTATAATAGTTAGAATCTGATTGTAGATGTAGACGTCTGTAGAGGCTTTCAAGGACAACATTTTTTTCTTAATGTTTGAAACACATGGTTCTACAATGTCTACACGGTACATACAGGTCCTGCAGTCTTGTAACCTTGTGTGCTACTTGTATATTTTAGCCATCACATTTGGACTTTCATTCTTCCTCAACACTGTCCTCGAGGACCATGTTTTGTGAATCCCCACATAGTCCACTCCACATCCCAGATGCTGCATAAAAAGCATTTACCAGTCAAAATTTAACCCTTTCAGTGCCAGCCTACTTAGAAATTTTAAGCCTGCATGTAAATGCTTGTTCTTTTTCTGCTTACACCGGGAATTCGCGAACGCACGCATGAGTCCCAGCCTTGTCCTGAGAATTTCTCGGCCACGCGCACATGATCGTAATGCTTGGTGTACACATGCTTTACCCGAGCATTTTTATTTTGGGCTGGTGAACTCATTTCTGGAAGGCGTGTTTTTATGTGTTTTCATCTGTCTGTTGCCGCAGTGTCCATCCATCTCGGTGTTCCTTGTCCGCCGCTAGCCTTCCGGCATACACCAAGGTTTTTTTAGGGTAAAGTTCTTTGGCTCCGACCTGTGGGGCATCCCATGTAGTGTGTATGTATGTAGTGTTATTTACCTTTCCCCCTTGGCTCCATTAGAGTCCTCCACTGTAGTGTGCATGTATGTAGGGTGATTTACCTTTCCCCCTGGTTCCATTAGGGGCATCCCCTGTAGTGTACATGTATGTAGTGTGACTTACCTTTCCCCCTGGTTTCATTAGGGGCATCCCCTGTAGTATGCATGTATGTAGTGTGACTTACCTTCTTAAATTCTTCCATTCCATGGCCTCCCATGTCCCATGTTACTTTTTATTTGGTGTCCACCTCCTCCTTTTACACAACATTATCCACCCCCTGCTAGAGCTGCTACACCTAGAGCTGCTTGAAGGATGTAGCTTTACAAAAAGGACACCACACAACATATAACTCATTGATATTTATTATTATTAAAAACATAAAAAAAATAAAACATTTATTTCAAAGGAACTTTTTGAGGTGGACCAACATGGCGCCTGTAAAGACAAAACAGAACTGCATGTTAACACCTGTTTGTTCACGTGTGCCTATTGATGCTCTCTAAATGCTTACTACTTGTTACTTACTAACACTGTTCTTTGCCCTTTTAGGGGGGCATCTCCCTCATCGCCATCCTTATGTCTGGGTCTGGAATGAAATGCCAACAGATGTTACAAGTCTGCACATGTTTTATTTGTGTTCCGCTTGTTTAGTGGCCTGCTTGACTTGCGGCCTTATTTATCAAGGGCTAGCGCCAGGTAGTGTCTGACGAGCGCCAGGTACCGCCAGCTAACGGCGGCTACCGAATCAAGTACGCCCGGCGGCGGTCACAATGACGCATTTATCACGCTAAATGAGGCTAGTGCCGGCGAGAGCGCCAGCTAGCGCGGGATTCATCATGTAGCCGACTGCAACGAACAGCGCCGCTGCTAATCCCATCACAGAGACAGGTATGACCTGCCGCTCCCTGGCCTTGTCCAATGCATTTCAATGGAGCAATCTTTAAATAATCATAATTAATTGCTATTAATGTTTTTTTTTTTTTTTTTTTTTTAATGTCAAAAATTCTGTGACCACTTCTGCAATGTTAGGTTTTTTTTTTTAAGTAAAAAAAAAAAAAAAAATGTGCAGAATTGATATTACAGGTCTGATATTCATGTATTCATATTACAAAATGTTTAGAAAAACTTGTATAATTTTTACATTAAAAAAAAAAGGTTGTTTGGGGGTTAAAAACTACTTTACACACATCGCCGCCAGCGCTCTGGGGTTTATTATTATTATTATTATTATTATTAATGTTTATTTATATAGCGCCATCATCTTCCATAGCGCTTTACAAAGTAGTAATTACAGACAGGGTAGAAACATACGGTACATATAATAATTCAAATGCAGTTTTACAGAGTTGACAATGGATATTCTGAGTACAAGATACAATAGGGGAGAGAGCCCTGCCATTGCGAGCTTACAGTCTAAAGGAAGAGGGGTGAAGACGAGGGGGAAGGATCACAAACAGTCAGTATTGAGCTTTGTGGCGTGCACCCTTGAGAAGACTGGTTACGCCAGATTATATGCTTGTCTGAATAAGTGAGTTTTAAGGGCGCCTTTGAAGGTTTTGAGGGTTGTGGAGTGGCGGATTGGGTGCGGGAGGGCATTCCAGAAGATTGAAGTTGCACGTGAGAAGTCCTGGAGGCGGGCGTGAGAGGAGGTGACCAGGGTGGAGGACAGGAGTAGGTCGGCAGAGGAGCGGAGTTTAAACAAGGAATTCACAGCGCGAGAAATTTTTGAGCGTGATTTGTTAATGAATCTGCAGCAAGCCGGTCGCTCAGGCCATTCGCTGTCAGGCGCACCCATACAACGCGGAACCTGTGAAACAGCGACCCCTAACTCCGTATTCAACATTACCGCACACCGACTGAGTCGCTGTCAACAAGCAAACCCCGGCCAAGCACAGCGAATACTAGGTGGCGCTGTGAAAATCACGCTACTGGCGCTCATCTGTCGCTACCTGGCGCTATTAATGAATCGGCCTCTTGGTTTTCACCCACCTGAGTCATGCACCCTACCAATCTCAGGTGGCCGGGTGTGCATATTCACACTCAAATGAATCTGTAGGGAAAGAGAAGTACAAGACGACATCACTTAGCACACCTGTCATTTTTTTAATCCCTTCCCCAAGCCTGTGTGTTTGTTTTCTGTTGGCTTACCTGACTGCTGCTGGACTAGGTGACTCCAAGCCCAGCACCTCCTCCTCTTCAGCAGGTTCCGGGGCTGTTGGTGGGGATCCTGAAGAGGTGGATGAGGACGTTGGCAGTGGTTGGGGCCCCCGTCTTTCACCTACACTGGTAGGACCTCTTGCCTCCTAGTAGCCTTTATGCGCAGCCAGATCTCCACAGCTACAAGAGAAAAAAAAAACAGTCCCTTACAAAGTTTGGCTAGATTGCTCACCTTCTTTGTTGCCCATCCACTGGGAAGTTTTGACTGTAGAATCGGCGCACCCAGGGCCATTTTCATCGTTTTAGGTCCGACCAGTGCAGCATTATTTGTGTGTGGGTATAAACAGACATACCCTGCTCACTCAGATGGGCTGCCACATACTATTTTCATGGTTGGGTTGTTGGGTTCATGTTGGGTTTGAAGTCGTACCATTCTGTTTATAATGTCTGCAAAGACAAAAGGCAATTTCAATGTTTCATGCCTTCCGTGCCTTGGCCTAGTTAAGATCCATCCACATTCCACTTCAAAATCAGGTTTCTTACACTGCAATCACCAAATGCATGTCAAAGCAAGTGGGTGCATAAACACTTAGGCCAAGTGGTGCACCCAGCTCTCCCAACAAGGCAGACCCAGCTCTCCAAGGCCACAGTACTGATGGATAGGAGTCTCAGACACACTTAGGCCAAGTGGCGCACCCAGCTTATTTATTTCATAAAGTCTTTAGAAGTATAGATTTAAATATATAGTTAATAGTATAGTTTTAAAAAGAAAAAAATAGGAACCTTGACATACGCAGCCCTACACAATGGAAAAACATTTGAATGAGTGTGCCTGGACAATCACTTTAAGCCATTTATCTGTATCAGCAAAACATGACCTGTTGGTGGGCCTTGAGGAGATCGTTGAAGAACGCTGTATTATAATACACCTTTAAACTGCACAACTACGTTTTTGCTATTAAAGTTCCTAAAGTTAGACTAATAGTAAAAAAATACTCACCTTTCTCCATCCCCAGGCCAGCTTTTACAGTGATCACAGAACAGCAGAAGTGGTCACAGTGATGCGGCCATGCCTGATTCATCACTGTGACTCAGACTGAGCACCGGGGGGGGGGGGGGGGGGGGGGGGTTGAGTCATGTGTCTGACACAGAAGCGGGGCTGAATTGGTGACACTTTTATATGCAGTTACTGCTGTACAATAGGGGTAGTACCAGATACTGAAAGAAAAGGTTCACTTACTTTTGTTATATTATTTGTTATAGTTGTTTGATACTGTTCCCCAATAAATAAATGACCATTCCTATTATTGCTGACTCCTGCATTTGATGTGGTTCTTCTGATTGACTTTTAGGACTGACTTGATCTAGTTTTAAGTCAGTTTTATACAGAAATATAGAAAATTCAGGCACAAATTAATCCACTGTTGCTGATGAACACTGGAAGTATGAGTATTCTGCTATCTGATATCAAGCTTCCATGCAAAATGTAACTTTTATGAAATACCAACACAGGATCCATTACCCCCTCCCATTCCTATGGGGGTGTGAGAGGACTCAATTTTTTTTTCTTTTTGCTCTAGCAGGTCGATCTAGCCCCATAAGTAAAAGTGCAGTTTGGAGTAAGACGTGCATTTCAGGTTGAGATGAAAAAAGTACACTTTTACCCCAGTTAGTGAATTAGCCTGTTGGTTGAAAAGTAAAGGGAATCTCTGCCTACACCTGTTTCTGAATCTACGTTATTAGTATTAAAAAATGCACCTTTTTCATTTTCTATATTGAATACTTTTGACTCCAAACCCCACTTTTTGCACCTAGTGTTTATCAAACCACTTGGTTCCTTACTGGAAAACCATCTGCACCTCACCTGGCAAATGCCCCCTAATAACTCAAATTGTTTTTTTGTTGGAATGCTGACACAGCTGGCACACCCACAGAAATGCAAATTGTGCAACTTGGATGCTTGGTGGTTAAAGAGATTCTTTGGAATTTTTTTTCTTTAGGTCCACTAAGTGAATACCAGAGATGGTGTGCCTGAAAAATTAGTGAATAATCTCCACTGTAGGAGGAAACCAGTCAATCAGGGCTGTCAATTTATTTACATTTATTCTAGTCATCTCTGCTACTTATCTCAAGTAAATATCTCAGCATATATATTATGTATGTATTACACATTAATACTTTAATGCACAATAGTAATCCTTATTGCTAGAGTACTGCATTTCAACCTAGTGCTGAGCCTTGCAAGAAAGTGGTTAGGCTGTGGCTATTTGTGTCATGGGGGACTGTTGGGAGAAGCTACACTGGTAGAGCAAAATATCATACTGGTATATAACAGATAATAGATTCACTGATGTATCTTTGGCTAACCAGCATTGATCCAGCTGACCTTGCCATATTTCTCTCCCTGCAAGGATTTGAATGCAGATCCATGTTAATTGACCTGCCAGGGAAAAGACTGAGAAACAGAGAAATGTCATGCTGACTCTCAGGCCATTTGAGATCCAAATGCCAAATGCCAAGCGTTGGAGGTTCAATGGAGACATGGAATACATGGAAGTGACAACATGCTGCTGCATTGGATTTGTACTGTATGGATGATTTTTGCAAACTAAACTCTATGCCACGTGTGCTCAATCCGCTACTCAAGGGCCACCAACAAGCCATATTTTCCAGATCTCCACACAGATGATCAGGTAGTTGCAATTAGCGCTAGTACTATAGAGTTAACTACTGTATATGGTGGCCCCTGAGGAGAGGATTGAGCACGTGTGGTATAGTTTAGTTTGCACAGTCATATATATTATGTGCAGCATCCCCCAATCATCCCATAGCAGGCAGTTGCAGAATCACCCCACCACAATCAATCCATAAAAGGAAGCATGCAGAATCCCCCCCCCCCCCCCAATCATGCCATGACAAGCAGTGTGTAGAATCCCCCCAATCATGCCATGACAAGCAGTGTGTAGAATTCCCCCAATAACCCCATAACAAGCAGTGTGTAGAATGCCCCCAATCACCCCATAACAAGCAGTGTGTAGAATCCCCCCCAATCACCCCATAACAAGCAGTGTGTAGAATCCCCCCCAATCACCCCATAACAAGCAGTGTGTAGAATCCCCCAATCACCCCATAACAAGCAGTGTGTAGAATCCCCCCAATCACCCCATAACAAGCAGTGTGTAGAATCCCCCCAATCACCCCATAACAAGCAGTGTGTAGAATCCCCCCAATCACTCCATAACAAGCAGTGTGTAGAATCCCCCCCAATCACCCCATAACAGGCAGTGTGTAGAATCCCACAATCACTTCATAACAAGCAGTGTGTAGAATCCCCCCAATCACTCCATAACAAGCAGTGTGCAGAATCCCCCCAATCACCCCATAACAAGCAGTGTGTAGAATCCCCCCCCAATCACCCCATAACAAGCAGTGTGTAGAATCCCCCCAATCACCCCATAACAAGCAGTGTGTAGAATCCCCCCAATCACCCTATAACAAACAGTGTGTAGAATCCCCCCAATCACCTCATAACAAGCAGTGTGTAGAATCCCCTCCAATCATCCCATAACAAGCAGTGTGTAGAATCCCCCCAATCACCCCATAACAAGCAGTGTGTAGAATCCCCTCCAATCATCCCATAACAAGCAGTGTGTAGAATCCCCCCAATCACCCCATAACAAGCAGTGTGTAGAAACCCCCAATCACTCCATAACAGGCAGTGTGTAGAATCCCCCCAATCACCCCATAACAAACAGTGTGTAGAATCCCCCCAATCACCCCATAACAAGCAGTGTGTAGAATCCCCTCCAATCATCCCATAACAAGCAGTGTGTAGAATCCCCCCAATCACCCCATAACAAGCAGTGTGTAGAAACCCCCAATCACTCCATAACAAGCAGTGTGTAGAATCCCCCAATCACCCTATAACAAGCAGTGTGCAGACCCCCCCCAATCACCCCATAACAAGCAGTGTGTAGAATCCCCCCAATCACCCCATAACAAGCAGTGTGTTGAATCCCCCAATCACCCCATAACAAGCAGTGTGTAGAATCCCCCCAATCACTCCATAACAAGCAGTGTGTAGAATCCCCCCCCCCCCAATCACTCCATAACAAGCAGTGTGCAGAATCCCCCCAATCACCCCATAACAAGCAGTGTGTAGAATCCCCCCAATCACCCCATAACAAGCAGTGTGTAGAATCCCCCCAATCACCCCATAACAAGCAGTGTGTAGAATCCCCCCAATCACCCCTAACAAGCAGTGTGTAGAATCCCCTCCAATCACCCCATAACGAGCAGTGTGTAGAAACCCCCAATCACTCCATAACAAGCAGTGTGCAGAACCCCCCCAATCACCCCATAACAAGCAGTGTGTAGAATCCCCCCAATCACCCCATAACAAGCAGTGTGTTGAATCCCCCAATCACCCCATAACAAGCAGTGTGTAGAATCCCCCAATCAACCCATAACAAGCAGTGTGTAGAAACCCCCAATCACTCCATAACAAGCAGTGTGCAGAATCCCCCCAATCCCCCCATAACAAGCAGTGTGTAGAAACCCCCAATCACTCCATAACAAGCAGTGTGCAGAATCCCCCCAATCACCCCACAACAAGCAGAGCGTAGAATCCCCCAATCACCCCATAACAAGCAGTTTGTAGAATCCCCCAATCACTCCATAACAAGCAGTGTGCAGAATCCCCTCAATCACCCCATAACAAGCAGTGTGTAGAATCCCCCCAATCACCCCATAACAAGCAGTGTGTAGAATCCCCCCAATCACCCCATAGCAGACAGTGTGCAGAATACCCCCCAATCACTACATAAAAAGGCAGAGTGCAGAATCCCCCTATAACAGTCAATGTGGAAGAATCCCCCCCAATCACCACATAACAGGCTGTGTACAAAATCCCCCCAGAGCGCTAGATTCTGTTTGTTAGAGTAACTGCTCCCTGCCCGCCCATCGATCGGTCCTCCATTGTTTGGCACACGCACACACACACACACACACACACACACACACACACACACACACACACAATCATACTTTATTGGCGCTCTCTGCATTGCCGATTTTCCTCCTGCAGATCTGGTTCAGGGTGGCAGGTGAGTGTGGCCTGTGTACACGACTGGCATCCATTGTTTTCAATGGAACTTATGCAGTCAATACCCACACCCCATAACCAGGGCTGCAGGAGCCTCATAACTGACTCCCACAGCCCTGGTTCCGGCATGTGGACCTAAGATATTTTACTCTACATAAGATACAGAAAACAACAATTCTTAACATTCCATTTTAAATACATACTGATACTGATGCCCAACCTCTTTGTGCTCACTAGCCTGTGAAGGTACTTAGAAGTCCATCTAATGGCCTTGTTCTCCTGGTGCATACTGTGAATTCCACGTGTATTCCCTGGATACAGAAGCCATTAGATGCATTCTCAAAGTATCACTGCCTCCATTGCAAAGACTTTCGGCAGACAGAACCTAAGTGCAATTATCCTAATTAATTGAAATAATTAAGATCACAGCTGGGGAGCTACTGAAAGCCACAACAGCTGTGCACAGCGTCAGCCATGGAATAGAAATATCGTCCTCCATGCCTCAAGCAAAATCTGTTGCTGATGTCAGGAGTCACAATGAACTAAATCTTAGAACCTGAGAGTGTGGTGATATCCGAAAGGATTCCTTTTAATTAAAGATCTCCCTTCATCTATCTTTGGGTAGATTGATACACAAAGCTCCAGAGTTTGTGAAAAAAAAAAAAGGAAAAGAATCTGATGCACTGAAGGTTCTGGTACCATCAGGATCATTAACCTTTTGAATCAAGCTAATAGCATCTTTTGACTGAAATAACATTCTCTTTTCTTAAAGCTGGCCTTCACTCTGAATAAGAGCCTATATTATATGTTTCCCACACCCTGTACATAAAGATTGCCCACATTAAAAATCATCCTACCTGCATCTACTGCATGTTATAAGTCTTTAAACATCCAAGATGGCAGCTCATGGAACATCAGGCAGCCTGCAAACAGGAAGTGCTGTCTGACTATGCTGCTCTGCATTCTGGGATTGCTGACCTTTTCCTGACCCTAGTTCTGCTCTGTCTGAGCAAAGCGCAGCTATAACCTGCCCCCCTGTACTGTATCCCACTCTCCTCTCCTCAGTAAGTGTGATGCTTCAAGAGTCAAGATGGCGGCGCCCGTATCCTAAAGTCCTGAACAGAATTACAGCCTAGTGGGGGAAAAAAAGTGACTAAAAACTTAAAATATATTAATTTTAGATGCTGGGGAATCATTTTATAAGGGTTTGGGCTTTTCAATAAATCATGGTGAAGGTCTGGTTTAATTTATAAGGACATTCTTTTTTCATTTAATACAGTTGGCAACCCTGGGTACATACAATTAAGATACAGAACCTGCATCTTGAAGAAGATGCCCAAGCACTCTGTAGCATCCAGACACCCCTCTGTTCCCCTAAGTCCATTTGGGAAAGTTACATTAAAAGCCATTCACTGGGGGTCCGATTTCTGCATGGAAGCTGAAGCTGGGACCTTGAGTGGCAGGTCAGTCACCCAATCAGGTGAGCAGTTTATTTTAATGTCCTAACTGGGCATAGCACAGGGGTGGGCTTGCTTGGACTTCCTCTTTTAGGCTTAATGATTTATTTATCCTATTAAGTAACCATTTTTACGTGATAGAAGGAAGTTGAATTTGAGGTTGTTATTTGTTAGCATTTGTCATTTTCTTATTTGTTTTCAATTTTTTAAATGTCTGTTTAATGCTGTCTCTCACCCCCATGCGTGTCCCTGAGCTCCATAAGTGCAACCAAGGTTTGTTAAAAGCAGAGCTGTGGCCAAAATGCCTCCATGTGATTTTAGATTTTGGCTAAGATCTTTAGAATGAGTATGTTTTAAAGTCCCAGGCCAGTAGCATTGGAGCCAAAGATGTCCCTTAAAGAGGAACAAAACCCAAGATTTTCACTATCCAGGGTCTTGTTCCTCCTGCCTGGGGCATCCCGATTTGGGCTGGCCAAATTCCCACTCACATCTAGCTGTGGGGCATGTCAGAAATGCCTGGCATGGATATGCACCTAGGCTAAAGGTATAATGTGAATGCAGCATGGGACCACCAGTGAGGTGAGTGTACTGGGCAATCCCTGGGAATACACACAGCAGGGTATTCCAATTCACGATGCCTACAAAGAGGGAGACCACTGATCCTACAGTCTTATAAACTGAAGGAAGGTGGTTGCTTTTCTTTTAAGTCCCCGTCCAGACACATGTTGTCTCCCCCTCAAACCCCCCGTGGGAGCAGTGTAAAAATCTGTCATATTAACACATTTATAATATATCCAATTCTTATAGAATACCTTAGGTTTTCTAATTCTAATCCAACCACTGTGGCAAGCTGGGCTCACTCAAGCTGAGAGCTCCAAGGGACAGGTTTGGCCATGCAACCACATTTGTGCATGATCATGGATGAATAGAATGGAAAGGGAATATTCGAGACACTGCAGGAAATAGAGGAAAGGTGCACGGTACAGGTTGCAGCTGAGCTCATTGCTGTCATATTATTGCCATTGCATGAACAGCCCCTTCAGAATTTTTCAGAATTTCAATAGGCTCTAGTATGAATGAGCAGAATCCAGATTGAAGAGAATCCAGTAAGGAGACTGGAGACATACCCCTCGATTCAAAATGCAAAAGTTAATTGATTTCGGATCGAGAATCGTAAGTTTGGGTGGGTGTTAGTAATTTTTTCCTGTTTTTTTGGCCATTTCCGACTCGCACGAGCCTACGTACGATTTCGTATATGCTCTTACGATCATCGGAAGTTCGTTCCTAAATTGTAGGATCAAAACCTAAAACTTAGGATCAAAACCTAAAACTTAGGATAATCGGATGTGTTTACGTGTAATTCAGAGAGCAGTTTTCCAACCTCTAAATCCGTTTTAAAAGAAAGCCACTTCCGACACCTTTTAGCAGTCGGATTGCTGTTCTTGAACAGGTTTTTTGGCTATGTGGAGGAGTCTGCGCGTCTTGAGCTCCAATGAACTGCATGTATCAGCATGGCCGAGGCCATAAATTGTATGGCAATGCATACCTGATTCAATAGATTTCATGTATGCCTTATAAAAGCATTTTAATGTGGACCTTAATTAGTCCTTTGCATGTAAACCTTTATTTTGCAATACATCCATATATTTGCGTTATTTAAAGAAACATGTCCTTTGTTATTTATTTTTAAATTGATGTACCCTAACCCTAACCCTAACCCTAACCCTAAATTGATGTACTAGAATAATATTTTTAATTTGAATTTATTGGTGTAGTTGTTTACCTTTGCTTTGTTTAATTATTTTAGCTCATCTTTGGTCAGATGCATCACACTTACTGAGGAGAGGAGAGCGGGATAAAGTGCAGGATGTGGGTTACTGCTGTATTTTGCACAGACACAGCAGAGCTGGGGGCACGGAAAGGTCAGAAATCAAAGAATGCAGAGCAACACAGTCACAAGGCCCTTTCTGTTTGCAGGCTGCCCGATAATACGTGACCCGCCATCTTGGCTGTTTCTAGGCTCATAACATGCAGAAGTTGCTGGGTGTTTTTTAAATTTTGAGAGCAATCAGTATGTAGAGGGTGTGGGTAACCACACAAAAAATTTTAAGTTGTACCATTTGAAGCCAAAATATTAAAATTAAATCCACAAGTAAAAAATGCAAGTTAACTAAAAATTAAGACTTTGCATTCATTAATGGTTGGTTACTACAAAATGAATGAAATAAAGAAAAAAAAAAAAACAAATATTTAGAATGCACTTTAATGAGGTAAGTTTGTAGTGCGCAGCCGCAAGATCAGAAGGATTTACGTCCAGACAAAAAAGGAAAAAGGGCAAAACCAATGTTGCAACCTGAGAAATGAAACGGAAAATTCAGGATGGAAACTGACATAGGTCTGATTCGCGAACTGCCATACGAACGGACGTACATTTTAGGATAGAAACGTATTAGCTTATAGAATCACTCGCAAGTTCATACGAGCGCACGAGCGTTCGGGAAAAATAGGATGATCGGCACCAAAATCAAAGCTGTAACATGTTTCTTTGAATTGACCCAATAGAGTGCCAATTCAGAGTGAACATGCTGTTCCAGAAGTTTGGGTGAAAAAGGAATCAGCGAGGTGATGGGTTCAAAGAGGATTTTTTGAGTATTGGGGTCATGACCGCATTTTTGAATAGTAAAGGGAAGGTGAAATAGAGAGGTTGAATAGTGATGTGAGATCTGGTGTGAAGGATGAGGCCAGTTGTGGAATAAGGTGGGATAGAATAGGGTCTAGGGGGCAAGTAGTGAGGTGGGCCTTGGAGATGAGGGAGGTGGAAGGAGGATAGAGTGTGCAAAGCAGAGAGTTAAAAGTTTTAAACAGTTGTTTGGGATTCCGGGCCCATGTAGATTTGAGAGAGGTAAAGTACGCTTGTTTAGCGGAAATGGCAGTCCAGAGTTCCTGGACAGCTTATTTGAATAGAAGGAAAGCCTCCTTGGATTACAATTTCCTCCAACACCTTTCAGTGACTCGTTAGCATGTGTGTGAGGGGGGAAACAAAGTCCAGGGCTAAAGTTAAAGGTGTTGAGGTAGTGTGAGAGGTGAGAGAGTGAGCAGAGGTCTCAAAGAGTCAGCGATTGAATGAAGATCTAACGAGTGTATGTTTTGGCCACCCCACCCCTCCAGCAATCACTGCATCTGTCATTGAGATTTGTGAGGGACAGAGGAGCTGAGTAAAAAAATGTTTAAATACATTTTCACTGGTGTGTGTGTGTGTTTTTTAACTATTTGTGAACTGGTAAAGGATCCATGAGACCCCTATACCAGTTCACAAGGCTCAGGCTCAGGGTCTAGCAAGTCACCTGCGGCTAGTGGGCGACTTGCCATTAACCCCCAGCCCCCAATTACCTGCCTCCCCAAACCCCAGGGGAGGGGGCAGGAATGCCCAGGGGCCATTTAGGCTGTGCAGGATTGTAGCCTGCAGGGCAGGGGGCCACCAAGGCTGGCTCCTGTGCTCTGTTCTACAAGCCCTGCATAGCTGGTACCTGGGCTGGGTATGCTGGGTAGGGGGGACCCCACATCATTTTTTTATTTTTAAGAGTTTTTAACCCTCAAAATTCCCCCCAAGGGGGTTCCTGGAAGGGTGGACCCCACACCAATTTTTAAATGTAAACCTTTATAGTGTGGATAGTTGTATTTTATTAGTAAATGTTTTAAAGTGCTGTTTTCAGTTTGGGGGCTACTGATACATATGTTGTGCCGTTATGTAAATGAAAATAAAATATTTTTAGTTTTTTTTACTCAAAAATATAAAAAAACATTGAATAACTAGAAAAAAAAGACATTTCATGTTAAAGCCTAAAAAAAAAAAATCCTGGAAATTTCACAGTTAAACATAGTGCAAAATGGTGACAAATGACCTGTCAACAGAGGTGACAACATCTCAAGTAGGCTGGCAATTAAAAGGGTTTAAAGTACTTATGCATGTTTCAGATTTAGCTTGTTTTTTCGTGTTTGCATATTGATATTTTAGGAAATGTTTTTTATTCTGCTTTTTTTTTTAATTGTTCTAGGGAAACCCTGTGCAACCAATGATTTCTTCAAGGGATTACTTCCAGAAAGATGAACCCACTACAACAATCTGGGTATGCCTAGAAAGCTTAACATTTTCAGGGAATATATGGTTTGTGCGGGTATTCCCAATGTAAAGGGTTGTTTTGGAAAAATTGCAAGGTGCGCACTTTGTCTGCAGGTCTAAAATTTTCAAGTAAAATTATCCTTACACAAATGCTTTACCTTGGGGGTGTTTGGCAATGCTTCCATTGACAGTACCTTTGCATGTTGGATATTGTTCTTTTTTTTGAAAAACTGCAAGGTGCACATATCAGTTGTACTTTATTTGAAAAATCCACTAAAGCGCTGTTTCAGTTTGGGGGAGTCTCCTGGGCAGGAAAGGATGTCTACCAATACTAAATGTAACTGGGAGAAATTGGGATTTTACACACAATAGGGTTGATTCAGAGCCCCTTTCTCATAATTTTTTGGAGGTATTGCTACCAAACAAAAAATCACACAAAAAAGAAAACATTTTGCAGAAAAAATGGCTTTGCTGAATCAGATGAGGTGGAAAATGTACGAGAACAGAAATTTCCACACAAAAAAATGATGAGAAAGGGGCTCTGAATCAACTCTAATATGATTTTATGGAAAAACATTTTTATTCCAAAAAAATACTACAAATTGTAAAAAATAGTTTTTTTCTTATTTTTTGCACATATTTCACTCCAAAATATTGAGAATAGACTTAAAAAATAAAAACAGACATTTCACGTTAAAGCCCAGACTCTGCTGAAGAAAATAATATATAATTTTACTGCGAAATCCCTGGAAATACCTTCAAGATTCACAGTTGAACAGGTATAGCGCAAAATAATAAAAAATAATCTAGCAAAAGAAGGTGACAAAAACTCTAGGTAGGTAGGCTGGTAGTTAAAGGGTTAAGTCAAAAACTTTGTCTGGTTTCAGTCCTTTAAAGTGGACCATCACCCTCGTGTGATCGGCCCGGGAATCTATAAGATTCCGGGGCCGATCACCTCCCTCCCCGCGGGACATCCGAGATCGGGATGTCCCGCGGGGTGAAACCCCCCAAAACCCCCAAACCCCCTTACCTTACCTCCCAGCGCCGACGGACAAGCGATTTGACAGCCGCTTGTCCGTGGCTCCTCCGCCGCCGCCTCCCTCACGCCCCTCTAGGCGTGCGCGCCTCCGCGCCGGCCGTCTGTGAATGGCCGGCGTGGGGGCGCGCGGGAGGCGGCGGCGGAGGAGCCACGGACAAGCGGCTGTCAAATCGCTTGTCCGTCGGCGCTGGGAGAGGTGAGTTTTTAGGGTGATCGGGGGGGTTTCACACAGCGGGGCACCCCGATCGGGGGTGCCCCACCGAAGTGGACCAAGACCCAGGATAGTCAAAATCCTGGGTGTTGGTCCACTTTAAAGCAGTTAAACAAACTGCACTCCCCTCATGACTTGAACACCAGTGTAGAAAGTCAAAAAATCACTGCTGGTCCACTTACCCTAGCTAGGGAAGATGGGTATCCTGATTTGGGATGTCCCTATGTAAAACCGAGCAGCACTTGACCTACTTATCTACTACCCACTGTCATGTTCCCTTGATGGCAGTTGCCGGTTCACAGAGGAACTTGCCTGCCGGCAGCCAGTCTTGCAGAGTGCTTTATACTGGCCTGCCTGCCCGAAGTCAACCAAAATGTAGGTGAAATATACACTATATTTAAAACTTATTTAATGCCAGGATCTGATGTGCAGTTTACACACAGTATAGAAAAAGATCTGTGTTGTGTGTTGAGATAGAGTGTCCTTTATTGAAGCAAATATCACTGAGCACTATTTTGCCTATAAAATGCCTTGGATGGGAGGTTATCCAAATGATTTAGGAATTTTCTGGGGAGGCAAAGTTTGGAGAGGCAGTCACTTTGATCAAAATTAAGTAAAATAAAAAATCGTTTTCCTATATTTAAAAATAAAAATCCCCTGCACATGCAGCACAGAACAGTGGGAAATAACCTTAAAGTGTATACCCATGGAAATCCCTCCATGTCTCTCCCCTCCAGTAATGTGGGGGAGATTCCCGCAGAGGCCCTACCTCTTAAGTATAAAAGCTTCCCTCCCAAGCGGCCTGCCATTACCAAAATAAAGAGAATAGGGACCTGTGTCCCCCTCAGACCAGATGCTAGCAACTTCAGAAGACGCCAGCCCACTGGAGTAGGAGGCAGGGGCGTACATAACATGGTGCCCCCCGGGCCTGAGGAACAAACGGGCCCAGGATGCGCTGCCTCCACCACCTCTGCAGTCCTGCTGACATACTTACCTAGCCATGCCACCTCCTTCCCTCTGGGACACTAGATATCGCTGCCATGCGTGGACCCTGCCACCATGTGGGCAAGGGACGTCTTCTCTGGTGACCCCATGCACGTTCCTCTGCTGTGGTGCCGAGTACCCTGCCTCTCCCCAGGCAGCCTTCTGCTCCTCCTCAAGCGGTGCCACGCAAGCTCCCTGCTCCTCGGTGGCCGGTGAGTTTGGGGGGGCTGATGTGATGATGGGGGCTCTGCTATGGGGTCCAATCAGGGTTATGGTAGGAGGAGCCTGACAAATCTGCTGAGATGACCCTGTCTGGCATGAGTAGGTAGACACCGAGGGGTGAGTACTGTCAAATTTATTACATTTTGTTGTTGGTAGTTTTCTTTTTAACTCTAGTTCAAAAGGTAGGGAAAGATGGGGTTATTGTATTCTGCATTGGGGAGTCCCGAATTCTGGATACTGGAGACTATCTGAACCGGCCACAAAGAGGAAGGCACAACTGGGTGGCCTTGACAGCAACCCTGCATTCAGTTCTGCCTAAAACACTGTCGCTACTGCTGCTGCTGAACTGGCACTGATGATGACGGAGGGGGGTGACCCATGTTTGAAAACTGTCACCTTAGTTTGAACTTAAATTTACCATATAACTTGAATTGGACCCCACGACAACCAGGGTCCTAGGCTCTCCCTAGTGCGTATAAAGAAACCGGGAGCTGGGACACTCACCACTGCTGTCCACTGGCCATGCTGATAGGCTGCTCATGGCCATGTGGGTGCGTCAACGCGAGCAGCCTATCAGCATGGCCAGCAACCGAGCCTATCTGTGCTGGCTGTGACTCGCCTGGAAGTGGTGAGTATCCCGGCACCCAGTTTCCTATTTTAATGGCAGCCCCGCTGCTAAGTAGTACTGCGAAACAACAGTCAGTTTTGACCGCAGTTCCATTTTAGAGGAAACGAAAGGTAAAACTAGGGTCCCAGCCATCACAGATATTAGGGAACTTGCGGTTACATGGGGCCCAAATGTTCTTCATGGTGGCCAGGCTCAAGCAACACTACTAGAGTAAAAACCAGAATCAATTAGATATATTTACAGGATTTAAGCATCAGTGGCAAAGGAGTCAGCAAAACAGATAAACAGCCATAAAGAGGGTGGAAGGAGGCACCAGTGCGAGCAGAAATTATTACATCGATAGATCAGGCTCGCAGAGTGCGCTCTTGCTTTTTAAGTTGAAGCTGCATTTTAAACTACTGTATGAAGTAGTGTTGCCAGTAAATAAGCAGCTTTTCCGGAAATGATCTGACCATACATGTGCCAACAAATTCTGTCTTTCTCAGCATCCATCTGCTGCCGGCCTCTAAGATGCTCCATCACATGCAGACGCCGCATGTTTTTATACCTCTCATATGCTCCAGCGCTTCAGCAGAAGGGTGTGCATGTTTTCCGAAGAAATATGAAAATGTTCATAATAAGCACATAAACACTTCATAATAAGCACTTAATAGCTTTGGGGATCCAAACACTTTCTGATAAAATGATAAGGGTTTGGAAACAGCTATGAAACATGGAATAAGTGTATAAAATCAGCACATTGCAAGTTGCTAACCAAGGGGGTTATTTAAGAAGGGCCTCGTAGCGGCAGGCAGCGTCTGGTGAACACCGGGCGCTGTACGCAAAACCACATTTATTAGAGCAAATCTGGTGAGCGACTGTAACAGCTCCATGTAGCGTCCGATGTATTATTACAGACGGCTCAGTGTATAGCGCCAGTGCTCTAGATTCCAGAGCGCCAGGTATTACCTTTCGCTCAGTGTCTCTCTCCCATACATTTCAATGGCCGTTCATTTGCTTGTGCTTAAACAGCGTGTTTGACAGCATGTTTTTTTTTTGCTCAAATCATTGTGTGACCTCTCCTGGCTGCAAACAAACATTTTTAGAAATGTTTTTGACTTTTTATATTTCTATGCAGAATTATCATTACAGGTCTGGCACTAAAGTGTTAATGTCACAGTGTTAAAACATGTCATTACATGTGTTTTCATTACTTTGTTACTAGTGGATATGTGTTCAAAAACACACTTTAATCACACAGCGTCTGGTGCTCTATGCTATAGCGACCAGATTTAGAGCGCCCACGCTGTGTGTGTGTGTGTCCTTTTTTGATAAGTATGGTGTGGAGCGCTGAGAGACGGTCGCACTGAGCTGGCGCTACCTTTCCCTCCCTGCAGAGCTGTACTGGTGTTAGAGCGCTCAACATACATCACATTCATCAATGCGGGCCAGCAGGCCAGCAACTGAGGTGCTTTGTTACAGTGCCCGATACCGGCTTACAGCATCTACTAGCGGTCACAGATACGGCGCCGCTATACAGGCGCTCATCTGCCGATACCTGGCGCTAGTAATGAATCAGCCTCCAAGTCAGTTAGCTTACCCACCCCACCTCATTTTTATTGATTATCTAAAGCTATAGATTTGATCCTGCATTATGATCTTCAGTTGAAAGGATGGTCTGGACTTTCAGTATGGGGGATATGCTAATCTTTCTAAAGAAAGTGTTACATAGGTTTCTTTTGGGTATGAATTGCAACCGGTATCGCAGCAAGCTTTTTAAATCAATTTTATTAATTTAATTGTAATCTGCTTTATTGTTTTGGGATGTAAAATTAATATTTGTGTTAAGATTGTGCACCCAGACCTGTGATTTACTTGTCAGCATGCTGTTTCTAAGCTTCTTATATTCCTATGGCTCTGTGTGTCTAAAGTGGGAGTGGATTTCTTGACCTTGAGTAAAGTTCTTAGTATAGCTGCTGCCTACAAATCCCAGAACCCTTCCACTGTAAGAGGCGAGCTCGTCAGCAACTTTGGCAAAATTAAGCAGCAGCAATTACTTCCCCAGGTGAGAACATTGCCAGTAACCCTTTAGCTACTAGGACACAAGATTGTGATTCCCTCATTTAAAAAGAGTGAATTAGAGCAGGAGGGGTTAAACCTGTAACCTCAGGAATGTGGAATGTCACCTCTGCCTCAGCCATTCAGATGATAAGCAAGCCATAGTCAGGAGTCTCTGCTACCTACACTAAACACACCAGTCTGTGTATGTTGCTAAAATAAACACATTGGGAGTCATGCTAAAGATTTGGCGTAGCAATTTTAAATCTAGGACCACATTTGGATGTTAATTGCATCCTACATCTTCTGAGCTTTTTTTAACTTTTACACAAAAAAATGTGCAATGAAAATGTTTGTTCTGATTGTTCCTCAAAAAAATCACCTGTACCTGCACTAGGGCATTGTTACAGGTGAGATACATCATTTTTCCAGAGGTAGTAAAAAGATAATGTTTTTTGAACGTTTGGAAACAACAGCAAGCTCTGCTAAATAATTTGTGGCGGCTGACAAAGACAGAACCATGGAAGCTACCAGTAAAGGTGAGTTTATTGTCGACCCAAGGAGCTTCACACAGCAGATATCCTGCCCTGGGATTAGTGGCTGTCCTTGGAGTTTTTTAAGCTTCAGGACCAGGCCTCATGGATTTAGAGCCACTTCAACACACAAAAATTGCAAAATTACATTTTTGTTTTAAACTAAATTAAAAATGTCCTATTGCAGATGATCGCAAAAAATGAGAAAAAATATATTTTTTTGCACATTTTTGTTATTAAAAACCTCACTGTGGTGCAGGTTGTAATGCACACCAAAAAGCTAAAATAATTAGTATGAATCTTTCCAAATTCAGTATTTTCATCTACATTGCTGTAAGAGCAGCCTGGCTGACTATCATCAAACACCAGTGTAAATTAAGGGCATTAATTATGAAGCGCTAGTACCAAACAATGCCACGCAGCGGCTGTCCTTTCTCAGCTGTGCCACCTCAATACCATTTGCTATTGTTTTACATCTTAAATGTCTTAAATACGGCACCGTGTTTATAGTAGTCGCTGTCAATTTGTCTGTGCCATTTCTGTCAATCTGATCCTCTGATCCCCTGCCCCCCCCCCCCACACTTCAGTAATCACTGTATCTGTCATCATGATTGGAGATTAGTAAATAATTTTTTTTTTAATAAATGGCGTGTGTATTTTCTTTACAGTAAACCCTTTGTGGACTGATAAGGGATCCATTAGACCCCTATACTAGTTCATAAGGCATGGGATCTGTAAAGTCACCTGCAGCTAGCGGGTGACTTGCCTTTAACCCCCAAGCTCTCCATTACCTGCCTCCCCAAAGCCCAGGAAGAGGAAGAAGAGCCTGGGGCCATTTAGGTTGTGGGGGCTTGTAGCCTTCCAGGCCTTGCAGAAGCTGGCCTTGCACCCTGTTCTACAAGCCCTGCATAGCTAGTCCCCGGGCTGGTTAAGCTGGGTAGGGGGGACCCCATGCCAATTCTTTGGGGATTTTTAGGGGTATCCAGCCCTTAAAATGGGGTCTCCCCTTGGGAAGGGGGACCCTATTTCATGGGACATCAATCAGAGGTAAGTAAAAAAAATATAAAATAATATATATATTTTTTTATTGGTTTGTAAGGAGTATTTTAAATGTAAAGGGTTGTTTTGGTTTAAAAATCATAAGGTGAATACTGTGGAGCTGAAATTTAATAATCAAAATTATTGTTACGCGCATGCTTTACTTTGGGGTTTTTGGCAACAATACCCTTGACAGTATCTGTGCATGTTTGGTATTTTTTTGTTTGGGGGAAACCAAGGAGACAAATAGGCAACCACAAGAAACTAACTAAAAAAAAGGAAAAAAGCCAAAAGATTCCAACAGAAAAAACATGGCAAATGCAAGGCTAACTATAGAAACGGATAACAAATACAAGAATAGAAACACTTACCCAGAAGTCATTCTCAATGGGTGAAAAACTGGAACGCAAGATGAATGTGTTGTGGGACGAGACATTGAAATCTTGCAAAATGCTGAAAGAAGATCTGGTCACACGATGCATTGGACGTTAGGAGAATGGCCCATCTTGTCGTTGCTGAAACAAATGCATAAAATACTCTGGGTAATATACTTGCAACAAGAAAGGAACAGAGTAAAAATTAACAAAAACATGGGTTACAAGGACACAAGGAAGCTGGTTTGGGGGAGCTGAAGCAAGGCTAGCATAAATGCAACAATGGACAAGAAAGAGGAACAATGTAAAGCTAAACATATCAAAACATATTCTCCTGAGAATCGCAGTGTGGAAAAAACTCAGCCTCACCAGGCTGCCATGCTGTCAGGAAAAGAGATGTATTTCTTCTGCAGGACAGCCATGCCATCGAGAAATGTAGTCAAGGCTGGGACATGCCAACTGTCAGTGCTCCTAGCTTCTGGAAAGAGCCATTTGCTAAATATTGAAAGCAGCCAACCAATTTGGTTATACCCCCAACTGTATGCCCCATTTTTGGGCCATTCATGGCCGCAGCTCTGAGTAAAGCTTCGCAAGAGAAAGGCAGTTCAGTTGGGTCAATCAAACACCTGCTGATTAGACATTTAAGGCGACGGTGGGTATGTCTGAACTCTGGAGGGTACATGATTAACAGCCCCAGCTGCTGCAGATGCTCGTACTCTTCACAGAACTCGTCAAGGGGCTCCACCATTAGTGAGTATGCCGCGCCCCGCTAGCGACTAGAGGGTGTAATTTTGAACCCTAGACCTATGGTTTTACAGACCGAAAATTACATAGACATGAATGTCAAAACGTGGCTTTACGTGTAAAATACGGCAAATACTTGGAATAGCATATGCGAAATAAAACTCCTGAAAAAGGCAACTCGCAAAAAAAAACCCAGCCAGAATCACACGACATGGAAAAATGGCAAAATACAGGACTTTGATGTCATTTCCGAATGCAGGAATGCATACGAGAAAAGCTCTGAACCAGGGCTAATATGGGGTCTGTAGATAGTCACAAACACATTTATTGGGGTGATACCCAAAAATGAAACAACAAAGGCACACAAAACAAATTAGGGCCTGGAGTCAGTGAGGGATTCGGAAGCCTCATTCTTGTTGTTTTGCTCTGACAGGGATGGGTTAGATGCAGAACACAGGAGAAAACCAGAAGAAATAACATTAAAGAGTGTGAAAACATTAGCCAAAATGGGCTAAGGCACGATAAGCATACACATCGCTGGTGGGTTGCCTTGGGCCTGCTAACACATCGGATGACACCTGCTGGTGCCAGGTTGGGATTTCGGGGGTTGGTCCCCATCAGACAAAATCCTCATACGCTCCTTTTGAGGAAACAAGGTAAACATTTTGTGCACACACATGCTAACCGAAATGGAAAATTGAGTGCATGTGGTGCATGCGTGCTTATGGTATTGTGGTTGTGTTTGTGGGTTTGTGAAGTGGTAAAGCAGTGCTGTGCAGATCAAGATTTTGCATTGATGTTTGGAGTGTGGTGCAGTTGTGTTGCTGCCACAGAGGAGGAAAAGGAGTGAAGGAGGTGAAGGAAGCCACAGTGGTGTGAATTATGAGTGTTTACCACAAGACTGTCTGTGGCTGATTTAAGCGCAGCTGATTTCGCCTCAATAGAGTCACACTTATTTCCCTCTACCAGTGAATTCCCCACATAATTTATCCTTCCTCTGGATGCAGCAAGGCCATATCAGGCATAGTGCGACTTTGTGCCTCTTTAAACATCCTTGCAAGGGGTTTATTTCAGGCCACTGTGGCTCTATTACATCAACCCTCCATATGGCGCATCTTTCATGGGGTCATCCAGGAGATATGGGAGCTGATACCCACCTACATCAAATTTCTGGCTGATGAGGAAGAGATGCAATGCTTCAAACTTGCCTTTCATGGCATGGTAGGGACACATATCCCATTCCGCCCCCTTGAGCTGAAGAACTGCACTAGTGCAGCCATAAAATCTTCCACTGTATGAATGTAATGCTTGTTTGTGATCATGACATTCAGCTGCTTGCAGTGAGTGGGGGTTCCCCAAGACACACAGACTGGCTATGAACAGAGGGGACCAGATTATTGCTTTATTCTTTGGGGTAAGTGCCAAGAAATGTGCTTTGAATCATGCTGTTGGGACAGCAGGAGCACATTGGTACCCAGTTAAAGCATAGTTAAAAAGTAACGCAAATGCATAAAAAGGGGGTAGAATTGTGAAACAATAGCAGGGCAACATAGATTGAGCAGAGCCATATACAGTGAAAGTAAGAGAAAAATAAACAGTTTAAACAAACTAATCTTTTTAACCTTTATACCACGGCAAAGAAGTCCCAAGACTGGCTCCCGGGGAATTTAACTTTGGGCACCAAGAAATTTGGAATCATGTTTGCAAAACATGAATTGATTTAGAAAATGTTTTTGTTTGCATTTATGTGATTTTGAGCCAGAAATGCAGTAAATTAAGTTGGAGAGATTTATATGTGCAGGATTCTCTTTTGTTAGGTTAAAGAACACTGGTGTGGCATGACTCAAATAGAGAATGATTGATTAAAAACAAACACACAGTGGAAATCAGGGATCTGGGTACATGAGCACTAATAGCTCATTGCACTTATCATTCGGACTACAAAAGATACAGCGCCAAGCAGGGGCGGACTGGGGTTCAAAAACGTCCCGGGACTCTTCTGGTCACACCGGCCCTTCTGCACTCTGTCCAGCCCAGAATTTACGCCCCTTCCCCATAACAGGCAGTGTGCAACCCCCCCCCCCCCCTCCCACGTCAGAGGCTAAGTGGCAGAACTGGGGCCAAAAACCTGTGACTTTACCAGCCCTGATGTACTGGGCTCAGTGCAGCCTGATGAAGTGTAAATGCCCAGCACCATGCATTTTGGCAGACATGTTGTCTGAGACACACGCACACTCCTATGCCAGGCAGGGGCAGACTGGGGTAAAAAACAGGCCGGAATTTTACTGGTCAGACCCTGCTCTGCTGTGACTGGCCCAGTATATTGTGTTAGAGCCATAGCAGTGCTGGTGCACAGCTATGATTTTGATTAATTCCATTCAAAATTATTTAATTGCGGACACACAGCCTGGGCTGATTCTTTTGTCCCTAATCAGACCTGTTGCTTTTTTGAGGAGCCACTGCTGATAAGTTTGTATGTTCTTTTAATGAGAAACAATGACCAACGATCCCTCAGTCGGGATGCCCTGCTGTGTGAGATTGCCTGGTATACTCATGTAGCTGGTGAGCCCAAAGTGCATAGGTAAGCAGTGGCTACATCCTCCATATGCTTCTGTCTGAGGCCTGTACTTGCACCAGACATTTCTGAATGTCTAGCACAGGTAGGCAGAGGAGCGGCCAGCAGCACGCTCCAGTCATCTTTTCTAGGCAGTCTAACATTATATCTGATGTGAGGTTGGTGAAGCAAGATTATAAATAGAGTGTAAGTGCTGATTGTCCGGTGACCCACGCATGCTCTGTGGGATCACCAGGATGAGTTGCTAGCTCATGCTCCTCCCTAGTTGCTCTGCCCCTTGTTTAGTGAACCCTATTGCCCAGCGGTGGTCATGTGGGCTACTAAAGTGGCATGGAAACTTAGAAATAGTGTAAGTAATTCTGCCTGATTTTGTACATTTCCATGGGCTTTTACAGAGGTACCCTCCAGTGAAATGACATGATAAAGCAGCATTAGAGGGGGTGCATCTGATAGAGGGATGCCCACACTGAATACCAACAGGAGAAGCTTACCCTCCCCCCACTTACCTCCTTCCACTACCCCTGCATTGTGGGAATATGGAAGCAGGTGAGAACAAGGTGCTGTCTGCACTGTCTGCACTGGTTTATGGTATAATCCAGTCCTATTTGTCACTTTAATGCAAGGGGCCACCCTAACTAGGATGTGATGGCCCTGAAGAGGTTATGATCTACCATTTTCTCCAGTCATCACTTGTTCTGCTTTTCTCTCTGGCTTTCGCTTTATTTTTTAACATCTTTTCTTCCTCTTTGTTCTATCATGCTATTTTCTTACGTGTCTCTTCTCTGTCTTTCCATTCTCTCTTCAGCCCATTTATTTTCCCTCTCAGATTAGGTCTGGCTGCCATTCTGACTTTTTTCATCCTTGTCACTTTCATACATTTTTCACCATTTCTCTTTCTAATATTAGTTAGCAGGTCAGGGCTGATTATCTAACCTCTCATCACACTGTTGAGGAAATCCGAGTCTTTTCGCATCGGCACTGTCTGCAGTCAGGCAAGATTGCTGACAATGTTGCAGCTCAATCCCCTCACTGTGTGCTTCATTTATCAGCCCGGCCAGCAACATGCAGAGCGGGGGAAAGGTTCCGGGCTCTGGGAGCAGCTCAGGGATCAGCTGACAATCTACAAGACACAGGCTGCACAGAGCTGGAAGGTGTACAATGTTATCTCGGCTGCTGGCCGGCCCTCACACAGCTTCAGGCTGGGGCACTCAGCGTTACTATACACTATAAATAAAGCCAAAACAGCACCACACCTCATTCTGCACATGAACCAATGTAATGTTTACATAAGGGGGGTGCGGCCCACCGAGAAAAGGCAGTCCCTATGGCCAGCCCGCCCCTGGCGCCAAGTGTTGTCAGTGCCATTTGCAACTTTGCGGCGATGCTGCTTGGGCGCTGTATGTATTGCTCGGCAACGGCAAAAATAGTGCTGACTGGCACTATTAAAAAATAAGGCTATTATAATATATAATAGGCTACATATATATATTTTTTACTAATATTCTTAAAAAAAATCTTCCTACTGTACTTTTATTTAGTTGTGACAGGAGGTTTCTTAGCGAGGTAGAGACATTATCCACAGATTAGGAAATAACTCTTTGTAGGCCGGAACAAACAATGTCTGGACAATCCCCTCCATGCCCCCCCCCCCCCATTCATTAGTGTAGATTACTCAGGGGCCCTATCTCAGTGTATAAATTAAATCTTCCCTGGCAACTCTGACATGATTCCCGGGGTAAAAAGATGGATGACCAATGTCCCCCTTCCTGACAAATTCTGTGAGAGTCATAATTTTGATCACTATTACTACATTACTACAGCCTACGGGAGCCTTTGAGGAAGTACGCTTGGCTCCTGAGCCCTATGCCTGGTGCACCAGGCTATAACCTAGGGGGAAGGGGAGAAACTTTTTTATTTTTTGAATATAATGTAAAAAAAGATGGGGCGGGTGCTGAATTTGCACTTGATTTTACTGGTGAACTACATGTCAGGTTTTGAATGTGTCTAGGGTGCTCAGTCCTCTCATTATTTGTTAAAAGAATAGAGGACATAATGGGCAATAGATGTTAGAGCAGACATCCAGGAACTTTAACCACATCTTTGGGGGTAAGGATTCCTTGCAGATTTTATGTGCACTTTATTTGGGGGGAGGGTAATTCTTGGCTAGTGGGAAGAGAAGGAATGAGATCAGGAACTTTGCTAAAATGGCTACTTATTACCACGGCAGTGTAACCTGCTGGTGCATTTCCTAATGCTTTCTATTGTTCTTAGTATGTATGTGTATTTCTTTTGGCTCTTGGCTGTTAAACCTCAGTCTGTTATCCAAGTTATGACTACTGCATTCCTTCTGATTGTAAACCTTGCTTGGAGGTATTTTTGCAAATTTCTGGCTCTGGCTTGTTTTTAATTATGCTGCTGTTTACCTGTCTTGCCAGTTTAGGTAAGTCTGGTTAAATTTGGCTTCATTAGCCAAGCTAACCAAGAAACCATGTCTGGGAGGTTATCATACAATCCATACTTTCTTGGCATCTAGTTAGGCAAGGATACTCCTTAAATTCTGCGGCAATGATCACCAGTGCAATTTAATGGTGAGACAAAACACTTCAATAGGTGAAGAATGCTAGACCAGATCACAATACTCAGTTGACTGCTCCTGTTAGCCACAATAGTGGCATTTATAATGTAGAGCTTGGAGGGACATTAGAAAACTGGCCAGAGGATCCCAAAAATCTGTAGGAGAAAGTTCAATACCTTGGTTTTAATATGCACCGTAGGATAAATGCATGTTCATTTTATTAGCTTTGGGTTGGTCCAAATTCATGCTCACCAAATTCTGGTATAGTGACATGCTGTGGTAAGTGTTAATCCAAATTCGATGGAACTCTACACACTGGGGTGTCACCATCTGTGTTCTTCCTATATATTTCCAGTTCCTTTAAGCAATATGATTATATTGCATTAAGACCCTACATGGTTTCATTGTTTTAATTCTAATGTACCAGAAGTTTAATACATTAAAGAGTAACTTATTTCTTGCATTTAGGAATGTAATGTGGGAGATTGTGGGAAACAATTAACCACTCGGTTTAGCTTTGTGTGGTCATTATTCATAGATTTTGGTAAGCATTCAGACTGCATCATGGAGTGGTTACGACAGATAATATTACCAGAAAATGCCTGGAAATTTATCAAAAATGCTGCAGAGACTACTAATGTGTTTCCCCCCTCTGAAATGGAATAAGCAAGCTTATGCTGGAAATATCCGGAGAGCATTATGTACAACGCAGCAATATTAGGTGCCGCAAATTGCGTCTTGCTTGAAAGCATTAAACTACACAACAAGGGTTAATCATTATGGCAGCAGTCATGCCATTAGTCAGCTTTGCCTTGGGGATCACACTCATTACAACTACCCCCTAATAATCTGAATGTGTCTGTGATCTATAGAGTGAGGTTTGCACTAGCAAATCTCAACCAGATGTCTTCAGTTTGCCCTAATTAAAGCAGAAAGGGGGAGGTGCAGCAATTTAATAACTGGAAATGATGGGACTCCTACTGGCTTGATGAGTTAGTAATATTTGATGGCAGCTATTGTTTTTGAGAAAGTGACAACAAAATATTACAGAAACAGATTAACAAAGGCAATAGGGTCCAGATTTGTACATAGATACAAAATATACTGTAGGAGAGAGGCTACAAATAGAAACCCTGACGTGTGTCTGGCCTCTTTTCATGGTAAAATCCCCTCTGAGAGATGTATTGTATTCATTTCTAAGGCTCTTGAATAATTCTTCTGTGGTTTACAGTTTACATCCAACCATTTGCATTCCACTAGGTCCCAGAAAGAGCTTATAGCTGAATGTCATTATTACTGACACACATACACTTTTCAGAAGCTATACAAACTACGGCACATAAATGGTTTTGGATTATAGGATGGAACTAGAGCATCAAACAGAAAACAAGAATCCTTTATAGGTTTATGATTTTTCTACACCTTGATATGCCCTGGAAAACAGACATAGGCCCTTATTTATGAAGGAATAGCGACAGGTAGCGACTGGTGATCAGCCGGTAATGACGGGCCCCGCCACGAGAACGCCGGCTCCCCACCACAATCACACAATGATCAAGCCGATCCTGCTTAGCGACTGAGATAGCGCCATATAGCGACTCATTCATCATTATTCCAGTCTCAGCCCACAGCGCCAGTGACCGACCTTGAACAGCGACAGGTATGACCTCTCGCTACCTGGCGCTCTCCAATGCATTTTAATGGAACAATCTTTAACCCTTTAAGTACCAGCCTACCTGGAGTTTTTGTCACACTCTGTTGCCAGACCATTTTGCACTATTTTGCGTTCCCCATGTTCAAATGTGATTTTTGAAGGGATTTCCAGGGATTTATACGTTTTTTACATTCTTTACCTTTACTTTTACTTTCTCTTTCTCACAAACAGAGGCAGAGTGTGCTCGGCCATGCAGCGAGCAATGGAAATGTAATGCCGCACTTGTGCAGAAGCTGAGACGGAGCTGAGGGGCAGCCCTTGGTCAAAGGAGACAAAGGATTGTTATTTGTTGACCATCAAAACAGAACCCAGGGGCAGAGGGAGAAATCAGATACTGTAAATCTTGCTCCAAGCTGTACAGAAGCATCAAATACAGTGAAACAACATTATCATCTAAAAGGTGAGGAGGCTGTAGGTTTTATTAACCCCTTGAATAGACAGCCCCTTAAAGCTTTCATTCCGATACCAGCAGCACCAATTCACAAGGAAGTGCCCTTTCCCTTTTATGTCTCTCCTTGGGCATCAACAATTGCACATTTAGTCATCAGTTCATCAGGTCTCTGAAATTTCAGGATGACACAACACTCATTAGGCACAATTCAGGTAGAGATCAGTCTCATTACAGGTGGGACATTGATAATCTAGCAACCTAGTGCACATAAAACAACTTGAAGATCAATGTCCAAAAACAGTGGTGATACTTGTAGAATTTAGGAAGATCTCTGTCCAAACAAAGGAGAGCAAAACATAATCTCTAGGTTCAAGAAGTTCAAATTGCCAAGGTCAATGATGGTGAGTTTCTGCTTCACCATCATCAAGTCCATATGAGGAAGATTCCTTACTGTCTGGTATGCAACCTTCACCACTACTGAGAAGGTGATCGGCTGCAATCTGCCATCTGCACAATGCTGGACCTTGACTGAAGTTTGTGGCTGATACGTGACTTGGTCAAAACCTCCTATCTAGTAAAGGAGTGCAGGTCATCAAGATTAAAACCTCCCAACACAAAAACTATTTCTGCTGTGTATGCTACAGCTGCTCTAGTGCGGGCCGGCCTTTGGGGTGTGCCAAGCATTAAGCCGTACAGGGCAACATTGCGTAAGGCCACCAGCCATAGCCCTGTAACCTTTTCCCTAGACTTTCTTTTAAGCGATGGCTGGTGCTGCTTCCCTGCCACCCTCTTTTGCCTGGCTATCACCTCGACTGGCATGGTGATTCCCTCAACCATGCCTGCTGAGGTTCTGTGCAGGGGTGTGTGCAGTACACAGTCTGTAGTTGGAACTGCCTGAGAAAGACAAATGGCGCTGCTTACAGTGCTAGGGCACAATTAATGGTAGAGAGACAGTTTTTAACTGCTCGCCTACCGCCTTCATTCATCCTTCCTTCTGTTCTGCAAGCCAGAGATACGAGAAGGCCATGGAGAGAAGGTGCTGATGTGGCTGCATTGGCCATGCAGCGCTGCAGCCTCAGGCTTGTTTGTCTCAGGCCCCCCCTCCACCCTCACTGCATGGAACTGCAGCGCTCAGCAGCATCTCTGGCTGCCGACAACCACAAGGCAGCACAGAGGATTGGGAGAGAGACCATCAGTAAAGAGGCTCCAGAAAATGTACTACCCCAATTCATCATCATTAATCATAGCACATTTACCCCTCCCCCACACTAATATTGAGTATGATCATGATTCAAGTCATGGTCTCTTAGTTGGGGGACCCCATGTAGCACACATGTTAGCAGTTAGTATATGTGTGCTATGTCCATTGTCTTTTAGAATCCATGACTGTACATGGCAAGTATAAATGACCAAAAGGTTGTAGGCAGCAGCATTGAGACTCTAAAAGACTTCAGGGCCAGATGAATCCCTATCACCAGGCCATCCCCATTTGGTAAGCCCAGCTGTATGAAACCCTTTAAAAGACTCCAGGGCCAGCTGGATCCTTGTCCTATCCCCAGGGCATCCTCTCTTTTTGTGCCTATCTGTGTGAAACTTCCTGTGATTACTGATATACTCACCTTGCAGGAGATCCCATGGGCTGCAGCCACATCCCTGGCTTCCATTGGCTGATGCATTCTCTGGTGCCCAACCATCCACAATAATTGCCAGAGCAAAACCGGGGAACCCGACTGCTCCTTGCTCTTCATATATCAGGTACCGGGGAGAGAGTTATATGCAGTGTACTAATATGCAAGGAATAGAGCACTGATTGGACGAGAGCCCATGCATGCACCATAGGATTACCAGTGAGGTGAGTATATTGGCGATCCCAGGGTGTTTTCCAAATCGGAATGTCCCAAGGACATGGACCAAAACCTCCTCTCAAAGTGCCTATAGTTACCAATCTGGGAGAGCCACCTGCTGGTAGAGAAACACAAAGCTCTGCAGCGACACACACCTCTGATTGGCACAGGGATGTGGTTTCTACTGCAGGGTGTACTTTGACTTTAAAATGTTGCAACATCTAAACTGCCACTCACCCCCAATTTGGAGGAACTCCAGCCCTAGGCTCTATAAGAAGGCAATCAGATGCTACAGTACACACAACAACAACCTATTCCCTTGTTTAATGAAGCCATAGTGTGTGCTGTGTCTTCAAGCTCGCCATTCCCTGGGTACCTAACCTGACAAGGAGAGTATAGCAAGCTGGGCAGTGGAGGAGTTCTATTTGAAGTGGACCAACACTTTCATAAACTGCCCCCCCCCCCCCAAGTTGGCTATACCCACCTGCTCTCTCTGAGAAGCGGGCCGCAGCACACATTGTAGCAGTTAGTGTGTTCTGTTTATGAGGAGTCAGTAGGAGATAGCAGCAGGAAGAGCCTCTGTATTTGCAGCCATCTCTGAGACTCATTTGGTGCATCTGCTGGATGTTTTTTTCTTGTGGAGGTGTCAGTTGGAGCCTGAAGGGGCTCACAAAAAACTGTTTTCTGATGACCCTATGGAGTGCTTAGGCAAGCTTTTTGTAGGGAGTAGGGGTGTTCGGTCTGGAGGGATGCCACATGCTCACCTATGCCAATTCCACACAAAAAGCTTGCAGTGGTAAACAAGTGGCAACCTTGGGACCCCTCAATGCAGTCTCTCTGTGACCCTTCCAGGCCTCATTCAACCTGCTATTCGACCTATAAAAAAACTCAGAGACTCACCACTAAGTGAGCAGGCGGCTCTCCCAACACCCTGAGACCCACCAGACTGTGAGGGAAGACTGGAAGGTGCATAGGCACTACAGTATGTTGGTTCCTATGGTGTGGGGGGTGCCATCTTAACACCTAGCTTGATGGGTCTATGGTTTCTAGATTATGAGTTGGAAACCAGTTTGAATGAAACCTGGAAGAACCCACATATAGACTAGTTTTGAGGGGCTGGGGGCACCAACTTGCATCTTTGCACACAATGCCTTTTAACTCAAGGCCGGTCCTGCTTTTGTGAACCACCAAACCCCCCGTGACTGTGACAGACATCCATTCCACCCTATAAATATAATATAATTCAACTAACAAAAAACTTACAATAACCCAATAAGAGTTGTTATAGATATGTTTAATTCTGGAGTCAATTCATCGCCAGCAGCAAAAAGTAAACTTTGAACTGAAAACTTAAAAGAGAAACTCCTTTTATACCTTGTGCAGAAGCGACCCCTTGGTGAAAAATGAAAGAGAAAAAACACTTTTTACTTATTGTTTTTAAGTTATTCTCTTACATTTTCTACCTGACGGTTGATTCAGGGCCAGATGTAAAAGAGCACGTGTATCTCATTTTTTACCTAAAGTGTTATTTTACATTTTGCTCACTTATTATGCACAGAGCCATCAAGCCAGGGATTCCTTGTATGCATATGTATTTTTTTTTCTGACCATTCAAGTATACATAGCAGTATAACATAGTGTTCCCCAAATCTCTCCCTGAGAGCCATAAACAGGTTATGTTTGTGGATCTCCACATTCTATATCACTTTCCGAGCATGAATTATTCAACCTGTGTATCTGTGTGGAATCATTGGGGGGTTATTTGATGAAGCCGGTGTGACTTCCAGTTTGCATTGCGGTGTAGATTGCAACCTACATCCCGTTGAGCTTTTTAGCGATAACACACAAAGAACTGTTTGTCTTACATTGTCCTACATTTTCTACAAATAATCACACAATCACACATTTTTACAGTTTAGGTGCATTCAATTTCCAGTGATGTAAGGGAAAAACAGCACCCTATGGTTCTGTTGTTTTTAAACTTAAAAACAAATATCCTTACCTCATTGGAAAATGATGTACCAAACTTGTAAAAATGCTCCATCACAAAAAAGGGTCATTTTTGGGGAAAAAAAGTAACATTTTTGGCACTTTTTTTGTATCTAAACACTAAAAAGTTCACCAAGATGCAGGCTGCAATCTTTACTGCAATGCACACCTGAACGGGCACTGGCTTCACCAAATCATTAACATGACCCTCACCAATATGGTGGCTCTTGAGGAGGGACACTACTACAGAATGTACCAATTCCCCTCCAATCCTTCTTGGACACTTATAATGGACCAAAACCCAGAGGGATCGGTTTCCTCCCCCCGGGGCATCCAAAATCGGGATTCCCCGCTGTGTAAAACCCCCCAGCTCGCCCGCTACACTTACCTTACTTCCCAGTCCAACGGCACATGCATGGGCTGCGGCAGCATCCCTGCTATCCCTCTAGCAGGGCGCGTGCCCGCACCAGCCATTTGTGAATGGCTGGCGCAGGCAGACTCCCTGTTAGAGGGAAGCGGTGGATGCGGCTGCCAGCGTGCTCTGAGTCGCTCTTCTAAGACGTCACTCAGATGTGTATAGCTCAGCGGCTCCAAGCTCACTGATTGGACGCGCGGGCGCACATGCGCCGTGGGACCGGGATGAGGTGATTTTCCTTGGGAGATCTGGAAAGTTTCATGTAGCGGGGCACCCCGATAGGACCAAAACCTAGGATAGTCAAAATCCTGGGTTTTGGTACACGTTAATAAAAATGATGCATCGTTTCTTGTACTGGGATAAATCTTTTGTAAATTTTAAAATCCTGCTAATGAGCATACATAAATTAACTAAACACTGCTGTGGCCACTGTGTCTCCCATAGAAGTATAGAGATAACTAAGTGCGATGTACTTTCGTGAAGTGTAACAGACCTCTTGTTTTTAGTTCTCTACTAGTTGTTTAGCTTGTATTTTGCTGAAAAAGTTATAAGAAAAGGGATGTCTATATCAGCTAAATATTGGGTGACAAACCAAAATCTTTTATAAGAGACTGTGGTGCCCCTTGTGAAAAGCGATAGCAGAAGGCTGGATATCTGTGATGGCCTGATGTTCCCAAGAGAGGGACATGTACTAGGGAGGGTCAGTTTGGTTCCACAAAAAAGGTGCTGTATCTGGTTCACAGAATGTTGTTGTGCAGCCGCCATTGGGCCAAAAGGAGTGTAAAGATTATTCAAAGGTCCGGAGTGTTTAATCACCAAAGAAGAAGTAGAGGCCATATATGCCAAAGTCTTGAGGGCATATCACAAGGTGGTAGACAGCATGAGTTTTCACAGATGTTGAGTGCAACACCCATCAAATTTGGGGGATGGGGATGTAACAGGGGTTAATCCGCTGTGTAAAAAGATGTTATGTTTATAACATAATTCATATGTATTTGTATATTAAAGGAATTGTCTATGCATAGCAAAAAAAAGACCTTCCAGTTCTTTCTGAGAAAGGGGTTCCGGGTGCCTTGCATGCTTTCATGACCCTCACGTTACAGGCATAGTGACTGGCAGGAGTGGTGGAGCCACGGCCTACAGCAAGTGTTTGTTCGCGGCCCAGGAGGTTTCATAGCGGTGCTGTAGCGCTGCAGAGAAGGTTCTTTTCTTTTATTTTGGGTTTGGTGACCCTTTAAAGCAGATGGAAACCTGCCTAAAAGATTCCTGGCCCAGCTGCTAACCTATCCCCCGGGGCATCATACATCCCTACACTGTGCAGACCCCCCCCCCCTCGGGGCACCGGTGATCTTACCGGTGTTGTGAGTCCCACAATGCGATCTCCACCCACCACCGTTTCCGACATCTCTGCTGCCACGCGCTCCTGTGCACATCTTTTACGAATGCGCCCAACTAGCCTGATTCACCTTGTCACAGCAGCAATTTTGATAGAGCCAAACGGGGCTATTTCAAATTTGTCGGGGGCTACGTTGTCAATGGTGGAAAATGACAGTTTTCAAAGAAAACCGGGCTTTTCTACCTCTGAAGCGACACCCCCAGTAATTTAATTTTGAGGCAACAACAGGGCTTGGCTGCTCGGGTGGCTGCGAAGAGGGGGCCCAGACACCCTAAATTGGGCTTTCATCCACTTTAATTGTAACTGTGTGCCCATATTCTGCTAATCTTATTGGTCACTGGAGTTCTGGAGTTTAATAAACAATATATACCACAGTTCCTTCTGTGTGATTTCTAACAGGTTATAATAATGTGAACATTCTATCATATGATTTACTGTTTTGTAGAGTGACAGGCTCAGCTAGGTTAAAATAAAGAACATCAAAATAACCCATTCCTTTTCAAATTATGAGTAGTTTGTTATGAGAGAGGCTTGCTATACTGTGTTTTTATATCTGTGAACAACCCTTCCCTCCTATTCTTTATCATATGCCATGGCATAATACAGAAGACACAGGTACTGTACATGCGTCTGGCAGCTGTCATCACGACAACAGACAGTAAAGACTGTGACATTACCGGGGTTAATTCGTAGGGTAGCAAGTCAATGGTTTCCTGTTCCAAGGTTGAGAGCATTGCCCTGTAACTGTGCAGTAGGCAGCAGAATGTGTGGAGCTACAGATACAGATCAGTTCTGATGTTACCAGGCACTGTACCTGCCCCATTACTCACTCCACACTTAGAGCCAACTCTCTGATGAAGAGTTGTTGAGTTTTAAACCACAGGAGCTGACACATTTTCACATGCTTGGGCATTGTGCCATTCCATCTGCACTAACAAGCACTGAATAACCCTTTTATTATAGCCATGGCTTCTTACTCAACGTTGACTTCTGCTTAGTAGCTGTGCAAAAACACACACACACAGACATATATATATATATATATATATATATATATATATATATATATATAGTATATTTATACAAAGTTATTATTTATATAGCTAATGTAGTGTGGGGCACGTTTTAGTCTTCTATTCTGTTAGTAATACAAGTATATAGATTTGCTTTTCCTCTGAGTATATCTAAAAATTAATATTTTCTTTAAAAGGAACATGTTACCCTTTCATGAAGTTAGGTTTGTAAAAGGAAGAAAAATATTTAACGTACTCTTCTAATACCGTTGATCTGGAAAATCGAAATACCTATTACCATGCTAATTCTACTGCTGTTGGTCTGAAATGAGAAAATATTATTAAATATTCCATAGATAGTGGCTATGTGAACAGAGTACACAATGTATTCATTTATAATTAGTGATGGGGAGCTGAACAGTCCCCTGCTCTGTTCGGTGGCAGTTTGGCCGAAGCTAAACAGATTGAAGTTTATAGCAGATAAATTGGACAAATCATTATGCTTACCTAGTGCAAAAAGCATTTTTGGGAGATGACCTTAACCAAGTAACCGGCCATTTTACGATTTGGCATAGGTCTGGGGCTCTGCCAGGACTATCAACAAGCGACTTGATGATCCTCTACTCTTTGAACTGCCCAAGTTGTCCTTGGACCCACTTACTAGTTCACAAATAGTTAAAGTGAAAAAACACATACACCTTGAAAAGAACATTTTATTAAATTGAAATTTACAGTATTTATCTCCTGCATCTTCTTATCTCATCTTGCACCAGGTAATGTTCTCTCAGCAATTGTTCCCCTCCTGTCCTGTGCCAGTTCTGCTTAAAGTGGACCAACACTCAGGATTTTGACTATCCTGGGTATTGGTCCACTTCTCCGGGGCACCCCCCAACAGGGGGTGATTGGGGGGCTGCGTGAAACCCCCCAGATCTCCTAATAAAACTCACCTCACCCCGCTCCTTTGGCGCATACACGGCCGCTCGTCCAATCAGCGTGCTCAGAGCCGCTGAGCTATGCACGTCTAAGCGCCGTCATAGCTCAGCAGCTCAGAGCACGCTGGTGGTCGCATCTCGCGCTTCCCTCTAACAGGTAGCGCACCCGCGCCGGCCATTCACAAATGGCCGTTGGATCGGGATGCAGGTAAGGTGAATGGGGCGTCCTGGGGGGTTTCACACGATGTTGGATGCCCCGCGGGGAAGGATTGGATCAGCCCGGGAATCTTATAGATTCCGGGGCCGATCCTTTAGGGTGTTGGTCCACTTTAAGCCACTGCTGCCAGACTTTGTTCTTCTTTGTGTTGAAGATAGTTCCTAATTACATTGGCTGTATGTTTGTTGCACTAAGCTGCCTTGGCTGACCACTGTGTCTATAGTTCTAGGTGTTGCCTGTTTATTTGTACTTTTTTAAAGGAGCTTAAAATCCCAGTCTCGAAATCCCAGTCTGCATTAAAATCTTTGCCTGGTAGAGTTCTTGCTACTATATAGCTTACGCTTTGGAATCCGGATTTAGGCCACTTCCGGTAATTTCTAATGAGCATTTGACCACGACCGCACAGTGCTATATTTTCATTAAAAGAAGTTTAACTTCTTAATTTATTATACCATACTTGTGCTATACATCATAAATTACATTCATGCATTCATAATATGTGACTGTGCTTGCCATACATATTTGAGTCATCAAATTTTTCACATTTTTTTACTTGATGGTCTTCATAGACTGTTTAGATGCCAGTTTCAGACATTGGGCAGACATGTTTCGCCATATCTCTGTGGCTTTATCAATGCCCTCTGAAACAAATGAATGCATAGAGAAGGTAAGTAAAGAATACCTATTCATAATCTGTGTCCCATTATATCTGTACCACCGACTCAGAGATTATATAAGTTCCAAAATTACCTCTGTCTGTGTGCTGGCATTATATGAAGCAGCAATCATTCCATTTATATTTGTACATCGATATTAGTCATAGCATGTCCATTTTTTCATTGAGACCCCGGGGGGGCGTGGCATGAGCACATTAGTGGTGTACTACACCTTCAAAAGCCCTTTTTGACAAAAAAATACAATAAAATAAGAGAAAATGGGCCAAAGGTTTCTGGTTACTATATTCATGCAGTTCCTATTGAATATTCCTATTCCTATCAAAACCAACTATACCACCAGATACAGGGGACGGCGATGGGGACTACATGTGCCCCATCGTTTGCGAACCTGTATCTGGGTTGGTGGGAGAGGGGGTTGTGGGCTGAGGACGAGATGGCCCAGTACCTGTGCCATGTTTCTGCATGGCACAGGTACATTGATGACATCTTGGTAATCTGGGAGGGGCCGAAGCAGGAATTGGATGATTTTGTGACTCGGCTCAATCATAATATAAACAACCTTAAATTTACCTGTGAACACTATGAACATAAGGTGACTTTTCTTGACATTGTAATTATTAAGGACTCTTCTGGCCACATAAGCACCATATTATATCGTAAACCATCAGCTGCTAATACCACCCTTAGAGCCACCAGCTCCCATCCAGGCCATTTATTAAGGAGTATTCCGTATGGAGAGTATATTCGGGCTCGCTGAAATTGCAGCACTATAGAAACTTTTCAAAGAGAAGCAGATAACATCAGACAACGCCTATCCGATAGAGGATATAAACAAAGGGATTTAAAAACAGCCTATCAGAAAGCAAAGAGACTGGATAGGCAAACACTTTTATATAGACCCAACCAAAAGAAGGGACCACAGGGTCCTGCATTAATGTTTACATATACGGAAGCACATAATAATATCCGCCAAATAATACAAAAACATTGGCCAATTTTATTGAACGATGTCCATATTAAGACATTTTACCTCAGAAACCAAAAATTATTTTTAGAAGGTCCCGTAATCTTAAGGACCGATTGACACATAGCCACCACAATGTCAACAGACGGGACGAGTGCTGCAAGCAAAAGGGGACATTCCGCTGCGGACACTGTAACATGTGCACATACATATTACCAGGCCCCATAGTGAATATACCTGGAAAAAGAGAAATCACCCCTAGACACTACATAAATTGTCAGTCAACTAATGTAGTGTATGTACTAACATGTAGTTGTGGGTGCTTTTATGTTGGGAAGACGAACCGTCACCTTAAACGATGGATCTATGAGCACCAGTATAACATCAAAACGGGTAATTTAAAAACCCCTGTAGGACGTCACTTTGCTTTAAAGTAGAGATGAGCGAACTTTTGAAAAATTCGATTCGACTGATTCGCCGAATTTTCCGACAAAAATCGTTTCGACCCGAATAAATTCGCGACGAATCGCTATTAAAAACGGCTATTTCTGAGCCTCCTACAGCCTCAATAGGGTTGTAAACCATTCAGCCTTGCTGTAACACGCACAGGATGCGTGCTGGGTTAGTTAAATAATACTTTGAAGAAATATCACATGCAGATCAGAGGCATCGCTAATAGAATCGCAGAGCGGCACAATTGCAGAGAGTTGAAGTGGCATCACTATGAGGGGCAGAAGGAGCCCAAATATACACTGGAGTTGGCCTCAGGAGCCCAAAAATTGGATGAATCACACCCTGGAGTTGGCAGGAGTTGGCAGCAGCAGCAGCAGGAGCCCAAATATACACTGGAGTTGGCTTCAGGAGCCCAAAAATTGGATGAATCACACCCTGGAGTTGGCAGGAGTTGGCAGCAGCAGCAGCAGGAGCCCAAATATACACTGGAGTTGGCTTCAGGAGCCCAAAAATTGGATGAATCACACCCTGGAGTTGGCAGGAGTTGACAGCAGCAGCAGCAGGAGCCCAAATATACACTGGAGTTGGCTTCAGGAGCCCAAAAATTGGATGAATCACACCCTGGAGTTGGCAGGAGTTGACAGTAGCAGCAGCAGGAGCCCAAATATACACTGGAGTTGGCCTCAGGAGCCCAAAAATTGGATGAATCACACCCTGGAGTTGGCAGAAGTTGGCAGCAGCAGCAGCAGCAGCAGGAGCCCAAATATACACTGGAGTTGGCTTCAGGAGCCCAAAAATTGGATGAATCACACCCTGGAGTTGGCAGGAGTTGACAGTAGCAGCAGCAGGAGCCCAAATATACACTGGAGTTGGCTTCAGGAGCCCAAAAATTGGATGAATCACACCCTGGAGTTGGCAGGAGTTGACAGTAGCAGCAGCAGGAGCCCAAATATACACTGGAGTTGGCCTCAGGAGCCCAAAAATTGGATGAATCACACCCTGGAGTTGGCAGGAGTTGACAGTAGCAGCAGCAGGAGCCCAAATATACACTGGAGTTGGCCTCAGGAGCCCAAAAATTGGATGAATCACACCCTGGAGTTGGCAGGAGTTGACAGTAGCAGCAGCAGGAGCCCAAATATACACTGGAGTTGGCCTCAGGAGCCCAAAAATTGGATGAATCACACCCTGGAGTTGGCAGAAGTTGGCAGCAGCAGCAGCAGGAGCCCAAATATACACTGGAGTTGGCTTCAGGAGCCCAAAAATTGGATGAATCACACCCTGGAGTTGGCAGGAGTTGACAGTAGCAGCAGCAGGAGCCCAAATATACACTGGAGTTGGCCTCAGGAGCCCAAAAATTGGATGAATCACACCCTGGAGTTGGCAGGAGTTGACAGTAGCAGCAGCAGGAGCCCAAATATACACTGGAGTTGGCCTCAGGAGCCCAAAAATTGGATGAATCACACCCTGGAGTTGGCAGGAGTTGGCAGCAGCAGCAGCAGGAGCCCAAATATACACTGGAGTTGGCTTCAGGAGCCCAAAAATTGGATGAATCACACCCTGGAGTTGGCAGAAGTTGGCAGCAGCAGCAGCAGGAGCCCAAATATACACTGGAGTTGGCTTCAGGAGCCCAAAAATTGGATGAATCACACCCTGGAGTTGGCAGGAGTTGGCAGCAGCAGCAGCAGGAGCCCAAATATACACTGGAGTTGGCTTCAGGAGCCCAAAAATTGGATGAATCACACCCTGGAGTTGGCAGGAGTTGACAGCAGCAGCAGCAGGAGCCCAAATATACACTGGAGTTGGCTTCAGGAGCCCAAAAATTGGATGAATCACACCCTGGAGTTGGCAGGAGTTGACAGTAGCAGCAGCAGGAGCCCAAATATACACTGGAGTTGGCTTCAGGAGCCCAAAAATTGGATAAATCACACCCTGGAGTTGGCAGAAGTTGGCAGCAGCAGCAGCAGGAGCCCAAATATACACTGGAGTTGGCTTCAGGAGCCCAAAAATTGGATGAATCACACCCTGGAGTTGGCAGGAGTTGACAGTAGCAGCAGCAGGAGCCCAAATATACACTGGAGTTGGCCTCAGGAGCCCAAAAATTGGATGAATCACACCCTGGAGTTGGCAGGAGTTGACAGTAGCAGCAGCAGGAGCCCAAATATACACTGGAGTTGGCCTCAGGAGCCCAAAAATTGGATGAATCACACCCTGGAGTTGGCAGGAGTTGGCAGCAGCAGCAGCAGGAGCCCAAATATACACTGGAGTTGGCTTCAGGAGCCCAAAAATTGGATGAATCACACCCTGGAGTTGGCAGAAGTTGGCAGCAGCAGCAGCAGGAGCCCAAATATACACTGGAGTTGGCTTCAGGAGCCCAAAAATTGGATGAATCACACCCTGGAGTTGGCAGGAGTTGGCAGCAGCAGCAGCAGGAGCCCAAATATACACTGGAGTTGGCTTCAGGAGCCCAAAAATTGGATGAATCACACCCTGGAGTTGGCAGGAGTTGACAGCAGCAGCAGCAGGAGCCCAAATATACACTGGAGTTGGCTTCAGGAGCCCAAAAATTGGATGAATCACACCCTGGAGTTGGCAGGAGTTGACAGTAGCAGCAGCAGGAGCCCAAATATACACTGGAGTTGGCTTCAGGAGCCCAAAAATTGGATGAATCACACCCTGGAGTTGGCAGAAGTTGGCAGCAGCAGCAGCAGGAGCCCAAATATACACTGGAGTTGGCTTCAGGAGCCCAAAAATTGGATGAATCACACCCTGGAGTTGGCAGGAGTTGACAGTAGCAGCAGCAGGAGCCCAAATATACACTGGAGTTGGCCTCAGGAGCCCAAAAATTGGATGAATCACACCCTGGAGTTGGCAGGAGTTGACAGTAGCAGCAGCAGGAGCCCAAATATACACTGGAGTTGGCTTCAGGAGCCCAAAAATTGGATGAATCACACCCTGGAGTTGGCAGAAGTTGACAGTAGCAGCAGCAGGAGCCCAAATATACACTGGAGTTGGCCTCAGGAGCCCAAAAATTGGATGAATCACACCCTGGAGTTGGCAGAAGTTGGCAGCAGCAGCAGCAGGAGCCCAAATATACACTGGAGTTGGCTTCAGGAGCCCAAAAATTGGATGAATCACACCCTGGAGTTGGCAGAAGTTGGCAGCAGCAGCAGCAGGAGCCCAAATATACACTGGAGTTGGCTTCAGGAGCCCAAAAATTGGATGAATCACACCCTGGAGTTGGCAGGAGTTGACAGTAGCAGCAGCAGGAGCCCAAATATACACTGGAGTTGGCCTCAGGAGCCCAAAAATTGGATGAATCACACCCTGGAGTTGGCAGGAGTTGACAGTAGCAGCAGCAGGAGCCCAAATATACACTGGAGTTGGCCTCAGGAGCCCAAAAATTGGATGAATCACACCCTGGAGTTGGCAGGAGTTGACAGTAGCAGCAGCAGGAGCCCAAATATACACTGGAGTTGGCTTCAGGAGCCCAAAAATTGGATGAATCACACCCTGGAGTTGGCAGAAGTTGACAGTAGCAGCAGCAGGAGCCCAAATATACACTGGAGTTGGCCTCAGGAGCCCAAAAATTGGATGAATCACACCCTGGAGTTGGCAGAAGTTGGCAGCAGCAGGAGCCCAAATATACACTGGAGTTGGCCTCAGGAGCCCAAAAATTGGATGAATCACACCCTGGAGTTGGCAGGAGTTGGCAGCAGCAGCAGCAGGAGCCCAAATATACACTGGAGTTGGCTTCAGGAGCCCAAAAATTGGATGAATCACACCCTGGAGTTGGCAGAAGTTGGCAGCAGCAGCAGCAGGAGCCCAAATATACACTGGAGTTGGCTTCAGGAGCCCAAAAATTGGATGAATCACACCCTGGAGTTGGCAGGAGTTGACAGTAGCAGCAGCAGGAGCCCAAATATACACTGGAGTTGGCCTCAGGAGCCCAAAAATTGGATGAATCACACCCTGGAGTTGGCAGAAGTTGGCAGCAGCAGCAGCAGGAGCCCAAATATACACTGGCGTTGGCCTCAGGAGCCCAAAAATTGGATGAATCACACCCTGGAGTTGGCAGGAGTTGACAGTAGCAGCAGCAGGAGCCCAAAAAATGGCCTAAAGACATAAATATGTTTTGCACCATTTGGAAAGTGTAAAACGTGGCACCATGCTGAATCTAGTCGCATGCATCAGGCATTGGTGGGTGGAAATCCTGGCTGATCCATCCCTGATTCATTTTGACAAAGGTGAGTCTCTCCACATTTTTAGTTGACAGACGAGTTCTCCTCGCCGTAACTATGGCCCCCGCCGCACTAAACACCCGCTCAGATGGCACGCTACTTGCCGGGCAGGACAGCTTTTCCAGGGCAAACTCTGCTAGTTGCGGCCACAAATCAAGTTTGGCTGCCCAGAAGTCCAGCGGATCCTCAAGGTGTGTTGGCATGGTCATGTCAAAGTATGACATGACCTGCTGGTTCAGGTCCTGCTCCAGGTCTTCCTGCTGCTCACTATGCGGGTGTAGAAAGCTACTCATTAGCGACTGAAGACTGAGGCTGCTGCTGCTGATGGAGCTTCTGCTGCTGCTGCTGCCAACCCCCCCAGCGGCCATGGCAGTGGAAGGTGAGCGCAGAGGTCCCCTCGAGTCAGACCTGCGAGAGTATGGACCATGGCGCAGATAGGCATCGGCCAACTGCCTACGTAGAATGTCTTTGTAGTAGTTGAGTTTGTCCTCCCTCTCGGTGGGTTTAAAAAATGCCCCCATTTTGTGCCGGAAGCGAGGGTCCAATAAGGTGGACAGCCAGAAGTCATCCCGCCGACAGATGGAAACAATTCTGGGGTCACTACGCAAGCACGTGAGCATGCTTCGTGCCATTTGCGCAAGTGACTCGGATGGACTACCTGTCTCCATCTCCACTGCATACTGCCACGGTGTGCCCGGGTCCTCTGTCTCTCCTTCCTCAAAAACCTCTAGCTCCTCTGGCTGCTCCTGCTCCTCCTCTCCTGTCCGCTGACTAGATAAACCAGCCATTTCGCCAAGCCTAAACTGTGTTTCGCTGGGCAACTCCTCCTCCTCCTCTTCCTCCTCCTCCTCCTCCAGTTCAGCTCCAAGGGGGTTCATGTGGCCGTAAGATGTAAACGCCATGTCTCCAGTGCCCTGACCAGCCATGGTTTCCAACATGTGCTGTAGTACATGAAGCAGTGGAATCACGTCGTTCATCCCGTAATCCTGCCGACTGACAAATAAAGTGGCTTCCTCAAAGGGCCTGAGCAAACGGCAGGTGTCACGTATGAGCTGCCACTGGTTGACATTGAAGTTACACAGGGGAGTCCCCCTATCTGCTTGGATCATCAGGAAATCCGTGATGGCTTTTCTCTGTTCATATAATCGGTCCAACATGTGAAGGGTGGAATTCCAACGGGTGGAAACATCGCAAATCAGACTATGTTGGGGGATACCATTCTGACGCTGTAGCTCAAGAAGGGTGTGTTTGGCGGTGTAGGAGTGGCTGAAGTGCATGCAAAGTTTCCGTGAAGTTGTTAGGATGTCCTGCAGATGGGGGGAACACTTCAGAAACCGCTTGACAACCAGATTGAAGACGTGAGCCATGCAGGGGGCATGGGTCAGGCTTCCTTGGCGCAGCGCAGACAAAATGTTCTTCCCATTGTCGGTAACCATGATTCCCATTTTAAGTTTTCTCGGAGTAAGCCATGTTTAGATTTCCTGATGAATACATTTAAGCAGTTCCTCCCCTGTGTGACTCCGTTCGCCAAGACAAACCATGTGAAGCACTGCGTGACACCTCCGTGCCCTGCACACATGGTAGACTGGAGGGGCACTGAGACTTGAGCCTACAGTGGAGGGTGAGGAGATGGCGGAGGATGAGGAGGCCGAGTCGCACGGTGTCACAGGCCCAATGGGCAGAGAGCGCGGAGGCCGAAGCGGCGTGACCTGTCCAAGTTGCTGCTGCAAAGGGACCACATTCACCCAGTGGGCCGTAAACGACATGTACTGCCCCTGACCGTAGTTACAGCTCCAGATGTCGGCGCTGCCATGTATTTTGCTACACACCGACAGGCTCAAGGACTGGCCCACCTTCTGTTCAACAAAAGTGTGCAGCGCTGGTACTGCCTTCTTGGCAAAGAAATGACGGCTTGGGACTCTCCACCTCGGCTCGGCACAAGCCATCAGTTCTCTGAAAGGTGCAGATTCCACCACCTGAAAAGGGAGCGACTGCAGCACCAGCAACTTGGACAGGAGCACATTCAGCTTCTGCGCCGTAGGATGAGTGGGCGCATACTGCTGTCTCTTGGACATGGCTTCGCTGATGGATTGCTGGCGGGATGCATGACTTGGAGGAGGAGGAGGAGGAGCAGGAGCGACAGAGGATGGGTGTGACGCACAGCTGCCTTCGGCTGAGGTGCTGGAGCCTTGGCTGGCAGAAATTGGGAGCTCACTTGGTGAGGAAGCAGACTGGACCACCCCTTGGGAGCCTCGGTTCTCCCAGGTCGTTTTATGGTGACGCATCATATGTTGACGCAGGGCCGTGGTGCCAACATTTGGACCCTGGCCACGCTTCACCTTTTGCCTACATATCTTGCATGTGGCCATGTTACCCTCCTGCGGATGCCTCAGGAAAAACTGCCACACTGCCGAGTAGCTACTTTTCCCACCCCCTGGCCTCACTGATTCACTGCTGCTGTTGCCAACTCCAGGAACCCCTGCTCCACTACCTCCCGATAAGGTAGACTGCCGCACAGCAGGTGCTCTACCCCGGCCCCGGCCCCGGCCGGCTCCAGCCTTTGGAATTGTGCCCCCATGCTGACTGCTACCACCTTGCTGCCTCAGCTGCTGACTCCGGGGCAACCTGCGCCCCTCTTCTCCTGATGATGACGATGAAGCCCCTTCATCACCCGGCTCCCAAGTGCGATCGGCTTCATCGTCATCATCATCATCATCACCGGGTTGTGGCTGTACGTCACTGATGTTCGTGGATTCGTCAACAGTGTCTGGCGCAGGAGCTGGAACGCTCGCAGCACCCACGACACTGTCCACATCACTATTTGTCTGCCTAGCTAAAGAAGCCACCTCCATTTCTTGGCTGGGCAGTAGCTGCTGACTGTCCTCCTGTATCTGATCGTCCTCCTCACTAAAGAGTGGAGCTGAACCCAAAGCATAGGATACGTCGCTGGGGGAGGGAACGGCGTAGGACAGAGGCAATGGGAGGACAGGGACTGCTCTCGGGGCATGCCAACTCAGGGTTGTGTCAGAGGAACCTACCGACCCTAGACTGGGGGTCTCAGATGTAAGTTGTGATGATGTTGTTGATGAGCGCGTCAGCCAATCTACCACGGCAGATGCGTTACTGGTGGAGACCCGACCACTAGCAGATACTGGCAGATTAGGTCTCTCAGCGTGACTCCTGCTGCTACTGGCCCCCAGTCTGATGCGAGCTCTGCCTGCGGAATCTTGGCCTCTGCCACTCCTCTTTTCACTTCCAGGCACTTGTCTGCCCGACATAGTCTAACTGGCGTGGTAGTAGGTGATATTTTAAGAACCCCCAGGCAGCAGTGGGTCTATATAAAACAGAATATAATGCACACCAAAAGTGAGCAGTAACACTCAGCCTCCAACAGGCCTGCTTAGTGTAAATAAGAGAGCTGCTTAGTGTAAATAAAGAGGGGTATGCTATGTTACAGAATGGGATGCCTCAACAGAAGTGCACCTGGCAGGCAGCAGTAAGCCTATGCCCAGCAAAAGTGTCTTATAATATAAATATAATAAGAGCAAATGCTTATATGGTCTTAAACAGAGGCTGCTTTAGTCACAGAATGGGATGCCCTGGGCAGGAATCGACCTGGCAGGGTCCAGTAGTGCTTTGGCCAGCAAAAGTGTCTTTATCAGGCCTAATTTCAAATATAATAAGAGCAAATGCTTATATGGTCTTAAACAGAGGCTGCTTTAGTCACAGAATGGGATGCCCTGGGCAGGAATGGACCTGGCAGGGTCCAGTAGTGCTTTGGCCAGCAAAAGTGTCTTTATCAGGCTAATTTCAAATATAATAAGAGCAAATGCTTATATGGTCTTAAACAGAGGCTGCTATAGTCACAGAATGGGATGCCCTTGCAGGGTCCAGTAGTGCTATGCCCAGCAAAAGTGTCTTTATCAGGCTAATTTCAAATATGATAAGAGCAAATGCTTATATGGTCTTAAACAGAGGCTGCTGTAGTCACAGAATGGGATGCCCTGGGCAGGAATCGACCTGGCAGGGTCCAGTAGGGCTTTGGCCAGCAAAAGTGTCTTTATCAGGCTAATTTCAAATATGATAAGAGCAAATGCTTATATGGTCTTAAACAGAGGCTGCTTTAGTCACAGAATGGGATGCCCCGGGCAGGAATCGAGCTGGCAGGGTCCAGTAGTGCTTTGGCCAGCAAAAGTGTCTTTATCAGGCTAATTTCAAATATGATAAGAGCAAATGCTTATATGGTCTTAAACAGAGGCTGCTTTAGTCACAGAATGGGATGCCCTGGGCAGGAATCGACCTGGCAGGGTCCAGTAGGGCTTTGGCCAGCAAAAGTGTCTTTATCAGGCCTAATTTCAAATATGATAAGAGCAAATGCTTATATGGTCTTAAACAGAGGCTGCTGTAGTCACAGAATGGGATGCCCCGGGCAGGAATCGAGCTGGCAGGGTCCAGTAGTGCTTTGGCCAGCAAAAGTGTCTTTATCAGGCCTAATTTCAAATATGATAAGAGCAAATGCTTATATGGTCTTAAACAGAGGCTGCTTTAGTCACAGAATGGGATGCCCTGGGCAGGAATCGAGCTGGCAGGGTCCAGTAGGGCTTTGGCCAGCAAAAGTGTCTTTATCAGGCCTAATTTCAAATATGATAAGAGCAAATGCTTATATGGTCTTAAACAGAGGCTGCTTTAGTCACAGAATGGGATGCCCTGGGCAGGAATCGACCTGGCAGGGTCCAGTAGTGCTTTGGCCAGCAAAAGTGTCTTTATCAGGCCTAATTTCAAATATGATAAGAGCAAATGCTTATATGGTCTTAAACAGAGGCTGCTTTAGTCACAGAATGGGATGCCCTGGGCAGGAATCGACCTGGCAGGGTCCAGTAGGGCTTTGGCCAGCAAAAGTGTCTTTATCAGGCCTAATTTCAAATATGATAAGAGCAAATGCTTATATGGTCTTAAACAGAGGCTGCTTTAGTCACAGAATGGGATGCCCTGGGCAGGAATCGACCTGGCAGGGTCCAGTAGTGCTTTGGCCAGCAAAAGTGTCTTTATCAGGCTAATTTCAAATATGATAAGAGCAAATGCTTATATGGTCTTAAACAGAGGCTGCTTTAGTCACAGAATGGGATGCCCTGGGCAGGAATCGACCTGGCAGGGTCCAGTAGTGCTTTGGCCAGCAAAAGTGTCTTTATCAGGCTAATTTCAAATATGATAAGAGCAAATGCTTATATGGTCTTAAACAGAGGCTGCTGTAGTCACAGAATGGGATGCCCCGGGCAGGAATCGAGCTGGCAGGGTCCAGTAGGGCTTTGGCCAGCAAAAGTGTCTTTATCAGGCCTAATTTCAAATATGATAAGAGCAAATGCTTATATGGTCTTAAACAGAGGCTGCTTTAGTCACAGAATGGGATGCCCTGGGCAGGAATCGACCTGGCAGGGTCCAGTAGGGCTTTGGCCAGCAAAAGTGTCTTTATCAGGCTAATTTCAAATATGATAAGAGCAAATGCTTATATGGTCTTAAACAGAGGCTGCTTTAGTCACAGAATGGGATGCCCCGGGCAGGAATCGAGCTGGCAGGGTCCAGTAGTGCTTTGGCCAGCAAAAGTGTCTTTATCAGGCTAATTTCAAATATGATAAGAGCAAATGCTTATATGGTCTTAAACAGAGGCTGCTGTAGTCACAGAATGGGATGCCCCGGGCAGGAATCGAGCTGGCAGGGTCCAGTAGTGCTTTGGCCAGCAAAAGTGTCTTTATCAGGCCTAATTTCAAATATGATAAGAGCAAATGCTTATATGGTCTTAAACAGAGGCTGCTTTAGTCACAGAATGGGATGCCCCGGGCAGGAATCGAGCTGGCAGGGTCCAGTAGTGCTTTGGCCAGCAAAAGTGTCTTTATCAGGCTAATTTCAAATATGATAAGAGCAAATGCTTATATGGTCTTAAACAGAGGCTGCTGTAGTCACAGAATGGGATGCCCCGGGCAGGAATCGAGCTGGCAGGGTCCAGTAGGGCTTTGGCCAGCAAAAGTGTCTTTATCAGGCCTAATTTCAAATATGATAAGAGCAAATGCTTATATGGTCTTAAACAGAGGCTGCTTTAGTCACAGAATGGGATGCCCTGGGCAGGAATCGACCTGGCAGGGTCCAGTAGGGCTTTGGCCAGCAAAAGTGTCTTTATCAGGCTAATTTCAAATATGATAAGAGCAAATGCTTATATGGTCTTAAACAGAGGCTGCTTTAGTCACAGAATGGGATGCCCCGGGCAGGAATCGAGCTGGCAGGGTCCAGTAGTGCTTTGGCCAGCAAAAGTGTCTTTATCAGGCTAATTTCAAATATGATAAGAGCAAATGCTTATATGGTCTTAAACAGAGGCTGCTGTAGTCACAGAATGGGATGCCCCGGGCAGGAATCGAGCTGGCAGGGTCCAGTAGTGCTTTGGCCAGCAAAAGTGTCTTTATCAGGCCTAATTTCAAATATGATAAGAGCAAATGCTTATATGGTCTTAAACAGAGGCTGCTTTAGTCACAGAATGGGATGCCCCGGGCAGGAATCGAGCTGGCAGGGTCCAGTAGTGCTTTGGCCAGCAAAAGTGTCTTTATCAGGCTAATTTCAAATATGATAAGAGCAAATGCTTATATGGTCTTAAACAGAGGCTGCTGTAGTCACAGAATGGGATGCCCCGGGCAGGAATCGAGCTGGCAGGGTCCAGTAGGGCTTTGGCCAGCAAAAGTGTCTTTATCAGGCCTAATTTCAAATATGATAAGAGCAAATGCTTATATGGTCTTAAACAGAGGCTGCTTTAGTCACAGAATGGGATGCCCTGGGCAGGAATCGACCTGGCAGGGTCCAGTAGGGCTTTGGCCAGCAAAAGTGTCTTTATCAGGCTAATTTCAAATATGATAAGAGCAAATGCTTATATGGTCTTAAACAGAGGCTGCTTTAGTCACAGAATGGGATGCCCCGGGCAGGAATCGAGCTGGCAGGGTCCAGTAGTGCTTTGGCCAGCAAAAGTGTCTTTATCAGGCTAATTTCAAATATGATAAGAGCAAATGCTTATATGGTCTTAAACAGAGGCTGCTGTAGTCACAGAATGGGATGCCCCGGGCAGGAATCGAGCTGGCAGGGTCCAGTAGTGCTTTGGCCAGCAAAAGTGTCTTTATCAGGCCTAATTTCAAATATGATAAGAGCAAATGCTTATATGGTCTTAAACAGAGGCTGCTTTAGTCACAGAATGGGATGCCCCGGGCAGGAATCGAGCTGGCAGGGTCCAGTAGTGCTTTGGCCAGCAAAAGTGTCTTTATCAGGCTAATTTCAAATATGATAAGAGCAAATGCTTATATGGTCTTAAACAGAGGCTGCTGTAGTCACAGAATGGGATGCCCCGGGCAGGAATCGAGCTGGCAGGGTCCAGTAGGGCTTTGGCCAGCAAAAGTGTCTTTATCAGGCCTAATTTCAAATATGATAAGAGCAAATGCTTATATGGTCTTAAACAGAGGCTGCTTTAGTCACAGAATGGGATGCCCTGGGCAGGAATCGACCTGGCAGGGTCCAGTAGGGCTTTGGCCAGCAAAAGTGTCTTTATCAGGCTAATTTCAAATATGATAAGAGCAAATGCTTATATGGTCTTAAACAGAGGCTGCTTTAGTCACAGAATGGGATGCCCCGGGCAGGAATCGAGCTGGCAGGGTCCAGTAGTGCTTTGGCCAGCAAAAGTGTCTTTATCAGGCTAATTTCAAATATGATAAGAGCAAATGCTTATATGGTCTTAAACAGAGGCTGCTGTAGTCACAGAATGGGATGCCCCGGGCAGGAATCGAGCTGGCAGGGTCCAGTAGTGCTTTGGCCAGCAAAAGTGTCTTTATCAGGCCTAATTTCAAATATGATAAGAGCAAATGCTTATATGGTCTTAAACAGAGGCTGCTTTAGTCACAGAATGGGATGCCCCGGGCAGGAATCGAGCTGGCAGGGTCCAGTAGTGCTTTGGCCAGCAAAAGTGTCTTTATCAGGCTAATTTCAAATATGATAAGAGCAAATGCTTATATGGTCTTAAACAGAGGCTGCTGTAGTCACAGAATGGGATGCCCCGGGCAGGAATCGAGCTGGCAGGGTCCAGTAGGGCTTTGGCCAGCAAAAGTGTCTTTATCAGGCCTAATTTCAAATATGATAAGAGCAAATGCTTATATGGTCTTAAACAGAGGCTGCTTTAGTCACAGAATGGGATGCCCTGGGCAGGAATCGACCTGGCAGGGTCCAGTAGGGCTTTGGCCAGCAAAAGTGTCTTTATCAGGCTAATTTCAAATATGATAAGAGCAAATGCTTATATGGTCTTAAACAGAGGCTGCTTTAGTCACAGAATGGGATGCCCCGGGCAGGAATCGAGCTGGCAGGGTCCAGTAGTGCTTTGGCCAGCAAAAGTGTCTTTATCAGGCTAATTTCAAATATGATAAGAGCAAATGCTTATATGGTCTTAAACAGAGGCTGCTGTAGTCACAGAATGGGATGCCCCGGGCAGGAATCGAGCTGGCAGGGTCCAGTAGTGCTTTGGCCAGCAAAAGTGTCTTTATCAGGCCTAATTTCAAATATGATAAGAGCAAATGCTTATATGGTCTTAAACAGAGGCTGCTTTAGTCACAGAATGGGATGCCCCGGGCAGGAATCGAGCTGGCAGGGTCCAGTAGTGCTTTGGCCAGCAAAAGTGTCTTTATCAGGCTAATTTCAAATATGATAAGAGCAAATGCTTATATGGTCTTAAACAGAGGCTGCTGTAGTCACAGAATGGGATGCCCCGGGCAGGAATCGAGCTGGCAGGGTCCAGTAGGGCTTTGGCCAGCAAAAGTGTCTTTATCAGGCCTAATTTCAAATATGATAAGAGCAAATGCTTATATGGTCTTAAACAGAGGCTGCTTTAGTCACAGAATGGGATGCCCTGGGCAGGAATCGACCTGGCAGGGTCCAGTAGGGCTTTGGCCAGCAAAAGTGTCTTTATCAGGCTAATTTCAAATATGATAAGAGCAAATGCTTATATGGTCTTAAACAGAGGCTGCTTTAGTCACAGAATGGGATGCCCCGGGCAGGAATCGAGCTGGCAGGGTCCAGTAGTGCTTTGGCCAGCAAAAGTGTCTTTATCAGGCTAATTTCAAATATGATAAGAGCAAATGCTTATATGGTCTTAAACAGAGGCTGCTGTAGTCACAGAATGGGATGCCCCGGGCAGGAATCGAGCTGGCAGGGTCCAGTAGTGCTTTGGCCAGCAAAAGTGTCTTTATCAGGCCTAATTTCAAATATGATAAGAGCAAATGCTTATATGGTCTTAAACAGAGGCTGCTTTAGTCACAGAATGGGATGCCTCACAGCAGACTTAAGATCAGTTCAGTATATATGCACAGTTAGTTACTATAAGCAGCCTGAAAACGCTAACAAAGGCTGGATGAAAAAAAAAAAATCTCCCTGTCAGCCAGCTCCGTTTTTCCTACCTTTCCCTGGCTTTCTGTCTGTCTCCTGTCTGTCTCCTGCCTGTCTCCTGCCTGTCTCCAGCCTGTCCCTGTCTGTCCCTGTCTCCAGCCTGTCTAACTGCCTCAGCTACACAGCGTTCTGTCTGTCTGTCACGAATGCAATAGAGAAATGAGGAAAAGCAAGATGGCCGCCGTTAAATACCGCTGTGTGACGTCACCGGGCTTGCTGGCTGCTGATAGGCTGCATGTGACTGCCCCAGCTTGCACTGGCGCGGGATACATGTCCAGACATGTCCCGTCCGCCATCTTAGAATGCCTGTAATGTAAATGAATGGATGTTAAAGGAAAACTTCGAGTGATCGAATCGCGGGGAAATTCGGATTCGATCCGAATCGAATTTTTCCTGAAATTCGGATCGAATCCGGGTTCGTCCGGATCGATTCACTCATCCCTACTTTAAAGCACAATAAGGATCCTAGTTCCCTAAAAGTACAGGGACTGGATCACATACATCCCTCACAGAGGGGAGGAGATATTCAAAAAATAACTCTCCAAGTGGAAACAAGATGGATTCACAAGTTGAAAGCACATCGGTTTCCAGGCTTAAACGAGAATCTAAGCTTTGCTCCCTTTCTATGAAAACGGGAATAACAAATCCCCAAATAGTTTCAAATGTGGGATCCACTGGAATACACACAGACTGAAGGACAAAAGGGATGGTAAAACTCCAGAATACCTGATGGACCTAGGAGTCCATTATAGGCAGAATACAATGGCCTGCTACTCACCTTATGAGTGCAAAAATATATGAAGTAAGAGATACTAGGTGTTAGCATTTGAGACTATGAGACGAACAATAAGGACTATAAGGTCAAAAACGATGATGATAACAGTAACTGTGAAAAAAGAATGTATGCATGTATAAGTACAATTATATGCGCATGTGTGTGCATGTGTGGGTGTGGGGACATGCACATACATGTATAGGTTACATGAATCATGTAAATCGGGGGGGGCATGGCAGAGCATGTGACAAATGCATAAGGCTATAAGATATGAGGTCTTATAGCACCCGTAATATATGATAAGAAATATATACATAAAGCAACGCTATTTAATGTGACTGGGACCCAAAAAAGAATGATGCTGTAATAGGAAGCCCAAAGGAAATTGACGTAGTATAATGTCGCCGTAATGGGAGCAGCGTGGCTCCAAGAAAATGGCGCAATATAATATAAAGTCATCGAGAGAGTAGCAGTGAGGCTTCAACAGCATGGTGCGGGACAATATTACTGTAATTGAAATAGAGAGGCTTCAAGAAAATGGCGCGGTAAAAAGGTACTGTCGTATGAGCATTCAGGCTATAACAACATGGCGCAGGCATATAGGCTCCACTAACATGGCGCCATGAGATGCGTGTCGGCTGGAACGCATGCGTCACTTCCGGAAACAACCCGGAAGCGGCGCGAGTCTGGCAATTAGTCCTGGAGACGCATGGCGCAGTTCAGTTACCGAACAAATAAAAGGAGAGGGGAAGCGATGCGCACGCACCCCTAGACTGACGAGCAACGTGATTAGAAGCCCGGACACAGCATATGCGGGCAGGCGGCCGCCACACAACGCTAGACGCGGGTCACATACAAACAGCTAGGAACGCCTCCGCACTTTACAACTACCAGAGACAGGTGGGTGGCAAAAAATAAGAGAGAGCCAAAATATATGCGCATTATAGATCCTCACTTAATAGAGCCTATCTATGATTACAGTCTTCTTATACCCGAGTTTATCCTCATGTGGGAGGACGAGAACGAGATGGAATAGGAGGGGAATAATTTCATAAATCAGCCCTTTCAAGGTAATTAGGACCTCAGTCATATTCAATAGGAACTGCATGAATATAGTAACCAGAAACCTTTGGCCCATTTTCTCTTATTTTATTGTATTTTTTTGTCAAAAAGGGCTTTTGAAGGTGTAGTACACCACTAATGTGCTCATGCCACGCCCCCCGGGGTCTCAATGAAAAATGGACATGCTATGACTAATATCGATGTACAAATATAAATGGAATGATTGCTGCTTCATATAATGCCAGCACACAGACAGAGGTAATTTTGGAACTTATATCATCTCTGAGTCGGTGGTACAGATATTATGGGACACAGATTATGAATAGGTATTCTTTACTTACCTTCTCTATGCATTCATTTGTTTCAGAGGGCATTGATAAAGCCACAGAGATATGTCTGCCCAATGCCTGAAACTGGCATCTAAACAGTCTATGAAGACCATCAAGTAAAAAAATGTGAAAAATTTGATGACTCAAATATGTATGGCAAGCACAGTCACATATTATGAATGCATGAATGTAATTTATGATGTATAGCACAAGTATGGTATAATAAATTAAGAAGTTAAACTTCTTTTAATGAAAATATAGCACTGTGCGGTCGTGGTCAAATGCTCATTAGAAATTACCGGAAATGGCCTAAATCCGGATTCCAAAGCGTATGACAAGAGCATGTCCATGAACCAACATCCTATAAGGAAAGTTAAGTAGGATTAGGACATTTCAAAGGGTCACGCACAACCATTTGTTGAAGTGTTTACTATATAGCTTACCCTGTGTCTTGTTGCTGTGCTCAATTTTGCAATGGTGCATGACTTGTGACATGAAACTGTCTTGCACAATGAACTTCGTAGCAGAGTTTCAATGTTCCTCGTCCAGTTTAAGCATTCAAACCAGCATGACTGTGTTTTACATACACATGAAAATTATGATTACATAATCTCTTATAAATGAAAAATCATACACCTGAATATAAACCCACATCTGACTTTGTGCAAGTGTGCATAGAAGAACGAATGCTGTTTTAAAGCCAAATGGTGCTCACAACAAATATTGATTTGACTTAATTTTCAGCAGTCATTTTCTTTTCTGCAGCTTCTTTCCACTGTCAACAGTCATCTTCTCTGCTGCAGCTTCATATTCTTGAAAGAATTCTTACCTTGTAGCCTTTCCCACATCTGCCTAAACCTTTGCATATAAATATATTTATACAGGAGATTATCAACCCTAGTGTGTGTTGTCACTTTTAGAGACAAAAATGCAACACACACTGTAGCAGTTCAGTCTGATGAAAGCACTGGAAGTGACAGGATGGCAAGTGCAGTGCAGAATGGGTCTACAAAGAAAGTGAGGGATTTGGAACTTTTTTCATGAGTAAATGTAATTAAAGGTAAGAAGAGAAGCCTAAGGAATCGGTAAATAGATGATTGATGTATGTCTTAATGATGCACCTTCCAACTACCAAGTTAAGTTTTTGGCCATATCTTATATAAAAAAGCACTGCAACACGAAACGTGACTCACATCTCCTGTTCCTATGAGAGCCCCATAGGTTATTTGATGAATTTTGTTGGTTTGTAACTGTCTCTATTTTCCATAATGAAATGATAAAAATTAAACTTTCATATATTTGAGATTCATTGCACACCAACTGAAAATTTTCAGGTCTTTTTTTGTTTTAATACTGATGATTTTGCCATACAGCTCATGAAAACCCCCAAAATCCTATCTCAAAAAATTAGCATATCATGAAAAGGTTCTCTTAACGAGCTATTAACCGAATCATCTGAATCAACTAATTAACTCTAAACACCTGCAAAAGATTCCTGAGGCTTTTTAAAAAGCCCAGCCTGGTTCATTACTCCAAACCGCCATCATGGGTAAGACTGCCGACCTGACTGCTGTCCTGAAGGCCATCATTGACACCCTCAAGCAAGAGGGTAAGACCCAGAAAGAAATTTCTGAACAAATAGGCTGTTCCCAGAGTGCTGTATCAAGGCACCTCAATGGGAAGTCTGTGGGAAGGAAAAAATGTGGCAGAAAACGCTGCACAACGAGAAGAGGTGACCGGACCCTGAGGAAGATTGTGGAGAAGGACCGATTCCAGACCCTGGGGGACCTGCGGAAGCAGTGGACTGAGTCTGGAGTAGAAACATCCAGAGCCACCGTGCACAGGCGTGTGCAGGAAATGGGCTACAGGTGCCGCATTCCCCAGGTCAAGCCACTTTTGAACCAGAAACAGCGGCAGATGCGCCTGACCTGGGCTACAGAGAAGCAGCACTGGACTGTTGCTCAGTGGTCCCAAGTACTTTTTTCTGATGAAATCAAGGTGCCAGAGTCTGGAGGAAGACTGGGGAGAAGGAAATGCCAAAATGCCTGAAGTCCAGTGTGAAGTACCCACAGTCAGTGATGGTCTGGGGTGCCATGTCAGCTGCTGGTGTTGGTCGACTGTGTTTTATAAAGGGCAGGGTCAATGCAGCTAGCTATCAGGAGATTTTGGAGCACTGCATGCTTCCATCGGCTGAAAAGCTTTATGTAGATGAAGTTTGCATTTTTCAGCACGACCTGGCACCTGCTCACAGTGCCAAAACCACTGGTAAATGGTTTACTGACCATGGTATTACTGTGCTCAATTGGCCTGCCAACTCTCCTGACCTGAACCCCATAGAGAATCTGTGGAATATTGTGAAGAGAAAGGTGAGAGACGCAAGACCCAACACTCTGGATGAGCTTAAGGCCGCTATCGAAGCATCATAGGCCTCCATAACATCTCAGCAATGCCACGCCGCATTGAAGCAGTCATTTCTGCAAAAGGATTCCCGACCAAGTATTGAGTGCATAACTGAACATAATTATTTGAAGGTTGACTTTTTTTTTATTAAAAACACTTTTCTTTTATTGGTCGGATGAAATATGCTAATTTTTTGAGATAGGATTTTGGGGTTTTCATGAGCAGTATGGCAAAATCATCAGTATTAAAACAAAAAAAGACCTGAAAAATTTCAGTTGGTGTGCAATGAATCTCAAATATATGAAAGTTTAATTTTTTATCATTTCACTATGGAAAATAATGAACTTTAAGCACTATATGCTAATTTTTTGAGAAGGACCTGTATATATATATATATCCGGTCTGCCAAAACCAGGAAAACTAGTAGATTTGTTTTATCTTGCAGTTACTCCACCAAAAATGATAATATTTATTTCACTTCTTCATTAAAATCATGTGAATACATCTCATTATCAAAAAGAATTAATCACATTTACAATCAATCATACATGATCAGCTTGGTAGTTCACCCAAGTGCAGTTTATGGCCAGGCACTTTAAATGGGGTAGGAAATCCAATGAGAATGGCTCCAGATCAGGGCAACATGTTGAAGCATCTTCAGAGGAGGATCTACACTGGAGGCCTTAAATTTGGAAGATTGTTGGGTCAAGGCCTGTGCAATAGCTCATGAATTAGGCATTTTAGTTGGCACTAAACTGGTGAACTGGGAGTGTTCACCGGACTTTGCACAGCTACACTGAACTAGAAGTGAATACATCAAACATGGGTGTAGTCAGATGAACATGGTTTTGTAAATGTGGAAAATACAGTGGCACCCACTAATACCCATGGATTCTGGCAAAACGGTTCATAAATCAGGCTTTAGGTGATCAAAAACTATGGTGTACTGTATTTAAGAGCAGGCCTCGGAAAACATTTTACTTTAGTTAAAACTGACCACCACCTAGTCAGCCGCATCTCCCAAGGTAGTCAGTCTGGACAGGGGGGAGGGCACATGGTTGGCGCGGGGGGCACTATCAAGGGTTTTATGCTACTTTAAAGTGATAATCATGTGACTGCGGCCAGCTACAAGTTTGATGTGCAAACTCGATTGGTCTTCGGCAGTCAAGCGTTTTGCAGACAACGAATGATTAACTTGGCTGAACCACTTCATGTGATTACTCCAGTATTATAATCTATCACCCCTCATACAGTAATATTAATGATAAGAGCAAAACTCTAATGTAGAAAGCCATATTTATTTGCAACCAGTAGCTTTCAAAACAAGTCAACTGGTTAATTTAAGATAACTGGTTTACTGTAAATCTACTTCCTCAGATATTACCACTTTTTTTAGTCTTCTGCTAATCAATGGATCTGTGACTTTTCTGAGCAATAGTACCTAAGCTGGGCCTACCCCAAAAATAAATGCTTTTATAACTACCAGCCATGAGAGGAGGTTCACAATGTGCAACTTTTACTTAAGACTTCAGGACTGCAGTGATTCATGGCCATGTTTTCCCATGCCTAACTAACCAGAAAACATACAGTATGACCAATGTATACTTAACTCATGTATACTTAATTCAAGTTGATTAGTGTCTCTTCTGAAGAAGACCATTTCTGGGTGAAATGATGCTACCCTCAGTCTAGAACTATTTACTTGTGTAATTGATCTACCAACTTTTTTGCTTTTCATGTCAGAATTTAACATTTGAGCTGTGTATATTCCTTTTAAGCCTCCCCTGCCTTCAACATTTGAACTAACAAATACTATTAAAAAACTTCTATACAGAATCTGGTCCAGACCTAGTTTTAATTATTATTATCCTCCAGCATTTCAACTGTATTTGTAGGGACCAGGTTAATTAGTTTTTCATCTTTCTTACTTTCTAAAGCCATACTTAGAGAATTTTCTTTCTCATTGTCTTTCTCTGTCACGTGCACTCATTTTCCATATCAATCATTGCTAAATATGTATTTCTTTAAATGTTTTCTTTTGAACTTTTTTAATTCCCATCAATTCCCATGGTCTGCATATTACTGGATTTAGTTTGCCACAGAAACATTCACTGTAACACAGAGACTTCCATTATTCATTCTACTCTTGCTTTCAGCTGTTCAAATATTAATTCTGTTTCTCTGTATAACAATGTCTTGCATACAATCCCGATTTCCATAGACGTATCTCACCTTTGCTTGCTTCACAACTCTGCTTCTCCAATGTCTTAGTTGCCGCTTCCCATAACCCTTCACTTACTTTTCTCCACTATCTGGCAGTTTGGAAACATAGCACAAAGTACAATGAACTTAGAACCAAACCGCAGAATTAGAAATTTGTTTTGTGTGAAATGTTTTCCTTGGACTGGATAGTCCTCATGACGTTATAGCTAGGAGACAAGGAAAAAACAACATGGAAAGAGTGATAGGCACCATGGGAGGAGGCAGCAGAATATTGCATGGGGTGCACAGTGAAAGCCACTCAGGATATCTATTGATCTAGCTCAGACAACACTCTCTGGTGCTTTAGATCAATCATTTCCAAGGAGAGTGTGAACTGCTAATGCATTCTATAAAAAGTAGCCGGAGGAACCCCTTCGCTGCCAAAGGTCAGACTGAGGTCCTGACATATTTGCTGTGTTCAGACATTTGTGACTGTATTAATGCTGACAGAAGATTTTCACTTCTATGTTGATGCTACATTCCTAGTCCCATTGTTAATATAAGGGATAGCGTTTTTGCTTTTTTATAATACATTTTGTTCGGTTTATATTCTGTAGTGTGACAGAAGAAATCCAGTAAAAGCCTTAAAAAAACAGATATATTTCCAAGGCTAAGGCCAAAATGTAAAGAAAACTCCTTACAGCATTAAAAGCAATATATATTTAAGCCCATATGGCCGTATAGTATTATGTTAAAGGGACTTTTTCTGTATTTATTCATTTCTGCATATTAATCCTTTTCAGTGACATTTTCCAATATAATATATTTATTAGTGGTCATAGAATTCAATTCTCATGTGCTATACAGTCTGTTCTGCTAAATTGCAGTTATTTCAGAGGATACAGTCTAGGCCTGTGTGAGAAGGACTGGGGATTTTCTTCTGTTCCAGAAGTGCCCGACCAGAACCTCAAAGAGGCACGTTGTACCTTTAGTGTTAGGTCAGGGTCAGGGAGTAAAAGTCTAGAACTTCCCAAGTTCTAAGTTAAATCTGTCTAGACCACTTCTTGCAAATACAGCAATATTTATATTTTAGAAGCTATATTTTAAATAGGAGAGATTAGATGACACAAAATGCAAGTAACATAGTTACTAGAGTTACTAGTAGCCTCACCTTGCACGTAAATGGCATGCAAATGTTTTTAAGTCCATGACTGGCAGTGTTCTTATCTCTTATCTCTCCCACCCACTGGAAGGGTCCCATCTACCCAGTAGCTGTCCCCAAAATGGGGGGGGAGATGGTATGTATCTCACAAGCAGCGCAGCATTTATGAGCTCTTCTGTTTTGTTGTGGAACGCATGCATAAATTCAAGAAAAGCCAGACTGATGTTTCCGCCGCTGATTGGCTCATGGGCATGGCATCATCAGCCGTCTAGGGAAGACAGTGCAAAAGCCAAACACTGGCCTGGCATTGCAACTTTCTCTGAACCCGGTGGCATAATGGCCAGCATGCTTGGGGGGAAGGGAAAAGGGAACCTAGCGCCATGCCCTGTGCCCTATTCCCAGAAGCACTACACTCCAGAGTGCTGCATGCAAGCAACCACATGCGCACTTAATGACAGCAACCATACCCCGAGCCTGCGAACTGCAATTTTGGGGGTTGAACAGAGAGGAAATATATGGTCTTGTTTTGTACAAAGATGAGCAAACAAAAATCAAATAGGGGCTCTAAGTCCGACCACTGTTTAGCTTAGTTTAGTATACAAGTTGGGTAAAATTTAGATGAACAACCACCCAGTCAAGTCTATAAGACACTTCGGTGGTGGTCTACCTCTTTATGGGGCATCCTGAATTGGTATGCCCCGCTGTGTAAAAACCCCTCAGAACGGCCGATGCATGTTGGGTATTGCTCAATTTGGGGCACCTTGCTTTTTCAGATATATCTTGTTTTTTTAACCAAAGAGCTATTTGAGGAATTTCTTCCAGAAAACTGTGCCCACATCAACAAGCCTGGTGCACTTAGAAAGCTTAAGGTGTGTACTTCCAGAGAATTTAGTTTGTAGGGGGTATTTCAAATATAAAGGGTTGTTTTTTTTTTTTTTTTTAAACTGCAAGGTGAAAGGTGTGCATAGTAGTTGTATTTTATCAGAAAATCTCCTAAAGCGCTGTTTCAGTTTGGGGGAGTCTCCTGGCCAGGAAAGGGTGTCTACCAATAAAAATGTGGTACAGTTGTAACCGGGAGAAATAGGGCTTTTACATGAAACAAGATTTCATTGAAAAACATTTTTTTATTAAAAAAAAAACACTACTAATTGGTTTTGTAATTTTTTTGCACATACTTCACCCCAACATTTTGAGAATACACTTAACAAATGACAAACAAGACATTTTATGTTAAAAGCCAGAAGCTGGAAAAAAATATATATATAATTTTCCCAGAAAAACCCTGGAAATCCTTTCAAAAATCACAGTTGAACATTTGTAACGCAAAATAGTGAAAATGGTCTAGCATCAGAGGGTGACAAAAACTCTGGGTAGGCTGGCAGTTAAAGGGTTAAAATATTCACTATAACTCTGATATGGCTACTATTATATTTTTTGTTGATATGTTGATATTATTATGTTTGGCTAAGTACATTTAGGTAACTGTTTTACCTTAGCTCATAGTTACCTTGATATTCTATTTTGCATACAAAATAACTCTGCGCTTGTTACCAATCTAAAAGCAGTCTCACTATTGTATCCTTTTTTTCTTCTGTTGTGAACAAGGAAGGCAGTGTATACAGCACATCAGCATGTTTTTATTACAATTTATTATCTGCTTTTTACCTAACCAGGCCCCTCCCTACATTTCATCTCTAAACCCAAACGCAACCTCCCCACTGCCTCTGACATTTTCCTGTCCTCCTCCTTGGTTACCTCCTCACACTCCCACCTTTAAGACTTCTCCCGTGCCTCCCCACTTCTCTGGAATGCACTCCCCCGCTCAATCCATTACTCTCCATCAGCCTTTAAAAGTGCCCTTCAGACAAGCATATATTCTGTCTTAAGTAAATCCTATAACCTTCAACTGGCACCTGCAGCCCAATTCAAGCTTTACCACTTGTGATCCCTACCTTTTGTCTCCACCCCCATCCTTTAGACTGTAAGCTTGCAAGGGCAGGGCTCTCTCTCCTATTGTCTTCTGTGCTCACAATACCTGGTTTGAACCTCGTGGCATCTAGTTTTGCATTGTTCCCTGTATTATATGTTTTACCTTGTCTATAATTATACCTTGTAAAGCGCTGTAGCGCTCCTGTAGGAGATGATGCCGCTATATACATATTTTTATTGAGATTTTATGTGACAGAGCAACAAAAAAGTGTGGCATGCACATGTATTCAATCACCCCCGAGTCCTTTTTGCTCATCTGGAGGCTGAAATTTTTGCCTTCTTTGCTAAATTGCTCTAACTCAGTCAGATTGGATGGAGAATGTTTGTGAACAACAGTTTTTAATAGGATTTAGGTTTAGACATTGATTGGGTCATTCCAATACATGAACATGCTTTTATTTAACCCTTTAACCGCCAGCCTACCTTGAGATTTTGTCACCCTTTGTTGCCAGACCATTTTGCACTATTTTGCGCCCCCCATGTTCAACTGTGATTTTTTAAGGGATTTTCAGGGATTTCCCAGGAAAGTGATATATTGTTTTTTTCAGCAGAGCCTGGGCTTTAACATGAAATGTCTTATTTGTCATTTTCTAAGTGTATTCTAAATATTTTTGGGTGAAAATTGTGCACAAAAATTAAAAAAAAACTATTTTTTACAATTTGTAGTGTTTTTTTGTAATAAAAAATGTAAGTTTGTCAATAAAATCTTATTGCGTGTGAAACCCCAATCACATACCTATAGGTAGAAACCCTTTCCTGCCCAGGAGACTCCCCCAAACTGAAACAATGCTTTAGGAGGTTTTCAGATAAAATACAACTATGCTATGCAATATGCGCATCATTTGAAATCCCCCCGACACACTATATATTCCCTAGAAGTACACACCTCAGGCTTTTTAAGCGTACCAGGCTTGTTGACATGGGTGCAGTTTTCTGGAAGTAATCCCTCAATGTATTCTTTGGTTGCACAGGGTTTCCCTAAAAATGAATAAAAAAGCAGAATCAAAACCACATTTTCCTAAAAAAAACTATATGCAAACCAGGAAAAAACTGAAAATCTGAAAAAGCAACATCCCCCAAACAGAACATTACCCAACATGCATAACTACTGTCAAGGGAAGAGTTGCCAAACACACCAAAGTAAAGCATGCGCATAACGGTAATTCTAGTTGAAAATTTTAGCTCTGCAGACAAAGTGCGCACCTTGTGCTTTTTTTACCAAAACAACCCTTTACATTTGGAATATCCCCAATAAACCATATATTCCCTAAAAAGAACACATGTTAAGCTTTCTAAGCGTACCCAGCTTGTTGTAGTGGGCTCATCTTTCTGGAAGTAATATCTCGAAGAATTCTTAGGTTGCACAGGGTTTCACAAAAAAATATATAAAAAAGCAGAATAAAAAAACACCTTTTCCTAAAATATCAATATGCAAATTAGAAAAAAACAAACTAAATCTGAAAGCACAAGGTCCCCCGAGCAGAACAATACCCAACATGCATAGGTACCTGTAACGTTTTAACTGCCAGCCTACTTGAGATTTTGTCACCCTCTGCTGAGGGTAAATTTTACGTGGCTGGCGTTTAAAGGGTTAAACCATTCTATTGTAGCTTTGGCTGTATGCTTAGGAATATTGTCCCGCTGGAAGGTAATCCTACACCCCAGCGTTAAGTCTTTTGCAGCCTTTAACAGGTTTTACTCCAGGATTGCCCTGTATTTTGCTCCATCCATCTTCCCATCAACTCTGATCAGCTTCCTAGTCTTTGATGAACCCATATAGCAGCTTTAAAGCTCTGTTGCTGCACTAAATACTTGCGTGACTGTGTGGAGATCTGCAAAACCTGACCCTTTGGTGGCTCTCAAATAGATGGTTGGGGAACACTGGATATGTGGACAGCTATGTCTTGGTAAGTTTGCAGTTGTGCCATACTTCTTCCATTCACGGATGATGGATTAAACACTGCTCTTGAGATATTCAAAGCCTTGGCTATTTTTTAGAACCTAACCATGCAATACACTTCACCACAACCTAATCCCTGAGCTGTCTGGCATGTTCCTTGGTTTTCATTATGCTGTTTGTTAACTAATGTTCTCTAGCAAAACCTCTACGGCTTCCACGGAACAGCTGTAATTATACTGAGAATAAATTACATAAAGGTGGACGCTGTTTACTAATTGGGAGGTGACTTCTGTAGGCAATTGGTCACACTCGATTTTGTTTAGGGGTATCAAAGTACAGGGAGGCTGAATACATTTTATTTATTTTTAATTTGGAAGGCATGTACCATTTTCTTTACACTTCACAAATACTTGTTACTTTGTGTTACATACTTGGCAGCCTCTAATCTTTAGGTGGTCTTTACTTTTTTTTAGAGACCAGAACCCTCCTCCACTGATGTAATAGTATTTGGATTCAGGTGTTGCTGAAACAATCTATCTTAAGGGCATAAGAACAGTTGCTCACTACCTCCTTGGGCTTCAAGCAACCATGTGCATTGTCTATGCCTCCCTATACATCAGTTAAATCCATCAATACCACCATCCTTCCCGAGTATACAACCCTGCAACCCAATGACACCATCTGGGCCCCATAGCATTAAAACCACTCTGCCACTCGGCAGTCCCCCACCCATAACCAGCTTGAAAAGTTCCATGCCTTTTTGGGAGAGGGAGGCGTAAGCAAGTAAATAAGCATATTATTACTATTCAAAAGGTATGTGGTGCTGGCTTCATCTTGGTCCCATAAATTGCCCCATCTATGTGCTTCCCTTTTTAGAAAACAATTCTATTTTATAAGCCAAAACCATATAGACAGATTATGCCCCCACACAAAACTCGACCTTTAGAAACATTATTATCTGATATGACATCATACAGAAAGGCCAGACCCCTTAAACATCTTCCTTGTTAACAAATAAAGCCCTAGGCAAAACTGCAGCTGTCTTTGTGATTTTACATGCTCTATATGAAAGTGTAGGAAGTACTTTGCCAACAATGACAGCTCTTACATCCAACTGGAAGCTATTTTAAACCATTGGTTATCTTCATTACTCCTCATTACAAATATGACTTCCTTGGAGGATAAAGTCCCAAGACTTATTAGTACTAACAACGTTGCCTTTGAAATAAATAATTCCTTTTAAGAGCCTAAGGACATTTCTCAATGCTAAGTAGGCCCATGTAGTGTCTATAATCTTACAAAACACAAAGGAGCAATTTTCCTAACAATTAGAGGAGTTATTAAATCTCTTTAATGTGTCACATATTTATCTAAAACCTCAAGTCCAACATCCTGTCTAATCCACAACTTTTTTCTTCTATGCATCTACTAGGAAAAGACAACTTAAATTATTCTCTTTAATTGTAAATCAATGGATAAATACGAGGTTGAGGTAATTACTAAACAAATAATAATTATTAAGAAGTAAAAAAATTACACTGTTACACCCCGGTTTAACATTGTGTATGACTGTCTAAGGACTCATTGTTGTTAGCACTAAGAACAATAATACTCATTTATGATGGAGTGTGGCTGGCTGGTAATGCATGTAAATATTCCACCTAGATCTTCTTCCTTTTATTCTTAGGCTGTTCTTTCATGTTGTGACTGCTCGCACTAATGCTGTAAAGGCCAGAGAAGGTGAAAAGGCTGAAGCAGTGCATTATATCTCTACTGCGGTGGAGGATTTTTCACGTTGCCACAGCATATGAAGATAAAGAGAAACACTGGGTGTTATTGGAAATACTGGATATTTCATTATTTCAAGACATTGAACTTTATTTTTATGATGTTTTATGGTGGAATATGATCTAGAGCTTCATACAGTATATACTGAAGTTTTTGTGAAACAGAGATTTGCCCATATCAATTAATGGCTAGGGATGGGCAAAGCTGCTGAAGTTCGGGTTCGACAAGTTTGGTCAAAATTGCTGTTATAGTCCTGTTCGGGTCCTTGGACTCAACATGAACCCCACTGAAATGAATGGGTACTCAAATTTGTGGGGGCCAAAAATGGGGGTAGCAAGGGCTAGAGGGTTGCAAATCGAGGGGTGATTGCCCTGCACAAAATGGGCTGGGGGAACTACTCAAAATAATAACTGAAAATGAAAAAAATCAAACAATAAATACCTACACAAATGAAAAATATATATATTTTTTAATGGGGGCTGAATGCCAAATTGGATTAGGGGGCACCTGGGTGATTGACCTACACAAAAAGGGGTAGTGAAATTACTCAAAATAATAACATAAAACTAAGAAATGAAAGAAATTCATACCTAAATGCATACATAAATATTTTTTTACAGGGATTGAAAGCCAAATTGGGGGGGCACACCTGGGTGATTGCCATGTACAAACAAAATGGGGTAGGAAAAGTCCTCAAATAACAAAACAGAAAACTAAAAAATGAAAGGACTACATAGATACATAAAAATAATATTAGTTACTTTTTACGGGGTTCGAAGCCAAAATGGGGGGGGGGGGGCACCTGGGGGATTGCCAGCCACAAAATGAGCTAGGGAAAGGCCTCAAAATATTAACAGAAAACTAAAGAAATTAAGGAGGAGGTTTTGGAGGTGGATAGGGAGGTGTAAGTGGATGAGACAGGGGAGGTGGATGTGGCAGAGGCGGTGGAGGAGGTGGTAGCAAACACTTTAACCACTGACTCAGGTGCTAACACAGCCAAGCCCCGTGGGATCCACACAATTCATTTTAAGGAATGTAAAGATGTCCATGTTGGCTGTGGATAGGCGGCTCTTCCTGTCGGTGATGACACCCTTTCTGATAGGACACTTGCTCCAGGCCAGGGATGTGCGTCAACCCAGCTCAGCCCAAGACTGTTACAAGGTCATGCCCATTGTCGCACCTCACATTGCCAGGCTTTAGGTGCAACGGCAGCAGCCACACATCTGTCTGCTCCTGGATGCTGCTCCATAGCTCCTGGGCAGTTTGGGGTCTTTCACCGAGACAGATGACTTTTAGCACTGCATACTGCTATTTCCCCATGGCAGTGCTCAAATTGGTGGTGTAGTGGCTGCACTGACAGCTTTTAGGTGAGGCAAAGGAGGAAGCAGAGTATGAGGAGGAGGCAACAGGAGTAACTGACTTATTTCCAGCAATCCTGGGTGGCAGAAGGATATGTGCCTCAGTGCTTCGGGCCTCAGTCCCAGACACCATTACATTGACCCAGTTGGCAGTTGGAGAGATGCTCATGCTTACTTGTCCACGTGTCATTGGTGATGTGGACACTGGAATTAATGGCATTGCCCAGTGCACATCTTATTTTTTTCCACAACCTGTTGCTGCAGGGCAGGGATGGCCTGGTGAGAAAAGTAGTAATGGCTGGAAAAAGCGTATTGTGGAATAGATGCCGCCATCAGATCTTTAAAACTGTCCGTCACCACCAGACAGAATAAGATCAATTCAAAGGCCAGAAATGCTAGCATTGAGGGCCAGGGCTCATGGGTGGGATGGGCCCATCTTCCGCTTTCTCTTTGCGGGAGGGTGCGGAACTGGCTTGGTGTTGGTGCTGCTGATGCTGGAGGTTTTGGGGAAGGTGGTGGTGGCCCCACATCCTCCCTTTGGGGAGACACAGGTGACCTTATCATTGGTGAGTCGGCTGAGTCAACCAAAGCAGCAGAGGAAGCCTCAGGTGTTTCCATGTTTTAGTTGTGCCACTGCAGCTTGTGTTTGAATTGCATGGCCTGATCATGGACATGGTGCTGAGGTTAGTAGGAAGTTTCCCTTGTTTTAGGCACTGGTGGCACAGCTTGCAAATGACCTGTGTCTTGCGCTCAGTCCCTGGGTGTGGTGGGCATTGGCAGCATTGGACTGACTGCTGACCACTGGCACCCTTCTGCTGACTGCCTGAGGCTGTGTCACCACCACCTCTTCCCCTGAACTCTGATGTCCTTAATTCCACGTTGGGTTTAGGACCTAGCCATCACCACTGGCGTCCTCTTACACTCACTCTTTCCTGCTAGCCTCCCTCTCAGCCTCAACATTGCAAAAAGCTTCAGCAGTTGGCATTAGAGTTACATAATCATCAAGGGTGTCCTGTGATGGGCCACGGGCCTCATACTCCAATGTAAGTTGTTGGGCATCTAGGAAGCTAGGTCTGAAACTGGGGAGGGGCAAGTACATGGCTCATGGTATCCCAGTTAGGAGTGTCATCATAGAGCATTAGTCACTCCAAGACTTGTGGCTGGGACAGCCTTGCTGATTTTAAGGGCGGTGAGGTGGGGGATTCAGCACTCCCAGAAAAAGTGGAGTGGGTGGAAGACAAACCCATGGAACTGGTACCATTGTGTGCCATGTAATCTACGACTGTCTCAGCTTATTCTGGCATCACTACTCTGCCAGCAGGATTGGGGCCTATGAAAATGCGCTCCAAACCCTGGCACCTGCTTGCTCCAGAGGGAGGTGTAGCAAGCAAGGATGGAAGGTGTCCTCTCCCTGTGGCACCATCTCTGTAACTAGCAGCAGCATCGCCACAGCCATGTCACTGTCCCTTATCTGCTGCTCAATGCATTGTTAGGCGTCTGCAGTTATAGAGGCTCAACATGGACAATTATAAAAATGAATTAACAGGAAAATGCCCCTTAATTGCCCTGAACCAGTAGATCCTCCACTAACAGTTCTTGTTGCTACCTGTGCACATGTCACTTCCATGTTGCCTGGTTCCCAGGTCCTGTCCAAAACAACATCATCATACTCCTCCTCCTGATCCCCGCCACTTCCATTTGCCTCCCCATACCACAACCATCTTTTACTGCTGTAGCAGGAGCTCAACCAGTCCAATGGATGCATTGTCTAGAATAACACTGGAGTAAATGGGCAACTCTGGCTTGAAGATGCTGCTACTACTACCACATACATTACTGCTGCTGCTGCTACTGCTAGCAGTTGCGGTCCTGGGCAAATCGATGCTGCCATTACTATGGCTGGGCCCGGGGCAAATGGCTGGTGCTACTTTTACTGGACCTGGGCACATGGCTGCTGACCACAGTGTTGGTACTGGCACCAACATCCTTATCCTTAGTGGCAGAAGGAATTGCAGGCATGTCTTTCCTCTACCCTGTCCTTTCCCACCGCTTACTTTCCCAAACATTTTACTTAGTATTTCCAAAAACAGATAGATGGTCCTTAAAATATTTCTTGGCAGGTGAAAAAGATTTTTTTAGACTGTATTTAACAGAGAGGCACTGCGGACCCCAACTTAGAGAGGCAGGGCCTGCACAGCTAAAACAGAGCTTCGCCCCCCTAAAAAAAAATTCCTTGGTAGGTAAAAAATATTGTTTTTTTTTTTAAACTGTATTTAAAAAAGTGGCACTGTGGACCCCAACTTAGAGAGTGACAGGGTCTGCACAGCTAAACACACTTAAAACAGAGGTGCCCCCTTGTTTGTTTATAAACTGTATTTAACAAAGAGGCACCATAGACCCCCAGAGGCGGTGCGTGCACACTTAACCCCCCCAAAAAAGTGAAAAGGGTGGATTTGTATTTACCACTGAGGCTCTGTGTACCCCAAGTTCCCCAACGCAGTGAGAGGGGCCAGCAAACCAGACAGATGTGGCCAAAAAATTAAAAAAAACCCTCACTGAAGTTTTCAGAATTTACAGGGTGGACTACAATGACCAGCAGATCCTAGTGCAGGCAGATGCAGTTTTTCTGTGCAAAGCACACACCCCCTCAGTATCCCACTGTGACCACTTCCTTCCCTGCCCCTTCTTTTCTCCTGTGCTGTTGTTCAAAATGCCCTAAACTGTCTCTGCTCTAAGGGAAAAACTCTCTCTGCAACAGCCAGCTCGATAAAGTGGTTGGAGCAAGTGGTATTAAAGGGTACTCACACCCAAGTGGTTTGAGCTAGTGGTATTAAAGAGTATCCACAAACCAGTGTTTGGAGCAAGTGGTAATAAAGAGTACTCACACCCAAGTGGTTGGAGCATGTGATATTAATGTGGAACTATGGTAAAAAATTACAGTAGTTCCGCTGTACTATAGAGTAGCGGGGCAGTGTGACCCGGGCCACCTCACATCACCACCATTAATACAAGAAACCAGGCATCTGGATACTCACCACTTCTGGGCTTCTCCTGCACCTGCTGCGACATCAGTCTCCAGGACCTGCGGCAACCAGTGTCGATAGGATCAGTCACTGGCTGCACTGATAGGCTGCTTGCGGTCACATGGGAGCGTCCTGGAGGCTTATAGGTTTGAGCAAGTGATATTAAAGAGTGCTGACACACCAGCGGTTGGAGCAAGTAGTATTAAAGAGTACTGATACACCAGTTGATCAAGAGAACTCAAACCAGTGGTTTGAACAAGAGATATTACACACTAGTGGTTTAAGCATCTGGTATTTAAGAGTAGCGACACACCAGTGGTTGGACAAGGGGTATTAAAGAGTACTGACACCAAAGTTGTTGGAGCAAGTGGTATTAAAGAGTACAGTACCAACAGGGGTTCGAGCAAATGGTATTAAAGAGTACTCACACCCAAGTGGTTGGAGCAAGTGGTATTAACGAGTACTGACATACCAGTGGTCAGAGCAAGTGTTATTAAAGAGTACTCACACCCAAGTGGTTGGAGCAAGTGGCATTAAAGAGTACTCACATCCAAGTGGTTAGAGCAATGGGTATTAAAGAGTACTGATACACCAGTGGTTGGAGCAAATGGTATTAAAAAGTACTCACACCCAAGTGGTTTCAGCCAGTGGTATTAAAGAATACTCACACCCAAGTGGTTTGCACTAGTGGTATTAAGCAGTGCTGATAACCAACCTATCTAGCCCTCACTTCAGCAGATTCCCCTGAATAAATGTCCTCCCAATTTTAGTTAAAAAAGCCCTATCGGTCCCTCAGCCGCGTCAGCAATAACTTAACCTATCTATTGAAGGCTCCAGTGCCACCAAGGCATGAAGCGGACCCCGCCTTTTATACAGCAGGGTCAAATGTCCCGTCTGGCCAATGGTTGCTGGGGAAGAAAGAAGGCTGCTGTGCTCGGGTTTAGTTTTGGGGACCTGAACTCACAAAGTTCGGTAAGAACCCAAGCTTTGTGGTTCTGGTTCGCTTGAACCTTTTTTTCAATCATATTGACTAACATGGGTAGGAAATGGAGCTTGCAATCACACTACATCCCAAATAACATTTTAATAACATTTTGCCTTAGGGAACCTAGAGTAGAATGGCTTAAAAAACTCTTAAGCCCCTTTGATGTTGTATGTTACCACCACATTGGGAGGTAAGGGAGGACCGGTCGGTGAAGGTAGAACCTGGTGGAGAAGGCGTGGACCAAGCAAGGAGGTAGCCAACACTGCAAAGATTGTGGTGTCCCAGCAGAGGTGGCAGTAATCTGGATAAGTAGGGGACCCAGCTGGCCTGTGGGAGAGGCAGGGGCCTCAGCCGGCAGCAGAGGTAATGGCCAGACCATTGACAGATAAGAGGCATTTGAAATATAATTTACCTGTGTGTTGCTCACATTGTGGGGAAAATGTGGCATTTAAAAAAACATTATGCAGCACATAGATGTGAAGGTGCCCTTTGTTTAAAATAGACTTTTTGAGTTGAAGCATTCTTAATCAAGCACAATGAAATCGGTAAGGTGTAAGAGATGCCTTAGACACAGTTCCAGCAGTGTGCCAACTTGGTCAGTACAAATGAAGAAAAAATAATCTTATATTTGTTTTCCTCTTTTGAATGATAAAATAAACATGTGTGTTAGGATTGTGCCCGATATATATTGACAGTTGGATCTTACAGACAGCTTAGGTGAGTGAAATTCGGCTTTGACCAAAGTACTTTTGATGTTCCTAGCTTTCTTATAGACGGTTAAGGCAGGATCCTCCCTTAACCATCTATAAGAAAGCTAGGAACATCAAAAGTACTTTGGTCAAAGCCGAATTTCACTCACCTAAGCCGTCTGTAAGATCCAACTGGCGCACCGAAATGGAAAAACCAAAAGGTATGTACCCATGTGGGCATTGCGCCCAGTGTGGTTACACCTTTAAGAAAGACCATTTCACTCACCCTAGCTTAGGAAGCAAATACCCCATGCGGGATTTCATAAACTGCTTTTTGAAATGCCCCTGTGGAAAAGGTTACATAGGCAAAACTAAACAGGAACTCCGGCAGAGGATCTGCGAGCACAGGTCCGATATTAGGAATGGCCGCATGGAATCCTCTGTTGCCAGACATTTTATTGAATTAGGACATAATATCAGTCAACTTAAATTTGTGGGCATAGAATTAGTTAGGTTACCCTACAGAGGGGGCAATCTGGAAAGAAAACTACTACAACACGAATTGGCATGGATCTTTCAGTTGGGCACCAAAACCTAATGAACTAAATGAAGATATAGATTTTTCAGTATATTTCTAACATTTTGGCTTTATCCTTGAAATTTAGGGTGTACTTTCTCCCCTGTCTTTAGACTGTTGTGCAATAATCAATCAGTGAGTTTGTGGAATATCACAACTCGTTGCAGTATTCACCTTATTTAATTTTTTGCTTTTCACTATTTTTAACAATTTTATTTTTGTTTTGCAACAGCATTGCACTTCTATGCTTGTTACGTCTGGTTCTTCAAATTGTGTGGTCTCCAGCATGATCTCCGGCTGTGGTACGGCTCCCCTTGCATTATGATGCATCTAGCTCCACCTACAAGAACATGCCCACCGATGCCTGTCATATATTACGTCCACATCCGTCGCCGAATAGGACGTACGCCATTTTGCTGGTTTGAATTAGGTCTATATGCGACCGCCATCTTGGATGTGGCAATGCTAGCCCTATAGGACTTTTACTAATGACATCAGCCATCTTAGATGTGGCACGCCGCTGCTTCAGCATTAGAACGTTACATGGCCACCATCTTGGTGGAGGCATTCTCTGCCCCCTAGGTTTTTATGTATGACGCCGCCGTCCATCTTGTTTGTGGCACTCCGCCACTGCCCCTGGATTACACACAACTCATCCGGTTAGGGTAAATATCCCTCATACACGCTATTCACCCTATCTAAGCCACCCATTACACACCCGTGCACGCCCCGCGTGTCACCCATGGAGAAGCAGTGACTTTGCCTGCATCCATTTGGGTGACTGGGACGTGACTCGGAATGTGCCGGCACCGGCACGTGCGCTGCGTTTGGCGCCATCTGCCCCTCAGCTGGAGACCAGGTTTTCAACTATAAAGGTACTTTCTTCCATGCAATGGGTACCACATTCCTCTTGAGAAAGATCTCTTAGCAGACCGAAACGTTGAGGAGTTCACACAACCTGCGGTCAGCCTGTAAGCTTAATCACTGTTTTCTCTTGTTTGTCATGTTACGCGCTTGATTTTTTGTGCCTGAAGGACAACACAACAGGGCATACTGCTCACCTATTATTACTTGCCTTTAAGTTTGGATCATTCCATTCTGTGCTATAGCTTTCATCATATTTGATGCTACTAATTACAGTGTGCTACAACCAAGTCCATTAACTTGTTAGGATTGTGCCCCCATACCTGTGATTTACTAATCAAGCCATTTAGAATAACTATTGTCCATATTATAGCTATTGCCCAACACATTGAGAACAACATTTTTGCACACAAAAATGGCCACTTGAATGCCATCGAAATAATTTTCCTTTAAGATTTATTGACCCTTTGTGACCCTTTGTGTTTGAGCTTTGTGTTCCCTAGCTCTGTGTTCCCCTGGTCCTTCTTTATGGACTTTATGAGAGAAAATATTGACTACAAATATATTTTTTTCCTGACTCTACCCCAACCTACCACCATGCCGGCTACATGGCCGCATCGCCCCACTGACAGCCATCTCTGTGCATTTACTGTACTGGTGCTGCTGTACTGCCGCCATTATCTTGCCAGCTGCCAAACGGCTATATGACATCCTCTGAAAATAAGCCCAAACACCTATTTTTGGAGCAAAAATTAATAAGACCTGTCTTATTTTTGGGGAAACATGGTCCTCATCCACCATGTGAGTCAAAGTCTGCCTGCTGGAACTATGGGCCATATCCAATGGTGGTGAATATGAACAATTTATTCTTTGTGAACAATTTATTTACATTGTGGCCATGCTTACCCTCCCTTGATGATGCTGGTGCCCCTGTTGCAATGATGACTTCCTCTTCCTCTGCCGTGTGCTGCCACTGAGCCCTTAATGTCAGATAGGAACTCCACCAGCCGTGCCTTCACCAGGGTGCATTTTTACTCTCTCATTTTTCCATCACACTCCAGTGGTGAAATGAAGGTGATGTGATGTTATCCTTAAAGCTGGGATCCAGTAGGGTGGCCACCCAGGATTGGCACTGGTGACTATGTGGGCAACTCTGCAGTTGTTGCGCAGACACTGAAGCATGTAGTGACGCGTGTAAGCCATGCTGCCCTGAGTCCAGGGGTGTAGCTAGGGGGGAGCAGGGGGGGGGCACTTGCCCCAGGCGGAGAAGGCCAGGGGGCGCCAAAGGGGGGCCTGAGAACAGGTGGGGGGCGCCATGTTGAATCTTTTCCCCAGGTGCCAGAAAGCCTAGCTACTCTTCTGCCTGAGTCAAGGATAAACTGTCCTCAGTGAGAGGTGTCTCCTCCTCCTCTGCTATGCTCCAGTGATGCTTGTGAGTGGCACTGGGTTCTACCCTACTGTGCGTAAAAGTTCTACTCCTCTTCTTCCTTCTTAAAAACTGCCCCCAGGCTCTCCCTCCGAATTCTGATTGCCTTCAGTCCATGTTGAGTCTAGGAGTTCATCATCACCCCTCGGATTGTCCTCCACCCACTCCTCACCGGTACCCTTTTTCTCAGTTTCCACAATGCAGTGCAGCAATCAGCACTTGGGTTTGAGCCTCATCATGGATGGTGCCTGCTGGTCTGCTGTCCATGTCCTGATCCTCCAAGACAAGTTGTTAGGTATCTGGGAACTCTATGTCCGCAAATTGGGCAGGGCCATGGAATTCCAGCTAGGATTGTCATCATGGAGCATTAGTGACTGCTCCATGACCTGTGGCTGAGATGACCTTGTTGATTTGAAGCGGGTGAGGTGGAGAGTTCAGCACTTTCGGCAGAAGTGGAGTATGTTAAAGATAATCCAATGGAATCTGAAGCACTGTGCGCCATATCATCTATCAATGCTCCAGATTTGTCTGGCTTTACCATTCTTGTGGCAGTATGGGGCCTACAAAAAAATGCAGCAAACCCTGGTACCTGCTTGCACCAGAGGAAGGTGTAGTAGGCACAGATGTAACATGTCCTCTCCCCGCAGCACCAGCTCCATCAGCAGCTTTACAGCCATGTCTTTGTCTCTTATTTTCTGCTTTCTTCATTTTTGAACACTTGCCGTTACTGACAGTGCCCTGAAAGGACAATTAGTAGATGTTTCTCTGTGCCTTAGTATATGAGCCTTCTGTCCCTCCTGAAAGTGCCTTAAACATTACAGTTAGATGTTTCTGTGTGCCTCTGTATATGAGCTTCTTCTGCCTCCTAAAAGTACCTTGAAAAGGACAGTTAGATGTTTCTGTGTGCTTCATTCTACAGTATGAGTCTTCTCTCCCCCTGAAAGTTTCCCTGAAAATGGCAGTTACTATTAATTGTTCTTTGTCCCTAGCTGTCGCTCATTAAATGAGCCTCCTCTCCCTACCTAACTGTCCTGAAAAGGACAATGATTAAGTTTTCCTAGGTCAATCCCTCACTACAGCTACACTTTCTCCTTGTCTAATCTACAGTGCTATAACAGCGGTGGGACACCTGACCCCGCCTCTTATACAAGGGGGTCATGTGTCACGCCTGGCCAATCTGATTTCTGGCTGAAGTCTGTGTTCTGGTTCAGAGATCCAAACTCGCAAAGTTCAGTACGAACTTGAACTTTGTTAGGGACCCTGAACCAGGGACCTCCCTTGTGCAAAGCTGCCTGGAAGCATTTAGATTCACTTTAACCTCTCTTGAGCAGGGGAAATTTCTAGCCTCAGTTGACACCAAGGATGCATAACAACATGAACCAAGATTTAGGGTTCACAAGTGGTTACTATTCTCTGCTTTGACTTGGCACCTTTGGCACTGCATTTTGGGAGTGTACCAGTTCCCAGGGTATTTACCCCACCCAGTGATTATGGTGCTATTGTATCACCAGCATATTCAGGTTTCCCTATAATTGTATGGTGGAAGCCTCAAGAGACAACTAGATGGTATTAACCATGTTACGGGAATTTGGCTAGATCTGGCTAGGAATTTGGCTAGTAAATCTGGCCAGGCCAAGCACAGTACCTTTGGTAGAAGTCATTTATCTGGCATGTAACTGGATTCCAGGGCAGCAGTAGTTTGGGTTCCAAGGAGACAAAAAGGAAGGACGAGGTTCATGACATGATCAGGAATGAATCCTCACCTCTATGTCAGTGTATGGGGCTTCTAGGACTGATGACTAGTTATCTAAAACCTTCACAGTGGGGACTTGGTATTTCAATACTAAACTGCACACAAAAGGGCATACAAAATACATAAGTATTTAAAGTGCATCAAAACCCATGCTGCCTGGCTCTGGAATCTAAAAGATCCTAGGCTCGGCTGCTAGCCGGGTGCACACACCCGGACAGCGAGACAGGAATGCGGGCAAAGCGTTGCACCTCGTTGTTGTGGCACCTTTGAAATCAATCAATTGCCGATCTCAAAAGTGCCACTGGGCATGGCTCCGCCTGTGGATAAATGCGGCCACAGCCTAGCCAACGGCTGCATGGTCGGGGGAAGGGGTGAAGGATAAGCGACAGATTCAGAAATGGGTTTCTATCTGCTTTAAAAAAAGATAATATATAAATCATTTTGTTAACAGAATTCACGTTATAAACTCATCAAAGCTTAAACACCTTCATATTTCATAGTAGTAACAGTGCATACAAATAGGACTTCACATGCTGAATATGCAACACAGAGAAAGCAATGAGGCATGCAGGCTGCCTTAGCAAAGGCCTAATTTACCAAAGTGAAGTAACAGAGTTGAGTCATTGGAAAGTGCCAGTGTTTTCAGATGACGATATACAATGCAGCACAGCATGAGAATATTTTGTCATGAAACATTACATTAAATAAAATGATGGCAACAGAAAATATGCAACTAAAAAATAACTTTGGTTTAAGTGCTGTATTGGGACAGCCACTGCGTCCTATGAAGTCATCTGTGTCCACCAAACTCATAATGCAAGGAGGTGTGACTGGAGTGTAAAAAGAAAACGAACCAATCTTCCAAGAATCTAAACCTTGTCAACTAATAAACTGATAAAATGTTGACAACTAATTGTAGCCCAAAGGCACCAGGCTAGTGGCGGTGTGGATGATGTGCTGGTGTCTTTGGACCCAGGGTATCCTGTTTGAGGATGTGAGACTCCAATTTGAAAAGATTCTTTTTTCTTTTGCAAGAGTAGGTTACAACTTGCATCAGTTCAAAAACAATTGGGTTCTCTTATAAATAATAATAATTATATATATATATATATATATATATATATATATATATATATATATATTATAAAATAGTATAGTATAGTAAGAAGACCTTCCACTGGTGTAGAAAGGCTGGTCCCAGCTGGTTGTTCTGGCTGCTAAGCTCGTAGGTATTAGTTACAATCAGTGAATCATGTGCTAGCTTTTTTTGTCCCAGCCACCCTTTACAAGTTGCTAAGTCTGGATACAGCAGAAGATCCTAACCCCATCACGTTCCTCCCTTAATATTTGATGGTTGGTGTCACACACGCAGTATCCATTCTTTTACCTTATGGGCCTTTGGTCTGCCAGATCTCCAGGGCCGGATTAAGAGGGGGGGTGCATTGGGCGTGCACCCCCCCGGGGCCTCCACCACTTGCCCGGAAAAGGGACCTCCACCAACATTTTGGTTATGGTATGGTCCAGGAGGCTTTTCAGTCTTTGGTCTGACGGGCCGCGGGGTCTGCACAGAAGCTATCAGCGGTAGTGGTGGCCCTCCACGTGCCTGGGCAGCCAAAGCCACCACGGGGCAGGGTGGAGAATCTAGCCAGCTACAGTGATGGGTGTGTGCAGAGCTGTCAATCATCGGCCGCTCACTGCACATAAGACACCAAGCACAGCCACTGGCAGCTATCTGGGGCCTCCACCAGTTTTTGTGCCCAGGAGCCTCCACCACGCGTAATCCGGCCCTGCCGACCTCATCCTATCAGAGTTTTCTCCAGGTTCCAAGTGCCTTTTGATGGTATAGGAAACTGTTTTGACTTCAGAATTGGCCTTCTTACCATTTTCTCTAGGAAAGATTTAAATTCCCCTTGGTCTGATTTGGGAACCTGTGCACCAGCTTGTGCCACTTGACCTCGGCTATCCTGTATGGACTTACAACGTTTGTGCTGCAACCTATCTCTTGGGTAAAAGAGTTGTCACCTCACAGTGGTGCTAGAGCCTTAAGCCTGGGTTACTTTGCACATGTGGGCTTGGCTTTACCTGTTAATTGCTGGTAGTGAGAAGATGCATCTATTCACCAAGTGAAAGTCCAACCTCTAGTATGCTATAATCTGACATATTTGTGGGAGATTTCATGCATTCTTTTTCACTTATGTGATATGATAAGTGAAAAGATAATTGTAAATAAAAGCTGAATAAATCTGTAATGCCCGGCTGGACACCAGCCTTCAAGTCAGATCACAACCCCCAATCTCCATTGCTACTTCTGCCTATAGACACGCCCCCTGTTCGCCGGTATGCTGGAAATGCTTCACTGGACACAGGTGCCTCAGGACTTAATAAGCACAAAAGATGTAATCTGAGGGACTGAAGTCAGGTCAACTCCCATGGCACTCGAGTGCAGAGCTGTGGGTGACTGAACCAGATAGGAGCCAGTGACTTAATGTTGGTGGCTGAACTGCACAGCTGATCCAACAGGAAGCCGGAGATATGCGAACAGGTGGATTCTAAAGACAAGCAAGTGTTGAGAGCCGGGAAGTCAGAACTGTGTCAAAAGAGGAAACAGTTGAATGATCGTGGTCGTGCCAAGGTTATGCCAGGAGATCACAAACCAAAGGTGGTGCCAAGCTACTTGACAGAAGTGGTGGTCATAAGGTAAACTGAGATAACAACAGGAGTTCAAAAAGCTGAAATTCGACCTGGTAAAGAGCACCCTAGAATGCGCTCTAATGGGCAATGCATGCTGGGAGTGGCCTGATTTTATGTGGCTACTGGCCAATCAGGTCAGGCCAGCGTCAGTCCAATACCATTCCCCTAGCTATCCCAGAGGCAGTACTGGGCTGTAGTGTTCAGCAGATCACAGCTGAAGTGGATGTTCTACAAGGAAGCATGACTAAAGGGATCAGGAAAATCAGGATATGTCGGGGAAACATGAAATCCTTACAGTACTCCAACTTCAAGAGAGGCCTCTGGACTCTCCAGGAGATTCTAGCAGGCACTGGGCAAGCTGGTCATAACATATGGACTTCATAATGGGCAGCAGAACACTGCACACTGGGTGGGCGAAAAGACTCCCTAACCAACCCGGTATACAAGGTACATTCAGCAACACAACCGGGGCCCCACTCTCTAATCTGTCCCTTTTCCCAGTGGATCTAGGGGTTATGCCTACGGAGCCATGGTAGCCCCAGAATAACTGGTGCTGAGGGGGCATAGAGCACATAAAAGCTAAGACTCTCAGTGTGTGTAGTGCCCACTGTAACTTTGATCTCAGGAGTGGTAAGTAGAGTTTTACCCTTTTGCATGGGGGTGTTGTCAGGATGCAGACCAATTCAGTTCACCAGGCAGTGGGCAAATGAGACATCCATGAAGTTCCCTGTGGTCCCACTATCCACAAAAACACTGAACTGTATCGAACAGGTACCCCAGGAAATCGTAATTGACAAAGCCATAATACAGGTACAGGCCCTGAGACTGCCTCCGACCTCTCTCTGCCTGAGACAGCTTAGTGGCCACAAACTGCATTGGCTCCTCAGCCTGGGAAGGGGGGCAGCATGGAGCTAGAAGGCAGAAGAGGATGAATGTCACTATAGACTGTGGACTTTTCCTCTTGACATGCTTTGTGGCGTTGATCAATCCAGATTGTCAATTGCGTTGCCTCAATACTCTTCAGTCGGTTTACGCCCTTGCGGGAGTTTGCATACATTGGCTTCGGCTGTGAAAACAAAGTAGAGCACCCCCATGGCTTCAAAGAAAGAGTCCACAGTTTGCCATCTGGATCTTCAGGGAAGCTCCCTAGTAAATTTTTCGGGCAACAGAAGCTTGAGTTCCCCATATGGCATCGCTATAACTACTTGATGCTGAGGTGAATATGGAGCTGGTCTATTCTCTTGAGCAGCAATTCGGTGGCCCAACTGTTCCACCAGTCAGCACCTGCTCCATGAGTTGATCCATTTTTGGGGCCTGTTTTAATGTAATGCCAGGTTGGACACCTGCCTTTGAGTTAGATCAACCCGAAGGCACTCGGGTGAAGAGCCGTGGGCGACTGAGCCAGTGACTGAAGCTGGCTGCTGAAGCTCATCTAGCAGGGAGCCAGATGATATAGGCACAGGTGGGAAGTCAGTGATCTGCGCAGTATCAATGGATGAAACAGGTGGATGGTCGTGGTCATGCCAAGGAGATCAGAAAATATCCACAAATGCAGTGCCAACGGACCAGACGGAAGAGGTTGTCAAAAGGTAAGCTGAGGTCACAACAGGAGCTCAAAGATCTGAAATTCAACCTGGTACAGAACAGCCTAGCTTTTGCTATAATGGCAATGCATGCTGAGAGAGACCTGGATTTATGTGGCCATCTGACAATCAGGCCAGGCGAGAGTCGGTTCCATACCATTAACCCCTGGCTATCCCAGAGGCAGAGTTGGGCTGCAGTGGTCAGCAGAGCACAGCAAAAGTGAATGCTCTAGGAGGAGGAATGACCAGATGGATGTCGGGGATGCACAGGTTATGTAGCACAGCCAAAGAGCAAATGACGAATGAAAATCTTACCAGGCCCTAACTACTACTGTACAGTGCCCTGTGCAACCTATGGTACAAGTACTGACTTAGGAAAGTCAAGTTGATTGCTGGTATTACAACACATTTTAATAATTAATAACAGATACAGTATTTGGTGCTTGCTTTACAATAATATGCTTCAGTGCCCCATGTTTAATATCATATGCCATGTGTAGTTATATTCTTATTCATGAGTTGACCCTTCTTTTCAGTTAACATTTTGCAGCCTAATTAGTCACAATTTGTTCAGCGTATTTATCAGCCTTGCTTCAAACTATTCTTCTAGACTTGACATTTTTATTCACTATGACGAGTAACTGATTTGGCTAGCCCAAGACGCAGGAGTCCAAGTCTTGTGGACATCCCAGTTAATTATTTGGATTGCCACCCTAACTATTCCTGCCCACTTCCTTGATCTGGTGTCATGCTGATTTTGGGAAATACCAAGCTTAGTCTGCAAGGTTTTCTGTATGAACCTCTTCTTTGGGAGGGTTGGGCTCCTTGATTGTATGAAGTAGTATCTTTACTCAGGGCCAAGGTTGCCGGACGGCTGATGCAGGAGCCATGTAATGAGGAAGTAATGATGGGAGTGATATGCTGGACGTTCACATGAGAGGTGTTACTACGAGCAGACCTCAATCACATGTGCTGGAGCTCTTGTTTTAAACAGAGAGCTTGGAACTCAGGTGAGGGAAATCAACTCTCACTTATAGGCCTTTGCTGTGGATATTGTTTGTGGTGAATTGGATAATCCTCACAATTGAAGTAATATATATATAATATATACCAATTTGATGTAACTTTGCTAAATTTAATGAATGTATATTTCCACCATTAGGAGTGCTGCCAGTGGTGTAACAAATTTGACGGGGCCCTGGTATGAACATTAGATGGGGCCATTTCATGGCTCATATGGTAAACTTTTTTTTCTGTCTTTTTCCTCAATTGGATGTAGCTAGACAATTAAAGCCTAAAATAGCAAAGATAAGTGCTGCTACCTATCTAACTGATGCAGTAAGATGAAGTAAGCACAAGTAAGATAAATAAGGTGGAAAAGCAACAATGATGGGCCCCTGTGCGGTTGCCCCCCCTGCACTCCCTCAAGTTACGCCCATGAGTGCTGCTGTACTGGCTCACTGACTGTCACCTTAAATAGTTTTTATCTGCTGTTATATCCTAACTTTTTGTCTACTGTCATTCAACTGATCATGTTTACTTTGTTCTCGGGACATCCCAAAGACCCCTCCGGCTTCACTCAATCCTGTATTAAGCAAGGCCCCCTCATTGCTCAGGGGGGAAGGTGTAGAAGCCTGGGTGTGGGTTTACTTCAAAATGGGTTGAATTTAATCTACAGTAGTGCTTGTTTGTGAACCCTTTCGAATGTGAAAATTAGAGTCAGGTGTTTTCAATCAATGTGAGAACAATCTGGTGTGAGTAGGGTAGTTTCTAAGAAAGAGGTCACTTAATTTCAATATAATAACCTCACACTATCTGTGAAGCATGGTGGTGTATTATGGTTATACCCATTTTGCTGCATCTGAGATAATATTGCTTGTCATGATTGATGAGAAATTTCAAAGGAAAATGTCAGGACATCTCTGCGAGCTGCATCTTAAAAGAATGAAGGTCATGCAGCAAGACTCAGGCCTGTGTTTATATTTATTATTATTGTTTATTTATATAGCGTCATCAACTTCCGTAGCTCTTTACATAGTATGATTACAGACAGGGTAAAACATATAGTACAGAGAACAATACAAAATTAGATGCCACAGGTTAAAACCAAGTGTTGTGAGCACAGGAGACAACAGGGAGGAGTGCCCTGCTCTTGCGGGCTTACAGTCTAAAGGATGGGGGTGGAGACAAAGGGGCGGGGTCACAAGTGGTAGAGCTTGAGTATGGCTGCATGTGCCATTGGAGGTTATAGGAGTTGCTTAAGCCAGGTCATATGCTTGTCTGAAGAAGTGAGTTTTGAGGGCACTTTTAAAGGCTTGGAGTGATGGAGAGTGGCAGATTGAGGGGGATAGTGCATTCCAGAGAAGTGGAGAGGCACGGGAGAAGTCTTGAAGGCGGGAGTGCGAGGAAGTAACCAAGGAAGAGGACAGGAGAATGTCAGAGGCAGAGCGGAGGTTGCGCTTGGGTTGGTAACGCTGGACCAGAGATGAAATGTAGGAAGGGGCCTGGTTAGAGAGAGCTTTGTAGGTTAGCGTTAGAAGTTTGAACTGAACTCTATGGGAGACAGGTAACCAGTGGAGGGATTGACAGAGGGGGACAGCACTGGAGAAGCGAGAGGAGAGATGGATGAGGCGAGCAGCAGAGTTTAGAATAGATTGGAGGGGTGCCAGTCTGTTTGTTGGCGAACCACAGAGGAGGGCGTTGCAGTAGTCCAGTCGGGATATGACCAGGGCGTGCACTAGCATTTTAGTGGTGACAGGTGAGAGGAAGGGACGGATGCAGGAGATATTTTTGAGTTGGAGATGATAGGAGGTGGCTAGGGAGTGAATGTGAGGTGTGAACGAGAGAGAGGAGTCCAGAATGATGCCCAGGCATCGAGCTTGATGAGTTCCAGTTATTGTAAGATTATTTCCAGAAATTGTGGTGTTAGAGAGGGGAGGGGAGTGAGATGGTGGGAAAATGACCAGTTTTGTTTTGTCCATGTTTAGTTTAAGGGAGCGAGATGTCATGAAGGAAGAGATGGCTGTTAGACAGTCAGGAAGGCGAGAGAGGAGGGGGAGAGATTCGGGCCAGAGAGGTAGATCTGAGTTTCGTCCTTGTGGTACCCCAACAGACAGAGGCAGGGGAGAGGAAATGGTGTTTGAGTAAGATACACTAAATGTGCGGTGAAAGAGATAGGAGCCAAGAGAGTGCGAGACCTTGGATTCCAAGAGAAGAAAGAATATTGAGAAGCAGAGCATGGTCGACAGTGTCAAAAGCAGATGATAAGTCGAGAAGAATGAGAGCAGAGTAGTGGCCTTTGGATTTGGCTGTCAGTAGCTCATTGGTGACTTTGGTGAGTGCAGTTCCGGTAGAGTGACATGAGCGGATACAAGATTGGAGGGGATCTAGGAGGGAGTTTGTAGACAGATAGTTGGTAAGTTCTGTATGGACATGCTGTTCAAGAAGCTTGGAAGAGAAAGGGAGCAGAGAGATTGAGCGGTAATTGGGAAGGGCAGAGGGGTCCAGAGAGGGTTTTTTGATGAGTGGAGTTATAACAGCATGCTTATAGGTGGAGGGAAAGGTACCAGTGGAGAGGGAGAGGTTGAATAAAGATATTAGGGCTGGAATGACAGATGGAGACAGTTGAGGGATAAGGTGGGATGGAATGGGATCAAGGGAGCAGGTGGTCAGGTGAGACCAGAGAGGAGAGACCTTGAGCAGTTAACTGTGTGAAATGAGTTGAGTGAGGCAGGGGGGATGTTGGTAGGAGAGAGGTGTTCCGAGGAGTGAAGCCACTTCAAATCATGTCGATTTTATCTTTGAAGTATGTGGCAAATTGCTCAGCTGTTAGCTGTGAGGATGGAGGAGGTGGCGGTGGGCGGAGAAGGGAGTTGAACCAAAACCAAGGAGGACTTCCTAGGTTTCATGCTGTCCTAGATACTTATTGTGCTCATGCCACCTTCGACTGTATAAACATGTCACATGGCAATGGAGTGCTCAGTTTGATAAGGCCATGTCCACCAAATGGAGAACCTGGCTATATACCCACCATTGCAGATGCAGGGTCAATTCTAGACAAAGTTTGGCTCTGGGCAGAATTTAAGTGGTGCCTCTAATTCTGAAAGCCTGTGCCAACAGCAACATATTTACATTCAGTCAAGTGTAGTGTTGCAGTGCCCTGGCTTCTTGTCCCTTTTTTACAGAGACCAGAGCTGGACCAGCTGCATACTGTAGAGCTATGGGTTGGCAGGAGGTAGTGTTTACAAAGTTGTTGGTCAGCTTAATATATCAAATCTACACTCAGCTATATTTGCCCTGTGCAAGCCTGGTCTCCGGGGATGGGGACCAGAAGCCTCAAAACACAAAACAGCAGTTGGTACTGGCTGCTGTAACTTCTAGCCCACTTCTCACAATTTTGGAGCTTGCTAGTCCACCCATTGGTTACACGGGGTGCTAAATCGACTCACTGTGGACTGGGTGAGTAATTCTCTCTGATTCCAAGCTGCCTTGGGATGTCTAACCAGAGGGAAATGTCAAGCTTGTATGTTGCGGCGGATTGTTTCTAGCATAGGAGGGAAACAAAGGAAAAAAATCCTTCAAAACATTAGCCTCGATTCAGAGACACATTCGTCTGGACTTTCGTAGCTGTCTGTGTATGTTTTTGTGTGTGTTTGTCATTTTTTTTTGTTTTTACGATCGTTTTTCATTCGTATGTTCGTTCCCGCTAATGTGTATATGCACTTCGATGGACGAAACTAAATTGGATCATTTGCGTTAGTTCGGATCATTTTCCCATCAAAATCTGATATTTTGCGTTCGTTCAGATAACTTACGTTATTGGTATGGGCTTGCGTCTCATTCAGAGAGCTGTTTGCCGAGGGACCACCACCCTATAAAATGGTTTCATTTGCGATACACTTACGGGACCATTTTGCACTCGGCTTGCTTGACCATGTTTTGCGGCTTTGTGGAGGCATATGAGCGCCTTCAGCTACAGGGCATTGCATGCGTCAGAAGGGCCGAGGCCAGATTGCACCGGTGACGCATGCATATCGATCGCATGCATGATGTTGAGCTGTTCGAGCTGACCAGACTTAATTGCGCTTCTCTCCATAAGTTGTATAGTGAGCTGCGGCCATGGTTAGCCAGCACCACAAGGAAGGGGCAAGCAATTTCAGGTATGACCAAGGTGCTTGGCTGCCTGGAATTTTTGTCGAATGGCTAATTCCAGAGGCTGGGTGCCCTCTCCGTGGGGGTGTCCCAGCCAACGCTGAGCCGCGCGCTATCCAAGTTTTTGGATGCCATGGCTACCATTAGTCCAAAATATATTGATATGACATGGTAGCCTGGAATGCGCTTAAGTTGGCTTTTTATAATATCGCCGACATGCCCAACGTCATGGGTGCGATTGATTGCACCCACGTTGCATTGGTCCCTCCTGCAGCCGACGAGTACATCTATAGGTAAGTTAAATCGGTAATTTTGTTATATAGTTTAGACAAACTGTATTGTAACTATCTATTAATCCCTCCTTGTAAAGTATCCCTGTGCCCAATTTGACCGTGTATAGCTTAATCCCTCCTTGTAAAGTGTCCCTGTGAAACAGCTTACATTGTATACTGTAATCCCTCCTTGTAAAGTGTCCCTGTGAAACAGCTTACATTGTATATCTTAATCCCTCCTTGTAATTTGTCCCTGTGAAACAGCTTACATTGTATACCGTAATCCCTCCTTGACCGTGTATAGCTTAATCCCTCCTTGTAAAGTGTCCCGGTGCCCCATTTGACCGTGTATACCTTCAGCAATGTTTTTAATGTAGGCCTTAGCCAAACATTTTAATGTGGACCTTAATTAGTCATTAGAATGTTATTCTTTATTTTATCAAACATACATATACTTTCTGGGTTTCAATCTACTTATCTACTTAGTTAGTGTTATTTGTATTGTCCAACATGTTTTTTGGAGGGTGTAAGGAGTTAGTGTTTGAGTAGTTTACCTTGCCTTGCTAATATTGTTTTTTTTACTTTTTTTCCCAGGAACCGCAAAATGGGGCACTCACTGAATGTGCAAGCAGTGGTGGCCCCGGACATGCGGTTCCTTAGTGTCCTCGCCGGGTTTCCAGGCTCATCCCTGGAAACCCGGGTGGATGGCTCCTTGGTAAGTTTGCGCAAATTACGCCATTTTCACTGTATGCCTATGAATACAGTTGATGACTCATGTCTTAACCTATGTCTGTTTTGACCCCTTGATGACATGTTAAACCGGACCTTAACCATGATCTTTAGCAAAGCACAAACCAGCATTTCCAAATAATATGTTTCTCGTTTCTAGTAACTTACTTATTATTCTTTTCCCCACTCGGCTGCAATTCTGTTCTTGACTTTATGATAGGGTCGGCGCCATCTTTGCTCAGATGCATGACACTTACTGAGGAGAGGAGAGTGGGATAAAGTGCAGGGGGCGGGTTAGAGCTATGCTTTGCTCAGACAAAGCAGAGCTGGGGGTCCTGAAAAGGTCAGACATCCCAGAATGCAGAGCAGCCCAGTCATAAGCCACTTCCTGTTTGCAGGCTGCCTGATTTGCCTGAGCCGCCATCTTGGATGTTTAAAGGCTCATAACATGCAGTAGATGGTGTTAGGAGGTTTTTTTAGGTGAGCAATCTGTATGTACAGGGTGTGCCTAACATATAAGATAGGCTCTTAGTCAGGGTGAACGACCACTTGGAATTAAATTTTTGTTTGAAATGTGTAATTGATGTAAGTTTTTTCTGATTCTTTCAGGGGATTCCGGCTATCCGCTACTTCCCTGGCTGATGACGCCCATCCTTTGGCCACAGAATGCAGCCCAGGAGACCTACAATCGGGCGCACCGCAAGACCCAGGCCATTGTGGAGAGGGCCTTTGGCCTGTTAAAAACTTGCTTCCGGTGTTTGGACCATAACGGGGGGCACTCCAGTATGACCCCCAACAAAGTCATAGACATCATACTGGCCTGCTGTGTCGTCCATAACTTTGCCAAATGCGTGTCCCCCGGTATGTGGATCTGCCCCCCTCTCCACCCAGCCAGGACCCAGCTGAGAACTACCCTGGCACACCTAGTGCCTCTGGCCAAGCTGTTTGGGCCAACTTGATAACCACCCATTTTGTATAATATCTTTTTCATTTGTTTGTTTGCTGAATTTAATTGTTTATTCTGACTTTTATTTGCCTTTGTGAAGGCTTTTTTAATTTGTTTCAATAATTAGTAATTAATTAATTGACACCTTATTAGATGCTCATGCAGTTTATTTTTGCAGTAATCTCAAAATAACCCAAACATTAATGCATCGACTTAGTCAACAACAGCTAAAGTCACATTCAATATATTTCATTGAAATATGAAAATTTGGAGTTGAAGGGCACTCGCAGATTTCATGTACATACATAGTACAACAGAAATATACATTGGTGAAGACTCATGGCACCTAACAATTGGCCACATCCAGGCGTTGTAAAGTAACGCACTCCAGGCCGAAGTTTCAACAACCAATAACATAAACATACATAGGGAGCAACCATTTGCATGCGAATATTTGGCCAGTAATACAGGGCCACATACACACCCTCTCCTGCTTGGCCACATTTGCCACAGGCACAGGTGGAAAGCAGCCATATCTATGCCACATCCATGCCTGTAAGTTAGTTGCCCACCCAAACAATAACCCCCAGTCCTTCTTCCAATCTTTGCCATGGTTCAAGGTAGTAGTTTCTCAGCCAAGAATGTCCTCCAATCTTGCCAACAAACAGGATGAGCCAGACACAATTTCATTAGGCCCAAGCGTGCAGCGTGGCAGCTTGAGTGACAGCTTCAGTGAGGCTTTAGCTCAGGCATTGGCTAGTGGGGTATGTCAGCACTCTAATGAGCTATATGGGCGACATTCAAAATCATACAAGCAAATCCATAAAAAGGGCAATCTTGGTAGCGCTCACCAGACAGGTCAACACAGTGGGGATGTAGAGGAAAGATACAGGTCAAATAGCTGTTAATATGGATGTTGGCCATAAAATCCTGGTGGTGGTCCTTGGAGGTGTCCCATCACCTGGGCATGTGTATCATTCATAATCTGCCACTGTTCCAACATGTGTCTGTTGCTTGTTCTAACTTCCTCAAGCATGGCAGTGAAATGATTATTTAAGATGTGGCTGTTGCTCGTCCTAAATTCAGTCAGCATGGTGGTGAATGTATAATTTAATGTCTCTAATTGTGCAGTAAGCTGCTCTGCGGTTCTTTGAGGCACCTGCCGAAAGTAACAGCTGTCATGGCGCCACGCTGACTCCAGGTTTGGCACGTGCCTCCCCTGGGAAACTGGTCGACGGTGATGACTACGTCTAACAATTCCCCGGGTTTGAGCGCCTGCAGATGCTGGACCTCTAGGGTGAGCAAGAGTCGCAGATGTGCTCGGCAAATCCTCTGCAGCAGAGCTACCACTGGGGACTGTAGGCTCAGTCTTAGCCTGCTGCCCACGATGGGCTGGCAGCATGTGTCCAGCTTCACTCTGCTGCAGAGGATTTGTTGCAGTAGCATGTTGGGACAGTGGCAGATTAGATTCCAGGGGGGTCAGTTCTGAAGGTCCCATCAAGCTGGCATCCTCCTCCTCCATCTCCTGGATTTCCTCCATCAGTTTGGGGGTCTGTTGGGACATGTGCAAAAAAAGGTTCAGTTTGGACCCTAAATATATTTGTTATGCAAATTAGTCATGTGCATTCACATGCATCAGCAGTTTCATAAAAGTCCAATTGCCCTATATATCTGTTCCTGGCTCCTAGGCAGCACGGAAGTAGACGGCGTGGTCAAACTGGATGAGGCTTCCACACTTGCTGAGGATTGATGCTGGGCTGTGTTTAAAATAAAAAGGCACGTAAACACCAAAAAATCAATTGATGATCTGGATTACTACATATGCTTTAAAAAACACATGGCCAAGCAGGAATGCAAACTCCAACAGTGGGACAAGGTGCCCTTCACTATGAAGTCAGTATCTCTTATATGTATGCCTTACCCTGTACATTGGTCACCTTAAATAGTCCAAACATGCATGTACTGCATGTTATGAGGCTTAACACATCCCTAAAGGGTCATTAGGGGCCAACACTCAGCTTGCAAATAGCATTTGTCTTCAGAGTATGCTGGTGGGCATTCTTCCTATGTAGACCTTTCCCTGACCCCAGATCAAGTATTTTAGACCAAAGCACAGCTAAAACCCAAGTGGTATAAAGACAAAGAAGGAAGTGTTGTATTGACTAGACTATTGACTAGATTCACATAACAGGCAGTGCTTTGCTAAGATAAAGACTTTAATAGTGACCATAAATACTGTTCAAGGTAGTGTATGGCCTGCAAACCTTTAAACTGACCATTCTGCAGACATTAAACACCCAGCTAAAACTGTAACCTCCCCTCAAAGCCACTCCCTAGGGGCATGTGTTCATATCTGCCTGTGAGCCTCGTTTCACACGTTTATAACATTTCACATACAAACTAACATTACTAACCTGCAGGAATGGTAGGGATGTCCGTGTCCCATTTGCCAGAGAGGCCCACTAATGCGACGGGGTGTATGAATGCCAGCACCATCTCCTCAGCTCGTGTATACTGTAATTTTGTTGGGAAGCCTCCGCCAGTTTGTAAGCTGAAAAATAGAGGTTGCCAAATTTAGGGCATTGTGGTCAATACAACAAGCAGAAAAATGCACAACTCAAATATGTACCTGTAATTGCGCCGTTTATTCTGTTTCTTCCGTGCTGCATACTTCAGGTCAGATATTTTGCGCTGTATCTGCTCCACATCTTTAAGCTCCTCCCCCGCTGCATTGACCTGTCTGGTGAGCTCCTCCAAGATTTGTGTCTTTCTCATTTTGTTTGTAGATTTTATAGCCCATATAGCTCGTCATAATGGAGTGTGAGCCCACTTGCCAATGCGAGAGTTTGGGCCTCACCAAACCTGCCACTCAACTGTCCTCGCTGCAATGTTCGGCCTATTGCTTGCTGTTCTGGCTCATCTCTGTATGTTGGCAATTCGGGGGACATTCTGGGATGGCTCTGTGGTGTTTAAATGTGCGACATGTGGCTTGAGAACGAATGGACTGGACTTGCAATCGGACTGGGGGTCCTTGCCTGGGTGGCCACCGAACTTCCAGGCGTGCATATAGGCGTGGCATATGGATCGGTGGTTGCCACCTGTGCCGGTGGCAAATGTGGCCGAGGAGGAGAGGGTGTTTTTGGGGGTGTGGGGCTTTGGGCCCTGTGGCTCTTTGTGGCCTTGCCACTTGTGCTTCGATGCCCATGGGAGGTTTGACCACGTGGATCAGGAGAGGCAGCGCTGGCTGGGCTGGGGCTCGGGGCCCTGTGGCTCTTTGTGGCCTTGCCACTTGTGCTTTGATGCCCATGGGGGGTTTGGCAACGTGGATCAGGAGAGGCAGTGCTGGCTGGGCTGGGCTGGGCTTCACGCCCTGTGCCTCTTTGTGGCCTTGCCACTTGTGCTTCGATGCCCATGGGAGGTTTGGCCACGTGGATCAGGAGAGGCAGTGCTGGCTGAGCTGGGGACCCTGGCTCTTAATGGCCTTGCCAGTGGAGCGCGGTTTATGAAGGGATGGGGTAGGGCGGGGAGGAGGGGAGGGTGTTCTTTGGGGACTAGGGTTTCTCATCCTCTGCTTCTTAGTGGCCTTTGTCGCCGTAGTACCTGCCGGCATTGATGTTGTTGGCTTCTTTTAGCTGCTCCCTCCTTGGCTTTGGTGGTTGGGTTTTGCGGCCTTGGTGGCCGATGTCGCCTTGGGATGGCCACTTTGGCTGCACGTTTCCCGCACCTTGGGAGTAGGTAGTTGTGACCGAGTGGTCGGACGTGAGGAAGAAGGCTCCTCAGGCCGCTGGGGCCTTTTGCTGGTGGCCTCCTTGGCTGGTGTGGCCTTAGCGATGGCTTTTTTGGTGGTATGTTGAAAATCTCAAAGAGAATGAGCTGTGTGTCCAGGATCCTTTAACTACTAATGCCTGGGTATGCCGCTTACGCGTTCGCGTACACGTGCGTACGGCCGTTCGTCTGGCCGTGCGGAACCCGGAAACCGCTGGGGCATTACTTATCTGCTGCGGACAAGAAACAAGATGGCGCCCACGATCTTCACCCGCCAACAACAAGAGCTGATTATGCTCATAAGTGTATTGAAGTAAGTGCGCACGTATGCGAACCAAGTCACTTCCATCTAGAAGGATAGTTTGAGGCTAGAAATGTGTTTGTGAATGTCATTTAGTCAACTGATCGAATTGTGACAGATATTTGTATGCAGTTTTAGATAACAACTATTTCTATTTTGTGTTTTTTAGACGATGCTTCAGTGCAGGTACGATTACCCGCTCAGCGCGTTTGGGAAGAGGTACGTGGCCCTGGAGATCGTTTCCCGGATCCAGCAGGAGACGGACACCACCTTCACACATACGCAGATCATGCAGCATTGGTCGGACCTGAAGCGACTCCACACGCCCCGGGTGCTGCGATTTTTCGGGCTCCATTTCCCAAGTAAGTACATAGCGATTGCATGCTATATGTAACTAATACAGAAGGTAGGCCTTTATTTATAAATGCTTTTCTTTTCTAGTGTTGGAAATGGAGTACCGAATCCGACGCACCCGGAGGCGCACAGGCCGACCAGTGCTGCATGAATCTGCAGCAGAAAGTGAAGGTGGTGGATCTCCAGGGCCACGTTCCTACCCCTCTGTAGCGGCCTCCGACCAGCCCCTGGACCTATCCACAGAGGAGGGGGCGTCACGGCGTGGGCAGGGAGTCGTACCAAGCGACGGAGCCATTAGCCTCTGGTATGTGATTCTTAATGTAACCGCAAACACATACATGCTATTAAAAGCAAAGCTGATTCCCTTAATCTCTTTTTCTAGATGATTCTGTAGCGGGTGAACAATTTGGAGCAGGGACTGCAGCAGATCAGGCCCAGGAGGCACATGGAGAAGTTGGGTGATGTCACACACACATTCAAATTGTCATTTGCTTACTGTTGACTCAGATATTAAAAGTGACCCTATTTGACATGTCTCTACAGCCTCAACTTCCCAGCAGTGGCAGGTCCCAGAAAGGAGGATGGTCCCCGAAGCAGAGCTCGGCCACCAATGAAGTAACTTGTAATGTCATTACATTACATTTTGAGTATGTGGGAATTGATCACCAAGATACCTAAAGCCATAGTCAATGGCATTAGCATAATGACATATGGCCTCTTCCTTTGATTAATTCCTTAGCATAATGACATATTCCCTCTTCTCTTGATTAATTCCTTAGCATAATGACATATGCCCTCTTACTTTGATTAATTTATTAGCATAATGACATATAATGACATATGCCCTCTTCCTTTGATTAATTCCTTAGCATAATGACATATGGCCTCATGAGTTAGCTTGCAACCTAATAAACATTCCATCCACAGCTGGTAAACATGTATTTGCCAACAAAAAATGTATTTTTCTTTTTTATACAGGGATCACACATGCCAGAGTGGCACAAATGAGTGCCAGGGTCCTTGAGTTGGTGGCCGAAATGCAGGAGCTGCGCGACTCGTTGGGGACCACAGATGAAGACTAATTTTCTGGGTCCTGCCATTGCTATGCCATTTAAAAAACATTTAAAAAACAAAGTTTTACAATTTTATAAAATGTTCATATGTTCATTTTAAAGAAAAAAAATAAAAAAATAAAGTTGTAACATTTTTAGACAAAATATTTTTTTTTAAATAAGGCCAACGCAAAGTGGCATTTCAGATTAAAAAAAAAAAAAATACCTGTTTCTGTGTCATTTCCTTTTCTAAATACATTCATTAAGAATGAGATCGCGAAGTGATTTAGGTAAGTTTTAGGGGTGGGAAATTCAAGAAGAATGAGACCGGGAAGTGATTTAGGTAAGTTTTAGGGGTGGAAATGCAAGAAGAATGAGACCACGAAGTGATTTAGGTAAGTTTTAGGGGTGGGAAATGCAAGAAGAATGAGACCGCGAAGTGATTTAGGTAATTTTAGGGGTGGGAAATGCAAGAATATACTGACCGCGAAGTGATTTAGGTCAGTTTTAGGGGTGGAAAATGCAAGAAGAATGAGACCGCAAAGTGATTTAGCTAAGCATTGTAGCAGAATTTAATGAACCAAATATGTTCGGCGAGCACATTAATGAGTTAAGTTTGTAGTGCGCAGGTGTAAGGTCATAAGGATTTTTGTCTGGACGATTATTTATTGTAAAAGGAAATCAGAATCTAACGGGAAACTTAAATGATTCGCGGGAGGAGACGATGGAAAAAGGGCAAAAATGAAAGCCTACGTTGTAACATGAGTAACATAAATGGAAAACCTGCAGATGAGATCACCGAAATAATTCATTTCATCCTGACCCACAATTACTTCTGTTTCGGCCAAGATCTATACCTGCAGCAGATGGGTGTGGCAATGGGCTCAAGATTTGCACCACTAAACCAATAGCCTATTTTCGCTACATAGATGACATCCTAATCATCTGGTCTGCAAGCCAGGAAGACCTCATTGACTTCCACATGAATTTTAACGACTTCCATCCCACAATACGTTTGAAACTCACCCATTCACCAACAGAAATCAATTTCCTTGACACCACCATACGTGTTAAGGGAAAGGACCTACAAACATCCATCTACCGGAAACCCACAGACCGACCTACATACCTTAACCATAACAGCTTCCACCCAAACCACACCAAGAGGTCCATCGTATTCAGCCAGGGAATCAGATACAACAGAATATGTTCTGATACCATGGACAGAAACACACATATGGACAATCTAAAAAGAGACTTTATTAGGCAGGGCTACAAACCATCAGAAACAGAGGCCCAGTTACAAAAAGCACTCCACATCCCCAGAGACAGACTCCTGCAGTACAAAGATTCCCAAAAGAAGAACCGTGTTCCTCTGGTTGTCACATACAATCCACGTCTGGAGATTCTGAGGAAAATTGCGAAGGAGCTCCAACCCCTTTTACACAGGAATGAGAGACTTTCTGAGATTTTCCCAGATCTTCCTCTGTTGGCATACAGACAACCTCCCAACCTCAGAAAACTCATTGTGAGGAGCTCCCTTAGTGACCCAGCACAAAATGGGACATGGCCTTGCCTGCAGAAAAGGTGTGAAACCTGCGCACACATCTACACCACTGACAGAATAAAGACACCAGGTATGCAACATGATTACAAAATACAGGGTAATTTTACATGCAAATCCCCTAATGTAGTATACCTGATCATGTGTGTGCAGTGCCCCTCAGCATGTTACATCGGGCAGACAGGACAAGCGCTAAGAAAGCGACTGAATCTGCACAGGTTCACAATCAAAAATAATAAAACTGATGTGCCAGTTGCAGCCCATTTCTGCAGACCAGGCCATGGCCTATGTGATCTCAAACTCACAGTGCTCAAGGGGGGTTTCCGCTCACAAAAGGAGAGATTGGAATGGGAGTGCAAATGCATCAAAATCTTTAAATCGATGGACTGTGGGCTAAACAGGGACAATAATTTTATGTGTCACTATGACATGGATTGAATAGACAAGACTCATCACAAGGTCTGATATTAAACAGACTGTCTGGCCTGGTGTGAGAGCAATAAAAATTCCACACACTTTCTCTCCCCCTCTCATTCTTATCAGCCCACCATTAATTGTTATAATCCCTCTGATTCTTATCTCACAGTATACGATTTTACGACTTAGCTATTTTTCATGTGTGTCAGTGTAAAAACAATTGTCACTCCTTTGTAGTTTTTTTGTATAAATGTGTGTCTAAGTCACAGATCTGTATTATGCCTGAAGAAGAAGCTTGAACAGCTTCGAAAGCTTGCATTTTCAATCTAAATGAGTTAGCCAATAAATGGTATTACCTTAACCTTGGATTTCCTGCTTATAAACGGAAAACGAAAGCTGGAAAATGACTCTCGTTGGCATACGAACGGACGAAGACTTTACTGAAGGCTTACGATGCATGCATAGAATCATTCCAATTATGGAGCAGCCTGTAACAGGATCCTCCAATTGTGTGACCCACATACATATACAGAAAGAATCGGTTGGTACATGGTCAAGCGTCTTGAACACACTACTGAGTCTGGGTTTAGGCAATCCCCAGGAAATATGGATACGCTTTTGACCAGGACCACACCATTTATTATTCAAAATTATTTATTGTGTATATAATTCATTAAAAGATTTTTTTTTACATAATAAATATTCTCCAAGCTCTCCATTGATTATGTACATTAATTTCACAGTTTAGACAACTTCATAGATCACATTGGATAACTCATGTTTTTCAATATATATATATATATATATATATATATATATATATAATACATTGCTCCCTTCTGTCTTAGTGACCAGTTTGTTCAATCCATCCCTAGCTTTTTACTTTTGCAGGCTGGGATACCCTGTTTTGCCAACTGCACATTAGTTTTGAAGTGTATTTTACAATACACTTATGGAAAAAAAACGAAGATGTAAACCTGAAGGTTTAGTTAGAACAATATATATATATATATATATATATATATATATATATATATATATAGCAATGCAACCACTATACAGTGTTTATCAGATAAGTACCATACAATATGAACCAAACATAAAATAGGATTAAAAATTATGACTTATTCTGAGTTATTCTGATTTCCCTTTCAACTACATTTTTAAACACTGGTATGTTAATAAATGTTTTCCTAAAATGCTGAAATGTTTACATGTGTCGTAGAAACATTAGATTGTGGGCCTTTGAAGGACAAGGCCTGATGTGAGTTAAGAAATGCGCTATGTAAAGTACAATTTAAACTGAATAAATAAAATAAAAACAGTAGCTCAGAAACTACTTTGAATTTGGTTGCCTTCAGGCCAACTTCAGGTAGGAACAAAAATGAAGTTTAAAAGTCCAACATAATAAGAGCTTAGCATATTGTCATCCCTACTGTAACCCTAGCCCTGGCTCACTTGATTGCAATCAATTTTCCCCATAGAAAGGGACAGAGGATTTTCCACTATTCTTCCTCCCTAACTACTGTAAAACGTGGAAGCTGTAACATATACACTTATGCATCCCTCTTTAAACAGCTAAACTAACAAGAACCTTAGTGTGTTTTCCTCCAAACACAGCTGGTTCTGCTTTTAAAGCTTATTGAATCATATTTACAAATGCCTCTCTGGCATCTGTGTTGTTTATACTGCAGCATTATGCTTTGAATTACCCCTTCCAAATTATAGATCAAAGACTTCCAGCTTCAACTGCTACGCTCACTTCTTTCTTTGGCTTTTCTACCCTTCTTACATTGCCTTAGTAAAGTCTATGGTCTATCATGCATTTCTTTCATGGATATACATATACATGGCTCTTCGCCATCCCTTACTGCGAATCTGGTTCTGATATGGTGGGAGATGAGGAAACCTATTCATCAACTATTTTGAGCTTTGAGAAACTCTATCCATCTCTTTGGATAGCTGCCTGCCAGAATCTATAGGTGCCCATGCAATAAAATGAGAACTTTTCCTAAATCCATTTGATATTGATTTAGATATTAAATACAGGAAGGAACAGCATGTCATACTATTACCACATCTGTCATTGTCTTCAGTCATTGTGTGACTGCTTCCATTGTCTCCCACGCAAGACAAGCTCAACATCTGGATATATTATATTTTGCCCTACCTAAGTATGTCTGTATACAACTAATCACAAACTGTTTTGATGCAGGCACTCTTTAGGAACCTTAGTAATTAAATATTATCTAATCTCACTGTGCAAGGACATAACGGTGGCCTGGTATATTTTTCTCTTCTGGAAATGATTTGCATAATTCACAAACAGTTGTTAAGATACAATCAGACTATATTGTAAAATATCTATTCTCAAGAGGTAGGAGGCTAATTGTGCATTCTGAATGTGAACTGCCTTTACCAGATTATTATCCAGCTACTTGAGTGGCCTGTTGATGGGCTGGCGCTGTAAGAGCAGAAAGGGTTAATTGGAGTTCAGATCTGGCAGATAGACTGGGGTTGTGAGTGAGCCAGGCAGCCGGTCTGGGTTAAGCAGCAGTTCCTGACATTTAGGTAATACTGCTGGAAATGCGATTCCAATCAGGTAATAAGAAAAAAGAATTCTTCTTTTTAGAGCTGCGTAAAGAACTCGGATCGCTCATACAATTGTTCTTTATATCTTATTCAGTTACCCAGTGTAACCTTTTCCTCTTAGAATGAATGTGACTTACTTTCCAGTTACATGGGAACATTTACATTGTAGTTGAGTCTTAACTATTCAACAACCGCTGCTTAAATGTACATACAGAGTATTTTACATTTAGCTTGATGTACGTTAAAAGAGTAGTACAGTTTTTTTTCATCAAACCTCAAATCAGAATTACCACTGCCCCTGTGGGTGCTTCAGTTTAGCCATATATTTTTTCATATAAGTGCAGGACCCAGCCTAGAAATTGTCACAATGGAGCATATTGGGGGAACGATGCTTTGGAGGAGAGGAGGTTATGATCTGAGGTATTATGAAAAAAATAAGCCATACAGTGCCTTGAAAAAGTATTCGTACCTCTTGAACTTTTCCACATTCGTAACTATTACAGCCAAAGACTTAAATAAATTTAATTGAGATTTTATGTGTTAGAGCAAAAATGTTGTAGTATTTGTGAAATGTAAAGGAAATGATACAGGCTTTTCCAAATTTGTAAAAACTAAAAAACTGAAAAGTGTGGCATTGTTAGGGCGAGCGCTGCACGCCCATCTAGCAGCACTTCACTTACCTCCATGGCTGCATCCAGCCGTCATCCATTTTCCTCTCCCTTCCCCCAATGCTTCCTTCTCACATGCTCAGCTGCGCGCACGTCTCCGTCCACTAGAGGGCGAGCACACTAGATTCCTGAGATTTAAAGGGCCTGTGCAGCACTGATTGGTGCCTGGTCATCCAATCCTGCCTCCACTTCTCCTATTTAAAGAGGCACTTCCTTTCCATCAGTGCCGGATCTTGGTCTCTCCATGCTTGTTGAAAGTCAGACATTCTTGGATTGCTCACCCAGGTACCGACCTCTGCCTGTCCCCGCATTGAATCTTTGCTGCCTGCCCCAACCTCGGCTACTCACCTTTACCGCGAACCTGTGCTGCCAGCCCCGATCTCTGCCTGTACTTACTACGCCTTTTGCCTGCCACTTGTGTACCTCACTGAACCTCGGCTGACTGTGGGACTGGGCCGCTGTTAGGGGGTAGCGACCTGGGGGTCACTCGCCGCACAAGACCAACCTGCCTTGCGGTGGGCTCTGGTGAATACCGGTGGCCTCTTAGACTCCGCTCCCCTGACACGGTACCCGCCATCGGTCCCACATTTAAAGCGGATCCACACCCGAGTCCGCTCCACCCGGTCCGTGACAGGCATGCAGATGTATTCACCCCCTGTACTCTGGTTGATTAAAATACAGGTTTGCCAGTTGCTATAAAAAAAGTTACTCAATAAAGTCCACCTGTATGTCATTTATTTTAAGTATAACTACAGCTGATTTGCAAAGGGTTTGTTAGAGAACATTAGTGAACATACAGCATTATGAAAACCAAGGAACACACCAGGCAGCCTAGAGATAATGTTGGGGTAAAGATTATTGTAGGGCTAGGTTACAAATATAGTAGCCCAAGCTCTTAACATCTAACAGACCACTGTTCAATCCATCATCCATAAATAAAAAGAGTAGGGCACAACTGCAAACCAAAATGTTTTGACATGTCTGTTCACCTAAACCTACAGTCCAGGCAAGGGGAGCACAAATTAAAGAGACAGCCAAGAGGTCCTGGGTCACTATAGAGGTGCTGCAGAGATCCAGAGTTTACGTGGGAGAATCTGCATAGGAGAAATATCAGTTGTGTACTCCACAAATCTAGACTTTATGGGACTGTGGCAAGATGAAACACATTTTTGAAGGGCATCTATAAAAAGTCCAATTTAAAGCTAGCCTCAAACTTTGCAGGGGACACAGTAAGCCTGTGGAAGAATGAAAGAAAAGAAAATTAGGATCCAGCTCCAGAAGCCCACTGATGAAGTGAAATATAACATTTATTGCAGCAAATTTAAAACCACCACCAGCTTCTGGCAAGGTGGCATCTAGAAATGCTAACAAGGCCTGGTATGGGGATGCTTTTCTTCAGCAGGGACTGAGAAGCTAGCCATAGTTGATGGGAAGATGAATGGAAATAAATACAGGCCTATCTTGGAAGAAAACTTGTTAGAGGCTGCAAAATATCTGAGACTGGGAAAAGCTTCAACTTCCTGAAGGACAAAAATCATAAACATACAGCCAAAGCTACAAGCGAGAACCATCATGGAGTGAACGTGGACCTAAGCCACACCTTCCTCACAATGAGGAATACCAAAACACATGTCAAGTTTACACATTTTATTGCAGAATAATTACACTATGGATTAAAATACACAGAACATAAAACGCAAGACACTATAAAAAGCTGCTGCACACCTCCCTATAATCTCCAATCAATCAACACCTATAATATGGTCCTCTGAGAATCCTAAATGCAATATAAATAAAGCCCTATTAACCCCCGGTCATAATGGGTCAAATGTGTTCCAATTTTTGTGCAGGTACAAAAAATTAACTGCAATAACCATTGCAGATTTTTTTCAAACAGTGTCTGGCGCTCTATGCTAGAGCACCCAGCTTTAGAGCGCCGGTGCTGCTTGTGTATAGTTTCTTCATGATTACGGGGTTCAGAGCTGAGTGCTGGATGCACTTAACTGGCGCCACCTATTGCTCGCTGCAGCATTGTCCTGTTGTTAGACGTAGCATATGACCTTGGAACACCACCTAGCATTCGCAATTGGCTCTGCAGTGAATCGGGGAGAGCGCTTCTACAGCGCCCACCAGACATCACATTCATCAATGCTGGACGGGATAGTACAGCACCACTTGTCCACCTGCTAATGTAGGTTATTGTTACTAGCGGTCGCTCTAAGTGCTGCTATACTGACGCTCACATGGCGATACGTGGCGCTTGTATTAAATCAGCCTCCACGTGTCCCACACAGACTGTCAGTGATACTCCGGGGCTGCAGATCTTACCTGATAGCTGGTTCCCCGGCTCGCAATGAACACCCAATTGTGCATCTCTTCCTGGCTCCTCCGATGTGAAGATGCATTCTGGTTCTGCAGGCACCCATGCACATGGTGGGGGGGTGGGTGGGAGTCCTTTTCTCTGGAAAGCAACTTAAGATTTTTTTTAATCCAAGAATACATTATTTTTAAATATGTGTGTGTGGGGGGGGGGGGGTTTGCTAAAAATTATATACTTATATATTATATTTAACTGTAGTTAGAGGGCGTATTCTTTCATTTTAAAATATAAGGTTTACTTTAGCCTCTTTAAGGCTTGTAGTGATTTGTGTCTTGATGTTCATAATAAAATCGCAGCTTGCTTTGCATTAGTTTCCCACGCAGGACCTCCATAACTGATTTGTCTCACTAAATAACATTTAGATGTTTCCTTTAGGACTTTAAGGCATTGAATGGAAATATTGTTTCATAAAAATCTACATATTTGCTTATGTTTAACATTAAAATCAGCATAAAAGAAGACAATACATATTTGTATTGTTTTGAACAGAAAAATACATTTTCATACTGTCCCTGTTTTGAAAGATACTTTCAAGTATCAAGTGTGTTTTTTGCCCTGTTCAGGCAAAAACAAAAGAAAGGAATACTCGCTTTCTCTCCCTAGAAGTATGATCTCTCCACTCAATGGCAAGATATAAATGCACTCCGCATCTCCAGAGGCACACTTTTGCAATATACCCCCATTATAGCCGCCAAAAAGGAACAACCATGTCCCATTAGATGTAACATCTGGAGGCTCTGTGAAAAAAGGGGCTACACCAACCCCTTTGGCACTGGGACAAGGGAAATAATCTTCAATCCTCCTACAGTATGCTTGTATATGCAACATAAACATAAACATTTGCATATTTATGCAGAAAAGGTATGAAACCTATTCACACATCTGTACAACCGACACAAATAAGACACTTTTTCCTGTAAATCCTGTGCCCCCCAGGAAGAGACGGCAGATGCTAAGACAACAACTAAATATGCTCATGTTCACAATTAAAAACAACAACAGTTGTACCATTTCTGCAGCTCAGGCCACAACTTCATTCACCTCAACATGATCCTGCTTAAAGGGGTATTTAGGCCAAAATCAGAGGAGTTGGAGTGGCAATGTACATTTACAGTATACACCACGCCATGAGTTTGGGTTAAATACAGACAACCAATTTATGTGTCTTTATGACCTGAATAAAGAGAAATCAAGCTCTGGCTTTAACATAGGAAAAAATTCCAGCACCCCTACCATCAGCTGTGATGATCTCTTTATCAGCACTCCATTCCAACATGGCATCATAAGTAATTATGACTTTTCATGTAACCACCGCAATATATGCCCTGATTTTGTTTTTGGTATGTGTGAGTGTCTTTGACTTAATATTATGTGTTATTTTAAATGTAGAGATGGACAAACTCGGTGCGCAAAGTTCGGTGCAAACCCAAACTTTGAGAGTTCCAGTTCCCAAACATGAACAGGGACTTCAGCCAGAAGTTTCTGAGCCGCCCATCAACTTGTGGTTTCTGAATTTTGTTTCCCCATCCCTCCGGTCCCACCCACCCTCCCTTTCCCCCCATACCTTTCAGTTTCATTCTTTAATGGCTTGGAGGGCTTTGATTTATTAACAAGTAGGCAATAGAAGTTGAGCATAGTGGGCATTCATTGTTAACTTAGCTTCATTTTTTAGTTAGTTTGTTATCGTTTGGGCCCATAATTTCTCAATCGGGAGAAAAAAACCTGTGTAACATAACTTTTTATCAGCAAAACATTTCTTGTCAAAATTCCCCCTGACCATTATCTGCATTTCCTAAATATTGCTATAGCTGGCATTATGCATTCATATGTGTACATTTTTTTATTTTGTGTATAAATGTATAGCTCTCATGGGCTGCAGGTCTTCTGCACCCCCCTGGGCTTTGGAGATGCAGGTAATGGGTTTATCGCAAGTTACCCGCTTGCTGGCACAAGGATTGGGGTCCTCTGTGAAGCTGGCATCAGAGGATGAGGACGTCGCTCGGCATTGGAATGGGGACTTAGGTAAAAGTATTATTTTATTATTTTTTGAGTTTTTTAAAGTTCAAAAAAGTTTTTTAAAAAGTTCAGTCATCTCTAATGGTTATACCATATAACAACTTAATAATAGGTCCACATTACCACCCAACTAACAGAGAAATAGATCTTTGTCAGGTTCTTTACTGTATGTGCCTCATCCGCCTACCACTGCCTATGTTAGTCTTATTTTGACTACTTTGGAGAACCAGGAATGGATATATTTTTCCATCTCTGAGTTAAAGTTATCAAATGTAGACTGGAGAGTTTTATTTCACCATCCCAGAGGGTATACAAATTAAGCAAAAATAAACAAAAACTGCACTCACTCAGGCAAATGAGATACATATTTTTTTGTTATAGAAAATTGTTCTTCAGTGTTGGAAGTGAGGACTTGAGATGGTGACATGCGCACATATGGTGTCAGTGATGCTGGAGGTGGTGATGATGTATGTTGGCATTTTATGCACAGGCACAGTTAAAAAACATCCGGCTCATTTAATTCTATTTTCCTCCTCTGTAATACCTAAGTTCATCCAGTAAAGTACCTGGGGTCTGTTTTTTCTACTTCCTTGGCAAGATGCCTCTCTTTTCTGTTACGAAAGACCACATTTTAGGGCAAAATGCTAATTTTCTTTACATGGATAATGTTTCTTTATTGTGCATATGCAAATTTATGTACACAATTACAATATTTTTCCTAGGCCTGCAAATACCTGCTGTATTAGCATAATTGCAGTACATACAATTGAGCATTTGTTTCAGGACACCTGGGCCTTGATTCAGTAAGAATTCTCGGTACTAAAAAAATTGCTAAAAAAAAAAGCATGAGAATTTCACTGTTGCAGAATCATCAGCTAGGAAAACAATGAAAGTCAATGGCCCTATTCTAAGCAGACAGCACGTCCTGCTCCAGACATAGTCCTTACATGTGGGTACACCTCCGCCTTCAGCGCCGTGCACTGCAGAACATGAAGAAAACAAGCTCCTCCCGGCCCTACATATACCGGAGGACCTCCCACAAATCCCCAGATTTCTCTGCAGTGCTGAAACTGCAAAGACATGAAGTATCACGCTCTCACAGTCCGAGGCCCGGCGGGACTATTTCCACCCGTCCTCATTGGAATTAATGCCTCCCAGCCTGGGCTGCGTTGGTCGGGTGAAGGTAGGCAGCACCTAGTGTGCTTATGGAGCTAGACTCCACCGCAATCCCCCTCCATAGGGTAGGTGGTTAAGGCGTATGGTGAGCCTTCAATTGGATGCCCCTCCCGCACTTGTGCCCCTCGCCCGGTGTAGCGGTGAACCCAGTATATCGGATCACCTTCCTCCCTAGATTCCCCCGTTAGGGGGGAAAAAAGAGGGGGGGGTCGTGTGTACGATGGCTAAACCTTGCCCTAATCACACTAGTCACCCATTGTCTTAATGGTTACCGGAGTCAGAGCCGCGCTTCACTTTCAGCTTTTAGCTTTCCGCAGCGCTTTTCATTGCATTACTCGGCGCGTACTTCGGCTCTATTTGATTGACGCTTGACGTTCTATCACGGTATTCACCCTGTCAGATTTCTCTGAGGTGATTTTTCCCTGACAATATCTTCTGTCGCTTCTGATTGGCTGCGCGCCTTCGAGCTTCGCGCTCTCCGGGGGGGGGGGGCGTTCTTTCGGTTGGCGCGTTCCACGTCATCGCCCGCTCTGGCTCGCCCTTCGAGGTTCGCTTGGCGCCATTTCCTTCTCACATGCGCGTGGTGAAGACGGTCCTCCCCTCGCTGTAATGTAAGTGCCCGCATGGGCGATTCCTTCCTAGCTTTGGCTTCTTCGCGCTTGGCTCTGACATCCCTGTTCCCCTTGTGTCTTTCAGACCGCGGACTTCGGCGGCTTCTCCCGCCCCGGTTTAGCATCCGGTCCAGACTATTTTAATCAAATCACTCCCACTTCCCAGCGGGTGTTTGGGGCATCCAGGGTTGCTTTACAGCGTCAATCCCTACTGGCATATTAAATATAATAATCACCATATGGAGGCATCTCAGGATATTGTGAACGGGGTTCCTTCGGGTCAAGCCCGTCTGTGTGTAGCTTGTGGGGTCACACCTAGCAGTGGTGACAATGCACGGGTCTGCGTCCCTTGTGCCCAGCAGGCACTAGCTGGCCTCCCTACCTCTTCCGAGGCTGGGCCCCCACCTCGCCTTGCTTCTCCTACTCCCCCAAGCATGAGCCTAACCCCCAATACTAGTGGGGACTCTCATGCTGATTTTCCCACTAGACTGGCTAGCGTGGAAAATTTAATCGCTGGCTCCTTGGCGTGCAAGGCTACTGCCAAGAAGCACCATTTGAATCCTGAAGCTACTATTCTTCCTGTAGAGTCTTATGCACATTCCCCCTCAGAGGAAGGGGAACTGTTTTCTGACTAAGGGTCCTATGACGACGAGTACAGGAGTCAGGATGAATCTGGTTCTGATCTTTGGTCCCAGGATGACGTTGATAGATTGCTGGCCCAGATATTTGATGTGTTATCCCTCTCTCCCCCGCCTGCGGCTCCTCGGCAAAGAGGTGACCTGTTTCATACCGCTAGGGTGAAATTGGAGTTTCCTGAACAAACTCATTTTAATAATCTCGTCCCAGCAAACTCCAGGGAGTCCCTAAAGTTGTGGATAAGAAGTATCCATTCCCTGCCGACCTGATCAAGTGTTGGACTTCGCCGCCCGAAGTCGATGCCCCGATCCTTGGTCTGTCCAATACCTCTATTATGCACTCCCCTGACACTACTACGCTGAGGGATCTGGAGGATCGGCGGGTTGACCAACTGGCTTGTCATGCATTTGCATTTTGGGGAGCGTCGCTCCGCCCGGTTTGCGCCTTAGCCATCACGGCGGTGGCGCTCAGGACTGTGGTTAAGACTGCTCTTGAAGGGGCGGATGACTTGCCATCTGATGCCGCCAATGCTTTGGTTACCTGTGAGACTTTTATCAATTATATCCTGTCTGCAGCGGACGATGCTATTAAGCTGAGTGCTAGATCCTCTGCTCTGGTGGTAGCCATACGCCGCGCAGTCTGGTTACGCCAGTGGGCCGCAGACAATGTCGCCAAGAAGGCTCTTACGGGGCTTCCATTCAAAGGACTGCGCCTTTTTGGGGAAAGGCTAGATATCTTTGCTAAAGGGGGCAAGCTGCCCCAGTGCAAGCGTCAGATTCGGCCCTTTCGTGGCCCAAGCTCCCACTCGACCCCCTATCGTGGGGCTAAACAGGGAAGAGGGGTGTCCTTCACCGGAGCTCGCACAGATTCCTTCCTGGAAGAAGAACAGAGGACGCCGCCCCAATTCTTCCTGGGGGCCCAAGCCCAAAGCCACTCCCAAGACCCCCCAGGCATGAAGGGGCGCCCTACATCTACAGCATTTTCAGCATGTCTGGAGACACCACGTCCCAGACCGATGGATCCAGGAGGTAGTGTCTTCCGGTTACAAGATAGAGTTTGCTGTACTGCCCCCTCCCAGGTTCATCGGGTCTCGAATCCCACAGGATCCTGCCTCAGCTCAAGCCTTGATGCTAGCGGTACAGGACCTTCTAGACCTCGGGGTCATTTGCAAGGTCCCCTCAAAAGACAGGGGCGTGGGGTTTTATTCCAACCTGTTTACGGTGCCCAAAAAGGACGGGTCAGTCAGACCCATTCTGGATTTAAAAATATTAAACAGATTTGTAAGAAACAGACATTTTCGTATGGAAACTCTGCGCTCGGCCATTGCCTCGTTGCGCCCAGGGGACTTCATGACATCTGTGGACATCAAGGACGCTTACCTGCATGTTCCGGTGTTCCCAGGGCATCAAAGGTTTCTCAGATTTGCGCTGCTGGATCAGCATTACCAGTTTGTGGCTCTGCCATTCGGGCTTACGTCAGCTCCCAGGGTATTCACCAAGGTGCTGGCAGGAGTAATGTCTCTGTTGAGACTAAAAGGCATATGCGTATTGCCCTACCTGGACGATATACTCATCTCATCTCAGTCTCTGCAGCAGGCAGAGCTGGACACGCGGTCGGTGGTGACCACCCTGGAGTCCTTTGGCTGGGTGATCAATTACCCAAAGTCCTCTCTGTCCCCCTCCTCAGTAACCCCGTTTCTGGGGATGATTCTGGATTCAGTTCAGTCAAGGATATTCCTTCCTCCACAGAAGGTGGAAGCTCTGACAACGCAGGTGAGGTCCCTGCTCTCGAACCCTCATCCCTCCATCAGGCAGGGAATGCAGTTGGTGGGCTCGATGGTGGCAAGCTTCGAGGCGGTGCCCTTTGCACAATTCCATTTGAGAACTCTGCAGCTTCACCTTCTGTCAGTTTGGAACAAGGATCCAGCGTCTTTGGACGAGATCTGGGCGCTTCTCTCCTCGGTCAGACAATCCCTGGCGTGGTGGCTGGACCACGGGAACTTGACAAGGGGCAGATCCAGCCTGGCTCCCTCCTGGGAGACGGTCACAACGGATGCCAGTCTCTCGGGCTGGGGGGTATTCTGGAAGTCCCTGCGTTTCCAGGGGAGGTGGGGCCCGCAGGAGGCCCATCTACCCATCAATGTCCTGGAGCTCAGGGCGGTCAGGTTGGTGCTGGGACAATTGACCCAGCACCTGAAGGGTCTAGCGATTCAGGTATGCTCAGACAACAGGACGGCGGTGGCCTACATCAATCATCAGGGAGGAACCCGGAGCAAGGGTGCTCTCCAGGAGGTGTCTCTGATTCTAACATGGGCAGAGACCAATGTTCAATGCATCTCGGCTGTTTACATTCCGGGGGTGGAAATCTGCTAGCAGATGCCCTGAGCAGGGGGTCGTCCCGCCAGGGGGAGTGGTCCCTCTCCAACTCGGTATTTCAGTCCCTGTGTCACCGTTGGGGTGTCCCAGACGTGGATCTGCTTGCGTCCCGTCACAATCACAAGCTCCCGAGCTTTGTATCACTGTCTCAGGATCCTCTGGCTCTGGCCTCGGATGCTCTGTCAATGTCTTGGAGGGAGTTTCGGCTCCTGTATGCGTTTCCACCAATTCCCCTTCTGGGCAGAGTGCTACGCAAGATCGCTCTGGAAGGGGTACCCACGATTCTGGTGGCCCCAAGGTGGCCAAGAAGAGTGTGGTTCGCAGACGTGGTTCAAATGGCAGTAGATCAGTACGATCTACCAAGGATTCCAGACCTTCTAACTCAGGGGTCTCTACGCCATCCCAATTTACTAACTCTGGCTTTGATGGCTTGGCTATTGAGACCACCATTTTAAAGGAAAAGAGTTTGTCCGCTTCTGTAGTGGCTACCATGGTCCAAGCCAGGAAGAAGACCTCTTCTGCTATATATTATAGGGTATGGCGTGCCTACATTGACTGGTGTGAATCCAGGTCTCTTCCCTTCCGGGAATTTTTAGTCTCCAGGGTGCTGGAGTTTTTACAACATGGTCTAGACTTAGGTCTGAAGCTTAGTACTTTGAAGGGCCAGGTTTCGGCCCTGTCTATCTTCTTTCAGAAGACCTTTGCCCAGCACTCTCTTATCAAGACTTTCTTCCAGGGGGTCACTCATGTGCACCCCCCTCGGAAACCTATGGTTCCTGTTTGGGATCTGAATTTGGTTTTGTCGGCCCTGCAGGGTCCTCCTTTTGAACCTATTCACGAAGAAGCTCTTGCTGTTCTCATGCTCAAGGTGGTCTTTCTGGTAGCCATTACCTCGGTTAGATGTGTGTCTGAGTTGGCTGCCTTGTCTATTCAGCCTCCCTACTTCGAGAGACACCGGGATAAGGTGGTGTTTCGTTTCAAGCCAGACTTTCTGCCTAAGGTTGTGTCTGCATTTCATTTGAATCAAGATATTGTATTTCCTTCTTTGTGCCCTAATCCTAGTAACCCTAAGGAGAGGGTTTTGCATTCCCTGGATGTGGTTAGGTGTGTCAAGTCTTACCTGGTTACCACTCAGGCCTTTAGGAAGACGAATGCTCTTTTCGTTGTGCCTCACGGGCCTAGGAAAGGTTTGGCTCCCGCCATGTCTACCATCAGTAAATGGATTCGTCAGGCTGTGGTTCAAGCCTATACTGCTAAGGGGAAGACTCCCCCCTTTCGTCTTACTGCTCATTCTACTAGAGCTGTTGGGGCTTCTTGGGCTTTTCAGCACCAGGCCTCTGTGGAGCAAGTTTGCAAGGCTGCTACTTGGTCTTCGGTTCACACCTTTACAAAGTTTTACAAGGTTGATGTTAAGGCCTCAGCTGACGCTGTGTTTGGCCGCAAGGTTTTGCAGGCCGTAGTAGTTTAAACTGCTTGCTGTTGCCTTCTGTTGGGGATCCCACCCTTCCTTACGGATACTGCTATTGGATGTCCCACATGTAAGGACTTGGAGCAGGACGTGCTGTCTGCTTAGAATAATACAACTCTCACCTGTAGAGTTGGTATTATATGCAGACAGCACGTCCTGCTCCACCCCACCCTGGTTTCACTTTGTTCTGGATCCCCTGTTTGGTGATTGTTATCCTTGATATTTTTCTGCCAGTTTTGGGTGGATTGTTTCTCCTGGCCTCTCATTCTCACTGCTTTTCAATGCTGGGGATTTGTGGGAGGTCCTCCGGTATATGTAGGGCTGGGAGGAGCTTGTTTTCTTCATGTTCTGCAGTGCACGGCGCTGAAGGCGGAGGTATACCCACATGTAAGGACTATGTCTGGAGCAGGACGTGCTGTCTGCATATAATACCAACTCTAAAGGTGAGTACTTCACAAAGTTGTATTTTTTGCTACAGTGAAAAAAGTAACAAATTCACTACTTTTTGGGAGTAAAAAGTGCCATTGATGTTGTTTTTCTAGATGGTGATGGAGATTCAACAACAGTGAAATTCTTGGCGCAAAGTGGCAAAAATCTGCTGCTGATTTTGTTAGGAAAATAAAAGAAACCTTGATAAAAATACACTTTTCCCGTTTATGCATGGGAGGGGTTTTAAAACACAAGTGTGGTGTCTCAGGAGTCTTGGTTGTATGAGCCTCATATAATGGGTTTTGAAAAAAATGAAAAGTAATGTAAAAAACAGGTATATTACTTGTACTTCAAATAGTATGTGAAGCCTCGGCTTGAAATATCAAGCTTGAAACATCTTCACCCGAGGGGCCTCCAATCCCCCCTCGGGCTCCTCTGGCTGCAGGAGAGTGCCCGGAATAGGGCACACCCCAATTCAGCCGCCTCTGGCAATTTCTGTTTAACAAAAAAAATGACACTCATCTCCATGCGCGATCACTCACGTCAGGGCTCCTCAGTCTTCAGGAGAGAGCCCAACATGCCCTCTCGCCCTGTTTTCCCGATGGGGCCGCCATCTTCATGACTAGACCCGCCCCTTTGGGGGCAGATGACATCAGCATGCAGGCATCATCCCAGCTGGAGGAGGAGGAGGGATCATCTGATCCCCTGCCCCCCCCCCCCTCCAGCGATCACCGCATCTGTCATCGGCGAGGGACAGAGAAGCTGACAATTGAAGGTGAGGAAAGAACTTTTTTTATTTTACATTTATTCTATATGTGGCTTTTTTTTTTTACTGCTAACCCTTTGTGAGCTGGTAAGGGATCCATGAGATCCCTATACCAGTTCACAAGACTTGTCTGGCAAGTCACCTGTGGCTAGTGGATGACTTGCCATTAAACCAGAGCCCCCCATTACCTGCCTCCCCAAAGGCCAGGGGGGGCAGAAGAGCCCGTGGTCCTTAGGCTATGCCGGCTTGTAGCCTGCAGCCCCAGCGGCCACCAAAGCTGGCCCCTGCACCCTGTTCTACAAACGCCCATAGCTGGTCCCCGGGCTTGTTATGCTGGGTGGGGGGGGGGGGGGGGCTTTTTTATTTTTAATGGCTTTTAACCCTTAAAATTTAAAAAAATTCCGCCACGAAAGGGCATACCCTATGTCATTTTTTCTTTAGCTTCCAGCAGCAGCAGCAAGAGAGCAGAAGCTAAAGTGATCAGTGTGGGACACAGTGCTCCACTGTGCTGGGTAGGGGGGGCATCACGCTATTTTTATTTTTAAGGATTTTTAACCCTTAAAATTCCAAAAAGTAGTTGCATTTTATTTGAAGAGGTTATGAAGTGCTCTTTTTATATTGCGGGGGGTCTCCTGGACAGGAATAGGGGGATAACTACACATATGTGGTACCGTTGTAATCAGGAGAAATGGGGCTTTCACATGGCAATATGGTTTTCTTTAATAAAATAAGTGTTTTATTTAAAATAAATAAATATATATATTTATATATTTTTACTTAAAAATATTTTTAAAAAACAATACTAGACATTTCATGTTAACGCCTAAATTCTGATGCAAAATATATATATAATTTTCCTGGAAATTTCTGCTAAAATCACAGTTAAACATAACGCAAAATGGTGAAAAATTACCTGTCAACAGAGGGTGACAAAATATCAAGTAGGCTGGCAATTAAATGGGTTAAAAGTAGCTATGCATTTTGGGTATTGTTCAGGTTCTGGGGACCTTGTGCTTTCAGATTTAGCATGTTTTTTCTTGTCTGCATATTGATATTTTAGAAAAAGGTGTTTTTAATTCTGCTTTTTTATACATTTTTAGGGAAACCCTGTGCAACCTAAGAATTCTTTGAGGGATTACTTCCAGGAGGATGAGTGCACTACAACAAGCTGGGTACACTTAGAAAGCTTAACATGTGTACCTTAAGAGAATATATGGTATGTGGGGGTATTGCAAATGTAAGGGCTGTTTTGGTAGAAAAGATGCATGGTCAGCTGAAATTTTCAAGTACAATTATCCTTACGCACATGCTTTACATTGGGGTGTTTGGCAACTCTTTCCTTGAGAGTATTGATTCTTCTTTTTTATTCTTTTTTTAGGGAAACCCTGTGCAACCTAAGAATTAATTGAGGGATTACAGGGAGAGGGATAATATAGAGTTTTCAATCTTTGAAAAATTATTCTAAAATTGCCTATTTGAGCATCATCTTCAAAACACACATATCCCCTTGGACCTCTTTGCATATCAGTTAGCTAGATCATTTGGCCTAACTTTCAGAGACACTCCAAATTACATAACTATGCTTGGACTCCTGCATTTTTTACTCTCACTGTATTAGAACTTAAACCATGATTCCCACAGAGTTACTAGCCAAATATATGTTACACAGCTGGAGGCTTTAACATCTAGGAGGAATAACAACATTAGACACTTTAATAGGTTCAGGGGCTGTTGAATGCCAAACAATATAATTATGTTGAGCTGTATACAGATATAAAATGGTTTAAAAAAGTTAGCTTATAAAAGAAGTTCCAATCAATCTTTTGGCTGCTAATTTTGATAAAAACAAGATCACATTTTTTTCTAAATCTTTGTTAATGTGAAAGTGGTTTAAGGAACCACTGTACTAAAGACATGGCAGTCGAAATGTGCCAGAGTATCACTGTCAATGGCTACTGCTTGTGCACAAATGGTATTTTCGTCCTCCAAATAGTGTCAAGACAGAGAGTGCTTTCCTAAAACAGAAAGTTTTTGTATGCATACAGCAAAGGATAATGAGATTTCTCTTAAGATCTGTTTTTCAGTAGGCCGAGCCATGCAAATCATTTTTTCTTGTCTCACGGCTATTTCCAAAACCTACAAAAAAGTGCTGGGCTTAGGCGATTCCCAACTGTAATATTATATTAAATATATTTATTAATACTAGTTGTTGAGCGAGACCCCGCCTTAATTAGCATGCTGGTGAACACACTGAGGGCAACTTGTAGAATGATACCAGATGGGTTTTGACAAGTGCCCCCTTTCTAGGTTTTGCACGAAATGTTGAGGGGAGTGCCTGGTTTAGGCCATCAGTTGTTCTATCATAGATTGTGGTATATGTGACAGTTGTGATATCACTATTTTGTACTGCATCTAATTATTTATTCTCAATAAAAACATATTGATCAAAAAAAGAACACTGGGCCTATACCATATAAAGTCTGGAAGGTGGAGGAAGAATTCCCCTCCTTACCCCTTCCCACAAATGATGTATTTAGTCACATGGGGGGATACACAGAAATTCCTCCTCCCTGGCTCACAGCCATTACTCCTTACTGGGAGTCAAAAGGAAATGAGGGAGAACCTGGGTCCCCCCATTCTGGAAATTTAGATGGCAGTGTCTGCATTAAATGTCACTGCCAGCTTTTAAGACTCCAGCAATGGACTGGGGGAACCCCCCGACAAAAAAGAAGAGGATGTCAATTGGCCGGGCTGAGCTGATGACTGAGCCACACAGGAAAGTCAGCACAGACAAATCTGACAAATATTGAGAACATTTTTGAAGCAGGAGCAAAGGAGGACCCGCTAGGAAAAAGCCTGGGAAGAGCAAACATTTTTTGGAATATTATTAAAGGATGGTTCCTTAACTGGTTTAGAGGGAAAGATGGAGATACAAATCATTTCCAGAGTTGGGGGTCCTATAGTCCTGCAAATACTATAATGGAATCACTAAGGTTAATTTCTTGGTTGTTCACTTTACTACAATCTCTATGCTTATATGAGATAAGCAACGACCAGCTTCACATGAAAAAAATGACATGCTTGACCTCTATACTTAACATCTATGACAGCTCGGCTGTACTGAAGCTGACTGAGGAGTCAGCTAAGGAGCCAATGTTGGCCCAGGATGTTAGGTGCTCATTTTTTTTGTAACTGTGACATAGATATCAATAATATTATACTATACAATAACAAGCAAAAGTGTAAGGTATCATATTTTTTTGAAGAAATGGCTGTAACATTAACAGTTAACAAATGCAGTACTTTGCAGTACTTCATATTCTCTTAGTAGCCGATCTAACTAGCTAAAAGGCTGAAATCAGTGGCTAAACCAGGTCACTTCTGAAAACCTGTGAGGGGCCAAACATCAGTTCATATAGGCTCCAAGATAGGTATTAGACTTCCCCTCTTGTCTTTACTATTCAACAGAATAAACAAAATGCCTGTCCTAATATATAATATATATCATTTTAAACCTCTTCATCCATGATAAAACAGTAAGAACTAGTGTAAGGGCACATACACTTCTCTCTCTCTTGAAGTTCCCACAACATAACGAGCTTTATTGTATATTCTGAGGCACTTATTTGTTCTGGCAGCACTAGTCGGCACCTCTGACCCAAATCCACACCCAAAGGACCACATGAACTGTCCAGAATAGGTTTGATGCATTCCTTTACAAGAACACTGCATAGATTATAGGTTCACAAAAAAAAAATCTGACTTCAGAACATTTTAAAAGGCCAGACCAAATGTGAAAATCAATGTTTTGTTCTAGAGCTTTGACATTTTCTGTATGAGGATAAAAAAGCACACATCAAAGAAAATGTGCCCAAGAAGGCTAGGATTTTTTTGTTTTGTTTTTTAGTTTTTGTCTTTTTTATCTGTGTTACAGATACAGCAATCCATGAAGTTCTGAGACATCTCTAGCTCAAAACACAAAGGTTATTGAAAAGCATTTCAAGATAGCATTGTTTCCTTAACTCTGTAAAAGGGACATTAAAGTCTGCTTCATCTTTATCCAAACAGGTACTGTGTGTCCCTAGATTATAATTGTAGATTCAGAATAATCATTGTGAACTCTGTAACCCCTTATATGTAATAATCTATGTACTGTATGTGCTACCCTGTCTGTAATCACTAATTTGTATAGCGCTACAGATGATGATGGCACTTTATAAATAATAATAATAGATGGTTTTTCAAAACATCATGATTTTGTGATATGGTGTAACACGTCTAGTTAGATGCTAGTTTTTCTAAATTTTGTCTATCTGAGGGGGGGGGGGGGGGGTATTCAGCCAAATGATTTTTCCTTTACACTAACTTAGTTTTCTGCTGTTCCAGAGGTTTTGGGGAATCATTGAATACACCAAACCCATGCCATTGGACAATGAGCTCTTTTACACCCCCATTGTCCATAAGGATGGTTATCAGGCAGGGGATAAGCAAGCCACCCACCACTTATGGGAATATGTTGCTTGGCACTCTGCTACAATTTAACCTGGTAGTAGGGTCCTTGGGATACTTTAAAAGGTTCTTAGGTAGTATGACAGTAAACTTAAAGTAGAAACTTTCAACTTGTTTAAACGAGAACACTCTAATAAAAATGAAATTAAATGAAAACTAATTTTACCTCAATATCCACCGGTCTTCTTCCTGGACTGACCTGTTGCTTGAAGTGCTTCATCTTGGTTGCACACTTTAGGCAGGCTTCTTAGACTTCTGGCCTGCTGGAAGTCTGCCGGTCCCCTCTGCTTTCTGCCCTTCAGGGGAACACAGGTATATGTGTGGCAAAACCACCTTCTAGGACCTGTGCTGAAGAGCATTGGAGACCTTATGCCACCACAAACAATGCTATTGGGCCGTAGGAATACTGGCCCTATGTCTACTGCTTTGGGGCAGTTAATAAGTTGAAAAAAAGCTGGTCAAATGGTTTTACCTAATTGTTGCCTCAGGACTAACCAAGGCAAACTAAGCAGTCAAAATTCAGGTCACATTTAATTATAACCCCAAGCTGAAGCCCCTAACTGGTAAAGATAAAACAAAACATATTACCAAAATGAACACATACTTTTTCAATAATTTGTTAGGGAAAAGTGCTCACATCTTGTGAGTTTGTCAGAACATTTAGATATTTTAGGGAAAAGTATGTTAAATTGTTTCTCCTGTAAATAACACCTATTAGTAATAGGTTCTAATGAATAAAATGACTTTACTTGTAAGGCTCAGCATGTAACTATAGAATCTTTAATAGCTCCAGGGGCAATTTCTTCCGTTACCTAGAACTGTGCATTTAAAGGGGAGACCCCTGGCTTTTTTTAATTTTTAAGGGTTAAAATTAAAAAGCTGGAAGGGGCGAGGAGTGGGATGACATAATCCTCCTGCAAAAGGTGGGGCTAGCAGCAGCGACCTGAAGCCTGAAGAGCCTGGTGGGTGGGGAACGGAGGCCCCTCGGTGAAGAGAAGATCCATATGAATGGAACGTGCCTAGAAGGGAGTTTTTATCTTTTTTATTAAAAAAAGTTTCATCTACTTGAGTCTCACGTAGCTGCCGCTTAATGGTAGGAGAAGCAGGTACATGAGACTCACGCAGCTGGCACTAAAAGGGTTGAAGGCTCTTACATCTAAATATATTTTATTTAGTTATTATTATATATATTTTTAATTTAGTTAAGGGGGAGCTTTAGCTGCTTTTCAGAGACCAGAAAGCACAGCCCAAATTTTCCCAGAACAAAATAATGTTTTTATTTAGTCAAAACTAGCCAATAGCATATAATATGAAGTCTACTTCATTAAAAAAAATATTAGTATCCCAGGTTCAGAACACACCATACCAACTTGCTACACATTTCCTAGCTTACTCTACCTTACTTAACTGGAGTATTTTAGGGAAACTTATTTAGCTCCTATCACTATTTATAAATCTTCACTACCAGATATGACCTAATAAGAATGTGTATTACCTCCTTATTAGGACTGTGACATCAGATTAACCCTTTAAACGCCAGCCACGTAAAATTTATGTGGCTGCCTCTCCTGCAGCTAACTGCCAGCCACGTAAATTTTACGTGCCTGACTTTCCCCACTAATAGTAAAAAAAGTTTTAAAAAAAGTCACTTACCTGACCCCTCGTTTGAATCAGCCAGGTGTCCTCTTCAATATATCGTTCATCGGACCTCCTCCGGCTGCAGGGGAGGGCCCGGAATAGGGTGCCCCCCCCATTTCAGCTTCCTCCGGATTTTCCTGTAAAAAAAAAAAAAAATGACATTTACTTACCTACGTGTGCGCTGGCTCCCGCCGACCCTCCTCTTCACCTGGGGGGCCTCTGATCCCCCCCAGGTCTTTCCGATCTTCAGGAGAAGGCTCTCTCCCCTCTGCTATTCCGATGGTGGCCGCCATCTTGCCGATAAGCCCCACCCCTTTTGGGGCGGGGCTAATTATGTCAGTCCGGCCCGTCGTCCCCACTAAGCCCCGCCCCTTTTGGGGCGGGGCTATGACGTCAGCCCAGTCCCGATCACCGGCTACAGCTCTCTTAGCTGTCAGATGCCGGTGATCGGTGATCCTCTGATCTCCTGCCTCCCCCTTCTCTGGATGCCGATCACCGGCATCTGTCATCAGAGCGGCGCGGGACAAAGGAGCTTACAATCGGAGGAAGTACAGTAAAACATTTTTTTTTTTTTTTTTATAAAATCATTTTGTCTGTGTGTTTTTTTCAGTTAACCCTTTGTGAGCTGGTAAGGGGTCTATAAGACCCCTATACCAGCTCACATGGCTCTGGGTATGGCAAGTCACCTGCGGCGAGCGGGTGACTTGCCAAAACCCCCAGCCCCCCATTACCTGCCTCCCCAAAGGCCAGGGGGGGCAGAAGGGCCCAGGCCACTATGCCTATGTGGGCTAGTAGCCTGCAGGGCCAGGGGCCACCAGCGCTGGCCCCTGCGCCCTGTTCTACAAGCCCCCATAGCTGGCCTGGGTCAGTAACGCTGGGTAGGGGGGACCCTACGTGATTTTTTTTGGGGATTTTTAAGGGTTTTTAACCCTTAAATTTCCCCCCAAAAAATGTAGTCCCCCCCCCCCCCCTGAGAGGGGGGACCATATGTCAATTTTTTTTTTAATTAACCCCTTATGTCCTGTCGCCCGGCTGGTAATAAATGCTTCCAGCATTTTGTGGTGTGTGTGTTTTTTTTTTAAGTGGACCAACACCCAGGATTTTGACTATCCTGGGTATTGGTCCTTTTCCCCGGGCATCCTGATTGGGGATGCCCCGCTGTGTGAAACCCCCTCCGATCACCCACAATAACTCACCTCACCCGGGTCCTACAGCACATGCGCGGCCGCTCGTCCAATCAGCGCGCTCAGAGGGGCTGAGTTATGGATGTCTAAGCTCAGCCGCTCTGAGCGCGCTAGCGGGTGCATCCCCCACTTCCCTCTAATAGGGAGCGTAAATAGCCAGCGCGGGCACGCGCCCTACTAGAGGGATAGCGGGGTTGCATGCGCCGTAGGACCGGGATTCAAGTAAGTGGTAGCGGGTGTTCCGGGGAGGTTTCACACAGAGGGGCATCCCGATTTTGGATGCCCCAGGGGGAGGAATTAGAACGGTCTGGGAATCTTATAGATTCCCGGGCCGATCAGCCCTGGGTGTTGGTCCACTTTAACCCATTGTGAACTTGTAAGGAGTCCATGAAACCCCTATACCAGTTCACAAGGCTGGGGGGCTGTTAAGTCACCTGCGGCGAGCGGGTGATTTGCCATTAACCCCGGCCCCCCTATTACCTGCCTCCCCGAAGCCCAGGGGGGACAGAAGGGCCTGGGCTGATTTAGGAGGTGCGGGCTTATACCTGGCAGGGTGGGGGGGCCACCAAAGCTGGCCCCTGTGCCCTGTTCTACAAGCCCTGCATAGCTGATCCCCGGGCTGGTTATGCTGGGTAGGGGGGACCCCATGTAATTTTTTATGGGAATTTTTAAGGGGTTTTTAACCCTTAAAATAAAAAAAAATGTGGATTACCCCCCCTGCCAATTTTTTTTCTTGATTTAACCCTTTATAGTGTGGATTGTAGTTGTATTTTATTTTTACATGTTATAAAGTGTTTTTCAGTTTGGGGGGTCTTCTGAACAGTAACGAGGGGCTACCGATACATATGTGGTACCGTTGTAATCGGGAGAAATGGGGCTTTCACATGCAATATGGTTTTCTTTAAAAAAAAAAAAAAAAAAGGTTTTATTTGAAATAAAGGAGACAGTTTTCTAAAAAATATTTTTTTTTATTTTGTTTTGTTAAATTTAATCAAAAATATTTTAAAAAACAGTAAAAAAATTACAAACAAGACATTTCATGTTAAAGCCTAAACTCTGCCGCAAAAATAAAATATATCATTTTCCTGGAAATTCCTGCAAAAATCACAGTTAAGCATAGCGCAAAATGGTGAAAAATGACCCGTCAAGAGAGGGTGACAAAACCTCAAGTAGGCTGGCAGTTAAAAGGGTTAATAGAACCTATGCATGTTGGGTATCGTTCTGCTCGGGGGAACTTGCGCTTTCAGATTTAGCTTGTTTTTTTTTTGTTTGCATATTGATATTTTAGGAAAACTCATTTTTGATTCTGCTTTATTATACATTTTTTAAGGAAACCCTGTGCGACCAAAGAATTCTTTGAGGGATTACTTTCAGAAAGATGGGCCCACTACAACATGCTGGGTACGCTTAGAAAGCTTATTATGTGTACTTTCAGGAATGTATGGTTTGTGGGGGGTATTCCAAATGTAAAGGGTTTTTTGGCAGAAAAAGCGCAAGGTGCGCACTTTGTCTGCAGAGTTGAAATTTTCAAGCAAAATTACCATTGTGCATATGCTTTACTTTTTGGTGTTTGGCAACTCTTCTTTTGACAGTAGCTATGCATGTTGGGTATCGTTCTGTTCGGGGGATGTTGCTTTTTCAGATTAACTTGTTTTTTCTTGTTTGCATTTATTATTTTTTAGGAAAATGTGGCTTTGATCCTGTTTTTTTTATCCTTTTTTAGGGAAGCTCTGTGTAACCAAAGAATACATTGAGGGAGAACTTCCAGAAAACTGTGGCAACATCAACAAGCCTGGTACGCCTAGAAAGCTTGAAGTGTGTATTTCCAGAGAATATATCATTTGTGGGGGGTATTTCAAATGTAAAGGGTTGTTTTTATTAATAAACTGCAAGGTGCACATAGCGCTTAGCAGAGCTGTATTTGATCTAAAAATGTCTTAAAGTTCTGTTTCAGTTTGAGGGAGTCTCCTGGGCAGGAAAGGGTGTCTACCTATACATATGTGGTACCGTTGTAACTGGGAGAAATTGGGATTTCACACGCAATACGATTTTATTGACAAACTTACATTTTTTATTACAAAAAAAAACTACAAATTGTAAAAAATTGATTTTTTTAATTTTTTTGCACATATTTCACCCCAAAATATAAAAAAAACACTTGAAAAATGACAAACAAGACATTTCATGTTAAAGCCCAGACTCTGCTGAAAAAAACAATATATCATTTTCCTGGGAAATCCATGGAAATCCCTTCAAAAATCACAGTTGAACAAGGGGAGCGCAAAATAGTGCAAAATGGTCTGGCAACAAAGGGTGACAAAAACTCCAGGTAGGCTGGCGGTTAAAGGGTTAAATCATACAGTAGGTTCAAAAAATGTGTTTTATATATTTTTATTCCCCTGCTTAACAAAAACAATGTATAAATTACTTTTCTGCTTTGGGCAGTTCGCCCAGGTAAAGACTCCCTTTACCAGTTCACTGACTGAGCTGGCTATTGTATCAAGTGGATTAAGACTTTTCCCTATTAATGTCATTGCTTAGATGAGATCCAGTTAAAATTGGATGAGCATCTTTCTTCCTATTGCATTGTTTGACTCTTGAATGTCAGTTTAATTTCCTTTGGAGGAGGTAAGCATTGTAAAGTGCAACCATGATAGATCATTGCTGACCGCAATGATGATTGACTCACAAAATCACATTCAGCACCAGGGGCCAAACATACTCACTTTTCTCTCTTTATACAAAGGTTATAAATACAAACTGCATACCACCATTTCAGGACCAAAAATTAATCAAAATTTTTATATGATATACAGTTAGATATTTGTTAAATAGTAGTAGTTGTGTGCTTCTTTAAACTTGCTATATTTTCATTTGAATTTAATAAAAACTTTACATTTCTTTGCACTAAATGTTAATAACCTTAGCATTTCCAGTAGCCAGCATGCTTTAGTATGGCAATATTATTCAGGCTACTTTTAAAAGGACACTCATACCTAAAGACAGCCAATGTTACCAATGTATAGAAGCTATTAGGGAACCTATTGACATGCTCACCATCCTCCATCAGTTTCAAGATTGAAAACCTAAACCCCCCCTTTCACAGTCCTGGCGGGGCACTGCACTAGCCTACCTCTTTATACCATCTATGGGCTATATATTAGTAAGAAACTTGCCTTTTCACTCCATCCGATGGGGGAAAGTAATAAAAGGGAACAGCCTCACATTTGGTACTTTCTTTCCTCACGGTAGAAGCAGGTCAACCTCCACCTTGATGCCATCCCTCCATCTGTGTCTGTAATGACATGTAAACATCGTGGCATATTCACCCGGGTTCGACGAGTCTGTAGGGAAAGAGAAGCACAATAAACCAGCACTTAGCATACACATCATGTTATTTCCTTCCCCCAACCAGTGTGTTTGGTCCTACTTGACTACTCTTGGGCTATTGGTGACTCCAAGCCCAACTCCAGACCATCCTCCTCTTCCGCGGGTTGGGCCTGTTGGTGGGGAGGCTGAAGAGGAGGCTACGGACGTTGGCAGTGGTCGGAGCCGAAATCTTACACCCACACTCTATCTTCCTTGCCACAGTGGTTAGATCCCTCACCTCCAGGTGACCTTAATTTACAGCCAGAACTGCTGAGCTAGAAGAAAAAAAGAACATTAACTTCTTTTCATCCAGTTCAGTTCTGGTTGTAAAACCGGTGCACCCTGGGCCACTTTCATCTTTTGAGGTCCGATCAGTGCTGCATAATTTGTGTGTGGGTGTAAGCCGGCATCCCCTGGCTGCTCAGATGGGCTGCCACGTCCAATGCCACTGTCTTCTTTATGTGGGTGTTGGGCTTAAAGTGACAGTGGTTCTGTTATGAAAGTCTGCAAAGACAAAAGTCAATACAAATGTTAATTTCCATCCTGTCCTGGACTGGCCTAGTTTAGGTCCACATGCACACACCTTCAAATTTAACCCTTTAACTGCCAGCCTACCTCGAGATTTTGTCAGGAACAAAATACACTGTTTTTTTCAGCAGTGTCTGGTTTAACATAAAAATGTCTTGATTGTTTTGATTGTATTTTTTGTATTCTCAATATTTTTGGATCAAATATGTGCAAAAAAATCTATTATTTACAATTTGTACAGTTTTTATGTAATAAAAAATGTAAGTTTTCTGATAAATCATATTGCATATAAAAGCCCCATTTGTTCCGGTTACAGCGGTACCACATATGTATTGGTAGACACTCTTTCCGGCCAAGGAGACCCCCAAACTGAAACAGCGCTCCAGGAGATTTTCAGGCAAAGTATTTCAGGTGAAATACTCCCCACAAAACTATATATTGGCCTTGATTCACTAAGAGATGAAAAAAAAACAAATTCAATTCATGAGAAAAAAGCCTAAGAATTTCACTTTTAGTGAATCACCAGATAGGAAGCCAATGAAAGTCAATGGCACTTTTGTAGCCCTTTTTACCTGTAGTAAAAAGTGCCATTGATTTTCATTGTCTTCCTCTCTGGTAATTCATTAAACCGGACCTTCACCATGATTTATTGAAAAGCCCAAACCCTTAAAAAACTATTCCCCAGCATATAAAGTTAATATTTTTTAAGTTTTTAGTCACTTATTATTCTTTCCCCCACTGGGCTGCAACTCTGTTCAGGACTTTAGGATACGGGTGCCACTATCTTGACTCAGAAGCATCACACTTACTGAGGAGAGGAGAGTGGGATAAAGTACAGGGGGTGGGTTATAGCTGTGCTTTGCTAAGACAGAGCTGGGGTCAGGGAAAGGTCAGCAATCCCAGAATGCAGAGCAGCACAGTCAGAAGGCACTTCCTGTTTGCAGGCTGCCTGATGTTCCATGAGCCGCCATCTTGGATGTTTAAAGGCTCATAACATGCAATAGATGCAGGTAGGATGATTTTTAATGTGAGCAATCTGTATGTACAGGGTGTGGGAAACATATAAGATAGACTCTTATTCAGAGTGAAGGTCCTCTTTAACACTGAAATTTTCAAGTTTTTTCCTCTATCAAATAATTTTTTTACTACCATGAGCATTTTTTCAACTCTTGATGAATCAAGGCCATTATCTGGAAATACACACCCCAAGCTTTCTAGCTGTACCAAGCTTGTTGATGTACCACAAACTATATTGCCCCTGAAAGTACACATTTTTAATTTTCTAGGCATACCCAGCTTTTTGTATTGGGTTCCTCTTTCTGAAAGTAATCTCTCAAAAAATTGGCTCTTCTGCCCCCCCAGGCTTTGGGGAGGTAGGTAATGAGGGAGCTAGAGGTTAATGACAAGTCACCCGCTAGCCACAGATGACTTGCCAGGCCCCAAGCCATGTGAACTGGTATAGGGACAGCAGCGTATGTTTGATAGCATGTTCAGTTTTGCACATGTGGGTTGGCACATTAATGGTGTTGGCCTTTTCAATGTCTGGCCCATCAACAGCTAGTTTGGGTCTGGGCTGTTTGATGCTTTCAAGTCGACCTAAATCCTGTTTGTCTTTGAATACCAGGCCCCGCTATTACTGTGCATCCCGCCATCTTCGTTCTTATGTCGGAGCTCCGGCGGTCTGTCACCTTTTCACACCTTTTTCTGCATGCAAAGCGTCATAGCATGACATAGCATGTACTTACCATCAAGATGTAGTTTTGTTGTTCAAGGGGTAGACTGTTGGTGCATACGCCTATAATTTTGTAGCTTACAGGTTGCACCGACCTGTGCTGGCTTATTAAATGAACTCAACTGTTAACTGTTAAATTAACCACCCAATTGTGTATAAAAGCACACACCTAACCCCAGGCCTTTGATAGCAGTGCCTACGGGTGTGACTAAGCACTAAAGACACAACAGCCCCCAGAGCCTGGAAGATAGGCCAAAGGAGTTGCATCACCGGGCCAGGGCACAGCAGCTCCAGCCCAAAGCCCCAGCATTTGTCCCACAGACAATCCCCTGCTGCCAGCCACACTCTGAGCAGTTCACCCACAGCAGTGTGAGCTGGCAGCAGCGGGAGACCCACACCTAGGGCTCTCGGGGCTACTCTCACTCTCTACCACCCAACAGTTAGGCCACTAGAGCCCATTGTGGACCCCAGTGCGGAGCCCACAGCGGAGCCCCCTGTGACGCACATGGCAGAGCACAAGGCAGGGCAGGGGAGCAGCAGTGGCAGATGCTCTTTCCTCATCCAGTAGCCTGCAATCCACCCCTTCCGGGCCTGGGAGTGGGCAGAGTGTCTTGCCCTTCCCAACATGCCACCCAGCAGACCCCAGCATCAGCCTCTCAAACTGGGCACAAGCTCATCAGGGGGTAGTGGTTTAATGATGTCTAACTGGAGGTTCTGCTGGATGGCGCGTTGGACCATTATGACCGGATGGCTGGGTCCCGGTCTCACTCGACCCCCAAAGCATTGCAGGAGGAGATCTAGTAACAGATTGCCCGCAACATGACGGGTACGGGGTCAGAGCCCAAGTAAGGGGCCCAGGCATAAAGAAATGCTTGTCAGGGACACACATGTTGGGCCACAAAGAACAAAGATGGCATTTACCAAAATTACAATGGCACCCGGCCCATTGACGTGGAAGCAATGGTATAGTTGCCACATGTAGCTGAGGGGCCAAGTGTGTAATCCTTGTTGAGCATAGGAAGGAAGCCAGCTAAAGAATATTTTTAAGAATAAACAATCTCTTGTTTTACTGTGCAACCTCTGGGCTCTCACGTCGGCCTCGTCATTTACATGCCCCCACTCATTGGCTGTTCAGCTGCTCAGACAGACGCTGCATCTCCCGGCTGGGGGATGGCTCCAGGCTTGCAAGGTTAGTGTTGATTGTATATTCTATATACTATATATATGCATACTTGAATGTGACCTTTTATCTATGACTAAGGGCTGACAGAATACCCGAAACACGTCAGAAGGTCTTGTATGTTTTGTGTCACTCTGGGTCTACCTTTGTATTTTAGCACTGCTTCTTGACAATTTTTTGGAGATGATTTTAATAATTTTCATTAAAGACTTAAATTTTTAAGGTGTGCGGACCCATTCCCTTTATCCTCTTAAAGAATATTTTTACATTGCTTTGACTTTGACTTGCAGCCACCACCCAGCCAGCAGCCCAAACTACAAGTGCACAAACCCCTGAGGCTCTAGCTGCACCATTTGACGTGACTCTCCCAGAACCACCATCCAGACTTGGTCCATCCACCAGTCAACTACCAAGTGATGGGAGCCAAGACTCAGATGAGGCAAATTACTCCAACTGCTGCCACACACGACACTAGGACAAATAACAACTCACAGAGCCTGGAGCATGGGCAGGAGTCTGGCAGCAGAAGCAGCACCACTTCCCTTGAGTGCCCCAGAGCAAGGCAGCTATGCCCTTCTGCCAGACGACACCTGTCCTGGTGGTACCAATTCATGGAGGCAAACTGGTGGGCCAATAGCTTCACTTTTAGGATAAAGTCAACACAATATTTAAAAGTGGTGCGCCGGGCTGCCAGTTTGATCCATTAGGATCAGGCTGCAGGGGTGGGTGCCAAATGTTGGTGGAAAACAACCACAACACCAGGATGCTGACACTGATCGAGGTTAGAAACCAAAATTCCAAGGTGCCCAGGTGACCTCATTATAACAGGGCCTGGGGGAATTTGGGAGGTGAAACCTTTTTTTGTGTCATAAGGCAAAGATTTTTCATTATATACCCTTTGGCCCTGTGTTGGCCATGAGACGCCCAATTTGTGGAGCATTGTGTATATATTACACAAATACATTTCAATAACCAGAAAATTGTTTGGGATGTTATTTAATCACAATAAAAAAGGCTCTGTGAGCCCATATAGAGTTGCCTGTGGACCTCAGGAGCTGCAGCAGGGGTTACCTCCTCCACATAGACTGCCACCCTCTCTGTTAAGGCAAAGTTGTGGAGGCCAATGCAGGCAAGGATGATTTTTACTACCCCTGTATGGTTCAGGCACCTGAAATGTGATTATAGGAGTTTAAAGGCCTGCTCTACAACAGCAGGGGTGTGGTGGTGGTCCCGATTATATGCCTCCTGGGCAGATGCCTGAGTCCTTGAAAAGGATGTGAGGAGCCAGGGAAGCAGGGGGTATCCAGAATCACCTAAAAGCAATAAAAACCAAAATTGAAATCCAAACATTAAACAACACAGCATAAAATATGAGAACTACTAGTAAGAGGAACTACTATGGAAAATTGGTGGAAAACAACACCAACCCCAATAAAAGGAAACATGAGGAGATATTTGCAAAGAGGAACAGATTTACAGGGGTATAACAAAGACAGTTGCCAAATAAATCTAAAGGTCTGGCACAGTGCAAGGAGTTAGGAACAGGGAGAATGGGGACTTAAAATAGGCACATGAGCACAGTAGTACTTAGGGAGGCCAGGGAGACAAATAGGGAACAACAAAAAACTACTAAAAATTAACTAGGGCGCACATATTCAAATTAAATATCACAGTGCAAATGCAAGGCTAACAGTTAGCCACTCTCAAAATGTGTACAAACTTGAACTGCACAAGATAAATGCTTCATGGAATGATCCTGGAAATCCGGTCCACGACTCATTGCATGTTCAGAGATTGGTCCACCTTGCGGTTGCTGCAAGAAGAACAGGAAAGACTCAGGTTAATACCCTAGCAACAATACCGAAACAGGCAAAAAGAAAGCAGCTACATGGGCAACAGGGACACTGGCCAGCAGGTTTAGGGGAGCTGAATCAGGGCTAGTATAAATACAGGCGGGGCCAAGAAAGACGAGCAATGAGCATCTAAACATACCAAAACATATACTCCTGAGCAGCTGGGGGAACCAGGGTCACATGCGTGCAATCAATGGTGCCCATGACACTTGGCATATTTGCAATGCTGAGAAAAAACACCCTCACCATATTCCAGGCTGCCATGCTGTCAGAAAAACAGATGAATTTCACTTGCAGGACAGCCATGGCATCGAGAAATGTAGTCAGGGTGCGGCTCAGCGAAGGCATGCCAACTGACAGTGCCCCAAGCCTCTAGAAGGAGTCATTAGCCCAAAATTAAATGCAGCCAACCAATTTAGTCATACCCAGCCATCGCCCCAGCTCTGAGTAAAGCTTCTCCAAAGAAAGGCAGTTCAGTTAGGTAAATTCGAACACCTGCTGATCGGACATCTGATTGATGTCCAGGCGATGGCGGGTGTGTCTAAACTCTGGAAGGTACATGACTAACAGTCCCCTCTACTACAGACACTCAAACTCATCAAGGGCTCCATTGTAAGCACGCATATTAGTTCCCACTAGCAAAAAGAGGGAGCAATTTTAAACCGGAAACCTACCATTTTTATAGACCAAATCAGGGCTTGGAATCACTTGCAAGCGCAGGCTGAACATGCACCAAAACTCGGCATAACCCGTATTAATACGATGAATACTAGGTTTGGCATATGAAAAATGGCTAAAATGAGACTTTGACATACTTGCCACATGTGGGAATGTGTAGGGGAGAGGCTCTGAATCAGGACTATAGAATAAGGAGTATGTAACTAGCAAGATTACAGACCATACGAACATAGCATTTTCTCTCCACATTACTAACAGGACAACATTCTTTAAAATGCCAAATGTTCAACAGAATTTAGAATTGAAAATGTAACCTGAAGGTTTATCAAGTCACAATATAATCACATGAAAAAGGAACTATGACACCACATGGATGCTGAATCTATTGTACAATGGTGACTTCATTGAGCTTGGCTTTCAGGTTGAGCATATCTCACAGTTTTTATCTGAAGTACAGTCATTTTCCCCGCTTTAGCTATCAAATGATATAAGTTATTTTATGGGCAATGCAGATTTACGAAGTGTTAGCTGCAGACAACATCTGCACAGTGAGCATGGAAAAGCTCCAGCCCATTTGTGAGATTTTATTTGGTGATGAATAAATGTTCTAAACAGATAATGTCAAACGTCAGAACTCCCCTACTTTACGAAGAACTGCCAAACATAATTTCTTAAAGTCTTTCAGTGTGCCTGTTTCCACTTATATACATTATTTGGAGAGGTTTTTGCTCAGATATGTTGATTGGAAATTATGTAGGCTGCCAAGTCGCCCAGAAAGTTCAGATAACTCTATCGTAGTCTTCTCTTGGTATGATAGAAAGTGGGACAATGATGACTGCAATCACTAGAAAAACGCAGCCATTTCAAACATAATAAACATTTACAATGCAAACTAAGGAAAACAGACAAAGAAGTGACACTGATATGAACAGCATGCAAAGGTAATTGTAAATATTTTAGTGGATGAAATCTGAAACGCTGTGTATAAAGTTTTAGAAAATAAATTCAGACAAAAATGCATTCAGTGTTTCAAGTTGTTGGTGATGAATGGTAACGAGCAAATGTCAATAATATATTTTGTAGGCACGATTAAACAGTGATGACAAAGAAACAACTGTAATACAAAACAACATCATATATTTGTAACACAGACTGAAAGGGAAAGGTGGGCCTCCAAAGTCCTATGTGTTCAGCATTGCCCCAAAAGCGTACGCATTCATTTTATGCATTTTGCATTATTGATTCTGCTGTCATTCAAATGATTGTTTTCCAAATGCTGACTGACAGATCTTAGGAACAATTGCTGTACAGTTTAAAGTAGCTAAGGAAAAGGAAGGTCAAATTGCATGTCTGGTTTTAGGATGGTTAGAGGTAGAGATGAGCGAACTTTTGAAAAATTCGATTCGACTGATTCGCCGAATTTTCCGACAAAAATCGTTTCGACCCGAATAAATTCGCGACGAATCGCTATTAAAAACGGCTATTTCTGAGCCTCCTACAGCCTCAATAGGGTTGTAAACCATTCAGCCTTGCTGTAACACGCACAGGATGCGTGCTGGGTTAGTTAAATAATACTTTTAAGAAATATCACATGCAGATCAGAGGCATCGCTAATAGAATCGCAGAGCGGCACAATTGCAGAGAGTTGAAGTGGCATCACTATGAGGGGCAGAAGGAGCCCAAATATACACTGGAGTTGGCTTCAGGAGCCCAAAAATTGGATGAATCACACCCTGGAGTTGGCAGAAGTTGGCAGCAGCAGCAGCAGGAGCCCAAATATACACTGGAGTTGGCTTCAGGAGCCCAAAAATTGGATGAATCACACCCTGGAGTTGGCAGGAGTTGACAGCAGCAGCAGCAGGAGCCCAAATATACACTGGAGTTGGCTTCAGGAGCCCAAAAATTGGATGAATCACACCCTGGAGTTGGCAGGAGTTGACAGCAGCAGCAGCAGGAGCCCAAATATACACTGGAGTTGGCTTCAGGAGCCCAAAAATTGGATGAATCACACCCTGGAGTTGGCAGGAGTTGACAGCAGCAGCAGCAGGAGCCCAAATATACACTGGAGTTGGCTTCAGGAGCCCAAAAATTGGATGAATCACACCCTGGAGTTGGCAGAAGTTGGCAGCAGCAGCAGCAGGAGCCCAAATATACACTGGAGTTGGCTTCAGGAGCCCAAAAATTGGATGAATCACACCCTGGAGTTGGCAGAAGTTGGCAGCAGCAGCAGGAGGAGCCCAAATATACACTGGAGTTGGCTTCAGGAGCCCAAACATTGGATGAATCACACCCTGGAGTTGGCAGGAGTTGACAGCAGCAGCAGCAGGAGCCCAAATATACACTGGAGTTGGCTTCAGGAGCCCAAAAATTGGATGAATCACACCCTGGAGTTGGCAGAAGTTGGCAGCAGCAGCAGCAGGAGCCCAAATATACACTGGAGTTGGCTTCAGGAGCCCAAAAATTGGATGAATCACACCCTGGAGTTGGCAGGAGTTGACAGTAGCAGCAGCAGGAGCCCAAATATACACTGGAGTTGGCTTCAGGAGCCCAAAAATTGGATGAATCACACCCTGGAGTTGGCAGAAGTTGGCAGCAGCAGCAGCAGCAGGAGCCCAAATATACACTGGAGTTGGCTTCAGGAGCCCAAAAATTGGATGAATCACACCCTGGAGTTGGCAGGAGTTGACAGCAGCAGCAGCAGGAGCCCAAATATACACTGGAGTTGGCTTCAGGAGCCCAAAAATTGGATGAATCACACCCTGGAGTTGGCAGGAGTTGACAGCAGCAGCAGCAGGAGCCCAAATATACACTGGAGTTGGCTTCAGGAGCCCAAAAATTGGATGAATCACACCCTGGAGTTGGCAGAAGTTGGCAGCAGCAGCAGCAGGAGCCCAAATATACACTGGAGTTGGCTTCAGGAGCCCAAAAATTGGATGAATCACACCCTGGAGTTGGCAGGAGTTGACAGCAGCAGCAGCAGGAGCCCAAATATACACTGGAGTTGGCTTCAGGAGCCCAAAAATTGGATGAATCACACCCTGGAGTTGGCAGAAGTTGGCAGCAGCAGCAGCAGGAGCCCAAATATACACTGGAGTTGGCTTCAGGAGCCCAAAAATTGGATGAATCACACCCTGGAGTTGGCAGGAGTTGACAGCAGCAGCAGCAGGAGCCCAAATATACACTGGAGTTGGCTTCAGGAGCCCAAAAATTGGATGAATCACACCCTGGAGTTGGCAGAAGTTGGCAGCAGCAGCAGCAGGAGCCCAAATATACACTGGAGTTGGCTTCAGGAGCCCAAAAATTGGATGAATCACACCCTGGAGTTGGCAGAAGTTGGCAGCAGCAGCAGCAGGAGCCCAAATATACACTGGAGTTGGCTTCAGGAGCCCAAAAATTGGATGAATCACACCCTGGAGTTGGCAGGAGTTGACAGCAGCAGCAGCAGGAGCCCAAATATACACTGGAGTTGGCTTCAGGAGCCCAAAAATTGGATGAATCACACCCTGGAGTTGGCAGAAGTTGGCAGCAGCAGCAGCAGGAGCCCAAATATACACTGGAGTTGGCTTCAGGAGCCCAAAAATTGGATGAATCACACCCTGGAGTTGGCAGGAGTTGACAGTAGCAGCAGCAGGAGCCCAAATATACACTGGAGTTGGCTTCAGGAGCCCAAAAATTGGATGAATCACACCCTGGAGTTGGCAGAAGTTGGCAGCAGCAGCAGCAGGAGCCCAAATATACACTGGAGTTGGCTTCAGGAGCCCAAAAATTGGATGAATCACACCCTGGAGTTGGCAGGAGTTGACAGCAGCAGCAGCAGGAGCCCAAATATACACTGGAGTTGGCTTCAGGAGCCCAAAAATTGGATGAATCACACCCTGGAGTTGGCAGGAGTTGACAGCAGCAGCAGCAGGAGCCCAAATATACACTGGAGTTGGCTTCAGGAGCCCAAAAATTGGATGAATCACACCCTGGAGTTGGCAGAAGTTGGCAGCAGCAGCAGCAGGAGCCCAAATATACACTGGAGTTGGCTTCAGGAGCCCAAAAATTGGATGAATCACACCCTGGAGTTGGCAGGAGTTGACAGCAGCAGCAGCAGGAGCCCAAATATACACTGGAGTTGGCTTCAGGAGCCCAAAAATTGGATGAATCACACCCTGGAGTTGGCAGAAGTTGGCAGCAGCAGCAGCAGGAGCCCAAATATACACTGGAGTTGGCTTCAGGAGCCCAAAAATTGGATGAATCACACCCTGGAGTTGGCAGAAGTTGGCAGCAGCAGCAGCAGGAGCCCAAATATACACTGGAGTTGGCTTCAGGAGCCCAAAAATTGGATGAATCACACCCTGGAGTTGGCAGGAGTTGACAGTAGCAGCAGCAGGAGCCCAAATATACACTGGAGTTGGCTTCAGGAGCCCAAAAATTGGATGAATCACACCCTGGAGTTGGCAGAAGTTGGCAGCAGCAGCAGCAGGAGCCCAAATATACACTGGAGTTGGCTTCAGGAGCCCAAAAATTGGATGAATCACACCCTGGAGTTGGCAGGAGTTGACAGTAGCAGCAGCAGGAGCCCAAAAAATGGCCTAAAGACATAAATATGTTTTGCACCATTTGGAAAGTGTAAAACGTGGCACCATGCTGAATCTAGTCGCATGCATCAGGCATTGGTGGGTGGAAATCCTGGCTGATCCATCCCTGATTCATTTTGACAAAGGTGAGTCTCTCCACATTTTTAGTTGACAGACGAGTTCTCCTCGCCGTAACTATGGCCCCCGCCGCACTAAACACCCGCTCAGATGGCACGCTACTTGCCGGGCAGGACAGCTTTTCCAGGGCAAACTCTGCTAGTTGCGGCCACAAATCAAGTTTGGCTGCCCAGAAGTCCAGCGGATCCTCAAGGTGTGTTGGCATGGTCATGTCAAAGTATGACATGACCTGCTGGTTCAGGTCCTGCTCCAGGTCTTCCTGCTGCTCATGAGTAGCCTCACTATGCGGGTGTAGAAAGCTACTCATTAGCGACTGAAGACTGAGGCTGCTGCTGCTGATGGAGCTTCTGCTGCTGCTGCTGCCAACCCCCCCAGCGGCCATGGCAGTGGAAGGTGAGCGCAGAGGTCCCCTCGAGTCAGACCTGCGAGAGTATGGACCATGGCGCAGATAGGCATCGGCCAACTGCCTACGTAGAATGTCTTTGTAGTAGTTGAGTTTGTCCTCCCTCTCGGTGGGTTTAAAAAATGCCCCCATTTTGTGCCAGAAGCGAGGGTCCAATAAGGTGGACAGCCAGAAGTCATCCCGCCGACAGATGGAAACAATTCTGGGGTCACTACGCAAGCACGTGAGCATGCTTCGTGCCATTTGCGCAAGTGACTCGGATGGACTACCTGTCTCCATCTCCACTGCATACTGCCACGGTGTGCCCGGGTCCTCTGTCTCTCCTTCCTCAAAAACCTCTAGCTCCTCTGGCTGCTCCTGCTCCTCCTCTCCTGTCCGCTGACTAGATAAACCAGCCATTTCGCCAAGCCTAAACTGTGTTTCGCTGGGCAACTCCTCCTCCTCCTCTTCCTCCTCCTCCTCCTCCAGTTCAGCTCCAAGGGGGTTCATGTGGCCGTAAGATGTAAACGCCATGTCTCCAGTGCCCTGACCAGCCATGGTTTCCAACATGTGCTGCAGTACATGAAGCAGTGGAATCACGTCGTTCATCCCGTAATCCTGCCGACTGACAAATAAAGTGGCTTCCTCAAAGGGCCTGAGCAAACGGCAGGTGTCACGTATGAGCTGCCACTGGTTGACATTGAAGTTACACAGGGGAGTCCCCCTATCTGCTTGGATCATCAGGAAATCCGTGATGGCTTTTCTCTGTTCATATAATCGGTCCAACATGTGAAGGGTGGAATTCCAACGGGTGGAAACATCGCAAATCAGACTATGTTGGGGGATACCATTCTGACGCTGTAGCTCAAGAAGGGTGTGTTTGGCAGTGTAGGAGTGGCTGAAGTGCATGCAAAGTTTCCGTGAAGTTGTTAGGATGTCCTGCAGATGGGGGGAACACTTCAGAAACCGCTTGACAACCAGATTGAAGACGTGAGCCATGCAGGGGGCATGGGTCAGGCTTCCTTGGCGCAGCGCAGACAAAATGTTCTTCCCATTGTCGGTAACCATGATTCCCATTTTAAGTTTTCTCGGAGTAAGCCATGTTTGGATTTCCTGATGAATACATTTAAGCAGTTCCTCCCCTGTGTGACTCCGTTCGCCAAGACAAACCATGTGAAGCACTGCGTGACACCTCCGTGCCCTGCACACATGGTAGACTGGAGGGGCACTGAGACTTGAGCCTACAGTGGAGGGTGAGGAGATGGCGGAGGATGAGGAGGCCGAGTCGCACGGTGTCACAGGCCCAATGGGCAGAGAGCGCGGAGGCCGAAGCGGCGTGACCTGTCCAAGTTGCTGCTGCAAAGGGACCACATTCACCCAGTGGGCCGTAAACGACATGTACTGCCCCTGACCGTAGTTACAGCTCCAGATGTCGGCGCTGCCATGTATTTTGCTACACACCGACAGGCTCAAGGACTGGCCCACCTTCTGTTCAACAAAAGTGTGCAGCGCTGGTACTGCCTTCTTGGCAAAGAAATGACGGCTTGGGACTCTCCACCTCGGCTCGGCACAAGCCATCAGTTCTCTGAAAGGTGCAGATTCCACCACCTGAAAAGGGAGCGACTGCAGCACCAGCAACTTGGACAGGAGCACATTCAGCTTCTGCGCCGTAGGATGAGTGGGCGCATACTGCTGTCTCTTGGACATGGCTTCGCTGATGGATTGCTGGCGGGATGCATGACTTGGAGGAGGAGGAGGAGGAGCAGGAGCGACAGAGGATGGGTATGACGCACAGCTGCCTTCGGCTGAGGTGCTGGAGCCTTGGCTGGCAGAAATTGGGAGCTCACTTGGTGAGGAAGCAGACTGGACCACCCCTTGGGAGCCTCGGTTCTCCCAGGTCGTTTTATGGTGACGCATCATATGTTGACGCAGGGCCGTGGTGCCAACATTTGGACCCTGGCCACGCTTCACCTTTTGCCTACATATCTTGCATGTGGCCATGTTACCCTCCTGCGGATGCCTCAGGAAAAACTGCCACACTGCCGAGTAGCTACTTTTCCCACCCCCTGGCCTCACTGATTCACTGCTGCTGTTGCCAACTCCAGGAACCCCTGCTCCACTACCTCCCGATAAGGTAGACTGCCGCACAGCAGGTGCTCTACCCCGGCCCCGGCCCCGGCCGGCTCCAGCCTTTGGAATTGTGCCCCCATGCTGACTGCTACCACTTTGCTGCCTCAGCTGCTGACTCCGGGGCAACCTGCACCCCTCTTCTCCTGATGATGACGATGAAGCCCCTTCATCACCCGGCTCCCAAGTGCGATCGGCTTCATCGTCATCATCATCATCATCACCGGGTTGTGGCTGTACGTCACTGATGTTCGTGGATTCGTCAACAGTGTCTGGCGCAGGAGCTGGAACGCTCGCAGCACCCACGACACTGTCCACATCACTATTTGTCTGCCTAGCTAAAGAAGCCACCTCCATTTCTTGGCTGGGCAGTAGCTGCTGACTGTCCTCTATCTGATGGTCCTCCTCACTAAAGAGTGGAGCTGAACCCAAAGCATAGGATACGTCGCTGGGGGAGGGAACGGCGTAGGCCAGAGGCAATGGGAGGACAGGGACTGCTCTCGGGGCATGCCAACTCAGGGTTGTGTCAGAGGAACCTACCGACCCTAGACTGGGGGTCTCAGACGTAAGTTGTGATGATGTTGTTGATGAGCGCGTCAACCAATCTACCACGGCAGATGCGTTACTGGTGGAGACCCGACCGCTAGCAGATACTGGCAGATTAGGTCTCTCAGCGTGACTCCTGCTGCTACTGGCCCCCAGTCTGATGCGAGCTCTTCCTGCGGAATCTTGGCCTCTGCCACTCCTCTTTTCACTTCCAGGCACTTGTCTGCCCGACATAGTCTAACTGGCGTGGTAGTAGGTGATATTTAAAAAAACCCCGGGCAGCGGTGGGTCTATATGAAACAGAATATAATGCACACCAAAAGTGAGCAGTAACACTCAGCCTCCAACAGGCCTGCTTAGTGTAAATAAGAGAGCTGCTTAGTGTAAATAAAGAGGGGTATGCTATGTTACAGAATGGGATGCCTCAACAGAAGTGCACCTGGCAGGCAGCAGTAAGCCTATGCCCAGCAAAAGTGTCTTATAATATAAATATAATAAGAGCAAATGCTTATATGGTCTTAAACAGAGGCTGCTTTAGTCACAGAATGGGATGCCCCGGGCAGGAATCGAGCTGCCAGGGTACAGTAGTGCTTTGGCCAGCAAAAGTGTCTTTATCAGGCCTAATTTCAAATATGATTAGAGCAAATGCTTATATGGTCTTAAACAGAGGCTGCTTTAGTCACAGAATGGGATGCCCCGGGCAGGAATCGAGCTGCCAGGGTACAGTAGTGCTTTGGCCAGCAAAAGTGTCTTTATCAGGCCTAATTTCAAATATGATTAGAGCAAATGCTTATATGGTCTTAAACAGAGGCTGCTTTAGTCACAGAATGGGATGCCCCGGGCAGGAATCGAGCTGCCAGGGTACAGTAGTGCTTTGGCCAGCAAAAGTGTCTTTATCAGGCCTAATTTCAAATATGATTAGAGCAAATGCTTATATGGTCTTAAACAGAGGCTGCTTTAGTCACAGAATGGGATGCCCCGGGCAGGAATCGAGCTGCCAGGGTACAGTAGTGCTTTGGCCAGCAAAAGTGTCTTTATCAGGCCTAATTTCAAATATGATTAGAGCAAATGCTTATATGGTCTTAAACAGAGGCTGCTTTAGTCACAGAATGGGATGCCCCGGGCAGGAATCGAGCTGCCAGGGTACAGTAGTGCTTTGGCCAGCAAAAGTGTCTTTATCAGGCCTAATTTCAAATATGATTAGAGCAAATGCTTATATGGTCTTAAACAGAGGCTGCTTTAGTCACAGAATGGGATGCCCCGGGCAGGAATCGAGCTGCCAGGGTACAGTAGTGCTTTGGCCAGCAAAAGTGTCTTTATCAGGCCTAATTTCAAATATGATTAGAGCAAATGCTTATATGGTCTTAAACAGAGGCTGCTTTAGTCACAGAATGGGATGCCCCGGGCAGGAATCGAGCTGCCAGGGTACAGTAGTGCTTTGGCCAGCAAAAGTGTCTTTATCAGGCCTAATTTCAAATATGATTAGAGCAAATGCTTATATGGTCTTAAACAGAGGCTGCTTTAGTCACAGAATGGGATGCCCCGGGCAGGAATCGAGCTGCCAGGGTACAGTAGTGCTTTGGCCAGCAAAAGTGTCTTTATCAGGCCTAATTTCAAATATGATTAGAGCAAATGCTTATATGGTCTTAAACAGAGGCTGCTTTAGTCACAGAATGGGATGCCCCGGGCAGGAATCGAGCTGCCAGGGTACAGTAGTGCTTTGGCCAGCAAAAGTGTCTTTATCAGGCCTAATTTCAAATATGATTAGAGCAAATGCTTATATGGTCTTAAACAGAGGCTGCTTTAGTCACAGAATGGGATGCCCCGGGCAGGAATCGAGCTGCCAGGGTACAGTAGTGCTTTGGCCAGCAAAAGTGTCTTTATCAGGCCTAATTTCAAATATGATTAGAGCAAATGCTTATATGGTCTTAAACAGAGGCTGCTTTAGTCACAGAATGGGATGCCCCGGGCAGGAATCGAGCTGCCAGGGTACAGTAGTGCTTTGGCCAGCAAAAGTGTCTTTATCAGGCCTAATTTCAAATATGATTAGAGCAAATGCTTATATGGTCTTAAACAGAGGCTGCTTTAGTCACAGAATGGGATGCCCCGGGCAGGAATCGAGCTGCCAGGGTACAGTAGTGCTTTGGCCAGCAAAAGTGTCTTTATCAGGCCTAATTTCAAATATGATTAGAGCAAATGCTTATATGGTCTTAAACAGAGGCTGCTTTAGTCACAGAATGGGATGCCCCGGGCAGGAATCGAGCTGCCAGGGTACAGTAGTGCTTTGGCCAGCAAAAGTGTCTTTATCAGGCCTAATTTCAAATATGATTAGAGCAAATGCTTATATGGTCTTAAACAGAGGCTGCTTTAGTCACAGAATGGGATGCCCCGGGCAGGAATCGAGCTGCCAGGGTACAGTAGTGCTTTGGCCAGCAAAAGTGTCTTTATCAGGCCTAATTTCAAATATGATTAGAGCAAATGCTTATATGGTCTTAAACAGAGGCTGCTTTAGTCACAGAATGGGATGCCCCGGGCAGGAATCGAGCTGCCAGGGTACAGTAGTGCTTTGGCCAGCAAAAGTGTCTTTATCAGGCCTAATTTCAAATATGATTAGAGCAAATGCTTATATGGTCTTAAACAGAGGCTGCTTTAGTCACAGAATGGGATGCCCCGGGCAGGAATCGAGCTGCCAGGGTACAGTAGTGCTTTGGCCAGCAAAAGTGTCTTTATCAGGCCTAATTTCAAATATGATTAGAGCAAATGCTTATATGGTCTTAAACAGAGGCTGCTTTAGTCACAGAATGGGATGCCCCGGGCAGGAATCGAGCTGCCAGGGTACAGTAGTGCTTTGGCCAGCAAAAGTGTCTTTATCAGGCCTAATTTCAAATATGATTAGAGCAAATGCTTATATGGTCTTAAACAGAGGCTGCTTTAGTCACAGAATGGGATGCCCCGGGCAGGAATCGAGCTGCCAGGGTACAGTAGTGCTTTGGCCAGCAAAAGTGTCTTTATCAGGCCTAATTTCAAATATGATTAGAGCAAATGCTTATATGGTCTTAAACAGAGGCTGCTTTAGTCACAGAATGGGATGCCCCGGGCAGGAATCGAGCTGCCAGGGTACAGTAGTGCTTTGGCCAGCAAAAGTGTCTTTATCAGGCCTAATTTCAAATATGATTAGAGCAAATGCTTATATGGTCTTAAACAGAGGCTGCTTTAGTCACAGAATGGGATGCCCCGGGCAGGAATCGAGCTGCCAGGGTACAGTAGTGCTTTGGCCAGCAAAAGTGTCTTTATCAGGCCTAATTTCAAATATGATTAGAGCAAATGCTTATATGGTCTTAAACAGAGGCTGCTTTAGTCACAGAATGGGATGCCCCGGGCAGGAATCGAGCTGCCAGGGTACAGTAGTGCTTTGGCCAGCAAAAGTGTCTTTATCAGGCCTAATTTCAAATATGATTAGAGCAAATGCTTATATGGTCTTAAACAGAGGCTGCTTTAGTCACAGAATGGGATGCCCCGGGCAGGAATCGAGCTGCCAGGGTACAGTAGTGCTTTGGCCAGCAAAAGTGTCTTTATCAGGCCTAATTTCAAATATGATAAGAGCAAATGCTTATATGGTCTTAAACAGAGGCTGCTTTAGTCACAGAATGGGATGCCCCGGGCAGGAATCGAGCTGCCAGGGTACAGTAGTGCTTTGGCCAGCAAAAGTGTCTTTATCAGGCCTAATTTCAAATATGATTAGAGCAAATGCTTATATGGTCTTAAACAGAGGCTGCTTTAGTCACAGAATGGGATGCCCCGGGCAGGAATCGAGCTGCCAGGGTACAGTAGTGCTTTGGCCAGCAAAAGTGTCTTTATCAGGCCTAATTTCAAATATGATTAGAGCAAATGCTTATATGGTCTTAAACAGAGGCTGCTTTAGTCACAGAATGGGATGCCCCGGGCAGGAATCGAGCTGCCAGGGTACAGTAGTGCTTTGGCCAGCAAAAGTGTCTTTATCAGGCCTAATTTCAAATATGATTAGAGCAAATGCTTATATGGTCTTAAACAGAGGCTGCTTTAGTCACAGAATGGGATGCCCCGGGCAGGAATCGAGCTGCCAGGGTACAGTAGTGCTTTGGCCAGCAAAAGTGTCTTTATCAGGCCTAATTTCAAATATGATTAGAGCAAATGCTTATATGGTCTTAAACAGAGGCTGCTTTAGTCACAGAATGGGATGCCCCGGGCAGGAATCGAGCTGCCAGGGTACAGTAGTGCTTTGGCCAGCAAAAGTGTCTTTATCAGGCCTAATTTCAAATATGATTAGAGCAAATGCTTATATGGTCTTAAACAGAGGCTGCTTTAGTCACAGAATGGGATGCCCCGGGCAGGAATCGAGCTGCCAGGGTACAGTAGTGCTTTGGCCAGCAAAAGTGTCTTTATCAGGCCTAATTTCAAATATGATTAGAGCAAATGCTTATATGGTCTTAAACAGAGGCTGCTTTAGTCACAGAATGGGATGCCCCGGGCAGGAATCGAGCTGCCAGGGTACAGTAGTGCTTTGGCCAGCAAAAGTGTCTTTATCAGGCCTAATTTCAAATATGATTAGAGCAAATGCTTATATGGTCTTAAACAGAGGCTGCTTTAGTCACAGAATGGGATGCCCCGGGCAGGAATCGAGCTGCCAGGGTACAGTAGTGCTTTGGCCAGCAAAAGTGTCTTTATCAGGCCTAATTTCAAATATGATTAGAGCAAATGCTTATATGGTCTTAAACAGAGGCTGCTTTAGTCACAGAATGGGATGCCCCGGGCAGGAATCGAGCTGCCAGGGTACAGTAGTGCTTTGGCCAGCAAAAGTGTCTTTATCAGGCCTAATTTCAAATATGATTAGAGCAAATGCTTATATGGTCTTAAACAGAGGCTGCTTTAGTCACAGAATGGGATGCCCCGGGCAGGAATCGAGCTGCCAGGGTACAGTAGTGCTTTGGCCAGCAAAAGTGTCTTTATCAGGCCTAATTTCAAATATGATTAGAGCAAATGCTTATATGGTCTTAAACAGAGGCTGCTTTAGTCACAGAATGGGATGCCCCGGGCAGGAATCGAGCTGCCAGGGTACAGTAGTGCTTTGGCCAGCAAAAGTGTCTTTATCAGGCCTAATTTCAAATATGATAAGAGCAAATGCTTATATGGTCTTAAACAGAGGCTGCTTTAGTCACAGAATGGGATGCCCCGGGCAGGAATCGAGCTGCCAGGGTACAGTAGTGCTTTGGCCAGCAAAAGTGTCTTTATCAGGCCTAATTTCAAATATGATAAGAGCAAATGCTTATATGGTCTTAAACAGAGGCTGCTTTAGTCACAGAATGGGATGCCCCGGGCAGGAATCGAGCTGCCAGGGTACAGTAGTGCTTTGGCCAGCAAAAGTGTCTTTATCAGGCCTAATTTCAAATATGATAAGAGCAAATGCTTATATGGTCTTAAACAGAGGCTGCTTTAGTCACAGAATGGGATGCCCCGGGCAGGAATCGAGCTGCCAGGGTACAGTAGTGCTTTGGCCAGCAAAAGTGTCTTTATCAGGCCTAATTTCAAATATGATAAGAGCAAATGCTTATATGGTCTTAAACAGAGGCTGCTTTAGTCACAGAATGGGATGCCCCGGGCAGGAATCGAGCTGCCAGGGTACAGTAGTGCTTTGGCCAGCAAAAGTGTCTTTATCAGGCCTAATTTCAAATATGATTAGAGCAAATGCTTATATGGTCTTAAACAGAGGCTGCTTTAGTCACAGAATGGGATGCCCCGGGCAGGAATCGAGCTGCCAGGGTACAGTAGTGCTTTGGCCAGCAAAAGTGTCTTTATCAGGCCTAATTTCAAATATGATTAGAGCAAATGCTTATATGGTCTTAAACAGAGGCTGCTTTAGTCACAGAATGGGATGCCCCGGGCAGGAATCGAGCTGCCAGGGTACAGTAGTGCTTTGGCCAGCAAAAGTGTCTTTATCAGGCCTAATTTCAAATATGATTAGAGCAAATGCTTATATGGTCTTAAACAGAGGCTGCTTTAGTCACAGAATGGGATGCCCCGGGCAGGAATCGAGCTGCCAGGGTACAGTAGTGCTTTGGCCAGCAAAAGTGTCTTTATCAGGCCTAATTTCAAATATGATTAGAGCAAATGCTTATATGGTCTTAAACAGAGGCTGCTTTAGTCACAGAATGGGATGCCCCGGGCAGGAATCGAGCTGCCAGGGTACAGTAGTGCTTTGGCCAGCAAAAGTGTCTTTATCAGGCCTAATTTCAAATATGATTAGAGCAAATGCTTATATGGTCTTAAACAGAGGCTGCTTTAGTCACAGAATGGGATGCCTCACAGCAGACTTAAGATCAGTTCAGTATATATGCACAGTTAGTTACTATAAGCAGCCTGAAAACGCTAACAAAGGCTGGATGAAAAAAAAAAAATCTCCCTGTCAGCCAGCTCCGTTTTTCCTACCTTTCCCTGGCTTTCTGTCTGTCTCCTGTCTGTCTCCTGCCTGTCTCCTGCCTGTCTCCAGCCTGTCCCTGTCTGTCCCTGTCTCCAGCCTGTCTCCAGCCTGTCTAACTGCCTCAGCTACACAGCGTTCTGTCTGTCTGTCACGAATGCAATAGAGAAATGAGGAAAAGCAAGATGGCCGCCGTTAAATACCGCTGTGTGACGTCACCGGGCTTGCTGGCTGCTGATAGGCTGCATGTGACTGCCCCAGCTTGCACTGGCGCGGGATACATGTCCAGACATGTCCCGCCCGCCATCTTAGAATGCCTGTAATGTAAATGAATGGATGTTAAAGGAAAACTTCGAGTGATCGAATCGCGGGGAAATTCGGATTCGATCCGAATCGAATTTTTCCTGAAATTCGGATCGAATCCGGGTTCGTCCGGATCGATTCGCTCATCCCTAGTTAGAGGTCAGCATTCTTTTTGAACCTGCTCTGTTGCCTTGTTCAGTTCATTGAGAATGCACACCAGTCACTTTAAATTATGTCATGGTCATACAAACGCAAGACCAGTTAATTAGTGAATCAGAATTGAGATGGGAAAGAGGCTGGGTATGGTTCGCATCCACCTGCTCAACAGTCATTTTTAAGGCAAAGCTGAAGTCAAGAAATTATCCTATGACTCCAGCCGTGCCATGCACACTGTAACTCTAGCTGTGCCCTACATCTTCTGACTCCTGCCATGTCCTGCATTTTGTGACTTCAGCTGCACCCTGTATCCTGTGACTCCAGCCATGCCTTGCATGCTGTGAATCCAGCTGTGCCCTGCATCCTGTGACTCTAGTTGTGCCCTGCATCCTATGACTCCAGCAGTACCCTGCATCCTGTGACTCCAGCCTTGCCCTGCATCCTATGACTCCAGCAGTACCCCGCATCCTGTGACTCCAGCCTTGCCCTGCATCCTGTGACTCCAGCTGTGCCCTGCATCCTGTGACTCCAGCTGTGCCCTGCATCCTGTGACTCCAGCAGTGCCCTGCATCCTGTGACTCCGGCCTTGCCCTGCATCCTGTGACTCCAGCAGTGCCCTGCATCCTGTGACTCCAGCTGTGCCCTGCATCCTGTGACTCCAGCCATGCCCTGCATCCTATGACTCTAGCAGTACCCTGCATCCTGTGACTCCAGCCTTCCCCTGCATCCTGTGACCCCAACTGTGCCCTGCATCCTGTGACTCCAGCTGTGCCCTGCATCCTGTGACTCCAGCAGTGCCCTGCATCCTGTGACTCCAGCCTTGCCCTGCATCCTGTGACTCCAGCTGTGCCCTGCATCCTGTGACTCCAGCAGTGCCCTGCATCCTGTGACTCCAGCTGTGCCCTGCATCCTGTGACTCCAGCCATGCCCTGCATCCTATGACTCCAGCAGTACCCTGCATCCTGTGACTCCAGCCCTCCCCTGCATCCTGTGACCCCAGCTGTGCCCTGCATCCTGTGACTCTAGCTGTGTCCTGCATCCTATGACTCCAGCAGTGCCCTGCATCCTGTGACTCCAGCCATGACCTGCACCATGTGACTCCAGCCATGCCCTGGATCCCATGACTCCAGCTGTGCCCTGCATCCTGTGACTCTAGCTGTGCCCTGCATCCTATGACTCCAGCAGTGCCCTGCAATCTGTGACTCCAGCCTTGCCCTGCATCCTGTGACTCCAGCTGTGCCCTGCATCCTATGACTCCAGCAGTACCCTGCATCCTGTGACCCCAGCTGTGCCCTGCATCCTGTGACTCTAGCTGTGCCCTGCATCCTATGACTCCAGCAGTGCCCTGCATCCTGTGACTCCAGCCATGACCTGCACCATGTGACTCCAGCCATGCCCTGGATCCCATGAATCCAGCTGTGCCCTGCATCCTGTGACTCTAGCTGTGCCCTGCATCCTATGACGCCAGCAGTGCCCTGCAATCTGTGACTCCAGCCTTGCCCTGCATCCTGTGACTCCAGCTGTGCCCTGCATCCTATGACTCCAGCAGTACCCTGCATCCTGTGACTCCAGCCCTTAGACGAGTATCTGACAGAGTACGAGCATCTGCAGGGCCGTGGGCTGCTCACCCTGTACCTGCCAGAGCTTACGCACACCTGCCGTCATATGGATGTTGATTGTATGTCCGAGTAACATGTGTTTAAATTGGCCCGACTGAACTGCCTTTCTCTAGAGAAGCTTTACTCAGAGCTGCGACCATGGTTGGCCCCAACCACAAAAAGGGGCATGCAATTTATGCCATGACCACTCTGGTTTGCTGCCTTCAATTTATAGCTCCCTCCAGGGGCTTGGAGCACTGTCTGTTGACATGTCCCAGCCTTCACTGAGCCGCACCCTGTCTAGGAACCCAAATCCTTTTGTTTTTGAGTCATGCATTTAACTTTCTAAGCTCTGCAGAGGCAGTATTCCAGAGAATGCAACCTTGGAGGTTCTTCTTTTCAACATGGTGCCTAATGTATTCTTAAGGATCCTCCATCTACCTTTAATTATGTAATTGGTCCCCACATAGGCCATGACAGATGGGTCATCCCCAGCCTCTCCAAGTAATTTATCCACCCTTTCCACCACATGCCGAACCCTGGGAGACAGCAAATCATTTGGTTGAAGCGATCTTGGTGACAAATTATCCACCTGATAATACAATCCCTTATTACTACTAACTGTCTAGTCCTTCCTGCAGTCCCCACCACATGCTCACTAGCTGGGCCGTCCTCCCGGCTGTAAGAGAAAGCAGTATCTGCTAGGGTTGCCATTTCATTACTGATAGTCTTGCATCATTACCCAACTTGGCAATTTTGCTAGGGTGCAGAGGCATAGATATGGCCTACCTTTTCTGTGCTTCCTTTCTACTCCCTCTATCTACATATACCCAGCTACTTATCTGCTCCTGACCTATTACTCCACCCACTGTTTCTACCCATCTAAATGCCTGCTCAGTGAGCAGAATTCCCTTTTCTATATTGTCGATCTCCCTCAGTGTTACATTTTCCGCCTCCAGATCTCTAACCCGAGTTTCCAAGGTTGCAATATGCTCACATTTAACACAGCAGTATTCACACTGGAACTGCTCCTGAAGTGTATACATATGTCTAATTGCGCACTGAAGTAGACCTCCAATGTTGCTGGCCATTATCCCAGCTACAAAAACAGCAGTGAGAACCCAATTTTAGTGCTTACAGTTGCTGCAACTTTGGCTTTTAACTTCCAATTTTGGTCTATAACACTTAGGCAATAAAAACTTAAACACTTAATGTCCCCCAATATAAAGTCCCTTAATGAAAAGTCCCCTCACTTATAACACAACTTCACTTGAAAATACAACCAGAACTCGCAAAAGCTACTACACTTGATTTAAAACAATCTTATATATAGCAAACCAATACTTCTCTTCACTAGAGTCAGTGGCTGGCTAGTCTGGCAAACACAATTTTGTAATACCGTTTGGTGTTGGAGCTGTTTTCCCGCCAGTCTGCCTCCATCATTTGGACCCTGTGTGCCATGGAAAGGTGGTGTTATGGTGCAGGGTGTGGTTGACTGGTTTCTGGGCGCTCGGTGCAATCGAATGAGGTGGATTCCTGGCTATGGTCCAGGGGTCAGGGGTTTAAGGCGGTGTTTGTTGCTGGGGGATTGTACTGGGTGTGGGTACCCTCATCTGATTTAGTGAGCACTGGGACGGTATGTTGGGCTACTGGATTTGCTGGACCTTCGCTCCTCCATTTCCTGGATATCCTCCAGGATTGGTGGTGTCTGTGTGGATAAAGGTAAACATTAGTGTTTGCTTGTGTCCATGGTCAAACACAGCCAATACCTTACTTAATGTCATTAGCCTGTGCCTACACATCCCTCATGTCCCTTTCCATCAGCACCTTGTGGCCCCACATTTACCTCATTTAATGATTCGGTCCTATCACTGATTTTAGGGCTTGGTGCAGGTTCAGGTGTTAGGCGAGGTTCCAGTGTTGAACATGGAGCAGGTATGGCTGGAGGCCATTTGGTGCCGGAGGCAGAGGCATGGGTGGTGGCTGGGTGGAGGCTGGGAGGCAAGGGAGAAACAATCTAAGCAAACACATTCCTTAACTGAACTCCTTAAGCTACTTAACAAGTAGTACACACTGGGCACCACAGCTATGTGTGCCCACCACACATTTGCAAAAAATTACAAGGGCTGTTCTTGTTTGCAATTGTAGATAAACACACCTGTGTGCTTGCTTAGCAAACATGTGTGTCCCAGAAAAGCACTCACTGTTGGTGCCAAATGTTTGAGGTTTGTGGCCTCATCTCCCCTCCCAATAAGCATTGGGAATCTAACACCAGTCTGTATCGATGGTGCCTGACAACCCCTGGTAGGTGTCGGGGTGTAGCGGGCCATATACCCTCTACCAGTTTGTAAGCTAAAACAAAACATAAATGGCTGAGCACATGATTGGTCAAATGTGTAAACAATGAACACCCCTCTTGGCCTTCGACACTTACCACTCAGTCCATCTCCATTTTTTTTTCAGGACCACTATTTTCAAGTCGTCAAATTTCTGTGACACCTGGCGAGCATCCTTGGGCTCTGTGACCCATGAAATCTGGTGCCAGATCCCATCTAACATGGCTTTGGGTGTAGTGCATTCATTCCCCAGCCAACTGGTCAAAGTTGTCCGAGACACCATCAAGAAGTGCCTTCAACACCCCCATATGCTGATGGAAGCTCTGTGGGCCAGTTGGATGACACACTGTGGCCACGCACTGGGGTGGTTCACAGGCTGACAGGGTATGTGCTACCCAGGCAGTGGCTCTGCTGTGGGCTTTGCTGCTCCTCTGTGGGCTCTGCCCTGGGCTCTGTTGTGGGCTCCTCACTGGGACCTGCACTGGGGATGCACTTGGCACCAATATGCTGAGCATTGCCTTGAGGGGGTATTTGGTGTGAGCCCTGTGGTTGGCTTTACCACTGCTGCAGGTGAGCTGCTAAGAGTGTTTAGTGTGGCTGGCAGCAGGAGAGTTTCTGCGGCCTGAGTGGTAGTGCCTTGTCCAGGTGCTGCTTCCTTTCTTACTGCCATGCCTGGCTTCTGGGGTCTCAAAGCTTTGGTGGCACTGAGTTCAGGGAATCCTCCTCCACATCTATGATGTGCTTGAAGTAACAACTGCTATCAACCTACAGGTGTCAGTTGCGTGCTTTTATACTCAAGTGGGTTGGCAATTGGGCTCCAATTAGTAGTTTATATAACAGGTGAGCATAGGTGTTGGAAAACTAGAGGCTACAACATAATGAGCATATACAGGGCGGCCAGCACAACACTTCTGGGATCTGCTGGGGTGTCACACTGTTGGACCAAGGTGGAAGAGACAATCGGCACCATGTCACCGTCCCTGTTTACCTCCAACGAGTAGGAATACATTATGCCTGTAAATACCTATGCTATGCCATTCTGTGCCATGCTGGGCCTATGCATGCTTGCTGCTTTACACCAGGCAAAAGGGGTGAACAGGTGAGAGTGTCCCCAGATGACTCCCAATGTCCTCATCCTCTTCCATGGAATTCCAGGTCAGCCAACAGGAATTCCATGGATACCTCTGTGGGATTAATCGCCTGGAATGTTTTAACCATGGTGATCCTTAAAGCAGACCAACAGTCAAAAATGACTTAAATTGGATCAACACAACAAACAGTGCTCATATGCATCCATCCCCAGAGTAATTCAGATTGCTGCACATAGAAAATATTTTACTTTTTCTAACTCCTGCTGTGGTAAATTTTGGTAAATGTTAGAAATAAAATAGTAAAATAGTGGCTCATGAATCTGCAGACCACCTGCAAACAGTGCTGCTAGGTTTCCTGTTACTGTGCATTGTCAGATATGTCTGTTAAATCCAGGTAGCAGCATGTCTGAGATGCTGGGAAAGGAAGCTTCAAAATGGTGACGTTTCAGCTTTGAGTGGACGTAGGAGCAAATTCAAATACTGACAATGCGTCAGTCTCATGCATGCAAATTGGGCAAGTGAGTTTGGGGGAGTTTTTTTTCCAGCTGTGCCAGGCTGTTGGTCCATTTTAAGGAGACCGGGGGACCTGGGGTGTGCCCAAACAATTCTGGGGGAAGGAATAGATGGAGTCTGTGGACATTCTGAATTATTAATATAAATTTAGACAATTGGCATTATAGTTGTATTAGGCAATACTTATCTTAGCATGTTTTGTCATACAGTGTGATATCACTTATTACATTAGGTGGGAATTCATGGACCCTAGGGGATTGCTATTGATTATTTCTTGGGAACTTCTATCCTGTTTATGTTTGTTAGGGGAATTTCTAGCAAACTAGCCCCCCTCCCCCTGCCACATGGCAAGTTGTACCAAACACGTGGCTTACTCATGAGGCATATGGGGAACCTGAAACTTTGAGGAACAAAACACAAGCAATTTTCTTGCTTGTAATCCCCACATCCCTGGTGGTGGATGGAAAAACTATATTCACTGCACACCAACACAATTTTTACTCCACATGCCCCGAGGTGGGGATGAGAAACTGCAGTTAATACATGCGTCACCAGTTTTTTAGGAAAAGGGGATAAACTTTATTGTACGATAACCAGGAGCAGTTTCTCCTTTCTCTTACTCATCTCAGTACAACAGGAACAATTTTCACAGCAGGGTCAGCCATAGGTGAAACTTCCAATGTGAGGGGGCTCAGGCCATCCCACTGCAACACCTCTATGCAGTCGCACATCTGGCCGGGTCAGCTAGTGGGGGTTCACAATTTGTCAGGGCATTCCAGCCAGTAGGTCCTCTCACCTTTAGGGCTTTCGTTGGTTCCTCAAACCACACTACGTCCACCTAGGACCAGAGCTCACCTCAGCTTCTCTGCTGTACCAGGGAGCCAGGAGGAATAGCTGCAGCACAGCCCTGGGCCTGTCCCGAACACAGTGTCTGTACTCTTCTCCTCATTTCCCAATCAGGTTCTCAGATCTCCCTCACAGCTACTGTGACCTTGTCATAGGAACCAGGAAGACGCAGCGCATGTTCAGGCAGGTTGAGCTTATATACCTCCCACCTAGGGGCCTTTATATATTATGGGCTGTCCTGTATATTATAGGCTGTGCTTCTCAGCAAACAACTGTAAATCAGTAACTGACAGTTCTAATGATGAATACACAAGCCCACTTCTTACCATGAGTGGATCACCTGTACTTTCCTGGTGTAGAACCACAACACCCGACAGGACCTCTCCAATGACTGAAATAAAAAGGGCTGTAGGATTGTAACAGGGACATGCATTATGAAGCACAGTAACATTTAAAACAAAAGAACACAGCAATCGCCTTATTCTATTAGATGTCTTGTGCTATTTATCAACAGAGACAGAATGACAAATCAATGGCTGGGTTCTACGTCAATGCTTTTCTTACACAGCTGGATATTTTTCATTAAGTTAGGAAAACATCCTGACTACATTTAATAAAGGCATTGAGCTTCTAATATGTTAATAAGGAACCTCCTGACTATTGATGCCCTAAAATATTTTAAGTCTTTCTTATATATTTTAAGTCATTTTATATGTATACAGAAGCTGAAAGGAATTACACCAGACCTGAATACTTTTACTTGATTTGCGAAATGTATAACTACTAAAGTAATTATTTGATACAGCCCATAAACTTATTAAGGCTACTGGCCAGTTACACATATGAGTTAGGTCCCTGACAGCCTATGTGAGAGTATACTTACTATTCAGCGTCTTTTATTTCCAGGTTGTCCAAGCTTCAAAAATTCCTGCAGCTCAATTGGGCAGAGCAAAACCAATGAGCTCAGGATAAGGAAGGAGATTCGGGCTCCGTTCTTCTATTCCACAGCTGTGATTGTGTACTTTGACATCCAATCCAAATTCTGTGATACATATGCGCCTGATATGCAAATTTGACATGACACCACCGAAGGGTGAAACTCACAAGCAGGGGGAAGGCATATGAACAAGTGACTTAGGGGCTAAGAGGCCGAAGGGGACGCAGAATTATTTGATCTATGCCAGCTCAATATATAATAGCTGTAGGACAGATAGACAGACTGAAGCTCAGCACCTTCAGGGCATCCTTTTGGGCACAAAAATATAAAATTTCAAAAATGCCATGGAAAGTGGACATTCCCTTTAATATATCTCATAAAAATAGGTTGAATTTAATTTGAAAGTGTATCACTCTGAACTTTATACTCAAAAGAATATATTCAATTTGAGGGGCAATGTGCTGGCTGTAGTGGTCCTCTGGATGTAATGGTCGGTGACTGGCTTATATTTCCAATAGGAGAGCCCTGCCTGGGCCCTCTCCATTCTAATCGTCAAGGCTGAAAGTGTATTAACTGTTTGGGTGGCTATGTGCCGACTGCACTGGTCCTCTGCCCATACTGGCCTGGCCAATCTTTGTAATGAGAACATCTAAGCTGCCCCCCCCACCCTTTAAATGTTCAAGCCTAAATTTCCTACTGTATATATTTTAGTGGTAATGGCCGGCCTGAAAAGGTCCTCTTTCTCTGCCTTTTAGTATGGTGTCTATTTGTTGCCTTTGGGGGAGTTATTATTGCAATTTAGGGGCATTGTTTTTGCTTTCCATATACTGGGATGCACATGCGGAATTTCATCCCCCCCCCCCCCCATATAGAATATAATGGCACCTGATTTAACCAGCACACTTTTGCCTTAATCAGATGAATGACCGTGGAACCAAATAGTGAACCATTTTGCTCATCACCAGTAAGCAGTTAACATCCAGAGTTTGCAAGAGTTGCACATTGAAATTGTTGGTCTTTTCCTTAATATAATCAAAAGTTGTATAATATCCTGCATACATCAAGAGACATTCAGAAAAAGAAAGGAATTTCAACAGCTTGCATGGAGGACACCAGGACAAAGATTTAAAGCACAAAATATTAGTGCACAAATGAAGCTAGCCTTAATATCACATATGAAGAGAAAAAGGCTTGACGGGCAAAGTGGCAGTGACCAAAGTTTGCTGGATTAAAATGAGTTGTGCATAAGCTCCACATTTCTGTCAATGGGCACAAGAAAGTATTATTGTCTGACGTCTATCTTTTGGTAGATCATAAACATCATATTTTTATGAGCAATGTGAAGTAGGCAAAAGGAGCCGACATGTTTGGTGTGGTGGCCTTGTCCATTTATCATAAACTGAAATGCTTACCAGCATATCATAATGTAAAAAGATTTTTTTCCAAATTCCAAATAATTAGGCATTATACCCACTCTCATATATCTGGAAACCTTGTCCAGTGACTCACATGACCACCAGCAATATGGTGGTTCAGGAAGGTGGGCTTTGTACACGTCATTTGAAATGCTAACTTTTTTATTATTTGCAGTCCATGCATACACCTACTATTATAACTTTTCACATTATAGTGCTAAAGGTTCCTGCACTTTGGTTTGGAAAGATTCTAAGGGTTGCAGGGTCTAACATATCCCTTTTATATTGCATCAGTCTCTGGTGAAATGCATTTTGGTGGTAAAAGCAGAATTAGGGTTGCAACAATGCGGACTTATAGGTTTGTGCCCATTTGTGGACATCAAGAATTATAGGAAGGGTTTTGGATCTTGAATTGTTTATATACTGTATGTCAGAAGCATATCTGAATAAACAAATGTAAATTGTAAATATCTGATTATAAACCTCCTATTATGGCATTATCAACTATTCTTCAATTTTAAACAAAGCAAAATGACTGACGCTGTAAACAAACAATAAAAAATTCTCACAATTGACTAACAGGGAACAAAACTCTAGCTATTTCGGGTCACTGCTTTTAGTTTATGAACAAAAACTACATATTGTGACGCATAAAACATAGAAATTGATGTACTTGGACATTTCATTCATTATGGTTAAGAACATGTAAGGGGAGCATTCCATGAAAGTACATGCTGAACTGAAAATGAAAACGAAAACAGACATTTTATTAAGCAACAGTTAGGAAACAGCAGGTTTTAAATTACAAGACCTTCATTGTTATTCTGAAAACACAAAGGCCTTAAGCTCCCTAGACCATTGATATAGAATCCATCCATTCCTGCTCAGATCTGCAGCTCATTGAGTTTATAGCAGACCTCCAACTAAAGAGAAGCTGCATCACCTACCGCCCAGGCATTATTATTATGGATGCCTGCCACTGTTAAAAATGTCCAAAATCAGGCATTATTCTTCTTCCCCTCCTTGCTTCCTCACCTCTCATTTCCCACACAGGAGCACCGGCAGCTAAAAGGGTTTTACCCATGGTGCTGTGCACTCCTGTCCGGCAAACTTTATTGGCTCATAGCTTAACCAGCATGACAACAAGATTCCCCTGGTAGCTAGAGATTTTTTTATATAAGCAATATCGTTGTTTTTTGACACCTGTTGATTTTCACAATTTGTTATGCCTGTTTAATTTTTCATCTCTATTCATGTCAGAAGAAAATGGAGAAGGCATTTGAAGTCTGAAGTCAAAATATAGGACTGCAAGCAAACTTCAATCAATAGGGAGAGCAGGGAAAAGACATCAAGTCAGCATGCCAAATGTTGGAGTATTCATTTTTATAAGTAAGTGGCAAATTAAGGGGGAGTTGTACATTTACTTTACATTCAATGCTATTTAACTGGTAAGGAGTCACAAAAATCCCTATACTGATTAAAGGGATGGGGAAACCATTTGCACCCTCAGTGAGCAGAAGGCAGGAACATTTACCCACATCCCCTTTAGGACATCGGAGTGTGGAAGAATCCAGTGCCTATTGACATGGGTTCAGCACCTGAAAATCAATAGACTTATGCCAAATCTCATTACAGCAGATATGGTATACTGTGATGACTTGAGTTAAATTCTGAGCCATGTGGAGCCTTGTATCTTTGCCAGGTAGATTAATTTAACCTTTGAAATAATGAGCGACAGGGCAGGCTCAACAATCATTTTTTTAACGCTTGCAAGTTGATCACACATCATGGTTTTGAATCACCTGCATCAGAGTAAAATGCACATAAATGCCACGGTTAGTTTGCATGCATTTTTTTTAATGGCCAGTAGAGTCAAGGTCAATGGCATTATACAAATATAAAGTAAATAATAACATTCATATTAAAGACCATTCTCCCCTGACAGTTGACTTACAAGAAAAAAATCATCCTCAACAAATGTTCGCTGTAAGGCACATAAGTGATTCATCTTTAGGCAGAACTTGCCTCTCTAACGGTTTCCTCTGTCACTAGACTATCGACATTACAAGCTGCTGGGCCACTCAAGAGGTGAAAAAAAAACACATAAAGCCTTCATGTTTGGTAACTTCTCAGACTTATGTTGTTTGCTTTGGCAGAACATTTCTTTCCTTATGCACAGAAGGGCTACATGTGGCATGAGCGAAGCTTCGAGGAGAGCCAGAAAAGGGAGCACAATAGTTATTGAGATGCCCTAGTCTTTGCTACCATTTTTATTTGCTATCCTAAAGGCCTGTTAAGAGGGAAAGGTGAGCCAAGACTCACAGAAACAGCCCATAAATCTGCAAAGCTGTGTGCTATGCACCTGCCGACACCAGCCTCACAAGCACTGCTCTCCTCCACATTTCTCCCCCACTGCTTGTCTCTCGACTTTCCTGTCACTGCTACGCTGCTGAACTTACTGCCACTGCCAGTATTGTTGTACCTGTGAAATTAATTTCAATTATGGCCAATGGGGTGGGGGGCTTTTTTACCTATGCTACATTTTCTTTCAAAAGCTATTATCATTTAGTTTATAAAGAAAAAGAAAGGAAAGCCCTTATCATTAGTTTATATACAGTTTATTAAGACTGTGAGCTCCCTAACACACAGTTAACAATATGATCAATTATTTGAGTAAATATGCTTAAATGAGTCAAATAAAAATACACTACATTGTTTATGCAGAGGCCCAAACAAACCAAACAAGAAAAAAAAAAAATTATACCGTGATTTCTAAGAAGCCAAATGAGAGCAACTGCAGAGTGCTAAAACTGAAAAAATGTGGATATAACAATTTTAATAATCCCAGGGTGCCAGGTCCATTAGAAACAGGGTGTTTTTAGTTTACCCAACCCTAAAATGACACTGCAATGACAGAATTCACAAATGGGGCGTATGGGGCAGTATGTTGTTCCCTGCACTTTATAGACACTGTCTGTCAGGTCCCGTGGGACGTCTTCCTTCCAATAAGTCAGCAACCCCCAATCTCCGCTGCTTTCTTCGCCTATAGCCAAGCCCCCATTTACCGGGGCGCAGAATACGCCTCACCGGACACGGTTGCCCCCAGGACTTGTTAGCACAAAGGATGCTGACTTATGCAGGGGAAGGTGGACGAACCAGGAACAAGACTGGGTAAAGACAATCGGGCAGAGGTCATACACGGGAGATCAGTCCAAGGATTCACGGTACAGAAGGATTTAGATAGAAGAATGGTCAGGCTAGCCAAAGGTCACACCAGGAGGTCAGAGATACGCGGTACAGAGGAGCAGGCAGGAATCGTGGTCAAAAACAGGCAAGGTCGGTCCAGGCGGCAATCAGGAATGGTCATACACGGCAGGAATCGTAAGGAAAAACAGCAATCACAATCACACCCAGCAGCACGCTATCACGGGCAAGGAACAAGTGCAGAGTGAGCAGCTTTATAGGAGTGATGGAACAGGAAGGGGGAATTGATTGGTGCAACTTTAGGAAACCTGAGGCTGATTGCCCCATTCAAATTGCCAAGCTTGGGCTCATTGGCCCGGATCTAATTACCTCCGGCGGGCGCCCTGTGTGTAGCGCCGCCGGAGGGCATAAATAGCAGCAGCTGACGCGCGCGCGCGTGTAAGGGGTTGCGCGCCGGGAGCGCGCCGAGATGGCCGTGGCGCGGCCGCTCCCGAGGCCGCCGGAGAGGAGACCGCCCGAGCAGCCGCTCGCGACGGAAAGAGCCGAGCGGCTGCTCGTGGCGGAAATAGCCGAGCGGCGGCCGGGGAGAGGAGACGCCAAGCCGCCGCCTGACAGAGACGCCGCCCAGCCCGCACGCTGGCCGAGCGGAAGCCGCCGACGTGGGACCGGAGGACAGGTGAGTGTAAGGGATTCGTGACACTGTCCAAGTACAAATTGAATTGGGCAGTAGTAAAAAGAAAGGCTAAATGACCGGCAGCCTTGTCCATACTAAATGGACCTGCTCACACTGTGCTGCAGGCAGGAAGTAGGGCACAATCCAATCCCTGCTCTTAGCAAAAGCTGGGCAAGGTTATAAAACAAGGGCAAAACAAAACCCTTCTGAAAGAGCAGATTAGCAGAGAAAGAATGCAAAAAGAAGCCAGGTAACACTTGTTAAAAGCATGGACTCCTAGTTAACATAGATTGCAATGCATGTGTAAGCGAGGCAGCCGCGTCAAGTCCGTCCATTTTAGGCCCTATCCATATTAGTTTGCTTACAAGAGTTTGTGCATACATTCTAGTTCTTTCCTTGTGTGTGCACAAGCAATGTAATTTATAAACCAACTAGTGTTTTTATATTTGATGGTTGGTGTCCAGAACTGCAGGATTGTAGCTCTTCTAATGTAACAGGACGTCCAATTAGCCTCTACCTAAAACCCCTTAGCTGAACTGTAGCACTATGCAGAGTAAAACATGTTTCATTGTGTGTGCACAGGCAAGTTAAGCTATTGCGCTGTCTTTGGACAGGCTGGTTCATAAATAGCATTGCTTGTGCACACACAAGTAAAGAGGTAGCAATGTTAGCACTAACTCATACATTGGACAGCCTCACTTATACATGTATTGTAATAGTCTATGCTTTTAACAAGCGTTAGGTAGCTTTTTCAATAGTATGAGTGTGCAGAGGGTTAAATTAATTTTTATCTAGCAGGGATAGACTGCCTGGGAGTTTCTCCTTACCTTATAAGGATATAAACAGTATTTTTTAGGGACATTTCCATCATCATCATTCCATCATTATATATAGATGTGCTCTATAATCTCAGGTTATACCCCTCATACAAAAAATTTCAAATGAGCTGGGTGGTTCTCACTGGCTTTAAACAGGCATCAGCAGGTTAGGCATCTTACACTACAGTTTGTGATCCTCTTTACTCAGATTTAAATAATAGCACACATACATCTTCAGCCCTTCTTGTCTTCAGCCTTGCTTTTCCAAATGGATGCAGTTATGGCAGTAAGGATTTTTTGAACCATGTTGGGACTGCTTAGGGACATCCCATCAGTATCGGTTTTCAGTTTGGATACAGTTAAACTTAATTTGTCAAAAGAAAAATAGGATTTGGGTGTTACAAACCCAAATTCCATTAAAGTGGAATTCTAGTCAAGCTATGAGAGAGAAAAAGATGACAGCTTTCTTCTGCCCCAAAAGCACAAAATACAAAAATAATTGAAACATCTGGAATGGAAGATGCCAAACCAGTAAAATCTCCTATAGAAACCAACTACCTGAAGGAGATAAAGCCAAGATACAGGCGAGCAATAGGGAAATTGTTGTACATTACCACCACTAAAAGGTCTGACATTGCAGCAATATTGGAATCTTATGCAGAAAGTTTTCAATGGCAAGTCAGATGGACTTGAATGCTGTAAAGCCAGTCATTCGCTATTTTAAAGGTACTCTTAAAGCATCCTGGCAGGCTATGTGACTGCCTACTGGGCTGGAGACACCAGTGACACCAAATCTACCAGTGGCTATTAGTTTCTGGTAGCAGGAGGTGCTATAAGTTGGACCAGCAGAAAGCAGATCTCCTAAACTATCATCTACTGAAGCAGAGAATGTCACAGCAGCACAGGCAAGCCAAGAAATTATATGGCTAAAACAACACTAAACCTGTCACCCCTGGATTTTACTCCTACCATGAGAGAATAAACTAAAAGCTTGGCAGGAGATTTATTCAGTTCGGGTGTATCATTAGTAAATGTGTTTATTTGGATTTTTAATATTACACAATTTTGAGATCGTGCTCCTTTAATGTTTATGAGTAATAATGTTGCGTACTAGCTTGGCTGACGGCTTGTGTGACAGCTAATTTTATATGAAGCGGAATAAACATACATAAAGCAATGAACAATGGTAGCCCCCATTGACAGTAGTTATGCTGCCAACCCATTAAAATATGTGAATAACATTCATACTTTAAAAAGTATTATGTATATTTGTTAACATACACAGCTCTGCCATTCTAGACTTGTCTAAGGTAACTACACTTTGTAATTTGTCTGCTATGCAATAATTTTACTGGATGGACAACTAAACTAGTTTAAATGACAGCAAGGAATGCTAAAACACATTAAAATTGTATATTTGTGCCTTTTCAAGCATGCTTTTGAGCACACTTTTAAAAACTGACATATTACCCTGACATTTTCTTTCAAGGCATCTAGAACAGGTAATATGCTGTTAAAAGGCAACTCTTCAATTATAACACATAGCATGGAAAATGCATAAAATGTGTGTTTTTAGCTTTATACGGATGCCAATTACTTCCATGCTGTCATTCAGTTTTATTAAACTCTAGTTAAGCTGAAATAAAATATTGAAACAAGATTAACTACTACTTGATAGTGTAATACCCAACAAACCCACCCGACAAGCTTTTAATAGATCAATAGATATGACAACCATCATTGAGATATAAAGGATCCTCTGATATGACACTCTGCTTTGCATCTAAAGGAAAGGGATTCAGAAGCATTCATATTTCAAACACACGAAAATGGTAGTTTTTTAGGTGATAGAGAAATGTGAAGATAGCATGAGCTATGGATGGATGTTTGCACATAAGCAGACTAGTTACATTCAAGTTTCAGGAAACCATATTTAATCATCCAAGCCATTGTTATTCAGAACTCCTCGGCATATTCTCAGCAATCTAGTCTCTCCTCTTGGACAAGCCAGGTACTGTAATTGCTCTGAGTGACATGAATGAGGCCGTGTACTTCAAAGCTACTCACTGTATGCCATTAGACCACTTGTAGGTAGAGAGAGACAGGATGAACTGGAGAGAAATATTATCAGCACTCAGAGGAAGGACGTGATACCACTTCACCGATCACTGGGAAAACCTCATTAATAGGTCAGTAGAAAGCTGGAAGTCACCCTGCTGGGAGTACAAGAACAAATTATACACGCTTCAAGTAGAACAGTAAAAATAGTTCATGGTTTATATCATATGCCTTCGCAGATTTTACAGCCTGTAAAGGATGAAGAAAAAAAGATTTACATCCATTTAATGTGAGTATTCACTTTGCATGTTCACACTTTCAGTGGTTTCCATAGATTTGTAAATTGCAGTGTAAAAGGTAAATGACTACATATATAGTGGCTTGCAACATTTTGCACCCCTCATTGGCATTTTTTGTGTATTGCTAACTCACAGCTTGGAACTAAACTTGATTTTTTGCAGGTTTTTAACATTTCATTGTAATGAACATGTCTACAACTTTGAGCATTTACTTTTTATTGTGGTGCAAACAACAAATAAGACAAAATATTAGAAAACTTCAGTGTGCATAAATATTCACCTTCGTAAAGTCAGTACTTCATAGAGCCACCTTATGCAAGTACAGCTTGCCCTGTTGCTAAAACACATCCCCAACATGATGCTGCCACTACAATGTTTCACTGTGGGGTTGGCGTTCTTGGGGTAATGAGATGTCTTGGTTATGTAGCAGACATAGAGTTTTCACTTGAGGGGCTAAAAATTAAATTTTTATCTCATCTGACCAGAGCACCTTCCTCTATACATTTGGGGGACACTTCCACGTGCCTTTTGGCTACAAGGCCTGACATTGCAGCAGCTACTGGGATCCTATGCAGAAAGGTCCTATGCAGATCTTAAAGGTACTTTATATTACAAGTAAAGTTACCAGCAAGTGATGAAAGCATCCTGGCAGGATATGTGGCTGCCAACTGGGTCAGCGACACCAGTGAAAGAAAATCTACTCATGGTTACTGGTTTCTACCGTCAGGAGGTGCTATGAGTTCGACTAGCAGAAAGCAGCCTTCTTTTAAACTATCATCTACTGAAGCAGAGAATCTTGCAGCAGCACAGGCAAGCCAAGAAATTACATGGCTGAGACAACTGTTAACAGACTTGGGTCAGCTGCAGTTGGAACCTACAAGAATCTTTGAGGACAATCAAGGATGCCTTGCTCTTGCGCAGATGGAAAGAGTTAGCTCAAGAACCAAGCCCATAGATGTGAAGTTCCACTTTCTGAGGGATCTCCAAGACCTGGTCTGGTCTCATCTGACCAGAGTACCTTCCTCCATACATTTGGGGACACTTCCACGTGCCTTTTGGCCAATTCAAAAGATACTTGCTATTTTTACCTTTAATTAAAGGATTTTTATTGCCACTGTTCCATAAAACACAGCTTTATGGAGTGTATGTGTAGTGTTATTAAGGTTGTATAGACAGATACTTCAGTCTTTACTTGGGAACTCTGCAGCTCCTTCAGGGTTACCTTTGGTCTTTGTGCTGCTTAATTAATCTGATTAATGCCCTCCTTGACTGACCTGAGAGTTTTCGTGGAATGTCCGCTCTTGAATGTTTGTTGTGATACCATGTTCTTTCCATTGGATTATAAATATTTGATGGTTCTCCGGAGATCATCAGAGATTTGGATATTTTTTTTAAATCTCAACCCTAACTTGTACTTCTCAACAACTTTGTCCCTGACTTGTTTGGAGATCTCCTTGGTTTTCATTGTGTTATTTGGTTATCGGTGTCCCTTGCTCAATGGTGTTGCGGTCTCTGGGGCCTTTGGGAAAAGCTATGCTTACACTGGCAGACCATGTTACAATTGTCAGCATGAATTAATATGCACATGCCTATTTTCATTTTTTTATTACGATTTTTTATGTATATATATTTTTTCATTTTATTTAACCAAATTAGACTATTTGTGCAGTTACTCAAATCCAAGTAAAAGGAGGGGAGATCCCATCAATCACAGTCAGTGCACTGCCTATAAATCTAGACGTCCCACAAACCTAAGTTACTGAACTATTAAATACACACAAGGACAGGGTTGAGCGTGGGGCTGGCACATCAGGCTCTTAGAAGAAAAACCTCCAAGTATAGTAGTCAACTACTATACTTGGAGGTTTTTCTTCTAAGAGCCTGATGTGCCAGCCCCACGCTCAACCCTGTCCTTGTGTGTATTTAATATTTGTGCAGTTGCATCTCACACCATACAGACTCTAAAAAACATTTAAATATGGGTTGTAATGTAACAAAATAGGGAGAAATCATTTCGAAAGGCGCTATAAGGCTCCTCCTCTGGTTTAAATTGTACCATTTGAATGTTGTACTTCATTAAGTTAAAACTGTGTGTCACTGTAGAGGAATGGGACATGAAGGGGAAAAATGGGGAATCTCCTCCATGCCCCTCCCCATCCACAGTGATGACATGTCATGCAGGTGGCCTCTGCCCCACCCACCCAAAAATCGTATTCAATTTTTCCATATAGTTTATTGTATTTGGCTTAAGGTTTGTAAGGTATGGTTTGAGGTAGGTTCAGCACAGCCTGAGGTCGTATAAAAGATCCAAAATACCCCACCTGCAGTACAGGTGGTAAAGTACATTTCTGGGGTAATCGCCCCTTATTCCTACAAGAAGAGATATAGAAATTGTCCACCATTTACTCCTGCGTCGCTGGTTCTGCCCCTCCCCTTCCTTAACCCAAGATGTTATACAGATGGAGGGGAGAGGGTTATCACCTTGCCAGCATACAGCACTGCTGTATCAGGGCAGCACTGAGAGGCAGAATGCTCCTCCCCTCCAGGCACTTCCCCCTTCACTGGGCAGAACTGAACAGTGGAGTGAGCCAGGCCTCCAGACACTCCGCCATCCACTAGGCAGCCAACCAGCGGCCATCTGGAGAAGGGAAGCATAGGAAATATCCTGCCCATCCTGTCACAAGTACAGGACGGCAGGGAGGCGGAGATGGAAAGTGAACCATCAGACTAATCAGACCATTAACATCTGAGTAGGTTGTGGCATCACCAGACAGCGCCGCCCCTCTACAAACAGGGATCGATCGCTGCGAGGTACAGTAAGGAACCAAGGTGACAGGTGAACAAATGGGTGAGTATCCAATCTTCAAGTGCATTAAAAACAATGTAAAATGCAATGCACATGATAATAAATAATCAAAACAATCCTATGTACAGCAAATACAATAACTGATAAGAGAATAGGCATCAACCGATTGCAGATCATTATTTTAGGCACATTCTGTGTCATAAGTCTTACACTTCAAAGACTTCAAAGTCTTCTGGCTGGATAGTCCCCAGTCTCCAGCTTTTGGGAGTACCCCCTATCTCTGTGGAATGACCTCATGTGACTATGGATGTTATTGGAAGTGAGAGACTTGGAAGGAAAGTCCCTGGAAAATCCCACCCTCTGTCCCTACTCTCCAGTGATGTCATGGGGAATTCCACAGAGGCTCATATTCTGTGGTATAACCCCCCCCCCGAGGCCCCGAATTAGCTTGTGGTATGACAAGGGGCCTGTGTTCCTCCCTTACAACAGATGCCGGACCTGAAGGGGACCTCAGTGCCTCCAAGTAAATGACATGTGCTGTCATCATTGCATTTTATGAAATGAGCTTTATAGGTTAGGACATTGCTTGCAAGATTGTCCCTAAATCAACCATTTATCGGATCATCAAGAACTTCAAGGAGAGATGTTCAGCCGCTGTGAAGAATGCTTCAGGGTACCCAAGAAAATCCAACAAGTGCCAGGACCATATCTAAAAGACTTTGGATTTGGGATTAGTTCACCATGAATGCAGAGCTTGCTCAGGAATAGCAGCAGGTGTCCGCAGATCTTCATGCATTGAGGCTAAGGCT